>CM054061.1:130238706-130838706 GCA_028641055.1 Alopecurus myosuroides | reverse complement strand
ATTGCGCTCCATCAACAGCCGACTCGGGTAAATCGCCGCTACATGCGGCTTCATAGTGATACTGGTATTAGGCTGGTACCAATGCATCTCCCACTATTCACGGGCTATAGCCCCGCCACGTCACCGTTTTTCATCACTCTCACGCCACTCTCACGGGCACGGTGCCAGTGCACGGGCTATAGCCCGGGCTATAAGATTCTCTCTCTGCCACATCAGCTTTTCTCTCTCCTCCACGTCAACACATATTTTTGAGACGAAAACATTACAAATAATGCAAGGAAATAATTTTATTGAACTAAAATTGTTACCGATTACATACTAATTAATAAAATTGCATAATAAATTGTAAAAATTACATAAAAATTAAAAAATCTTTAGGATTGGAGATGGAAATTTGGGTCAAATTTCTTTTTTTTTTTCAGCCAGCCACGCTCCCCCCCAACGGCTAGCTGACGTGGACCAATGGGGGGGCGCCACGTCAGCTAGCCGTTGCCCCCCCAACGGCTAACTGCTACCGCCCCTCCCTACCGCCCCTCCCCGCCAGCGCGCCGCCCCACCCTCTCTCCCTCTCGCCCCACCCTCTCGCCCCGTACCCGCGCTACCGCCCCGCCAACGCGGGCGGCAGGCCGGGCGACAGCCGCCTCGCGCCGGGCGGCAGCGCCACCGCCCGCCGGCCCCTACCGCCCCCACTACCGCCCCCTCTCGCCCGCCACCGGGCGGTAGCGCCCCTACCGCCTCCTCCTCTAGCCCCGGTTGGCACCAGCCTTACACTATGCGTTCAGCCTCCATTTTGCATAGCACAGAAACAAAATATGCTATCATCACAGTCAAGAACTTAGGGCACGTGCATTGGTTCAGTCGAACGCTGTCTGCAATCTGCTTCCACGTCAAGGTAAAAAAATATTGTAGACATAGTATACAACAAGCTGTCTATTTGACCGTCGGTTAGCACCAGCAAATCAGGAGATTTAGTTAGGCTGGCAACAAACTTGATCACGGCCACGATCTATACGACGCTCTGGTACAACGGGAATAAAGCCGTCGGTAGGCCGAGAATATCACGGAAATAGACCGTCTTGAACTTTAGCGACGGACTCGTCCGTTTTATGGTTACAGTTTTTACACATCATCTAATTTCGTACGTGGCACACATTACAGACAGCTGATTCATCACCACTATACATGCTCTTAGAACGAAAAATTAAACTCGTGCAACAGGAAGTGTCGGCTTCAAACAAACGCAACATCCTCCGTTTCCATATACATAAGATCTCGACCCATTAGGGACCGCATCGTGACCCTCACAGGACGCACCACATCCAGTGTTTCCTGAAACTCCACAACTACGGAAGACATCAACAATGCGCATCGTCGACGTCACGGAAAGCGTGATGTACACCATTCGGAGCAACCCTACGGGCTACGGCCGACACCACCTCTAAGAAGTCAAAGCCAAACGCACCGACATGGCCCCCACTAAATAGCGAAATCGACCCTGACAAACGCGCAACCAGCCTCACACCTACAAAAACAACCGAACATGTGTGCACGAAAGCACGAGTTCTAAAGATCGAGCAACTCCGAAGTATGACAGGAGACAACCCCTCACAGGGTTAAACGCCACGGAAAAAAGGGCAACGCCAACCAATAAATAGTGCACGACTCACAACCACACAACCAGACAAAAAACAACCCAACCAGCAATGAAAAAAAAAACAAAGGTCGGGGGGCTACCCCCGAGTAGGGGTAAGGCAGGTGAGAAACAAGTTTCAAGGTGATGTCTATCAAGTCTAGCCGTACCGAGTTGGTACTGGCCGGGTAGGCGTCTACCCGGTATCCAATATCTGGTAGGCGCTATTCGGCAAGAAGTATAGAAGACCAAGAGAAGATTCGAGCATGTGTCTGGATCAACCGGGTAGCGCTCGGGTGATCCGGATAGAGGAGACGCTATTCTACTCGGGCATAAAGTCAATGGAGCCATTGAGGAAGATCCCGTGTATCCAGGGGCCGTACAGGCGTGCGGTTCAACTTACTAGGCGCATGGTTATCCGCAGTGAGACGTGGGAACAGTACGGGTGGGCAGCTGTCAAGTCCTGTCACTGACAGGGGGGACAGGACATGTCAGTGACCTACCCTAAAGGGCTGACAGGGTGGACAAGACCCGTCAGCCGGACGGCGCGGAGACTTTCGGCAACAGTGTCAGCGGGAACACGGAGGCGTGCGCCGTTGTCACCATAACGAGGGTGGTTGTCTAATCTGTACCTTTTATTCATAGTTTAGTGGTTGGCTACCAGTATATAAGGTGGCCAGCCCCCTCCTGCGCGAGGGACGTTGGACCTGAGCTCATTTATTGCGAGGCTTGGTAGTTGAGAGAGGCAACAGTAGAGAGATGAGCATTGGCTACTCGGCAGAGAGTGAGACACTGAGAGTTTGTAACTTCTGTACTCGGTGTGACCCAATACAGAAAGGTAGCCAGGAGTAGGGGTGTTACCTCCACACGAGGGCCCCGAACCTAGGTAGATTGTGGTGTTTGCCGTGCTTTGTGCGCGCCTATTCGGCGTGCGATCCCTCACCGAATACCTACAGCGTCCATCGGCCCCAACTTTAGCCATCCTATGGCATCTGTCTTCTCCACACCACGACAGTTGGCGCCCACCGTGGGGCCAGCAGCGGCGCTGGCTGGGGTGCATATTCAGACGGGACCTGTTTCTCCGTCGGGGGAGCGCGTGGTTTGTGGCCTTATCCACAGATTCGGCTCCTTCGACTTCGTCAGCGACAACGCCGGTGATTTTGGCGGCAGGCCCTTGCCTGCAGGCGGCTCGGTCCTCTCCTTCGGCGCACATTTGGTGTACGTCGCCACCACCGTCATCCGCGAGTATCCTGAGGTGGTGCTCATCGCCGAGGACCCTCCCGCTGTTCTCGCTGTCCGCGGGAAGTCGGCTGGCTGCTCTGTGGGCAGCGTGGAGGTGATGATGACCGGCCCGGCTATCGATACCGGGAAAGGCGCGCCCACTGCGCCTGAAGTCGTCGACGAGCCGGCTGCTCGCCAGGGCCACAAGCCTTACGACTGGCCTCAGAACATGTCAGGCTACAAGGAAGCCACTACATCGACTGTGATACCGGCTACTCGCGTCGGCATCGAGCGCCTCGGTATGCCTCTCGCCACGGATGTGGATCCGGCTGTGGTGAGGGCGCAACTCGAGCAGCAGCGACTCGCTTTGCTGCAGAAGGCCCAGGAGCTAGAGAAGGTTAGGCTTGAGCTTAACCTGGATCAAAACGAGTACAATAGGGCACATGGTTTTACTCCTGTATCTAGAAATCCTAGCAAGATAGGAGTTATTCTCCATAACCTAGGTGCTGAGTTGGCTAGGGATGGTAGAGCTGCTAGCAAGTTCGCTAGTATAACCACTGCTGGTAGGACGAAATATAGTTCTTATGCCAAAACACTTAGAGCTGCAGAGGCAGTTGCTGCCGAGTTGCCAAATCTGACTGGCGAAGCCCGTGCTAGGTAACAGGAGCGGCTCAATGAGCTCGTTCTAGAAGCGGGTAGGCAGAACGAGGCTTTTCGGCAGGCCAATCCCGGAGGCGGTGCGTCCCATGTTGTCCATTCGCATGGGGAAATATCCGTAGGACATGCCTCATTGGCACTTCCCGGCGGTGAGAGGGCCCAGAGTGTGAACTCTGGGAAGAACAGACAAATGCAGGTGTACGACCCGGCTGTCGCCAGAAAACAGCACGCTGTAGAGCGGCAACTCGGCCAAAAACACAATGCAGAAGGTACTGGTCGCCAGGCCGCCCGAGTTCACCAAGAGGGGCAGGGAGAAAACCGAGATGGTCCATCTCGGCATCATGTTGCTAACCCGCTTCAGCACGTTGTTCGGCCACAGGTGCTCGCTGCAGTGGTCAACCCGGCTGTTCAACCCGGTCCAGTGTACCAGGACCGCTACAACGACGGGTACTCGGCAATGGAGCAGGCCGGGTATGCCGACCCAAGAGATATCGCTGCTCGGTTGGGAGGAAGAATGCTGGAGCCCAGTGATGCGAGGTACAAGATGGACCGAATCTATTGGTCCGAGGAGATAGAAGCAAGGGGCCCGCCCGGGACAAGCTGTTTTGGTCCCAGGATCATGGGGGAGCCGGCCGTGCCCAGGTTCGAGCTGGCTAGAGGAACCAAGACCTATGACGGAAGCACCAAGCCAGAGGACTGACTGAATGACTATGTGACTTCCGTGTACGTTGCAGGTGGCAATCGGAAATGGGTTGTTTGGTATGTGCCCCAGATGTTGGAGGGCCCTGCCCGGATCTGGCTCAATAACCTGCCGAAAGACAGTGTCAACTGCTGGCTTGACTTATCGGAAGCCTTCATCAGCAACTTCACCAGCACTTACAAGAGGCCAAACCGGCCACAGCAGCTCTCGGCGTGCAAGCAGAGAGAAGAGGAGACTGACCGCGAGTACCTTACTCGGTGGAGCACTCTAAGGAACACCTGTGAGGGTGTAAACGAGTCACAGGCCATTGCCTGGTTCGCTCAAGGCTGCCGACATGGCAGCATGTTGTGGCAGAAATTGCAGAGGGAGATGCCGAGTACCCTTGCCGAGACAATCAAGATTGCAGATATGTATGCTCTTGGCGACCCTACTCAGCCTATGCTTGATTCCTTCGTGCCAAAGAGGAAGCACAATGATTGATCCCGGCGCCATGACCGCCAGGATTTTCACAACAAGAGAAGGGATGACCGGATATCCGCTACGGGTCTGACCATGTAGCTGCGGTTACTCAGGATCAAGATGCTGTCGGGAGCAGCCAAAGGCAAAAAACTGCTGGAGCCCAGGACGGGCAGAACCAGACTCAGGGCCAGAACTTCAAGAAGCAGTATAATACTCCCCAACAGAACAACGCTCCCTAGGAGTCCGGCGATCCTCCAAGATTCGTCTTTGAGAACATGAAGGATGGACCGTGCAGCTTCCATACTCGGCATCCGAGTAGGCCAGCCAACTACACTACCCGGCAGTGCAGCTGGTGGGACCGGATGAAGAGCGAGGCTTTTAGCCAGCTGCCTCCTCCTCCTCCTCTTCCGCTCTCAGGTGCCAATGTGCAGCCTATCCGGGCACCTGCTCCCAGGCCGGGCGAGAACCAGAGGAGGGAGAATGTAAAGCAAGTGGCGCAGGGAGCCAACAACAACTACAACCGCAACTACAACAACAACCGCAACTACAACAACAACACCCGCAACAACAACCGCAACAACAACAATGCCAACCAGAACAACAACAACAATGGTGGTGCTGGGGACCAGAACCAGTACCAGGAGCATCATGAGAGCTACATGGTGTTCACCACTGAGCCGGATGACAAGCAATTCCTGCGTAGGCGCGCGATGGAGGTGAATGCCGTGATGCCGTCTGTGCCGCATTACATGGAGTGGTGTGACCAGGACATAGTATAGTCCAGAGCAGATCATCCCAAGATAATGCCCAACCCGGGTACATATGCTCTGGTAGTGGACCTCACTTTCTTGGGGACCAATAAGAACGTGAAGTTCAGCAAGGTGGTGATCGACAACGGGAGCAGCATCAACATTATGTACCAAGATACCATGGAGAAGCTCGGTATTGCCGAGAACATGCTGCTACCTAGTCGAACTACATTCCATGGCATTGTGCCGGGAGTGTCTTTTGCTCCCATTGGCCGGATCTGGATGGATGTGCTTTTCGGCACCAGGGAGAACTGTCGGACCGAGTGCCTGCAGTTTCAGGTGGTTGATCTTCAGAGCCCCTATCATGCTCTACTCAGCAGGCCTGCTCTGACCAAATTCATGGCCTCAACTCATGCGGCCTATCTGAAGATGAAGATCCCTGGCCCCAACGGCATCATCACCATCTCGGGTGACTACAAGCGTTCCCTGGAGTGTGCATCTGCTGGATCTCGGCTTGCCGAGTCCATGGTCATTGCTGCCGAGAAGAAGAAGATCCACGAGGTGGTGGCCCTGGCCCAAGCAGCTCAAGTCGGTATGCCTGGCATACTGAGTTCTCAATATGGGGCCACCTTCCAGGCCTCCCAAGAAACAAAGAAGGTGCAGATTGACCCGGAGTTCCCGGAGCGTGTGGCCATCATTGGTGCCGAGTTGGAGGAGAAATAGGAAAGCGAGCTCATCCACTTCCTCTGTGAGAATCGGGATGTCTTTGCATGGTCCAATCAGGACGTGCCGGGTGTCCCGAGGGAGTTGGTTGAGCACTCGTTACATGTGCGGCCGGATGCCAAGCCGGTAAAGCAAGCTATGCGCCGCTTCGCGGCTGAGAGGAGGAAAGCCATCGATGACGAGATCAAAAGGCTACTAGCAAGTGGATTCATCATGGAGGTGCTGCATCCGGATTGGCTGGCCAATCCGGTCATGGTGGAGAAGAAGAAGGATGACCCCATGGTCGCTGTGGTGTGGCGCATGTGCGTAGACTACACCGACTTGAACAAGGCCTGCCCTAAGGACCCGTTCCCGCTACCCCGCATAGATCAGGTGATCGATTCCACTGCCGGGTGCAAACTTTTGTCTTTCATTGATGCCTACTCTGGTTTTCACCAGATACCTCTGAACCCGGCTGATCAAATAAAGACTATTTTTATTACCGCGTACGGGGCTTATTGCTATCGTGTTATGTGTTTTGGCTTGCGGAATGCCGGAGCTACTTATTAGAGATGCATGCAAAAATGCTCGCACGACCAGATAGACAAAAATGTGCATGTGTATGTAGATGACATTGTCATCAAAACAAAAGAAAAACACACTCTGTTGAGCGATATTGAGGAAACATTTGCCAGCTTGCGCAAATATCGGATGAAACTGAATCCAAACAAGTGCACATTTGGCGTCCCGGCTGGCAAGCTACTCGGCTTCTTGGTATCCAGTCGGGGCATTGGGGCCAGTCCTTCAAAGATAAAAGCTATAGAGAGCATGTCTTTGCCGAGATCACTGAAGGATGTGCAGAAATTTACCGGGTGCCTGGCGTCTCTTAGCCGCTTCCTGGGAAGAATGGGCGAGAAGGCCTTGCCTCCCTATCAGCTCATGAAGAAAAGTGACAAGTTCATCTGGACCCCGCAAGCTCATGTGGCCTTCAAGGAGCTCAAGACCATGCTGGGTAGCGCTCCCATCCTGGCAAGCCCTTTGCCTAAGGAGCCAATGCTGCTCTATATTGCGGCTACCAACCGGGTAGTGAGTGTGGTGATGGTAGTGGCGCGTGAAGAGGAAGGCAAAACCGTGCAGCGGCCGGTGTATTATCTCAACGAGGTGCTATCCAGCTCCAAGCAGAACTACCCACACTACCAAAAGATGACTTACGGCGTATACCTGGGTGCCAAGAAGCTCAAGCATTCTTTCCAGGAGCATCCTATCACAGTGGTGAGCACCGCTCCCATCTTGGAGATCATGGGCAATAAGGATGCAAGTGGCCGGGTTGCCAAGTGGGCAATTGAGCTAGCAGCATATACTCCTCTGTACGCCAGAAGAGAGGCCATCAAGTCACAAGCTCTGACGGATTTCTTGGTGGATTGGGCCGAGATGCAGTATGAGCCTCCACTGCCGGAAACAAATTTCTGGAGGATGCATTTTGATGGCTCCAAAGTGAAAGAGGGGCTCGGTTCCGGTGTTGTGCTCACCTCACCCAAGCGAGACCAGCTCAAATATGTGTTGCAGATCCACTTCTCGGCATCCAATAATGTTGCCGAGTACGAAGCCTTGGTCCATGGGCTGAAAATTTCTACGGAGATTGGAATCCGGCGGATTATCTGTTATGGTGACTCAGACCTGGTGGTTCAACAAGTCTCGGGGACTTGGGACGCGTTGGATGCCAACATGGCGTCGTACCAGTTCCTCGTCCAAAACATGACCGGATTCTTCGATGGGTGTGAGTTCCATCACATTCACCGAGCTAAGAATGATGCAACAGATGCTCTGTCCAAGTTGGGGTCTTCTCGGCAGTTTATCCCATCCGGGATTTCTCTGGAGCATTTGAGGAAGCCATCTATCAAGCCATCACCCAACTCGGAGTCCATATTCATTCCGGCTTTGCCGGACTCAGGAGATGTTCCTATGGAGATTGACTGGGAGAGCTCAAAGGAGAACCCGGGGACTGCTCCATCCAACTCGGGGACTGCCTCTGCAAACCCAGGGTCTGTCGCATTCATCGAGGGGATCATTTCTCAGTACTCGGGGACTCGAGGAATCGTCTCCAACTCGGAGCAAGTCATGACAGCTGATCCAATGGAAGTGGACGAACCAGTGTTTCTATTCGGGAGACACCGAGTTGGTCTTTACCCATATTATCCTTTCTGATGGATGGCATTTTGCCGAGTGGCGAGGTCACGGCGAGGCAGATTCAGAGGAGATCCAAGGGCTACACCATCATTAACAAAGATCTATACAAGAGAAGCCCTAGTGGAGTGCTCCAGCGCTGTGTTGAGCCAGAAGAAGGAGAAGAGATCCTCAGGGAAATACATCAAGGAGAATGCGGGCACCATGCCTCATCTCGGGCCCTGGTCAAGAAAGCATTCCGGCATGGATTTTTTTTGGCTCACTGCCTTGCAACAAGCAGAAGATTTGGTGAGGAAGTGCAATGGGTGCCAGAGGTATGCAAGCAAGATTCATATGCCAGCTTCCGAGTTGAAGACAATTCCCATTACTTGGCCATTTGCTGTCTGGGGCTTGGATATGGTTGGCCCCTTCAAACCAGCTAGAGGCAACATGACTCACATCTTAGCCATGGTGGATAAGTTCACCAAGTGGATTGAAGTAAAGCCAATCCAGACGTGTGATGGGAACACAACAGTGAGCTTCTTGAAGTATATAATTCTGAGATACGGCTACCCACATGGGATCATCTCGGATAATGGAAAAAACTTTGCTGAAGGAGCTTTTGCTCGATTCTGTAAGGAGAAGCGGATCCGGCTAAACATTGCATCAGTCGCCCATCCGGCTTCCAATGGTCAAGTTGAAAGAGCAAATGGCATGGTCCTTTCCGGAATAAAGCCAAGGCTAATTGATCCACTACAGCGAACCCCTGGTTGTTGGCTGGACGAGTTGCCGGCGGTGTTGTGGAGTCTAAGGACTACCCCTAACCGATCAACCGGATACATACCATTCTTCCTGGTATATGGAGTTGAGGCCGTGTTGCCCACTGACCTTGAGCATGACTCACCCAGAGTAACCCTCTATACTGAGGCAGAGGCAAGAGAAGCCCGAGAAGATGATGTTGACCTGCTGGAAGAAGCAAGAGAGTTTACTCTGTCGCGCTCTGTTGTATATCAACAGAACCTGAGACGCTATCATAGCCGGAAAGTAAGACCAAGGGTTTTCTGAGAAGGAGACATGGTCCTTAGGCTTGTGCAGCGCACAGCCGGGATGCACAAGCTATCTCCTCCATGGGAAGGACCCTTCATTGTGAGCAAGGCTCTGCACAATGATGCCTATTATCTCATTGACGCACAGGCACCATAGAATAATAGGGCGGATAAATCCGGAGAGGAATCCAAGCGTCCTGGAATGTAGCTCTACTCCGCCGTTTTCATTCCTGAACAAACTTTGTATGTATCTCTTCAACCAAGTTAAATTCCAGGTCGACACTCCGAATTGAACTCGGGGACTGCCTATGCCAAAACTGCTCTGTGTCATTTATTGTCTTTACTTTGTCTACTCGGTTGGATTACTCAAATTTTCACATGCATATCTAGTAATGTGTTTAAACCTAAGGGCCAACTCTTCGACTTTGCTGCTTTCCGCAACCCGTCTTCGTGGCAAGCAAGAGAACAAGCCAAAGGTCAATGAACACACGAAAAATTGCTAAGGAAAAGAGAAGTGTGTCAACCGAGTAGAGTGTTTTTTCTTCTGTGTTTTCGGCTAAGTGTTGGGCAGCGTTGGTATGCAAATCTCAAAGTGGTTAAGTATCAGAAACTTGGTTTTGGAAATCTTGTGACTCGACTACCAAAAAGCCACAAGTGGCAGGTAAGAGCAAAGACAAAAGAACCGAGTGGACGAAAAAAGCAACTCAGGCACTTGCATTTTAACGCAATCCGGCATTGAGCCAGTCTTTTCAAGTAACTTAATAAAACTGAGTAGCACAAGGAACTATAAAATATTCATTACATCTGCACCCGGCATACCGGGGATCTGATAAACAATTTTGAGGCAAATTCAGAACAGACACTTAAGGCATGGTTGATGGAGCGGAGTCGGCCTCTACACTTGAAAGATCTGAAGACGGGACGTTGAGCGTAGAAGCGGGTTCAGGAGCAGCAGTAGAGGTTGGAGCTGCGGATGAGGAAGAGATGTTCTCGGTGGCGGCATCTGTTGTGCCCAGCTCGGGAGCCGGAGTGTCAATCACCATTTCGGTGGTGACAGTTCCGGCCGGAGCGGTGGGCTGCAACTTGGCCTGGGGCTCCTCAGAGGCATCTTCCTGCTCGGTGGCCTCCTGGTCAGCATTCGGCGCGGCCTCCTTCTCGATGTCACCCTGCTCGGCTTCTTCCTGGGCATTGCCCTGCTCGGCGCCCTCATCGCCAAGTTCTTCTTGCTCCTCCTCTTCGCCTCCATGATCGCCTTCCTGGCCGGCATCGTCATCCTGGCCTTCCTCGCCAGCGTCATCTTCCTCGCCTTCAGCATCGTCATCGTCTTCCTCAACATCGGTATCCGGCTCCGTGGGGCCGTCGATGTACTGCTGAGTGTTCGCGTATGATGCGAGCTCGTAGGCGGATTCCTTGCGGTGTAGGATGTACTCATCTCGGTTGGTCCATTTGGAGTTGTTACGGAGATCCTTGAGCTTCTCCAGATCCAATTTTTCATACCAAGAGAGCATAGTGTGGAGGGCTTCGTCTGCGCCAGCGCGGGCTGCGGAGGCGCGCCACTTCTTCAGCTCCTCCTTGACGTGGTCCAAGTCAGCGACCATCTCGTTGATAGTGTCTGGGATCTGCTTCTCCGGCCAGAACAGTTTATGCGCCCTCTCTCCCTTCTCGGCCTCCAGCGCACGGTTTTTATCCCTGATAGCCCGGTGTGACCACAAGAGTTGGCGGAAGAGCTTAGTCTGAATCTCAGTGCATTCCTGAAGAAAGGTACAAAATAGTGTGAGTAGAGAGATTCGGCCCGAGTAGACTGCAACTCGGTTGAGCCTTGTCTACTCGGCCCAAATATTGGGGACTGGATGGTGGGTGAAGCAAAAGTTAAAGAGAAGAAAGTTGGAAACTCGGAAATTTGGAAAGAAAAGGGAAAGGAACTTACCCGGTTGGTGTTTTCAGCGTCTTCAGCAGCTTTGCGCAGGCAGAACATTTTGTGCGCCAGTGTGCCGCTGGAGGAGGACATTGCCATCGTGACGGGACCGGCGTCGGCTTTGTTCCACGACTGCTGGTAGTTGTCAATGTTGTTTATCCGCATACCTTCCCATTCGGGGCGGCCATACTTCTTGCTGTCCCAGTCCTTCTCGATGCAGCCTATCTGGTCGAGGACAGTGTCCACATCTTCTTGGAACTCGTACTCATCCTCCGCGGGGGCAGCATCATCATGGATGGTCAGGGAAGTGTCCTTACCCTTGGATCCGGAGCGGGCTAAGGCTTTCCGCTGCTTCAGCGCATGCAACCGCTTGGCCTCTTGCGCCATCTTTATCTTGTGCTGCTCCTGCAACTCGACCCAATGGTCCGGGAAGTTTGGAGGCTTGGTGGTGCCACTGACGCCCGCGCCGGGAGCTTGTTCTTCCACATGGGCGAACTTGATATTGGTCTGAACCAATTTGGTGTTCCGAGTAACGGGGCCGCTACCCGGGGCTTTGGCCTGCTTGGGCTTATTGAGTGGCCAGTCTTTCTTCTTGGATGGCGGCTTTTGCTGCGCTGGTTGCCCGCCTCGCTGAGCACCTAGCAGCGGGTACTCTGAAGGTTGTGGGGTACGCTGCTGTGATGGTGGCTGCCGCGGCTTCTCGGCCTGCTGCTGCCCAGCATGCCGCTTCTCGAGCGGTTGCTGCCCAGTCTTCCCTGCACCTCGCTTAGGTTGCACCCTGGTTGGTTGCGGCTGCGAAGCTGACATTGCTACTGGGGGTGCTGGCTGCTTCTTGGAGGTTGGCTCGGGAGCCTGCTGCTGTGGTGTTGGTGTTGCTACGGGTTGCTACTCAACAAAAGGTTCTGGAGTTGGTTGCTGAGGAGGTGGCTGAGGTGCAGAGGGAGGTGCTTGAACCAGTGGTGGCGTTGGCTGCCGAGCTCTCGGCTCTGGTGCTTCCGGAGTTGGCTGCTGCGGCTGAGAGATAGGCTCGGGAGTGGGCTGCCGCCTCTCGGTGGGCCGCTACATGGCCGGCCGCTCGTCGTGGGTTTCCGGATCCTCTAGAACCCGGTCAGTCTCCAACTCGGTGCATGTGTTATCGGCACCGAGGTCTTGTTCTTCCTTGCGGGGAGAGGGCGCCTTGGCCCTCTCCTTTGGGTGATCTTCCCCATCATCAGTGGTAAGGTCCACGACGTCCTCGGGTGGATCGTTGGTGGCGTCCGCATCTAGTGGGTCGCTGATACGAGAAGAAAGAAGGAAAAAAGGGGATGAGAACAGAGAAGAGGCAGAGGAAAGGTAGAGAAGACAGTAAGAAATAAATGTAAAGGGCAGCTCAGAAGGACTTACGAGTCCACACCAGTGCGTTTCTTGCGCCCAGTGGTCTTTTTCTTGCCGGCAACCTTCTTGAGTTTCTTGGCGGGGGGCTCCAGTGCTCCGCTGCCCGGCCTTCTCTTGGTTCCGATGGGGACGACTATCGACACAAGTTGCACGTCGAGAGGCTCCTCGTCCTCCACCTCGTCTATGGCTGAAAAGAAAGAGTTCAAGAGTAAGAGATGGAAAAGGTCAAGGTATGCGGCAAGAGTGCACACATGTGAACTCGGTCACCTTCGTCATCCTCAGACCAGCCCCGAATGGAGGTGTAATCTCGGGACTTACCATCATGGCCAGCAAGTGGGATACAGAGTGTATCCTGGATGTCAAACGCCTTCGCGTCGTCCTCGGTCCTATCTGGCTTCCAGTTCTTCTCGAAAACGACGTTATCCTCCCTTTTCTGGCGAGGGATAACCTGAAAATGCAAGCACGAGGCATGAGGGAAACGAGTTGAGGTCCAACTCTGAGTAGCGTGCAATCACAAAGTGCAACAAGCTAAGGCACAACAGAAGAGTTGTACTCGGTCTAGCGTGCAAACATAAAGCACAAGAGGCTAAGTCCTAGAAGAGGAAAACGAGTAGAGGTTCTACTCGGCCTAACATGCAAACATAAAGCATATACGGCTAAGTCCTAAGTAGGAAAACAGGTGGAGGCTCTACTCTAAACAACATGCACACATAAAGCATAGTAAGCTAAGTTCTAACAGAGGAGCTCTACCCGATATTAAATGCAAACATAAAGCATGTTGGGCTAAGTCCAAAGAAAAGAGTACAAGATACCTCCTACTCGGTACGAACGAAAGAGGAAAGAGAGAAAATTGACTAAGTGTGTAAAGAGGAGAACTTACTTGGGGGATGGGCTTGTTGCGGCTATACGGCATGAAGCCGTAGAACCAAGTCTCCGAGAGCGTAGCCCTAAGGATGGACTTGGCCCAGATGGCCACCTGCGCCTTGGTGAGCTCGAAGGTGGTCGTCCGGGTACAGTCGCGGGCTCCACCCATATAGCACATCTTGTGTACTCGCTCTTGAAGTGGGAGAACTCGGTGTTCCACCCAGCAGGCGATCAGATCGTCTTTCCGGAGCCCTTCCTCCACCAACTCCTTCAGGCGGTCCTCTACCCGGTTGACGTCGTTGATCGTCTTCTTGGGATTGTAGCCCCAGTTCCGCATCTCGGTGGGGGGCACGTTCTGGAACTCGGACAACTTGATCAGGTCGATTGACTTTTCGCCTGGCGCTGCAGTTGGATTCTTGACGTACAAGAATCCCCTTTGCCACTTCCGGCAGGTATCTAGTCCAAGTACTCGCGGTTGGCTACCCGTGGACCGCTGGAGCATCATCGCAGTGCCCGTCTGAGTCATCTCTTTCGGGGTGATTGGATTTGAGGGATTGGGAACTACTTGTTGACGGAAGAAAAAGTACTTATCCCAGGTGTCTACCGTGGGGTAGACACCAAGAAAGGCTTCGCAACATGTAACAAAGGTGGAAAGCATGGCAATTCGTTGGCGGGTAGATGATGTGGCTGGAGGCTGAAATGACATAGAAAGTCTTGCATGAATTTGGAAATCGGGAGACCAAATCCATGCTTGAAGTGACTCAGAAACACCACATACTCACCGGGGCCGGGAGTCGGGACGAGCTCTTTCCCGGGTGGGCGGCAGATGACGCCGAGAGGGACCCGACGGGTGTTCACGAGCCACTGGCAATCCGATGCCTTCACGTCGGAGCCCTCCCAGGCGGCACGCATCGACGCGGCCTCCTCCTCGTGCAGACCTCTGGCAGCGGCCTCGAGCTCCATTGATTTTCCTCCGGTGAGGAAGCAGTGGCGGAGAAGAAGAGGTACGGTGAAGCGCGAGGGAGACGCGGGGTCGGAGAAGAGGGCACTGCGCGGCGAAGGCTTGGTCGCGGTGGAGTACTCACCGGTGCGCGGCGGCGTGCGGGGGTGAGGTTTTCTTCTCTGGACTCGCGGAGCGGCGGCAGACTGTGGGTTCGCGGCGGCGCTGCGGGCTCGCTGTGGGAGGGGAGGCAAAAAGGGAGCAGCGCAAGGGAAAAGTGACGGAGAATATTGGACGAGGAGCGGTGAGGAGATATTTAAACCTCCTCGAGCGCAGTTATCACGCGTGATTGATCGTGGAGGAGATCGTGCGGCGTGGGAGTTACCACGCCCGTTGGAAACGCATATAGCAAATAACTCACGCGTAACGGGCGCAGTAGATCCCACGTCGCAGATCGTGGGCTATTGAGTACCTGTGTGAAGCAATGTGACGGCATGTGGGCCCTATGTGCAGCGGCGAGCGCGTGCCGTGCAACCGCACCAGAATTGAGGCGTCGCGGGCTGTGGCTGCATGACACGTGCCCCTGCCTGGACACACGAAGATGAAACCGCTCTGAGCGGAAAAATCTTGGAAATTTGGCTAAGTATTGGGATCTCGGTTGGACTCAAGGCTGCTTGGTCTATTCGGCGCAACAATGAAACCTCCAAAGACCGAATTCAGAGTGCTGGCAACCGAGATGAGTCGCAACTCGGCTCGGATTCATAGAGGAGGTTATTTTTGGTTTAAGCTGCCTGGGCCCAACGCCCAAGTTCGCCGGACTCTATCAGCTTCGGGGACTAATGTCGGGGGGCTACCCCCGAGTAGGGGTAAGGCAGGCGAGAAACAGGTTTCAAGGTGATGTCTATCAAGTCCAGCCGAACCGAGTTGGTACTGGCCGAGTAGGTGTCTACCCGGTATCCGGTATCTGGTAGGAGCTATTCGGCAAGAAGTATAGAAGACCAAGAGAAGATTCGAGCATGTGTCTGGATCAACCGGGTAGCGCTCGGTGATCTGGATAGAGGAGACGCTATTCTACTCGGGTACAAAGTCAATGGAGTCGTTGAGGAAGATCCTGCGTATCCAGGAGTCGTACAGGCGTGCGGTTCAACTTACTAGGCGCATGGTTATGCGCAGTGAGACGTGGGAACAGTATGGGTTGGCAGCTGTCAAGTCCTGTCACTGACAGGGGGGACAGGACATGTCAGTGACCTACCCTAAGGGGCTGACAGGGTGGACAAGACCTGTCAGCCGGACGGCGCGGAGACTTTCGGCAACGGCGTCAGCGGGAACACGGAGGCGTGCGCCGTTGTCACAGAGGTGTTGTCTAATCTGTACCTTTTATTCATAGTTTAGTGGCTGGCTACGAGTATATAAGGTGGACAGCCCCTTCCTGCGCGAGGGACGTTGGACCTGAGCTCATTTATTGCGAGGCTTGGTAGTTGAGAGAGGCAACAATAGAGAGAGCTGAGCACTGGCTACTCGACAGAGAGTGAGACACTGAGAGTTTGTAACTTCTGTACTTGGTGTGACCCAATACAGAGAGGTAGGCAGGAGTAGGGGTGTTACCTCCAGACGAGGGCCCCGAACCTGGGTAGAATGTGGTGTTTGCCGTGCTTTGTGCGCGCCTTTTCGGCGTACGATCCCTCCCCGAATACCTACATCGTCCATCGGCCCAACTTTAGCCATCCTATGGCATCTGTCTTCTCCACCCCATGACAACAAAAGTAAGACAAGAACAACAAAACAACCGACAGTCCCCTGTTTCACTATCGTGCCCGCAAAAAATCAAATGATGTGTGAACACCATGACACTACTCATCTAAATAAATAAACAACCAAATGATGTGTGAACACCATGACACTACTCATCTATATCTAGATGAAAAAAACTAATCCAAAACTTAAATGCCATCTTGATCGAACAATTTGATTTCATTTATCAAGTTGGCAGCCAACAATGGAATTTAACACATGCTTCACTCTCGAGTTCAAAATTTAGTCGTACCCACTGTAAAGTGGTAAGGTGAGACTAAACATCCCACCTTGTGTGACCGATTAACTAGAGGGAGAGGCTCTTCGTGAAGGTCTTCGGGAATCGTGGCGAGCGCGAGGAGTGCTACGTCGAGAGTGGAAGCAGTGACGACAACGACGATAAAGATGATGCTGATGATGAGGAGGACGAGGAAGACTCTTCGGCCATCAAGGTGGAGGGCGGCGAGTTTGACTCGGCCGGGGCTTGAGTGCCTTCTGCCAGAGGGAAAGCTTGACGATCCTGATCAGTCAGCCTTCCTTTTTCTCTGGGTCCTCGGCCTTCGTCCAGTCTCTTCTTCTTCCCCCTTCTTCTCTTCGGCAGCTCCCTCCTAGGTCGACCATATCTCATAGCTGTGGTGAAACATGCCCAACCGACGCCTGCCACCACACCCTTCTCCTCTATAGTCACAGATAGAGAGTAGCTCTCTTCGATTTTCTTGCCCATTTTTGTCTCTGTAATGGACCTACAACATGCTTGTGTACTGAGATGTACCTCATGAATGGAATATGAAATAGGAAGGCTGCGAGGGCGTGTTTTTTCTCTTTGCGATTATCTTGTACTAGTGAGTTAGAGGTGTAAGGGAAAGAATGTGACTTAGCTCTATGGGTGTCGCCCCTGGTCCTTGGCGGGGGAGGTTTGTGTCTGCAGGAGGTCCTCGTAATGATCCATTATCGAGGTGCTCCGTGTTTCCCTGCGGAGGGTTCCGTATGCCCGCCTCGTGAGGCAAACAATTTTTTCCTGCAGTGAGCAGAAGTGTGTGTGTTGCTCTTCTCATGGATACCTCATGAGGAAGTCAACACCAAGGACTTAAGTGAGGTGTCGTGCACAGTAGCGACCCGTTTAGTCGATTGGGTATCACCCGTGCACGGGTACCAATCCCAGCCCCGGATCGCGAGGTGTCCTCGAGAGGAAGAAACGGACGCGCGCTCCTAAAGGGAAAAGATGCTTGTCGAGGTGACAAGGACAGTTAGCGAAAAAAAGTTGGGATTTATTGCTAGGGTGATACTTTCCATTACAAAACGCTTGGGGGGTGTCGTGACCTTGTGGTACCCCAAGAGGCACTTGACGTCACCGTGCGTACACGGGACTCCCATCATCGTGGGGCTGATACTCGCGCGAGTTCAGGTGCATAGATCGAGGATGTAGTGGCCTTGTGGCGCCCTCGAGGAAAAAACTTTGCCCTGCCGGAACGGGGCTCCCACTTGTGTGGGTAGAGGTTCTCGTGGTCGTGTGGGCACGCCCGTTGAGATACCCCCTGAGACCCTCACGGAGAGAGGTCCTGGCATCATTTTTTACCATTGTGTCACAAGTAGAACTTTCGTAGGTGTTGGATGTTCCACGGGTTGGGCACACACGTGTCGTCTTCTGTCTTTAGGCGTTCCGCTCTTGGGCGCGCGATCTACGCTACCCGGTAAGGTCCCTCCCGCATGGGAGAGAGATTGTGTAAGCCTTCCCTGGAGAGGATCCTTCTCAGGACCAGGTCACCCACCTCCAGTGTGCGTGACCTGATGTTGTTGTGGTAGCAACGAAGCCCTTGCTACTACCGCACCGCGCGGATGGCGGCACGATTTCTTGCCTCCTCGAGGAGCATCAGGTCTTCAGTGTGGAGTTCTTCCTACTTATCCTCGTTGAAGGCAAGGGCTCGAGGAGACCCATGCTTGAGTTCGGCAGGGAGAGCAGCCTCGGCTCCGTAGACGAGGGAGAATGGTGTTTCCCCCGTGGGATTGGTTGCGGTGGTGCAGATGGACCACCTTACCAATGGGAGCTCGTCGATCCACTTCTTTCTGTGGGCCTTGAGCTTATTGAAGCTCCCCGTCTTGAGGCCTTGAGGACCTCAGTGTTGGCGCGCTCTGCTTTGCCGTTGCAGCGTGGATGGGCGGTGGAGGCATAGCAGATCTTGGTGCCAAGGTTGGTGCAGTAGGACTTGAAGAGGCCGCTTGTGAACTATGCGCCGTTTTCCGTGATGATGCGTTTAGGGATGCCGAAACGTGACACCAACACTTTGATGACCTTCACTGCTGATCTTGCCGGGATGTCCCGGACTGGCTCCACCTCCGGCCACTTGGTGAGTTTGTCGATGGCAACATAGAGGCAGAGGTAGCCCCCGAGCGCTCGTGGGAATGGTCCTAGGATATCCAGCCCCCAGACCACGAACGGCCACGAGAGGGGGATGGTATTCAATCCTTGCGCGGGCTGGTGCGCTTTCTTGGTGTGGAATTGGCACACCTCACAGGTCTTCACGAGCTCGGTGGCGTCCTTGAGGGTCGTAGGCCAGTAGAAGCCGTAGCGAAAGGCCTTGCCCACGAGCGTGTGTGACAAGGAGTGGTGGCCACAATCACCTTGATGTATGTCCTTGAGGAAGTATTTGACATCGTCTAGAGGTACGCACAACAGTGCTACCCCATTGGGGGCGCCTTCGATACAGCTTGTGGACGGTGACGTAGTACATCTTGGTTTGGTGAGTGACGCGCTCTACTTCTGATTCGTTGTCGGGGAGGTCCCCTTTCTGGATGTAGTCGACGAGGCTCTTGTTCCAGCATGCTTTCTCATGAGTGAATGCCAGCACGAGGCAGTATCCCGAGGGAATGGTGCACCTTGGGCGGGGGCTGGTGGGAGCTCTTCCTCGAGGTGTCGGTGGCCTTGTACTTCGTCATCGTTTTCGGGTGGTATGATGGATGGCTTCTCGAGTCTCTCTTCAAAGACGTCTGGGGCTTGCGCCCAGTTCCTTGATGCTCTCTTGCCGACGTCGTCCGCCTCTTTGTTGTCCATTCGAGGGATGTCCTGTAGCTCCATGCCGAAGAAGCGCTTCTCGAGCTTGCAGACTTCTTCGAGGTACAGGGCCATGTGCTTGTCTTTGGCTATATAGCTTTTAATGGAGAAGTTCACCAAGAGCTGTGAGTCTCCCTTTATGGCGAGGCACTTGACGCCCAGGGAGATGGCGACCCTCATACCGGTGAGGAGGCCCTTGTACTCGGCGATGTTGTTGGAGACTTTGGCCCTGCAGCAGAAGTGAATCTGGACGGATAGTAGAGCTTGTCGACCGTCGATGATGCGAATACGATGCCAGCCCCCGAGCCCCTGGAGGAGAAGGTGCCGTCTAAGTGCATAGTCCACACCCCTGGAGCCAACTTGCCTGGAACGGCTGTTTCCTCCTCAGGGTCCTCTTCTGGCGGTGAGTTGGTCCATTCTACATTGAACTCTGTCGGAGCTTCTCTGATTCTCTTGGTGGTGAGGAACTAGAGATCTACAACCCACTCCATGACACGCCTCATGGCGTTGGAGTTGCGCAAGATTTGCTCCAGAAGGAACGCAAGTACCACCGTGATGGGGTGTCCCTCGAAGTAGTGGCAGATTTCCTCGAAGCCACAAGGAGTGCGTACAGGAGCTTCTGTTGCACGGGGTACCTTTTGCGGGCATCTCAAAGCACGGTGCTAACAAAGTATACAATGTGTTCGACGAGAATTCCTGCGGAGGTGTCAGCAGTGAGTTCTTCAAACACGTTGAGGTTCTCTTGAGGCTTGAGGGGGTCCTCCTTGTGGAGGTCTTGCTGTGCAGTGGTGTCCTCTTGGGGAGAGGCGGGTGTGGGCTCCTTGCCGGGCAGGGCCGCTCTTTTCTTGTTAGCTGGCCTTTCCGCAACGAGAGCGGCACTGACTGTCTGAGGGCTGGCTGCAAGGTATAGGCACAGTGGCTCGCGTGGTCACTGAGCGACCAAGACGGGAGGGCTTGCTAGATACTTCTTGAGTTCCTCAAATGCAGTTTCCGCTTCGGTAGTCCATTTTAAAGGACCCGTTTACTTCAGGAGCTTAAAGAATGGCAGGGCCTGATGTCTACGCATGCTTCTATTCTTGTAGACAGTGTTGAGCCTCCAAGTGCAGAGGTTTATAGAACAGCAACAAGTTTCCCTTAAGTGGATTACCCAAGGTTTATCGAACTCAGGGAGGTACAGGTCAAAGATATCCCTCTCAAGCAACCCTGCAATCAAGATACAAGAAGTCTCTTGTGGACCCAACACACCCAATATACTTGTCAGGTATATAGGTGCACTAGTTCGGCGAAGAGAGATTAAAATGCAAGTAATATGGATGATAATAAGTGATAATAGCAATCTAAAATAAAAATGGGAGCAAGCAAACATGTAGCAGAACAGGCGGAAACGGCGTTTCAATGCTTGGAAATAAGGCCTAGGGCTCCTACTTTCACTAGAGGACACTCTCAACAATGATCACATAAATGAATAACTAGATAGCTTCTCTCACTATGCTACTCTTAACCCTCTCCGGTTGGATAACGAACACTAATCATTGCGTAGGGCTGTAATGTCGCACCCTGGCTTCTAAGGGATACTCATCGTACGAACTGGATAGCAGGTGCTTGGATTATGGGGCATAACTGCTCCCACGTCCCAGCTTCCTGGTAGGCCTGCGCTTATGCGCGACAACACAAGCCCTGCTATTCCACCGTCGATGTAAACTATCCATTAGAAGTCATAGGCACTACTGTCGACGTACTTCAAATCAATCACACACGGTACGTCAACAGCTTTGAACGAATGATGATCACAACTTATCTCTAAGACACAAAAGATTGAAATAAGGTTGCAAATGGCCTTCACTAAGGCAGAGATAGCAAATACAATCATCCAGAGGACACATGTCCCAACATAGCATTCATTACATCAGCGGAAGCAATCAAAGGTGTCTGGGTACAGACAAATCCAACAGGCTTAAGAAGCCGGAGAAAATAAAGAAGACGAAGCCCATCCACGTAGGTCCTGGATCCTGCCCTGGTCCAGCTAACTACTCGTCTGCAGTCTCGTCAAACTCCACGAAGTAGCCATCCTGGTGGTCATCGTAGCCGTAGTCGTAGTCTGCGTAAACCACAGCCCCAACGGGGTCAGTACATCCAAGTACTGGCAAGCAAGACTCACAGTTCACCAAAGTATGGCCCGTCAACACAAGCACAGATGACTTGGGTTCAACGGAAAGAAGGGGTACATAAGATGCTGCAACTGGCTGCGCTAACCAACTACAGAGATTCTATCATTTCCAACTATTAGAAAGGGGATAAGATCGAGGGTTGTAACCAACTGAAAGATAACGTCAAACAAACCCATCCTGGATCTCGCCCCTTATCCAAAGAAGCAATCCGAGGATAACTCACACAGTTGGATTAAGATGAATCAAGTTATTGTGACAATAATCCTATTACTAGTCAAATTGTTAATCATGGGGTGTGAGATAGTGAATCATTAGGTTTAAGTTGTCCTGAGTACTTGTTAGCCAGTACTTTCACCAAGTAATCCATAACCGCGGAAAACACGGCTTCTCGAGAAGATTATCCCTGCAGGGTTGCACCAATTTGGCCGTACACGTATGAATAACCCGCCAGATGGGATGCCTCCCACCAAGCGGGGCACTCAACACAACTCAACTCTTCTCCGCATCAAGCCCAAAGCACCTTGGGCGCACGGCTAATCAAGCCCCGAAGAAAAGGGACCCTCATAGCACTCTAAGACCGTGTCCCCCTATATACCGACTACAAAAGTTCCACCCTGCGCTGGGCTCGTAAAAACATGCATGCGGCAAATAGAAAGCACGAACTAAATGAGATGATTTGGACGAGATGCGAATCGAATCAAATTGAGGGGGGCGCCCATACTCGCTTCCCACATGCGGGTAGTGCGCTCATCATGGATCAGTAGACAAGACCCTTTTCCTATTAGGGTCGACACTAGCAGGCCTCAAAACCACACAGGGCCTCCTGCCGGTGCCTTATCATCAAATTATTATTACAGTGATAACATTAGCATGATTGATTGATTGATTAAACATCGAGCCCCCAGAACATAATGAAATAGTAACTGAAAGTAACGGGTAACAGACTCGAGCATAACAACCTAAGCATGCTAGTAAGACACTGGCTCAATCATCAGGGTTGTAGGAGGGGTGATGAGGCAATATCAGGGTTAAAGGATTCATGTGATAGGTTCGTAACAGAAACATCTACCACTAAGGCTAGCAAGATATAGACACCGGAAAGTATCGGTAACCAGGGTTGAAAGGAACACAATGGTTCGTGTGAGTGATAACTTGCCTGCAAACTCAACAGCCGGGTACTGAGCTAGATCCTCAGAAGGGGTGATGTAAAGGTCGTCTGCCTCAACGTCGTCGTCTATTCGAGAAGAAGCAAACAAACAAGACAGGAATGTAAACAAACATTGCCATGGCATTGTGCACAATCAATATGATGCATGACAAATTAATGGTTGCATCAAGATAAATTAGCTAACATGATAACACAATTTAAATGGACCCATATGCAAGGGTTGCATATGGAAAAGGATCCATAATTAAGTGGAACAAATGATTTACAAATAAGGATTAGGTGAAAGTTGTTATCATGATGCATGCATGATGATGATAACAAGATAACAACAAATAACAATAATAGATGCAAAGGAAAAGGAATAGAACAAGTTTGGAAATTATTTATTAAGTTTGGAAAATTTGGTTACTTAAACATGTCAAACAAACAATTATTGTTTTCATCAATTTAAAGTGTGCAAAACAATTAACAAGTTTTATATTTGAAAAGAACATCAAATTTTAGTTGGATTACATGTTTCAAATATTGAAATTTGAATTAGGATGAATTTATTATGAATTAAACAATATTAAACAAGTTTTAATTGAATTTAAAACAAGCTTAAATATTATTTGAATTTTTATTTGTTCAAATCATAAATTCAAATTTACATTTGAAAAGTTCACACTTTGATGGTTTGAAAACATAATTTGCATGTTAAAAAAATATTTTATATTAAGCAAGTTATGATTTTAACAAATTTAATTGAATTAAACAAGTATTAAATTATTTAGGCAATTTAAATTATTCAAACAATGAAACAAATTTTATATTTGAATAGAATGTTCAAAATGGTTTGAAAAACATATTTTATTTGCCTTATTTGGAATTAGTATGAATTATTTATGAATTATTGCAAATTACATTTGAATTATTCAAATTTGAATTTTAAATGTATTTTGAAAACTCAAAACAGAACACAAATGGAATAATTGGAAAGATTATGAAATTTGGAGCAACAAACATATACAAGTTTTATTTATTAGACTTATGGTTTAAAAGTTATTGATTTTTAAAGTTTATTGTTTATTCTGCCTTTTAAAAGAAAAATAGAAATAAAACAGATTTGTTTTAAATCATTTTGTTACCGCACTGGGTCTACACCCCAGGCACTGCCCTGTGGGCCTGCGG
Organism: Alopecurus myosuroides; assembly: GCA_028641055.1. Lineage (NCBI taxonomy): Eukaryota > Viridiplantae > Streptophyta > Magnoliopsida > Poales > Poaceae > Alopecurus > Alopecurus myosuroides. The sequence goes on along the minus strand of CM054061.1, from coordinate 130,814,940 downwards.
GGGCCAGCGTGGCGCTGTGCTTGCGTGGCCACAGGAGTGCATGACATGTGGGCCACGGGTGTCAGACAGAGGGGCAAAAATGGTGGATTTAATCCGCGCCACCCAGGGCTCGAACCCACGACCACAAGGTGTTTCAGAGTGTGCGCAACCACTGCGCTGATGCGTTCGCTCTGTCAGTAACACATGCGCAGCTAAGCTAAGCTTCAGACTTGGCTATCTGAATTTTTTCTGACGCGCTGCAACTGCATCTCCGTCAGACATAAGGGCTCGCCGGCGGGGGAACGGCACGGTGGCGCTCGATGCGTGAGGCGTGTGCGCGTGCATGGAAGCAGTGGACACGCACGGAAAGCAACAGAGGGAGAGGAGAAGGTGCACGGTGGGCTCACCAGGAGGTTGCCGTGGTCGTTCTGACGGCGGAGGGGAAACCGCGGCGGTGACGAGGTGGTCGAGGACGGCGGCGTGGTCTCCGGGCTCCTCCGTGCGAGCTCGGATGTCCAACGCGAAGAGGGGAAGGTGGCGATCTTGTTCCCGGGTAGGAGTGGCTAGGTGGGGCAGTGAGCAGGCGGCGCCATCGGGGTTTTCAGAGGAATGTCGCCGGCGGTGGAAAACAGAGAGGGGGGTCGACGGGGAAGAAGGCAGACGACGGCGGCGGAGAGGGGAGATAGAACCTAGGGGGCTAGGGTTAGGTGCGGGAGCCCTAGGGCACTACTTATAGGCGCGGAGGCAGTGGGTAGCCACCGGCGTCGCCGCGCGGTTGCGGTGGCGCCTCCGATTGCCTGCCGTACTTCAGAAAGAAGCTCGGCACGAATCGCGAAGCGGTACGGGGGGTAGATAGGCGGGCTGGGTCGCGCGCGCTAGGCTAGGTGGGCTTGGGCTTGCTATCTGCCGCGCGCGCGCGCTGGTTTGCTTTACTTTTCTATTTTTCTGTTTTTTTTTTTTGCTGAAACAGATTTTGGAAGAAATTGTTAAGGTTTTGCTTGAGAAAAATTCCAGGAAAATTCAGTTAAGCTATTTAGGTAAAAAGAAACCATTTTCCAAGATTGGATTTCAAAAATTTGAGATTTAAAATAAGGTTTGTATTTGAATCCAAATTGAAACAATTTTCATTATTAGAAACACAATATTGAAACAACAATTTTAATAGGGTCACCCCTAAGAACCAAAGTGTTTAAGGATTACATTTGTTGGGTGAATTTCATGGTTTCAATTGGGTACTGATTTGAAATACATTTGATTTGAAATTGAAGTGAAATAGAATTAATTGATTGAAATATTTGTTTGGTTTAAAGCAACAATTTGAGAAGTGATCATTAATGAATTATTTGGAAAACAAGGGAGGTTTTGTTTTGCAATTCCTTATTTGAAAAGATTGTAATAGACAAGTATGAAAACAACTGTTGATTAAAGATTGAATTTCATTAAGAAAACAATGCAACCGAAAATAAAATGAGGATGATGCCATGATGCATTGCATAAATTAAACAAGGAACAGAAACACTAGGTAGTTTTCATACTTGGATGTTACATGTAACAACACTCCTCAAGTTTGTATTTCCATGTCTAGTTAACCCCACGCTGTCACTATGAGCGCCCTAGAAGGTACTAAGCAAACTCCACAATTTCATAGAGAAGACAAACACACGGCGTGCACACTGTCACCTTCACACCGTGATCAAAGTGACTCCAAAGTTCAAATTAATAAAACACTTGAGTAGAAAAAGATGAAGAGTAACATCTACAAATTCAAATAGATTACAAAGCTCATGATCACACCATGGGAGAGAGAGATGAACCACATAGCCACCGGTAGAGCCCTCAGCCCCGGGGGAGAACTACTCCCTCCTCATCATAGGAGACAGCAACAACGATGGAGATGGCGGTGGAGTCGATGGATATTGCTTCCGGGGGGCACTTCCCCGTCCCGGCAGGGTGCCAGAACATAGATCTGTCCCCCGAAACTTATCGGCGGCGGCGGCGGAGCTACGAATGTAGTTTGTGGAAAAGGTCGATTCTTTTAGGGTTTATGCCTCGGGGAGTATATATGGGCGAAAGGGCGATGTCAGGGGGTGGCCAGGGGCCCACATCCCTAGGTGGCGCGGCCAGGGGGACCCGCGCCACCCTGTGGCCTCCCTCCGGGGCTCTTCAGGACTTCTGGAAGCTTTCGGGACTTCTAAGACTTCCGGGCTTCAAATTTTCCAATTCCGAGAATATTTCCAGAACAACTTTTCTGAAACTAAAAATAGCAGAAAACAGGGAACCACTTGGCATCTTGTCAATAGGTTAGTCCCGAGAAATCGATAAAAATGACATAAAGTGTAAGGAAAACATGTGGGAAACAACAGAAAATAAGGATACGTTTATGACGTATCAGAGCCTTGTCGCCGAACTTGGAGATGAAGTGCCCCAGCGCCACCGCGCATCCCGCGAGACACTGGATGTCCTTGAGTGGACACGGAGGTTGCATTTCTTCGATGGCTCGGATCTTGTCGGGGTTGGCTTCGATTCCGCGGTGAGACACCAGGAAGCCGAGTAGCTTCCCTGCCGCGACTACGAAGACGCATTTTTGGGGGTTGAGCATGATGTTGACCCTGCGGATATTCTGAAGTTCTCCTCAAGGTCGTCGATGAGCGTGCGCTCCTCACGAGTTTTGACGACGATGTCGTCGAAATATACTTTAGCATTCTTCCCTATCTATGTCCCCAGAGCGGTGCGCATCAGCCTCTGGAAGGTTGCCCCAACATTCTTCAGGCCAAAGGGCATGCATACATAGGAGAAGAGGCCACATGGTGTCATGAAGGCAGTCTTCTCCTCATCTTCTTTGGCCATCTTGATCTCGTGATATCCCGAGAAGTCATCCAGAAAGCAGAGGAGGTCACACCCGACGGTGGATTCCGCTATCTGGTCGATTCTCGGGAGATGGTATGGATCCTTGGGGCAGGACTTGTTGAGGTCCGTGAAGTCGACGCACAGCCGTACTATGCCAGTGTGCTTGGAGTACACAACAGGGTTGGAGATCCACTCGGCGTGAATAATCTCGCGGATGATCTTGGCATTCATCAGCTTCTCCACTTTGCGGACGATGAGATCTTGCTTCTCGGGACCCTAGCGCCGAGCCTTCTGCTTGACAGGACATGCACCTGGGTACACGTCTAAGTGGTGCTCGATCACCTCCCTTTGTACGCTGGGCATGTCAGATGTTGTTCGTGCGAACATGTCTGTGTTTGCCCAAAGGAAGGCGACGAGCGCGCTTTCCTATTTGGGAGGCAACCCGACCCTAATGGTGAGGGTAGGCCCTATGCCATCGGGGTTCATGGAGACCTTCTTCTTGGATTCCCTCTCTTGAGAGAGCATCTGCTTCTTCTTCGGGGGATCGACAAGGTGCTCAAGGCTGTCCTCGTCGATGGGGTACGACGCTGCTGCCTCCTTGTAGGAATCCTCCATGGAGCGCACCGCATCCTTGATGTCGCCGTGGACAGTGAGAGAACCACTGCTGCCAGGCATCTTGACGAGGTTGTGCGCATGGTGCGTGACGGCCATGAACTTGGCCAGCGCGGGGTAGCCGAGGATGGCGTTGTAGGGGAACCTGATGTGGGCGACGTCGAAGTCGATGTTCTCCATGCGGTAGCTCTAGCGTGTGCCGAACGTGACGCCCAGGCACACCCGTCCCAGGGGGACGGTGGTGCCTCTAGTGGCACCGGTGAACATCCTGGTGGCCTTCAGGCGATCACGTGGGACCCATAGCTTCTCGAAGGTCTCAAGCGAAATCACGTTGAGGCCCGCGCCTCTGTCCACGAGCGTCTTGGATATGGCGACGTTGTTGATCGTGGGGGTGCATACCAAGGGGATGGTGCCCACAGAACCGGTGGTCCTGGGGTGGTTCCAGATGTTGAAGGAGATTTCCTGCTGCGACCACTTGAGGGGTCACTGAGGCGGCCCGTCCGCTTGATGAACGACATTGAACTCTCGTGAGGCCTTCTTGACTTGGCGGCTAGAGAGCGGGGCTAGCAAGCCACCCAGGATGCACTCTACGTGGCGAACCGGCATGGGGGCGTCATCCTCCTCTGGGGGGTGGCCCCAGCGTTTCCCATGGCGAAACGCCATAGGGTCATGCAACCCCCGGGTTCGTCGAGGGGCAAACGGTCGTAGTGTCAAAAACGGCGGAAAAAAGTGTGCGCAGGACTTCCCACGTGCTCATAGAGCTGTCTGGGAGGTTCAGCAACCATACGAGAGGTGCGCCCCGAAGTGCTAGGGGGAAGTACCTCATGAGCCACCTGTCGCACCCCCCGCCACCCGGATGCTCGCCTCGTACCTCCGTAGGAAGCCGAAAGGAGTACATCACCATTGCAGCAAGGTGGGGGGGCGAGGACGGAACATGAAAGGCCACCTTGCCTCCCAGAGATCCGTGGGGAACGCATAACAACATCCGGCCTTGGCGCTTACGCGTCGCTCATGGTAGCTGGGTTGTCCTGGGTCTGCGCGAGCGTCACATGGAGGGGTAGGTGGCGCTGCGTCGGATGCTTGGTGGACTTGAGCCTCGCGTGCATGCGACCCCACATTATCATCCGCAGGCGTGCCTCCACGGTGGAGCTGGTGAACTCCCAGGTGGTGGACGGAGCACCTGGAGCCACAAATTCGGCTCCCGCAGCCTAGGCGAACTCAGTGGAGGGTACCGACTGGGAATCGCAAATGGAAACAATGAACGGACAGTGCTGTGGCCCTTGTGATCCTAGCAGGGCTCCCTGCAAGCACCATCGTCCATGCTCGTGCACGGTCAATGGCCGCAGGGCGAGCATCGCCTGCGCAAGAGACTTCAAGGATCGTGCCGGGTCCGCACGAGACTCGCGGACGGGTGTTGAGTCACGCCCGCGGCACAACGCAGGGGAGCGAGAGCGGAGAGGTCCGCTGCTAGAGAGGCTGGAACCGGGGCCGCCAAGGGATGCCCGCTTCCAGGACCGAGCCTTGTGTCCGGTGTGGTTGGTGCGAGAGGCGATCATGGTGATGGGGGGATAATAACCCGGTAGGCCAACTCCAAGGTATAACCCGGCCCAAAGGACGCTGCACAGGATCCGGCTAAGGATAAAGAAACTTCTGGAAGGCCCAAAGTTTGTAGGCCTCGTAACCCAGATTGTGGGTTGCAGTAAGGAAAGCTAGGGTTTGTAAGCGGTGTTCGGGTAGGACTCAAGTTGCGCCTTGGAGGGCAAGCCAGGTAGGGGGACGGGTGCTTTATAAACCGGCTCCTAGGCTTAGTTTTGCAGAGATCCAAGTAGTAATCATATCGCCGAATATCGAGTATCCATTGTACACAAGAGATCGAGTTAATAAAGTGAGATCGGAGACTCGGCGACCTCACCGCCGGTTACCAGATCGAATTCCATCATGTTTTCCTCTGAGCTAAACCCTCTCCCAAACGCCTGTGTCGACTTGCCCCAAGATCAGTTACCCCTGGTAACATCTGCCGTGATCATCCCACGACAGTTGGCGCCCACCGTGGGGCCTGCGTCCAAAGGTGTTTACATCACGGGAGAAGCTCGGAAGAGCATGGGGAACCTCGTCGTCGGTGAGATCTACGACGACCACGAAGGAGAGAAGGTGGTGGACGATTCCGGCTGGGGGCCAGAATCGGATCACCTCGAATCCAGATCTGTCGTGACAATCGGCCGGATCAGCATCTTCATCGGTATGGTATGTACTTCTGGCTCGGCTCCTGACAATTTTGGATCTGATTCTGTGTCAGGGGAGGCTACCTACACCCAATCAGTTAGAGAAGAATCAGTTGGAGCAACAGACCAAATAGAAGAATCCATCACGCAGTGGGAACAGCCGGAGGAGCCGACATGGACCCCGCGTGACCAGGACAGTGGAAAGGATGATACTGAATCTATCCGGGACCTGCTGGAAGACCGGTACGAAGAAGATAACAGCGGAGAAGAACAGCATGAACTCACAACAAGCGTAATACGCCGAGCGGCGGTCTACACGGCTCCCGCAGCCAACCTCAATCAAGGGAACGTGACCACGGCTCCGGTCGGGGCGGCTCAGGCATTGGCGCAGCGGCAGGATGCAGCTAACGGAAACCCGATCCTGGCCCGGGTCGATGGAGAGTCGGCATCAGTAACTAGCCGTGCAGCGGACGAGGAGTTGCACGCAAATACGTTCGGATTCCTGGGAAACCGGACACCAGGGGCGGGTCCTTCAAACCCGCGCCACCCGGCCTTGTTCGACAATAATCTGATCCTAGACCCCACGGTCCTGGCTACAGTTATCACTCCAGAAAACGCAGCTGAACGTGTCAGGGACCTGGACGTGGCCCGCCGCGCGTTGGAACAGCAAAGAAGGCAAGTGGAAGCGGAGAAACAAGGGATGGCTACACGTCAACGCGAGCTGGATGCGTTGGAAACCCGGCTCCGAGAGGAAACATCCAGAGTACACCAAAGACATCAAACCAGACTACCAGCCATGGGTGGGGTCATTAACCCGGCGGCTTTGTTTATTACGCCTCAGGACCAACCGATCCCAGTGGTAAACCAGGGAACTGCACCTCAGCCGGCAACAGCGGAAGCCCACGCGGCAAACGTGCAGGCCGGGTTACCCCCACCACGAACCAGAGTCACAACCGGCAACGAGTTACCGCCACCGCCACCGTCACGGTTTCGCACACCAGCAGGCCACTACAACAATCCCATGGACAACGTGTATGCAGCAACACTTGCATTGAACCAGATCCCGGTAGGAGAATCGCCCCATGCAGAAAAGACCCGGCAGGCGATCGATCTACTGCACACTGCAGTGGCGCAGCAGGCCAATTACCCGGACCACAGAAGCGGGATGCATGGGATGCCATACGCCAGTCAACAACAAGGGAATATTCAAACAAACTCGGCACGGCGGAGGGAAGAGCAGCAGCAAATGCCGCCTCCTCCCCGCGTCCCGACAGCATCAGTGGCACAGGCCGTTGTGGATAGCTCCAGGGCTCGGAGAGCCGTGGCCGGGTCTGCTGCACATGGATTGCCTGCAGCACCGCGCCCCGCTGCACCCCCGGCTGGATCGCACGTTTCTCGAGTAAGGCCAGCCTCAACCGTCCTCGCAGGACCCAAGTGTCTCTCGGAAGACATCAGAGCTGAACCTTACCCGGAAAAATTCAAAGAGCCGGGAAAAGTAGTGAATTATGAACCGACCATGGATCCGGAAACATGGTTGAGCAGTTATGAGATGGCAATGTCAATCCGCAATGCGTCCAAAAATCTTCAAGCCAAGTTCATGTACTTGATGATGTCAGAAGGAGCAGCAAAGTTATGGTTCACCAACCTGCCGGAAAGATCGATCAAATCCTGGGAAGAACTGAAGACCGCGTTCGTCAAGCACTTTCATGGAACGTGCAGAAAGCTATTCACTATTGATGATTTAGAACGATGCGTTCAGAAGAAGGGAGAATCAGCACGCAGTTGGGTACGCCGGGTTATGGAGATACTTCACTCATCCACAGATATTCAGCCCAAAGATGCGCTACAAGCTATGGCAAAAACATGCAAGTATATTCCTTTAGTACAAAAGTTAACTCGCATGAAGTCCAGTAGGAATGCATCGGAGGTTACGATGGGAGAATTAATGGATGCGTGCAACAAACACGCCGCAACAGACACTACAGAGGAGGAAATTGATGACAAGAAAGCGAAAGCGAACACCAGTAATACTGGAAGAACCGGCAATGGATCGGCACCGAGTAATAACGGAAATAGCCAGAACAAGCGCCCATTTGAAGGAGGCTCCGAGTTTGTAGCTAATACTGAGGCCGGGTCTTCGAGACCCAGATCTGAAGGGAATTTTCATACCGGAAATCACAATGGAGGACATTATCAGGGACCTCCGAGGCCAAGCAACAGTTGGGATATATTCAGAATGGCGTGCCCGAAGCACAGCAGGAACGGCAAGCCGGCTAATCACTCCTTGGAGCAATGCGCCGACTTACAGAGATGGAAGAACGAGGAAGTAAACAGAGCCATGCGAGGTGCGGGTCGGGGAGGAGGCCCGGGTCCAGGTGGAAATTTGGGCAACGGTCCACCCCCAGCCGGTAACCCGGCAGCAGGAAATCCGGGCAACAATCAAGGGGGAGCGGGAGGTTTCCAGGCTAACCCCAAACAATTGGGTCAATATCATGTGCATACTACGGGAGGCTCTAACAAGGATAAAAAGATGCTAAAGCAGGCGGTTAACTCAGTTTCTTCTGCTGTTCCGAGGTATTTGAGATGGTCAGAACAGGAGGTAACATGGAGCAGGAGGGATCACCCGGATAGAGTGGATCACCCGGGAGTCTTAGCATTGGTAGTGGCACCACAGGTAAATGGGTATGAGCTGAAAAAAGTCTTGATGGATGGAGGAAGCAGCATCAATATCCTGTACTGGGAAACTTTTCTGCGCATGGGTCTAAAGGAATCTCAGCTACAAAAAAGTACAACAGTTTTTCACGGGATAGTGCCGGGTCATTCAGCGTGCCCTGAAGGAAAAATTGCGTTGGAGGTAGCTTTTGGGAATCAAAGGACAATTATCGAGTTGAGTGGCTTACTTTTGAGGTGGTTAAATTGCGCAGTCCTTATGACACATTGTTTGGAAGACCGGCTTATGCCAAATTCATGGCAAGGCCGTGCTATGTGTATCTACAGCTGAAAATTCCGGGTCCTAAGAAGACCATTACCATACATGGAAATCGAGATATAGCGGCTGAGTGCGATGAAGGAGATGCAGCAATGGCTGAGCAAGCCTGTAGGAAAGAGGAACTCAGGCATTACCGATCTCAAGCGGACCTGGAGGAAAGGGCAACTTCAAAAAGGCCGAGCTCTGAGGAAGAAAAAGCAAAACCCAGGGCAGAGCAAGATGCTAAGATGGTGGCCTTCATCAGGAACGATCCCTCCAAATTGTCTGGCATAGAAGAGGAAATCACATCGCCGTCTACGGCTAGCAGCGCTGCAATAACGACACACCCGGATTGGCTAGCAAACTCGGTACTCGTCATGAAAGGGTCTAACAAGTGGAGAATGTGCATCGGTCGCGCCAGCCCGGGACCGATTATCGAAAAGAACTAAACAGTGTAACGGGCAGCAGGTTTCAGACGCGCTCTTTTCCTACCCAGGGTACCTAAGGGGACTGAAAGGTTTTTAATGAGGCGGCTTGCTGACCCAAACTTTATCGTATCAATAAAAAGAGATGGTTTTCAAGTATTGTCATGGTCTTTGCTTCGATTACAGGTAAGTGGTACTTGTTATTATCAATACATCAGTATCATCAAAATACATTGCACATACATAGGTCTTTGGGGGCTGAGCTGCTTAAATAGCAGTCACGAACCCAAATACCCGGCCTTGATGCCTATGAGTTATGAGGGCCGATTACTCGCAAGACGAGTACGGTTGCAATCTTATAACCGGACGAAGGAGCCAAATTTCTTGGTTATTCTTACTTAAGCTCGATGTGACTCGCACTAAAGTGGCATGATCTGTTCGCTTACGATTACAGTCAACCACGCAGCCCAATGGGATTTGCTTGACCCTGTTTTTCGTATAGATGTAACAACATGGTATCCACGCGAAAGCCGGCTTACAGTACAAGATAATCAAAAGGGTCATCTAAACCACAAGTCTATGCAGAGTACAAGGCTAATAGCCGGAAACTCAACGAGTATTAAGCATGACTTCAGTATTTACGCGAACGGCTATTGGTTTTTGGCTTGGTAAAGAGCAATTTGTCCTCTGAGAAAGGCCGCACCCCCCTGGCTCGTACTTTGGGTCATGGGGACTGGGGACTTCGGAACAGAAACAAACTGTTTAGCTATTAAAGCTCGAGATACCCTAGCTTCCGAGTCTTGGGGACTTAAAGAAAAGTCCACTTATCAAAACCCGTGATGCTCGGAAAACCGAGTATCGCAAAGGGAATCAAAAAATAGTCGAGTATCTAGAATAAGTTTAAAGAATAAGACAAGCGTCAAGATTATCAAAAGCCGGGAGAGGCACAAATATATCACGAACTAAAAGTACGTTACAAGTGATGGTACCAATATCAAGGGTGCACAGGCGCACCATCAAAATCATATTAGTTTTAAACACAAAAGTACCAGGTATCGCCCTACTCGGCATCCTGAGAGCGGTCTTCCGGGTCTTGGCCCTGGATCTGCTCCTTAGCCTTTCCAGCAGCATTACCCGGACTTCCCGCGTCAGGACGGACAGGCGGAGGGACAGCTGGTGTAGAGGTAGACGGCCGTAATCCTAGCTCGGCCTCTCTCTTAGCAGTTTCTTCTTTTCTCCTGGCCAGATCAGTCGCCCATTTTTCCAACATATCAAAGGGAGGGGGTGCCTCTGCCAATATGGTTTTTCCTTCAGCGTCGTATGAGCTCATGATTGTGTCCAGGTCCATCTTGTCGGCCAAAGCGGTGGCCGAGTGGCGTACTGCGGATTGTATGGCCTTGAAGTACTTGGGCGTAAACTTGGAGCCATCAGCCTTTAATTCTGGAAACCCGGATATTACCTTTGCCGGGTCAAGCTTAGGAAAGTAAGCTTTCGCCAGCGTAAAGGCCCGCGTCATACCGATCCGGCTGGATGAGCGCTTCCATATCTCAATCCATCCAGGCACCGTCGAGCAGGCTTGCATAAGATTCTCCTCACCCGGGTATACCTCGGAAGGCCACTTCACGGCGTCCAATATAAGCTTTGTGCCGGCAAAAAAGGTCCGGAGCACAGTCTTCAATGTTTTAACCTTGGCAATGGGATCGTCCTCTGGAGCAGCGAGGTTCGCACCTGCAGTTGAAACAAAAGGAAAGTATATCAGTCATCCCGATTATCATAACGATAAAGTAGAGGCAATTAAGTTAGTCGAAGGCAAAAACTCACTTAGCAAGATGCGATAAGTATCCGCAATCTGGTTCGATAAGTTCTTCAGCGCGGATTGGGCAGTGTTGTACTTCTTCTTGTATTTGGAAACGTCTTTTTTCAAAGTTTCCATGTTAGCCTCAAGGGCTTCTCTTCGTTTTACCTCAGCAAGCAGGAGCTGTTCGGTCTTGAGTAACACCTCATCGGACCGGGTCACTTCCGCCTGTAAGGAACAAGGAACGAAAGTGTCAGTCAGATATCATGGAAAATCGGGTATTGCGTGAAGTACCGAGCACAACTCCGGTAAGTTATGCCCGGAACTTGGGGACTAGGTATATACCAAGAGATATCAAGTGTCGATTACCTGATGCGCTGCGGACATACGCTCTAGGATGTTGTTCTCTGAAGCTTTCATGGTGAGGAGAGCGCTCATCAGCTGGTCAAAATTATCGTTACCCGAGTTAGAAGTCTCGGGGTCGCGGAAACTTGGAGAAAAAGTTTTCCTTTTAGCAGGAGACGGCACCCGGGTCATCCGAATGTCGGGGTCTTCTCCTCCTCTCGCGCCCAAAGTGGCAGTATCTTCTTTCTCGCTTGCATGCGAGGCTATTGGATATCCGGCTTCTCGCCCAGCCGGGTCTGTCGGTGACGCTTGTTCATCACCAGCTGCGGCAAACGCATCGTTAGTTGGCTTCTCTTTGCCCGGGTCCTCGGTTTCCATGTCTTCTTGGTCACTAATAATGACCGTGGCCCTGTGAAAAGTGTGAAGGCACAGTTAGCACATAGCCGTGAAAAAGACGGCGAAAGTATGGTATAACATTAGGAAAATAACTTTACCCGGGATTCACCATAAGGTCCGCAGGGAATTCGCTGCTAGAACCGGATGAAATTGAAAAATACCAAACGAGGCGTGAGGTTATCTTGCGAGGGAGTGTTTTAGAGGGATCTTTATGTTTAAAGAAGGGTACGGTCAGTACCAGTGTGCCGAGTTGGAGGCGATGAAATACCCGGGTTAAGGGCATCATTGCCCGGGTGGTTCCGAGTCGGCCTGCGCTTGGTCATAGGAGACTCCTTCAGGTATGGCCAAAGGGGGTAATGCCATGGTCAGCTCAGGAATATTATCACAGGAACGCGAATTAGATGTGAGAAATTGATGCAAAACCTTGAAGACGACCCCTTGGGGTTTTCTTTTAGATCCGGCCTTAATTGCCGGCTCTGGTTCATCTTCATCGCTGGCGGACTCCACTTTGCCGTCAGCTTCTTCTTCCTCGTCTTGGTCTTCTTGTTCTGAAAGTTACCACGGTTACAATAGGAAAATGAAAAGTGGTATGCGACGAACTCAAAGGAACTGGGCATGTACCTTCATCCGAGTTAACGGCATCCTCCTTCTCCTCCGGGTTTCCGGAGTTAGGAGGAGTGTCTATATTCCAGAAATCATCATCGGCCTGAAGTGAAAGCATAAGAGCAAGGGTTAATGGTTGTATCAAGTAAAGAAGATAAAGGTGAAATCGTGAAAACCAGGTCCTTACCACAGGGGCCGGGTTCTCGAGAGTGAAGGGCTCTAATCCGGCTATATTCCGGATTACCTCGAGCTTCTCTGTCAGAAAGCTCTTGATTGTTTTGTTGGTGTCACTAGGAGCGAAACTGCTGGTGGAGTATCGGATTGGGTCCGTGGCTTGCCCCGAGTATTCGCACATCAATTTTGCGCGAATGGAGTTGGGTTGGATGCGGAAATTGACCCAAGTCTTCACCAGGTTAAGCCCGATGAGGCCTTGGGCAGAAAGGATGGAGATTTTAGCCAATAGAGGCAGAATTGCTTCCCTTTCCGAGTCAGGGGCAAACGCGTTGAAGGTTTCAGAGATGTCAAGCTGACCCTCCGAGTAACCCGGCAATTTCTTTTCGCCGGGTGGGGAGGTGTCCTGGCAGTAAAAGTATGAGAGCTGCCAATGCTTGACGTGGGAGTTGAGGGTGAGAGGAGGCATTAAAGAGTTCTTGCGGCGTTGGATAGAAACCCCGCCGCAAGCAAGAAGTGCACCGTCGCCGCTTTCGCGGCACGGTTTGCACTGGAAAAGTTCGACAAAGAGGGCCAAACTTGGCGGAGTGCATAAGTAAGACTCGGAGAGAACGATAAAATGGGAGATGTTTAGTACGGAGTTGGGTCCTATGTCGAAATGCGAAGGCCATAATGGCTTAAAACGTCGCGGAAGAAAGGGTGACCCGGAGGCCGGAAGCCCCGGGTCACGTGTTCAACAAAACAAATTACCTCATTTTCTGCAGGAGTGGGCCGGGTTTCGTTACCCGGTACCCTCTAGTGGATAATTTCTTGAGAGGGAAGAACCCCTAGCTCGACCAGTTCCTCCAGTTTGGCCTTGGTGACGGAGGACCGCGCCCAGTTGGCGGATATGGAGTTCGTGGTTTTGGCTTTAACCGACTGCTTTCCTTGTTTCTTGGGCGCCATGGGGTTAACCTGAAAAAGCGTCAGAAGAAAGGATGTGAGAAACGAAACTCGGAAATTATCAGTTGACCGAGTCTTGACAAGTGGTGTCAAGTTAACCTGGAAGTTAAATATGATCCGGGTATTACTTTGCTAAGCAAGGTACGAATTGTCCGGGTATCGCGCATTATTACAAAAGTTGTAGAATTCTATGCATGGATAAGCGTTTGGGGATGATAAGTGGTTGTCCGTACATCTATTGTGAGCAAATGAGCCGGAGAAGGAGGATTTTCCGGGTGATAGGAACAAAGGCGGAAGATTTGGGCGGCTCGAGCCCAGATTGGGAATTCCATTTCTAGGTTAGTGGTAAAATTAATGATTACAAGTGGTAGGAGAATGAGTTGAAGGGTATATCTTACCTATTGGGTGGGCTAGAGTGAATACTAGTGACCTAATTCGGCGTGACCCGAGAAATTGTGGGCGGCTCGATTCAGATCCAATCTGAGGGGGAGTTAAGAAGTTGCGAGGGTAAATTAGAGGATGTAAAAGACTTACCGGAGGAGATTGAAGTGAAGCTTTGCGGAGGCAAATGGCGCAAGCTTGGTTCCCCTTCGCGATTCCTGGCGGACAGGTTGGGGGTCTGGCGGCAGATCTGGGCGGCGGGGTGGAACGCGCTGTGGCGGAGCACAACCGGCAACGGATGGGCTCCGGTGATGCGCGCGAGGCTTCCGTAGTGATGCTCTGTGAGCTCGAGCTTAAAAGAAGGAAGAAGAATGGGGGAAAGTGAGCCGTTGGAGTTAGGGTTACCTCTAAGGGCTTATTTATAACGGCCGGGGTGGAAAAACTCAGCCCAACGGGCGGGACCCGGAAATTACGGGGTAACGGCTATCTACTTGAAATCTACGAGATACGCCTTAAGTGTAGAGCGAGGTCTCCGAACGAAAAAGAGAAGGAGATCCTCTCCGCGGTATCAAGATAAATTATCGAGAAAAGTATAAAGTTTTGCTATTCTTATCAAGGCTTAGACCCGGGAAGTTGAGCAAGGCATCTGGAGAAAAGCCGGGTTACTATATGGCCACCAGGGAGTTGGGCCTAGTCATTTCGCAAAGCATTTCAACTCGGTCTCCACACATTCGTGCGGTTGATATTTTTTGCAGGGAATAGCCAGCGCTTCAAGGAGGGATCTGTGAAGCCCAAGCTATTCTCGGGACTACTGATGGGGGGATAATAACCCGGTAGGCCAACTCCAAGGTATAACCCGGCCCAAAGGACGCTGCGCAGGATCCGGCTAAGGATAAAGAAACTTCTGGAAGGCCCAAAGTTTGTAGGCCTCGTAACCCGGATTGTGGGTTGCAGTAAGGAAAGCTAGGGTTTGTAAGCGGTGTTCGGGTAGGACTCAAGTTGCGCCTTGGAGGGCAAGCCAGGTAGGGGGACGGGTGCTTTATAAACCGGCTCCTAGGCTTAGTTTTGCAGAGATCCAAGTAGTAATCATATCGCCGAATATCGAGTATCCATTGTACACAAGAGATCGAGTTAATAAAGTGAGATCGGAGACTCGGCGACCTCACCGCCGGTTACCAGATCGAATTCCATCATGTTTTCCTCTGAGCTAAACCCTCTCCCAAACGCCTGTGTCGACTTGCCCCAAGATCAGTTACGATGCGAGAGAACACCTTAGCCCCTACCTGGCGCGCCAAACGTCGGAGATTGGGCTGTCAAAGACAAGAACTCCTCTAGAGGTTCGAACACTGCGGGCTAACCACGTTCAATACGCACCTCGAGAGGCCTCGAGAGGAAAGTTTAGAATCGTCGTCAATAGTGACACAGGGAGTTTACCCAGGTTTAGGCCACCATTGTGGTGTAAAACCCTACTCCTGGTTGTCTGTGGATTGCACTGCGGTGGCTGCAGTACAAGGTGTGAGGTTGTGCTCCTTTAGACTACTAGGGCTTATAAAATCTCTCTCCTCCATGGAGGCCAAGGGGCCTCCCTTATACTGCTGTTTTGGGCCTCCTTCCCACTCATTCTTGGCGGGAAAGGGCTACCAGAAGGTGCAAAAGTGGAGACCAACGGAACCCCGTGCCACCTGCAGGTTCTAGTCGTTGAGGACAGCGCCACCGTCCATGGCAAGCTTGTGGGGGCGCCGGATTACGTTCCCTTCGTCTTGTAGCACTAGACTGGTCTTCTTGCACCAAAGGGGAAAGCCTTGGGAGAGGCTTTGGCGCGCGCAGCCGTTGCTCACACTTTATACACGAGAACGACAACTGTGGCCAAAGTGACTCTGTCGCTCTTCAGCGCCTTCGTCACTTTGTTGGGACGTGGGCGTCATCCCCACATGGGTTGTCTCCTTAGGAGAGTGGGCGCCTCTAGAGGGGAGCGGGGGTGATGTGGAGATCCTCTCCAGAGGTAGAGGAACCAGCCAGGGCCTCTGTAGGATGGACCCCCCGCCCAGGCGAGGGAGGCACCCTCTTGAGAACGGCTACCTCTCGAGGTAGCCTGGCAAGGGCCACTGTCACGCCGATTGGGCTAGGCCTGCAGTAGACGGCCCAGGATACTTTGGTATCCGTGGGTCCGACAACAAGGGGCGTAGCTGGCCCCTCTTCCTCGCAAGCGGCACAAGGTGCTGCCTCGGCAGTGAAAAGGGAGCTCGAAGTTGCTCCTTACTATGGGTGGAAATCAAACCCGAAACTCTTAAGCTTAACGAGTACTCAAAAACTCCGCTCGAACTTGGATTCTAATGAGCTGAGCTGAGTTGGATTTTTCAGCTCGTTAATAAAACGAGTTGAGTTGCTTGTACTCGATAAGCTCGTTAATGTCCTTACATTCATATGCTAACTCAAAGATTAGTCAACATGAAATAAAATCGAAGACCTTTATTACAAAAATACATGAGCATTCAGATTAAAGCCTTCAAAATATACGATGAGAGACATGAATGACGAATCTGCCTTCTTATAATGTTGTGCCATAGTGAACTGATTATGTTTGTCAGTTTCTTAATGAGCTTATCAAGCTTATTGAGCCAACTCGAGTCTTTATTGAGTCAAGCCAAGCTAGAGTTTTTTGCTCATTAAGTTAATGAGTCGAGTTGAGCAATTTCATTAACTAACGAGTATTTACGAGTCGAGTTGAGTTGAGTCGAGCTAGCTCAATATCCATTCCTAATCCTAACCTCGGTGCCTCCTCCATCCCTAAGGACTTTTCGACAAGGTGATGGACAAGGACAGCTGGTCCCTACGGGTTCGTAGTTCTGGTGGCCTGGACCTCCATCTCGATGACTCTATGGCTGATATCGCGAAGAAAGTCGTAGACATGATCCATGTTCACGCGAACACACAGGCCCAGTCGGTTGGCAATGAGTACGAGAGGCTTGAGGCCCTGAGCGCTCAACTCCGCGAGACAATGATATCGTGCCGCAAAAGGGGGAAGGCTGTGGTGGCGATCCGCCAGCTCATGCTCAATCAAACTGAGCGACAATGCGAGGACTCTGCTCGAGAAGCAGCCGAATCCCTCGAGGAGGCCAAGGGTAACCTCGCGGTAGCCAAGGTCCATGAGGAGAGGCTTTGCCAAGAGAGGTAGGAACATCATCGGGAGGTCGAGGCCTGGGACCTCACCCGCAAGGAGCAGGAGGATGCACTTTCCCTCTGCGAGAAGGGGCTGGATTCTCGCGCAGAGGGATTCAAGACTCAAGAGGCGAATCTGGTTGTTAGGGAGGGCGATATCTAGGCCCTCTAGAAGGACATTGAGAAATGCGAGGCGGAGGCTAGCCGGCTGGTGGAAGAGGTCGGCCTAGAGCACGAACGTCTCGAGGCACTAGACCGCAGCCTGAAGGACGCGGAGGAGAAACCGCAGAAGGCTATTGAGGCCTACCACGCTGAGCTTGCCGCCTCGAAGGAGAAGCACGAGAAGGACATCGAGGCGCGAGTCTAGGCAGGCCGTGAGGAGTACTGCAAGGAGCTCGAGGTGGACTTCAGCGGGAAACTCCAGCAACAGGAGGAGGAATCCGCCAAGGTCAAGCAGGAGTTGTGCTTGGAGATTGAGGGCCTTAAGCAAGACCTCGGCAAGCTCCACCGGCAGCACGACGAGGAGAAGGGTGCAAAGGAGCACGTGGTCAAGCAAGCCGGGCAATTCCAAGCTAACTTGTTCTCTCTACGGGCACAATTTGCCCCATCGCTGAACAGGGTACTGAGCATCACGGATCGGCGGAACAGGCGTTGGCGCTCAAGCGCCAGTTTGAGGAGATGTTCCACCGAACCGTCGACTGCACTCATGAGGTTTGCAAGCGTCTGCGCGTCGGAACGCCGGCCTCCCTGACTCAGTATGATGCCGTACACTGCCTCCACTTCTTCATACGATTTCTTGACTCGCGGAAAGAGGATGCCAGGTGCTTGGACAACATGGTTGACAAGGAGTGCCGCCAACTCCTATCGGTGGTGGTGTCACACGCCTTCCCCCATATCTCCCACACCAACCCCGGCTTCGACTGCTTGTTGGTGTCTATCCCCGATGAGCTTGTTGACCCCCTCGCGGCCTGCGTGAAGAGCGAAGTGAATGAATTCGTGAAGGACTTCACGTTGTAGACCGTGGACGACAAGGTGCGGGCAATCGACACCAATGGCGAGGATGATGAAGAAAGGCTCAAAACGGTGGAGAAGGCTCGGGAGAGAGCGGTTCTACTGCTTGAGGGGTAGCTCCAATCACCCGGTGTATGTAAGAGGGATAGATAACTTGTCGTGAATGCTTGTGAGGTAGGACTTAGCTTTCAAGGGGTGAAAACCCTTTGTCAAGACGAAGGTGGCGCATGAGGAGATTCTCTCGAGACTTACTGCTTGTTCCTCGGGGAGGGTCCTCTTTTGCTCCTCGAGGAGATTGTGCGCCTTGCCTGTGATTGCCTGTGTTTTGACCGTGGAGCGTGTTTGTCTATTCCACCGTGAGCATTTCATGAGGAGATTTTGTGCCAAGGATCTTGGCGAGGTGTTGTGTACGGTGGCGACCCGTATAGGCACCGTCCCAGCCCCCGCTCGCGGGATGCTCTCATGAGGAAAAGGCACTCGCGTGCCTCTTGAGAGAAAAAATGCATGCTGAGGTGGGGATGCATGGATGCAGGCATGCCAGCATGCGACAAATTGCTTAATAAAGCAACTAGATTTGCTTCTAGTGTGAAACATTGTTCTTTACAAAATTCTTGGGGGATATCCTGACCTTGTCGTCCCCCAAGAGGCACTTGACGTCATTGTGCGGACACGGGACTCCCATCGTCATGGGGATGAATCTCGCGCGAGTTCAGGTGCATAGTTTGAGAATGTCGTGGTTGTGGCGCCCTCAAAAAACAAAAGTTTGCCCCGCCAGAACGGGGTCCCACTTGTGTGGGTAGAAACCCTCGCGGCATTGTGGCAACGCATGTTGAGAAGCTCCATGAGACCCGCACGGAGATAGGTGTTGGCGTCATTTTTACCGTGGCGTCATGGGGTCCCCACGTGCGTGGGTGGAGGCTCCCACAGACTTGTGGAGGCACGTGCTGAGAGTAGGCGACGGACGTGCCCTCCTAGTTGGGAGGCAGTCATGCGCGGAGAGTGGGGATAGCCCCCCGAGCCACCAGCACTCGTGGAGGTCTTCTTGGTGACTGTCATCTCATGAGAGAATAGAAGCCTATTTTTTGGGACCTCAACGAGGTGCCTGATGCCGTCCTCGTCAGCGGGGTGACACGCGACCTCCTTGTAGGTATGCTCGACAGAGCGCATTACGTCCTCCACCTCGCTGTGGATGGTGATGGTCCCAGGGGTGTCCAGGCAGCTTGACGATGTTGTACGCATGGTGTGTGATTGCCATGAACTTGGCCAGGTCTGGGTAGCCGAGGATGGCGTTGTAGGGGAGGGAGTTGTGTGCTACGTCGAAGTCGAGGGTCTCGGTGCGGTAGTTTTGGCGGGTGCTGACCCTGACCGCGAGGCGCACTTGTCCCAAGGAAACTGTAGTCCAGTTGGTCACACCGGTGAAAGGCCTTGTGGGAGCCAAGCGCTCATAGGACACCTTCAACCTCTCGAACGTCTCCACCGAGATCACGTCGAGGCATGCACCTCCATCGAGAAGCGTCTTGGTGACGACAATGTTGTTGATGGTGGGGGTGAAGGCCAGGGGGATTGTTCTCATAGTCCTTATGAACTTGGGGTTGTCGCGGGCGTCGAAGGAGATCTTTTGCTTGGACCACTTGAGGAGCTTGGCAGCCTCCACTCCTGGAAGGACGATGTTCATCTCTCGAGAGATTTTCTTGAAGTGGCGTTTGGAGAGCGTAGGCTATGCTCCGCCGAGGATGGAGGCCGCAGTTTCCCTCCCCGAGACCCTAAGTCTCCTTGGCGTGATACTGCATGGCATCATTCATCTGAGGAGGGGGTGGGTCGGGGTGCAGCTGCGGGTGTTGTTGTGGTTGCCGAGGGAACTGCTGGAAGTTGTTGCAGTATCCATTGCCATTGTTGGCATTGTGGTAGTTGTTGAAGCTGTTGTAGTTGTTATGGTCGCGCTCTCCCCAACGACCACCGCCGCGGCCGCCGACGCGCCCGGAACCACCCCAACCATTGCCTCGAGAGGAGCCCTCCTGGTTGTTCCTCATGAGGTGATCTCCGCGAATTTTCTCCAGCTGAAAACAATTTTCAGTGGAGCGGGAGTACATATTGTGGAACACGCAGAAGGGGCGATCGCCCGCCGCAAGGGCGCCATCTCCACGGTTGTACTTGCGCTCGGGTTTCGCTGCCAGAACGGCGGGAGCTTTGCACTTGGCGTCCGTGACGTCACTCTTGGTCTTGCCCTTGCCCTTGTGGGCCATGAATTTTGACCCATCGAGGGGGATGTTGTGCTTGAATAGGGGGCCCTCCTCGGCATTGGCGCATCTGTCGACATATCCACGAGCTCGACGGTAGAGGCGAGGTTCCGTGATGCTGAGCTCCTTGAGCATGCGCTCATTGGTGACTCCCTCGCGGAAGGCGGAGATGACATCCGCATCCACGACGCGAGCGATTTTGTTGCGCATCTGGCTAAAGCACTGGAGGTACTGGCGAAGTGTCTTGCCGGGGCGCTAGCGCACGGTGCTCAAGTCGTTGTGGGTGAGTGGGCGCTCGTAAGAGCCCTTGAAGTTGGGGACGAACTGCAGGCACCAATCCTCAAACGAGCCAATGGATCCCTCAGGGAGGTTCATGATCCATACGAGGGCAACCCCCTTTATACCCATAGGCAGCTAGTATGTCATGTACTTGTCGTCTCCCTTCGCAGTGCATACGCTGAGGCTGTACAGCCGCAAGAAGTCGAGTGGAGGAGTGGTGCCGTCATAGCAAAAGACAACATTGGGTTGAACTTGAGGGGCCACAACACCGTGCAGACCTCCCTATATTACGCGAGGAAGCCCCCTGATGTAAACATTGGCGCCTAGCATGGTGCATGCCGGGCGGTTAGCACGGCCAGCCCTAGAGAGGTCGTGGATGGTGCATCGCTCGCGCTCGTGGCTGCGCTCGATCTGCACGTGCGCATCCGGCCGGGTGCGTAGGATCTGGAAGCTATTGTTGCTCTTGTCGGGGGTCTTGATGACGTGGGCCTTTTCATGAGCGTTGGCGCGGGGGTCGCCTTGGACTTGCGAGGTGGCACCATGGGAAGTGCCTGGCGCATCGTTGGCTCGCGTGCTCTTGGACTGGCCTATGCCGCCTCCCCACTAAAAACCGGGGGGACATTAGTGGCATCGACGAGCTCCTGGATGCGGGCGAGCCATGTGGTGTGCCCCTCTAGCACGGGAGGGTGCCCGAGCAGCTCCCGGGCCAGTAGCAGGGCTGGGGAGCGGGTAGGCTTCCCGGAGCGTTCCTGCGACCCCGACGGCTCATTGCGGTTGGAGGGTGGCGGCGGCGGAGGCGGGTTCCTCAGTGAGGACCGCGATGGGTCCCGCTGCGATGGGTGGGAGAAAGCCTAGTCCTCAGCCTCAAGTGCCACCAACACCAACAGAGCCACGCTGAGTGTCGTGGTCGTTATTGTTGTTGTTGCTGGTGGGGTTAGTCTGACCCATGCAACTAGCGTGCTCGGCGCAAGTGGATGCCATGGCAGCGAGATGGTAAAGGAGTGCCTAAGCCCGCTACCTGGCACACCAAATGTCAGAGAGTGGGATGTCTGGGACAAGGTCTCTCACGAGGTTCAAACACTGGTGGCTAACCACACTCGTTGCACCTCTTGAAGGCCTGGCGAGGGAAGCTCGCGAGGGACAACAATGTCGACACGGAGAGTTTACCCAGGTTCAGGCCACCGTGCGGTGTAAAACCCTAGTCCTTCTTTTCTGATGGACTGCATTGCGTTTGGTTACAGTACAGTATGCGAGCTTGTGCTCGAGTTCATACTAGGAGGACGAGGGAGAAAATGAGTTGTCCTTCCCTCCGTCCCCATCTACGGGGGCAAAGGAGCCTCTTATGTACTCGCTCCGGTCCTGTTTCCCGCTCATTCTTTGCAGGAAAGGGTACCACATAGCGACAAGGAGGAGGCAGTGTGCGATTTGTAGCTTCCGGCGGTCTTGGTCCAATGGAGACAACACCACCGTCCATGGCAGGACAGTGGGGGCTCCCGGTGATGTTTCCTTTGTATTGTAGCACCATATCGGTCTTCTTACACCAAAGGGGAAAGCTTTTGGCGGCGCTTTGGCAAGTGCAGATATCGCCCACTCTTTATACATGAGAATGGAAACTGCTGCCAAAGGTGCTCTGCAGCACTGTTGGGCCCTCAGCAGCGCGCAGGCCTGCGCGTGTCATCGACACATGGGATGTTTTCTCTTGGGAGGAAAAACCTCTGGAGAGGAGGCGAAGAGCTCGACGTAGAACCTCTCTCCGAGGAAAGGTGAGTCGCGTCCCTTCGGAGAGGCTAGCCACGTGCTGGCGGTATCTTGAGAGGGGCGAAAGTCTCATCGAGGGAGAGTTCCCTCGAGAAATATCCTTGTGGAGGCTCCCATGCACCAATTGGACTGGGCCGCAGCGGACGGGCCATGGTACGCCGGTATCCACTGTTCCGACAGTGTTTAATACAATGGTTATCCATTTAAGATATTGTATCTTACACAATTGTTCTAAATTTATGAATAACATCATTATGCACATGCTCCTGCGAGGGGTGTGCTGTTTATACTTGATCTTGAGTGTGAGACACATATCCATAACACTAACGCTAAACATAGAAAATCTAACAATTTTAATACTAAATATTTGTGGCACTTCCAGTTAGGTCATATTGGATATAAACGTATGAAGAAACTCCACTCTGCTGCAATTTTGACTTCATTTGATTTTAATTTTTGATATATGTGAGGCGTGTCTGATGGGAAAATTGGTCAAAAATCCATTCAACGGTGTAGTTGAACAAGCAAGTAACTTATTGGAAATCATTTATACTAATGTTTGTCATCCAATGAGTATACATGCACGCGACAGATTTCTCTACTTTATATCCCTCACCGGCAACTTGAGTCAATATGGTTATATTTATCTTATCAAGAATAAATATGAGATGTTTGAAAAGTTCAAAGAATTTTATAACAAAGTAGAGAATCTCCGTGACAAGAAAATATAGTTTCTGCAATCAGATCATGGAGGTGAGTACTTGAGTCACGAGTTTAGTGAACATCTTAGAGATTGTGAAATAGTTTAACAACTTACTCCTCCCGGAATACTGCAGCGAAACGGTGTGTCCAAAAGGCGTAATCAAACCTTGTTGGATATGATACGATTGATGTCATTTACTGATCTGCCTTTTTCATTTTGGGGATACACTTTAGAGATTGCAGGTTTTACTCACAATAGGCACCATCAAAATCCGTTGAAACAACCCCATATGAGTTATGGTTTGGGGAGAAGACCAAGTTGTCATTTCTTAAAATTTGAGGTTGCAATGTCTTTGTAAAGCGTTTACAAACAACACAACTCGAACCCAAAGCGGATAAATATGTATTTGTAGCATATCCCAAGGAAATCGTTGGGTATTCCTTTTACCACAAAACCTAAGCAAAGTGCTCATAGCTAAATGTGGCATTAGCATATCCCAAGGAAATCGTTGGGTATTCCTTTTACCACAAAACCGAAAGAAGAGTGCTCATAGCTAAATGTGGCGTATTTCTCGTGAAGGAGCTCATCGAGAAAGCTTTAAGTGGAAGGAAAATAGAGCTTGATGACATTAGAGAATCTAAGCAAGATGTGCAAAGTAGCGCAGCCTCAAAAGCAATTTTGGAGATGCCTATGGCGCCTGCGGCTCCTGAGCCTGCACCTACTGCAGCTCCAGAAATCAATGCACCTATTGAACCGCGTAGGTTGGGTAGAATTCGTATTCCAGTGGAAAGATTTGTAGAACAAGTATTGTTGTTGGAAAATGATAAATCAGCTACATACAGTGACACAATGATGGAGCCGGACTCCGTTAAATAGTAGAGTGCCATAACATCCAAGATAGACTCCATGTACGAGAATCAAGTTTGGAACTTGACAGACCCTCCTGAAGGCATAAAGCCTATAGAATGCAAATGGATCTATAAGAAGAAAACATACGGGGACAATAATGTGACCGTCTGTAAAGCACAACTTTTGGAAAGGGGTTTTGACAAATTCAAGGAGTTGACTATGATGAGACGTTCTCTCCCGTAGGGATGCTTAAGTATGTTCAGGTACTTCTAGCACTAGCAGCATATTTCGAGTACGAGATATGGCACATGGATGTCAAAACAACATTGCTGGATGAAATGCCGACCGGGATGTGTACATTGTACAACCCGGGTGTTTTGTCGATCCAAAGGATGCTGCAAAGGTCTGCAAACTTCAACGTTCAATTTATGGACCAAAGAAAGCATCACGAAGTTGGAATCTTCAATTCGATGAAGTGGTCAAAGGGTTTAGCTTCATCAAGAATGACGGAGAATCTTGTGTTTACAAAAAGTGAGTGGGAGTGCTATAGAATTTCTGGTACTACATGTGGATGGCATATTGTTGATCATAAACGTTTTTTTATTAGTAACATCAAGGACTCATTGAAGAACAAATTTTCAATGAAAGATTTGGGTGAATCAGCGTACATATTGGGCTGCAAGATCTATAGAGATATAACTCGAAGTATAATAGGGATTACTCAAGATATATCTAGAGAAAGTATTGAAGAGGTTCAGTATGGAAGACTCTAGTAAATGATCACTTCTAGTGGTTCACGACAAAGGACTCAACAAAAAGAAATGTTCTCATACAGATGTTGAGCAAGAAAATACGTGTGTGGTGCCATATGCTTCGGTACTTGGATCCATCATGTATTCCATGATATGTACAACACCAGATGTGTCCTATCCTCTAAGTGTTTCACGATACCAAAGTGACCCAGGAAGGGCTCATTGGACAATAGTGAAAAATATTCTCAAGTACTTACGAACAACTAAGAACATGTTTCTCATATATGGAGGTGATAAAGAGCTAGTTGCAAGAGGTTACACTGATTCCTGCATTACCACCGATCCTGATGATTTCAAGTCTCAGTCGGGCTATGTGTTTACTTTAAATGGGGGAGCGGTGAGCTGGAATAGTTTCAAGCAAGATACAATTGCCGATTCTGCAACAGAAGCGGAGTATATCGCTGCAGCCGATGCTGCAAAAGAGGGCATTCGGATGAATAACTTCATTACAGAACTAGGCGTGGTTCCGAGTGTATTGGGGCCAATGGAGATTCATTGTGACAACAATGGTGCCATTGCTCAAGCTAAGGAACCAAGGCCCCACCAGAAGAACAAGCATGTAGAACATATATATCATGTCGCACGATAGTTTATGAGTGATGGTGACATCAAGATGTGCAAAATTCATATATACCTTAATGTGTCAGATCCGTTGACAAAGCCTCTTCAGCTTGCAAAGCACGAGCAACATCAGAATGCCATAGGTGTTAGACTTCTAAATGTAAACTAGTGATGGAAATGTGCCCTAGAGGCTATAATAGAAAAATCTTATTCATATTTTTGTTTCATGGTTAAGTTTATGTTCTGTTTTGTATTATATTAGTTTCAGATAGTAAGTATTCGGACGAAAACCCTAATACATGTGTGGAATATAAACATCATTGATATCCCAATTATGCCTTTATGACTAGTTTATGTATTATTGATAGTCCTGGTTTCCTGGCTATGTGAAAAATGAGGAAGCGTTGCAGGTTACAAGTAATATGTGAGATCAAAGTTGTTGGGGAACAACGATGATGGATAAGACCCAATTTTATATACTGTTGAAACACATCTTCAATATTGTTATCGGTAGTTTTAGTATTACCGTCACTATAATTGTTTGACCATGAGACACATGTAGGACTGGTTACGATATGGACATGAAGGGGACCTCCAAAAATTACACCGTAAGATGGTAATTATAAATTTGGTCTTTCGTTCTTACCAGATAGTATGCCAGGTTTCTATATGGTGTAGTTGCAAATTTTGCTACTCTTGACGATGGAGAGATACACTCTAGGCCCTCTCAGGTATTATGGTGTTCGTCATCGTCCGGCGGACAGGTTATCATGGTGATGACAGAATACAGTATGAGCAAATGAGTACAGTCGAGTAATGAGAATGTTTCACCTCAGGCATTGTAAAGTATCGAGAAGCAGTGCGATAAGTGAATGTTAGTAATACGGGTGGTTCTCACGATAAAGATCTGCGGATATATGTGGGGATCATTATGTGTATCAAGGCACTGCTTATGATCATTGTAGCAGAAGGAGTTCAGGACATGTCCACATGTATTTGAACCCGTAGGGTCACACACTTAAGGTTCAAAAACATTTTAGGAGTCGTTAGGAATAGAAGATATAGATGAAGTAAACCCAAAGGAAGGTTCAGAGTGTCTCAGGATATGAAGGAAGAGTCCGGAATGTCATCACGAGTGGATGGAATGGTTCCGGAAATTCTATGGAAGGTGGTAGAATGGTTCTATAAAGTTTCGGAAACTTTCAGAGGAGTCTGGGAATTTTCTAGAGTTTCAGAATGTTGTGAATGAGCACACCCTAGTGGGGCCACATGTACCAGAGGGGCACATGGGCCCACTAGGGCTGTGGCAAGGTGGGGGATCCCTGCCTAATTGGCTAGGGGATCCTTCCCAATTCGCATTGGAAAGAGGGGAGAGGAGACCTAGTTGTCTCAGACTCTCCCCTCTCTAAACTGGATTGGGCAAGGAGTCCCAGATGGACTCCAACTCCCGGCCCCATGGCGCATAGGGCAAGGAGGAGTCCTAGTAGGAGTCCACCCCCACCCTATAGTGCGGCCAGGGCAGGAGGGAGTCCTACATGTACTCCTTTCCTCCCAAGTCGGTTTGACCCACTATATAAGAGGGGGGCACCACCAGGTGAACATATACTATGGGCACCTAGAGGGGGAGGGTGAATAGGTGCTATGACCAATTTTAATTTTTCTTCAATTCAGGCTTGACACAAAGGTAATTTCTCTAGATATGCAACTACGATGAATTTAGCTATATGACAAGAACAACAATAAACAAGATACAAACACAAAGTAAAGGAGAGCGAACGAGGTAACTGATAATGGAAGCACGCGGAGACAAGGATGTAATCCTGAGGTCCTCCTTTTGAAGGGGAGTACGTCTTGTTGGAGGGGTGTGAGTTTCACCACAAAGGCCTACGAAGCACCACAAAGACCTCACCCTATTCCCTGATGAACTTCGCCAGAAAGGCCTAGTTCACCTTCCACTATTGATTCCCTTTGAGGAGGAAATCGAATCCTTTATAATGCTTGAGGCACACACACACAAACGAATTGGGGGCTCCCAAGAATCACCAAAAATCAATAAGAGTAGCAATGGGGTCTAGGTTTTCCACAAGGAAACCCTAGACTAGATTCTCTCAACTAAATGAGGGGGAAATGAAGAACGGCTTGGTGAAGTAGTAGATTGGGGCCTTCTCCTTGAATCCTCCAAAGACCAACGAGTTTGGGTGGAAGGATTGAGAGAAATCTAGGATTCGGTGAGCTCAATAAATGTGCAATGAATGCGTAGGATTTCTGGTTGAAATTTCCGGTTGACTCCTTAGAGCACAAACTTCAAGTGCTTAGCCGTTTTCGCTCTGAATCTTCCCAACCGGAATTTACGGTTTTGCCCTGGGAAATTCCAGTTGAAATTTCCGGCTTACTTCTATGGTAAACTCTGAGAGAAACTCCAAAACCGGAAATTCCGGTTTGTCCAGGGAAATTTCCGGTTGAAATTTTTGGCTACCTCCTGTGGCTATTTTCCAGAGAAAACCTTCAAAACCGGAATTTCTTGAAATTCCGGTTGCCATCTGTGACAAATATGGCTAATCTAACTTCACCTTTTTTCAATGTTCGATGCGAATGAATAAATAAACACCTGCACCACTTAACACCTTGATAAATAATATCGTTAGTATTGTTAACTAACACTCAAAACACTAGGGATCAATAAATGCTCTTTCAATGTCCCCCTTTTTGGTGTTAGATGACAATACTAAGATTTGAAGTGAAAAACCAAAATACAATACCATGCTTGTGAATGGATGGAAATCCCCCCTACAAGTATGCATACTTTCGTTTGCCTTGACATGCAAATACAACTATAAGAGGAGAGTGATTTGTAACAAAATCACAATATGATAAACAAGACAATATCAAATATACTGAGGTATGAGATGAATACTATACCTTGTGCAAAGAGAGAATGTGAAGATAATACCGGAGCAGAATATATGATAAGGTCAACATAGATATATAAACAACTAGCTCCACAATAGCACAATCTCACAATAACACAATAACATAGTTCAATACGAGAAAGCAAATAGTTTTGAAACAAAAACAAGAATATAAATGGACACAAGCTCTCAAAGAATGATAGATGAACATGCTTGTGCCCGAACCCTTGCAAATCCCCGTAGGCCTAATAGACTACTTATCCCCCTTTGGCATCAAGACACCAAAAAGGAAGCAAGCAGTGATGCTAACGTCCCATAACAAGCTAGGCATCAGACTCCTCTGAGGTCTCTCACGGGGATGACTTTGTCGTGGATGAGGAAAGACAGATGCCATAGGATGGCTTATGTTTGGGGCCAATAGACACTGTGGGTATCCGGAGGGATCGCATGCCTAGCTGGCGCACTCACTACACTGCAAACAACAAGATTAACCCAGGTTCGGGGCCCTCGTGTGGAGGTAACACCCCTACTCCTGCCTCTCTCTATGTATATGTGGTGACCGAGTACAAGAACTCCTCAAGCTCAAGGAGCTAGAGGAAGAAGAACCTCTCCTCCTACTTCTCCCTACTCAAACTAGCAACACTTCTCTCTTCACGTACCGAATAATCAACCAAAGAACCGACCCTCACGCAGGAGGGGGGAGGCCACCTTATATACTAGTGGCCACCAACTAATAGTACATATTAGGTGACTACACACTATGCCGTAGTGCACGCCTCCGCTTCTCTGCTGATAGACGCCGAAAGTCTTCGCGGTTTGGTCGCTGACATGTCCTATCCCCCTTGTCAAAGATAGTACGTGGCCTCGCCCATACAGCACACTATACCAGCGTATGCATACGCATCATCACGCCTAGTAAGTTGAACCGCACGCCTGTACTCTCCCTAATTATATGGGATCACAACGGCTCCATTGACTTTCCCTCCAAGAAGAGTAGCATCGTGCCTATCCGGACCCTCCAAGTGCTACTCGGAAGATCCATACAAACACTCATATCTTCACCTTGGCTTCTTGTCCTTCCTACCGAATAGCTCCAACTCGGTAGCCAATCTACTCGGTATCTTTCTATCCGGCACGTACCAACTCGGTACGGCCCAACTCGGTAAGCAGTACCTCAAGTATCTTTTCTTACCAACCATGCCCCTACTCGGGGGTAGCCCCCCGACATTAGTCCCCGAAGCTGGTATGGTCCGGTGAACTCGGACACTGGGCTGTGCCAGCTTAAACCAATCTCTTTCCAAATGCGTATCTCGGACACTGGGCTGTGCCAGCTTAAACCAATCTCTTTCCAAATCCGGTAATCACCATACTTTCCACCTTTGTTACCTTTGTCGAAGCCTATCTCGGTATCTACCCCACGGTAGATATCTGACAAAAATATTTCCAGTTCCGCCAACAAGTTCTCCCCAATAAAGCCAATCCAAATGCTCCCGAAGTCATGACTCAATGCGGCGCAGCAATGATAGTTTATCGGAACTCCACCGAGTACCCCCGGGTTCAGGGGCTTGACACTTGCCGCAAGTGGCAAAGGGGATTCTTCTATGTGAAGAATCCCGCCCTGGAGGCGGGCGCCGAGCCGGTTGACCTCATCAAGCTTCCCCCTTTCCGGATCGATCCCCCCACTGCTATGATGAACTGGGGGTATAATCCGAAAAAGACCGTGCCCGAGACGAACGCCGCAGACAACCGATTGAATCAGCTCATCAAGGGAGGGCTCCGATGTGACGACCTGATCGCCACCTGGGTGAGCCGCCGGATTCTGCCTCTGCAGCTCAGGGCCCACAAGATGTGTTTCATGGGTCGGCCTCGGGACTGCACGCGCATAACCACTTTCGATCTCAGCAAGGAAGAGGTGTCCCTCTGGGCCAAGTTCATCACCAAGGCCACCCTCACGGATACTTGGGACCGGGGATTCGAGCCCTACAGCCGAGATAGGCTGGCGCCCCGAGTAAGTTTTTGCCATCCTGCCGAGTTGCTTCCATCTCGGTATCTTTCGAATTTACTTAGTTCCTTATGCTTTATGTTTCGCATGCCCTACCGAGTAGAGTACATATCGGTATCTTCCGAGTTCACTTAGTTCTTTATGCTTTATGTTTCGCATGCCCTACCGAGTAGAGTACATCTCGGTATCATCCGAGTTAACTTATTTCCTTATGCTCATTGTTTCGCATGCCCTACCGATTAGAGTACATCTCGGTATCTTCTGAGTTCACTTAGTTCCTTATTCTTATTGTTTCGCATGTACAACACTTTACTCGCCAGAGTGTGGAAGATAAGCCGATCCTCTCGGATAACTGGAAGCCTGACCGGACCGAAGATGATGAGGAGCAGTTCGACAACCAGGACACGCTCCCTATTCTGCTCGCTCTTCCCCCTGGTCAAGATGGTAAGTCCCGAGTCCCAACCTCAATCCGGGACTGGTCTGAGGACGATGAAGGTGATAGTGATGATGAATGTATATTTTTGGAGGTATCCAACCCCTTCTCGGTCTTATTAGTGCACTTTCTTTTCTCGTTCCCAGCTTACATGGAAGAAGAGGTGGCCGAGGCGGCGCCCGTGTCCATCGCTGCCCCCGTGCAGCTGAGGAAAAGGTCCGAAAGCGGCGCCGTTGAGCCTCCATACACCAAGAGGCAGAAGAGGTCCGGGAACAAAGGGCCCAAGGGCGGCAAGGCCACGACGAAGAGCCGTAGGAACTCGCGACCCATGGTTGACGGGTACGTACCTTCTGAGATGCTTTATGTTTGCATATTTTTTGTTAATTGGCCTCTTAGAACCGGGATGCTTTGTAGTTGCATTTTCCTTACTTTCCCGTTTTCTCTCTTCCTCTAGGGATCCCCTTAATGTCGAGGATCTCGGTGCGCCCGTCGGACCGAGTAGCGCCCGCATCGTTGTCGACCTCGACCCCGAGGACATGGACACCCACACCGACGACCGGTCCGAGATGCCCCTCCCGGACCGAGAAGACCAGGATCTCGGCGCAGGCGACACGGGCGCCGAGATGGATACTCAAGAGACTCCGGAACAGCCGGAGTCGGCCACCGAGCAGCACCAAGAACAACCACCAGAGCAACAACAACCAGAGCAGCAACCGGAGCAGAAGCCAGAGTAGCAGCCCGAGCAGCAGCCAGAACATCAACCCGAAGTTGCGACGCAGCAGCAAGTGCCGCATCAACAAGTTTCTCCAACACCCACCGCGGCAACACCGCCAACCCCTCCAAGAAGGACTTACCCTCTGGAAGTAGCAGCAGCAGCAGACAAAGCCACAGCCACCACCGAGACAGTAGAAACAACCACCAGCTCAGCACCAATAGCCACATGCCCAATTCTATCATCAGCAACAACAACCATCTTAGCCTCCACAACAACAAACCCAGCATCAGCAGCAGCAGCATCACCAAGCCCACCGCCACCGGGAAGATCAGCGGCGCCAACAAGGAAACCTCCTCGTACACGGCAGCAGGCCAGATTCGCGCCATCGCAGGGCGCAGTAGCTGGAGAGGGTAGCAGCAGCCAAGCGAGGGGACTTGTAAAAGTTCCGGTGCACTGGCCGAAACAGCAGCAGGGACAACAGAAGAAGACCGGGGCGAAGGCGAAACCCAGCACCCTGGCCATCAATACGGACACTCAGCTCGTGGCCCGCCAGGATCTTGTCGCAGAGCTGCGGGCAGACATTGATGCCACCCTGGACCAGATCGGCTTCATCGATCCGGAATTTGATGGAAAGAAGCTGGGCCTGTTGGACCACTATCGGAAATCATGAAACCGGACCGATATCAAACCAATCTCCATGCCGGTTTCAAATTCTAACAACACCTTGGCGCACAAGATGTATTGTCTGCGCACTGCTGCAGAAGATGCCGAGACCACCTCCCGAGTAAGTTTTGTTTTCTATCCGGTATTTTCCGAGTTGACAAATTTTCCATCCGAAATCCATATACCATCCAGTCCCCGAGATTTTGGCCGAGTAGGCAATACTCGACCGAGTTGAAGTCTACTCGGGTCGAATCTTCCAACTAACTTGTTTCTTTTTTCTCTCCAGACTTGCACCGAGTCCCGTGCTCTGATCTTCTAGAAGCTTCTCTGGGCCCACCGATATGCCAAGGAGCAGATTCAAAATCTTCTGGGGAACAAGGGTAACTTATTCTTGCCGAGATACTGCATATGCTTCTTTTGCATCGGTTTTCTAACTTGGTTTCTATTTTCTCTTTCACAACTATCTTGGAGAAGCAGCTGACGGATTCCGTCAATAAGATTTCTTCCTTGGGAAGTAAGTGCCATATCTTCCATCTCTGCATTTTGTGTTTACGCTTTTTCTTTTTCTCTGGTTAACTTCGCTTTCTATGAAGATGAGCACTAGATCTTCGCCGAGAAGCACCAGGATTGCAGTGTGCTAGCCGAATCGGCACAGAGCAAAATCACGGCCTTGGAGAGTAAGTTTTTTCTTTCTACTTTCTTCTTTATTACTTGGTTTGTATCTTCTTTTTAAGTTGCTAACCGGACTGCTTTTCTTTGCAGCTGAGCACCAATCCTTTGTCGAGAAACATCAAGAGTGCCTCTCCCTTGCCGAGGTGCAGCAGCAGATTAACGACATCACCTCCCAGCTCTGGGTAGAGCTTCAGGCCAAAAAGGATGAAGTGGCCAAGCTCAAGCTGGAGCTGGCTGATGCTTTCAAGGTGGCGCTGCAAACTGGGAAGGAGAAGGCCGACTTGTAGAACACTACTGCTGCCAAGAAGCTTGAGCTGTATCAGGAGATCGACATCCTGAAAGAGCGGAACACTGCACTCGACCAGATGGTGAGCAGATCCCGCCTCTTGCTGGATAAGCATGAGTCCAATGCCGATCTGTGGTGCCGCAAGATTAAGGACCTTACCATAAGTCCTGATTTTCCTTCAACTTGCTCTATCCGACATGCTCTATCCGGTTTCCACTATCCGTCTGATTTCTTGCCTTAACTCGGGCATCCTACTTTCTAGGGACATTCCTCGACTTTCACTTCGGTGCTGAAAGGGCCGTTGAAAGGGCCAGGCAGCTACGGGGAGATGTTGGCTTTGACGTCACCAAGACTGTTACCATGGAGGATCAAATTGAGGACATCAGAGCCCAAGTTCTGCTCCTCAAGGGTTTGGGAACCAACATCGTCTCCACCGCCTTCCGGCTACATAAACTCTTCTGGCCGGAAATTGAGCCTCTCAAGACTGTCCACGAGCTGGCCTCCAAGCTGAATTACGTCAAGGGGGAGCTCAAGAAATGGCGCGCCTCAGAAGCTCGAGCCGGCACAGATGAGGCTCTGCACTTCGTGCTTTCCTGATACAAAACCTTAATCTCAGCAAACTCGAGAAGCTGCGGAATGGATCTCGTTGGACCACAGAAGAAAACTCTATCCAGATCCGCCAGGAAACGGATTATCGGCTAGCCTCGTACGCCGACACAAAGGAGTTTGTGGAAGTGAGGCCGAGGACGATGAGGACAGCGACGATGATGGCGACGAGGGTGGCGAGGGCGACGAAGGCAACGATGAAACTGAGGTTGACGACGACTCCGAGGAGGTGGATGAGGAGATCCAGGACGAGCTAGAGCTGGGCGCGGAGTCCGATATCGTCACCACCGAGATGGTCATCTCGGAGCCTGCTCCCGAGTTGAGCGCCTTAGAGCCCACAACCCAGAACGCCGCCTCCGAGCCTCCGACCCTCCACCGAGTCCTCCAACCCGACATGTGCTGAAGCTGATGCAACTCCTTTGGCCGTGGCCTAATAATTTGTCTATCTCAATCTCAAACATTTCATCAGATCCCTAGTATGCTGGGTGCAATTGTATCAAACTATTATCTCACCGGTTTGCTACTCAATTTTATTTTAAGTTCTAGCAAGACTGGTTGAATGCCGGATTGCGTTAATTTCGAGTCCCCAAGTTGGTTTTCTTATCCACCTGCCTTTTTTCGTCTTTGCTCTTGCCTACCACTTGTGGCTTTTTGGCAGTCGAGTCACAAGATTTGGAAAACCGGGTTTATAATACTTCACAACTTTGAGATTAAAATTAAAACTGCCCAGTACTTAGCTGGAAAAAAACAGAAGAAAAAAGCGAGCCATCTCGGTTGATTAACTCTTTCTTTCCTTAGTAGTTTTTCGTGTGCTCCTTGACCCTTGGCTTGTTCTCTTGCTTGCCATGAAGCCAGGTTGCAGACAGCAGCAAAGTCGAAGAGTTGGACCTTAGGTTTAAACACATTACTAGACATACACATGAAAATCTCAGATGATTAATCGACACAGCAAAGTAAGAAGTAAATAACACAGAGCAAGTTAGGCTCAGGCAGTCCCCGAGTTCCTACTCGGGGTGCCGACTTGGATTTCAACTCGGTAAGGAGATACATACAATGCTTTTTAGGAATGGAAACGGTGGAGTAGAGCTACATTCCAGGGGCGCTTAGTTTCTTCTCCGGATTTATCTGCCCTATTCTTCTGTGGCTCCTGTGCATCAATGAGATAGTACACATCATTGTGCAGAGACTTGCTCACAATGAAAGGCCCTTCCCATGGAGGGGAAAGCTTGTGCCTTCCGGCTGTGCGTTGCACCAGCCTAAGCACCAAATCTCCTTCTCAGAAAACCCTTCAGCTTACTTTCTGGCTATGATAGCGTCTCAGATTCTGTTGATATACAACTGATCTTGACAGAGTTAATTCTCTTGCTTCTTCTAGCAAATCAACATCATCTTCTCGGGCTTCTCTTGCCTCTGCCTCAGTATAGAGGGTTACTCTCGGGGAGTCATGCTCAAGGTCAGTGGGCAACACGGCCTCTGCTCCATATACCAGGAAGAATGGTGTGTATCCGGTTGATCGATTAGGGGTAGTCCTTAGACTCCACAACACCGCCAGCAATTCGTCCAGCCAACATCCAGGGGTTCGCTGTAATGGCTCAATCAGCCTTGGCTTTATTCCGGATAGGAACATGCCATTAGCTCTTTCAACTTGTCCATTTGATTCCGGATGCGTGACTGACGCAATGTCTAGCTAGATCCTCTTCTCCTTGCAGAACCGAGCAAAGGCTCCCTCAGCAAAATTTGTTCATTATCCGAGATGATCCCATGCGGGTAGCCATATCTCAGGATAATATCCTTCAAAAAACTCACAGATATGTTTCCATCACACTTCCGTATTGGCTTCACCTCAATCCACTTGGTAAATTTATCAACCATGACCAGGATGTGAGTCATGTTGCCCCGAGATGGCTTAAAGGGGCCCACCATGTCCAAGCACAAAAATGCAAATGGCCAGGTGATGGGAATTGTTTTCAATTCGGTAGCTGGCATGTGTATCTTGCTTGCATATCGCTGGCACCCATTGCACCTTCTCACTATATTTTCTGCTTGCTGCAAGGCAGGGAGCGAAAAGAATCCATGCCGGAAAGCTTTCTTCACCAAAGACTGAGATGAGGCGTGGTGCCCATATTCCCCCTGATGTATCTCTCTGAGAATCTCTTCCCCCTCTTCCGGCTTGACACAGCGCTGGAGCACGCTTGTTGCACTTCTCTTGTACAGTTCCTTGTTGATGATGGTGTAGCCTTTGGATCTTCTCTAAATTTGTCTGGCCGAGATCTCATCACTCGGTAAAGTACCATCCGCCAAAAAAGATAATATGGGCTGAGCCCAACTCGGTATCACCCGAGTAGGAAACACTGGCTCATCCACCTCCATTAGATCAGTGTACATGACTTGCTCCAAGTTGGAGACGAGTCGCCGATTTCCCGAGTACTGAGGAATAATCCCCGAGATGAATGCGACAATCCCTGGGTTCTCCTTTACGATCCCATCATCGATCTCCATGGGAACAGCTTCTGAGTTCGGCTGAGCCGGAACGGAAATCGAATCCGACTCGGGTGAGAGCTTGATGGATGGCTTCCTCAAATGCTCCAGAGAAATTCATGGTGGGATGAACTGCCGAGAAGAGCCTAATTTGGACAGAGCATCAGCAGCATCATTCTCAGCCCGGTGAATGTGGATGAACTCACACCCATCAAAGAATCCAGACATATTTTGTACAAGGAACCAATAAGACGCCATATTGGCATCCAACACGTCCCAAGTCCCCGAGGCTTGTTGAACCACCAGATCCGAGTCACCATAGCATATTATTCGGCGGACACCAATTTCCTTGGACACTTTCAGTCCGTGGACCAGGGCCTCATACTCGTCCACATTGTTGGATGCCGCAAAGTGGATTTGCAGGGCGTACTTGAGTTGATCCCGCTTGGGCGAGGTGAGTAGAACGCCAGCATTGAGTCCCTCTTTCACCTTGGAACCATCGAAATGCATCCACGAGAAATTTGTTTCCGGCAAAGGAGGCTCATACTGCATTTCGGCCCAATCAACGAAGAAATCCGCCAGGGCTTGAGATTTGATGGCTTCACTTCTTGCGTACATCGGGGTATAAGCGGCTAGCTCAATCGCCACTTGGTTACCCGGCCACTTGCATCCTTGTTGTCCATAATTTCCGAAATGGGTGCAGTGCTCACCACTGTAATCGGATGCTCTTGGAAATAATGCTTGAGCCTTTTGGCAGCCATATAGACTCCATATGTCATCTTATGGTAGTGAGGATAATTTTGCTTCGATATGGAGATCACCTCACTGAGATAATACACCGGCCTATGCACCGACTTGCCCTCTTCTTCTCTCTCCACTACCACCACTACAATCACAACTCGGTTGGTAGCTGCAATATAGAGCAACATTGGCTCCTTAGGCAGGGGAGAAGCCAGAACCGGAGCGGTACCCAGCATGGTCTTGAGTTCCCGGAAAGCCACATCAGCTTGTGGTGTCCAAACGAACTTGTCACTTTTCTTCATGAGCTGGTACAGACGTAAGGCCTTCTCGCCCATTCTCCCGATGAACCGGCTAAGGGAAGCCAGGCACCCGGTAAATTTCTGCACATCTTTCAGTGATCTCGGGAGAGACATGCTCTCAATAGTTTTTATCTTGGAGGGGTTGGCCTCGATTCCTCGGCTAGACACGAGGAAACCGAGTAACTTTCCCGCCGGGACGCCAAAGGTGCACTTGGTCAGGTTCAGCTTCATCCGGTACTTTTGCAAATTTGCAAAGTTTCTTCAATGTCACTTAGGAGTGTGTGTTTCTCCTTTGTCTTGATGACTATATCATCCACATGTACCTGCACATTTTCGCCTATTTGCTTGTGCAAGCATTTCTGCATGCATCTCTGGTATGTGGCCCCATCATTTCTCAACCCAAAGCACATGACACGATAGAAATAAGCCCCGTACGGGGTAATGAAAGCCGTCTTTATTTGATCAGCCGGGTTCAGTGGAATCTGGTGAAAACCAGAGTAGGCATCAATCAAAGACAAAAGTTCGCACCCGGCAGTGGAGTCGATCACCTGATCTATTCGGGGCAGTGGGAATGGGTCCTTGGGGCAGGTGTTCAAGTCGGTGTAGTCAACGCACATGCGCCACACCACAACGACCATGGGATCGTCCTTCTTCTTCTCGACCATGACCGGATATGCCAGCCAATCTGGATGCAGTACCTCCATGATGAATCCTCTTGCTAACAACCTTATGATCTTGTCACCAATGGCTTTTCTTCTTTCAGCCGCAAAATGGCGTAGGGCTTGCTTCACCAGCTTGGCATCCGGACGCACATGTAAAGAGTGCTCAACCAACTCCCTCGGGACACCCGGCAGATCCTGATTGGACCAGGAAAAGACATCCCGATTCTCACGGAGGAAGTGGATGAGCGCGCTTTCCTATTTCTCCTCCAACCCGACACCAATGATGGCGACACACTCTGGGAACTCCGGGTCAATCTGCACCTTCTTGGTCTCCTGAGAGGACTGGAAAGTGGCACCGTGCTGAGAGCTAGGCATCCCGGGCATGCCGAGTTGAGCTGCATGGGCCATGGCTACCACCTCATGTATCTTTTTCTTCTCGGCCGCAATGACCATGGACTCGGCCAGCCGAGATCCAGCAGATGCGCACTCCAGAGAGCGCTTGTAGTCACCCGAGATGGTGATGATTCCATTGGGACCGGGAAGCTTCATCTTCAAATAGGCCGCATGAGCAGAGGCCATGAACTTGGACGGAGCCGGTCTGCTGAGTAGAGCGTGGAAAGGGCTCTGGAGATCCACCACCTCGAACTGCAAGCACTCAATCCGGCAATTCTCCCTGGTGCCAAAGAGCACATCAATCCAAACCCGGCCGATAGGAGCACATGACACTCCGGGCACAATGCCGTGGAAGGTAGTCCGGCTAGGCAGCAGCATGTTCTCGGAATAACCGAGCTTCTCCATGGTGTCTCGGTACAGAATGTTGATGCTGCTACCGTTGTCGATCAGCAGCTTGCTGAACTTCTAATTGATCTTGGGCCTAATGAAGGTTGGGTCCACCACCAAGGCATAGTTAACCGGGTTGGGCATAATCTTGGGATGATCAGCCCGGGACCAGACAATGTCCTGTTCACACCAATGCATGTAATCCGGTACTGCGGGCATCACGGTGTTTACCTCCATCGCCTGCCTGCGTAGGCTCTGCTTGTCATCCGGCTCGGTAGTGAACACCATGTAGCTCTAATGGTGCTCCTGGTACTTATTTCGGCCTTTGCCGCCTGCATTGTAATCATTGTTGTTGTTGTTGTTGTTCCGGTTGAAGTTGTTGTTGCGGTTGTTGTTGCGACTGTAGTAGTTGTTGTTGTAGTTGTTGCGGATGTTTTTGTTGTTGGCCCCCTAAGACACTTGGTTCACATTCTCCCTCCTCTGGTTCTCGGCTGGCCTGGGAGGAGCTGACCGGATAGGCTGCACATTGGAACCCGAGAGCGGCAGAGGAGGAGGAGGAGGAGGCAACTGGCCAAAGCCCTCACTTTTGATCCGGTCCCACCAGCTGCACTGTCGGGAAGTATGGTTTGCAGGCCTACTCGGATGCCGAGTGTGCTAGCTGCACGACCCATCCCTCATCATCTCAAAGGTAAACCTCTGAGGAGAATCTCCGGACTGGTCGGGATCATTGTAATGCTTCTTGTAGTTCTGGCCCTGATTCTAGTTTTGCCCATACTGGGGCCAGCATTCTTTTGTCTCTGGCTCCTTCCTGCATCGGGTTGATCCGGATCAACCGCGGCTACATGATCCGAGCCATAGCGGATATCCGGCCTGTCGTCCCGCCTCTTGTTCCGGTAATCTTGGCGATCATTCCACCTACCACCATCATTGCCTTGGTTTCTCCTTCTCGGCTCAAACGAGTCGAGCAGAGGATGAGCAGGATCTCCGAGCGCATACATATCAGCAATCTTGATGGTCTCGGCCAGTGTACTCGGCATCTCCCTCTGCAATTTCTGCCACAACATGCTGCAATTTCGGTAGCCTTGAGCGAACCAGGCAATAGCCCGAGACTCGTTCACACCCTCACAGGTGTTCCTCAATGTGCTCCACCGAGTGAGATACTCTCGGTGAGTCTCCTCTTCCCTCTGCTTGCACGCAGAGAGCTGTTGTGGCTGGTTTGGCCTCTTGTAGGTGCTTGTGAAGTTGCTCATGAAGGCCTCCGAGAAATCAAGACAAGAATTGATGATGTCTCTCGGCAGGTTGTTGAGCCAAATGCGGGCTAGGTCGTCCAACATTTGGGGCACGTATCTCACCGCCCATCTGTGGTTACCACTGGCAATGTGCACGGTAGTGACATAGTCATTCAGCCAGTCTTCCAGCTTGGTGCTCCCATCATAAGTCTTGATTCCTCTTGCCAGCTGGAACTTGAGCACAACTGGTTCATTCATGATTCTGGGACCAAAACAAAGCGATCCCGGAGGGCCCTCCAGCTTGTATCTTGCATCACTCGGCTGCAGTGCATGTGCCCCCAACCGAGCTCCCATGCCACCAACATCAGCATAGCGCTCATTTCTTTGGTACCCGGCTTGCTCCATTGCTGAGTAACCGTCATTGTATCGGTCCTGCCACGCAACACCGGGTTGGCGAATCGGGTGGACCACAGGAGCAATCACATGTGGCTGAATAGTAGCTCCAACACTAGGTTGAGGCTGAACCGGGTTGGAAGCTGGGTGTCGAGATGGATCATCTCGGTTGCCTCCTTGTCCCTCTTGTTGAACTCGGGCGACATTATGGCCACCACCTTGAGCAATGTGTTCTTGACCGAGCTGTCGCTCTACAGCTGGCTGTTTTCTGGCGACAGCCGGGTCGTACACGTGAATCTTTTTTATGTTTCCTCGAGTTCACACTCCGAGATATCCCACCACCGGGAAGAGGTGAAGAAGCCTGGCCTCCGGATTTTGCCCCATGCGAATGAACAACATGAGAGGCACCGACATACGGATTCGCCTTCTGGAAAGCCTCGTTCTGCCTGCCAGCTTCAGGAACTAGATCATTAAGCCGGTTCTGCTGCCTAATGCGAGCTTCACTGGTTAGATGTGGCAACTCGGCAGCAACTGCCTCTATCGCCCTAAGTGTTTTAGCAGGAGTACTATACTTGGGCTATCATGCGAAGTAAAGCTTGCAGATTTACTAGCAGTTCTACCATCTCTAGCCAACTCGGCCCCAAGGTTGCGGCGGATAATCCCTATCCGGCTAGGGTTCTTTGCAACAGGAGTAAGACCATGATCCCTATTGTACTCATTCCGGTCGAGATCGAACTCTTGCCTGATTTTCGCCATCTCGGTGGCCTCCAGCAGGAAGGTCTGGCGCTGCTCTTCGAGCTGCTCACGCAGCACTATCGGATCTGCATCCGCGGCTAGAGGCATGCTCAGTTCTCAATGACGTTAGGAAAGGGAGAGATTGATGTAGAAGGACCCTTGTAGCCCGGCTGGTTCTCGGGCCTCTCCAATGGCTTGTGGCCCGGTCGAGCCGACTTGCCAGCAGCATCAGGCACACCGGTCGCATCCTTCTCGGTCGCAGGAGCCAGACCGGTCATCATCACCTCCACGCTGCCCACAGAGCCACCGATAGGCTTCCCGCAGACGGCAAGAATGGCAGGAGGATCAGTAGCAACGAGCACCATCTCGGGGTACTCGCGGATGACGGTGGTGGCGACGTACACCAAGTGCGCGCCGAAGCTGATGACGGAGCCGCATGTGGGCACGGGCCTGCCGCAGAAATCACCAGCGTTGTCGGTAACGAAGTCGAAGGAGCCGAATATGTGGACAAGGCCACAAACCACACGCTTCCCCGAACGAGGAAGAGGTCCCATCCGGATAGAAACCCCAGCCAGCGCTGCTGCTGGCCCTATGGTGGGCTCCAACTGTCGTGGATGAGGAAAGACAAATGCCATAGGATGGCTTATGTTTGGGGCCGATGGACATTGTGGGTATCCGGGGAGGGATCGCACGCCTAGCTGGCGCGCTCACTACACTGCAAACAACAAGATTTACCCAGGTTCGGGGCCCTCGTGTGGAGGTAACACCCTTACTCCTGCCTCTCTCTGTGTATATGTGGTGCCGAGTACAAGAACTCCTCAAGCTCAAGGAGCTAGAGGAAGAAGAACCTCTCCTGCTACTTCTCTCTGCTCAAACTAGCAACACTTCTCTCTTAATGTACCGAATGATCAACCAAAGAACCGACCCTCACACGGGAGGGGGAGGCCACCTTATATACTGGTGGCCACCAACTAATAGTACAGATTAGGTGAATACACACTGTGCCGTAGCGCACGCCTCCGCTTCTCCGCGCGGTCTGGTCGCTGACATGTCCTGTCCCCCTTGTCAGAGAAAGGACGTGGCCTCGCCCATACAGCACACTGTACCAGCGTATGCATACGCATCATCATGCCTAGTAAGTTGAACCGCACACCTGTACTCTCCCTGATTATACGGGATCACAACGGCTCCATTGACTTTCCCTCCGAGATGAGTAGGATCGTGCCTATCCGGACCCTCCAAGTGCTACTCCGACGATCCAGACAAACACTCATATCTTCACCTTGCCTTTTTGTCCTTCCTACCAAATAGCTCCAACTCTGTAGCCAATCTACTCAGTATCTTTCCATCCGACACGTACCAACTCGGTACGGCCCAACTCGGTAAGAAGTACCTCAAGTACCTTTTATTACCAACCATGCCCCTACTCGAGGGTAGCCCCCCGACAGACTTGGACTCCTCTTTAGCAGCCTCTCCAGTTCTTCATAAACATCCTCATCATCATAAAGATTAACATCAGCCCTAGAAGAAGCAGCAGGGTCAGAGTGACGAAGACCATCCTCAATTTGAGCCCAAGGAGAACTAGCACTGGAAGACCACTGAGTGTGAGAATCAGGAACCAAGTCAGAGGGAGGAGCCCTGGAAGAATCGCTCACGTGGTGAAGGATCTTATGTTGGTAGGAGAACATAGCAATATCCCTACATTATGACTAATACTGTTCCTTGTGGATGTCCATGATGGCTGACATTGGTAAACCCCAAGAGAAAGGTTGTGAAGAGTGCAATGGCAAGTTTTCCCTCAGAAAAGAAACCAAGGTTGAATCGATCAGTAGGAGGACAAGCAATATCTAAAGGTTGATGCAGCTGAGGTGGCAGGGCGCACTACCGGTTCAGCAGCAACATGGAACCTACACAACACAATCTATTCACTTTGCCCCAACGAAGTAGTGAGGTTGTCAATCTCACCGGTTTTGCTTAACACAAAGAGGTTAAACATATGGTGTGGTAAACAGTAGTAAAGTAATATGAAAACAGTAGTAGCAGTGTGAAAACAGTGGAAACAGTAATTGCAGTGGTTGTATGATCAGTATGAGAAAATGGACCGGGGTCCATAGTTCACAAGAGGTGTCTCTCCATAAAAGATATCTAACATGTGTGGTGAACAACTTACAGCTGGGCAATTGATAGATAATGAAACATACATGACATAATGATTACTATGAGATTCATGCGAGCATTACAACAAGATACATAGACCATCATCCAACCGCGTTTATGACTAATAATCCACCCTCCGAATATCATTCGAACAAACGTTGGGTATTAAGTTGCAAGCAATGAATAATCGCAGTAAGCAAAGTGTGTAATGTAAACAAACTAAACATCGTTGTTTTCTCCCTAATGGCAAAAGCAAATCCTCCATCCGTCACGTTTCTGTCACTCGAGCATAGATGCAAAGGAGGCATGAACCCACTATCGAGCATAAATAATCCCTCTTGGAGTCACTAGCATCTACTTGGCCAAAGCATCTACTAACAACAGAGAGCATGCAAGATCATAAATAACATACACATGAAGATAACATGATAGATTGATAATAAAAAGACATAGCATTCAATAATCATTGGATCCCAGCAAACATAACATGTAACATTACAATAAGATTATCTTGATCATGGGAGGCAGCTCACGAGATCAAAATGTGAGGCATAAAGTGGAGAGGATAACCATCTAGCTACTGCTATGGACCCGTAGTCCAGGGATGAACTACTCAAGCATCACTGGAGGCGGGCATGGTGGTGTAGAGCCCTCCGATGATGATTTTCCCTCCCAACAGGGAGCCGGGGAGAACTCCAAAACCCTCCCGATCTCGGGTTGACGATGATGGCGGCCTCCGATGTTTTTCATGGAAAAGTGGTATATTTTTAGGGTTCACGTATCGGGGGGAATAAATAGGCGAAAGGGCGATGGCGGTGGACGCCCGAGGGGCCCACACCACCCCAAGCGTGGCCAGGGGGCGCCGCCTCTCTCCGGGCCTCTTTAGGACTCCATGGAACCTTCGGGAATTCTCAGACTTTCGGGCTTCGAATTTTCCAATTCTGAGAATATTTCTAGAACAACTTTTTTGAAACTAAAAACAGGAGAAAACATGGAACTGGCTCTGTGGCATATTGTCAATAGGTTAGTCCCGAGAAATCGATAAAAATGACATAAAGTGTATAGCAAAATTGTAGCAAATGGCATGAAAACAACATGGAACATCAGAAATTAAGGATACGTTTATGACGTATCAACATCCCCAAGCTTAGTTTCTACTCGTCCTCGAGTAGGTAAACGACAAAACAAATAATTTCTGAGGTGACATGCTACCAACATAAACTTGATCATCATAGTAATGTAAAGCATGTAAACTAGGATAAAATGAATAAAGGTTGTGGTTTATAGTTGATATCAAATAGAATAATGTATAAACCATCAGAAAGAACAAAGTAAAACTTTTCAATGAATCGATACTAAAAGAGAATCAACTGTGCAAGGCATATTAAAGATGATTTAAGCTTCAAGAACAACAATATAATCATCCAAGGCATCAAACTCTCACAACAACTCCTGTTAGGATCAAGTCAAGTGACAACAATATGCACGTAGGAAAATCATTAAAATATTTGTGCACTCAAAACAAGCAAGAATTCTATATTGGTTCCTGGCACGAGGATGTTGTGGCTAAAAGAAAATTATGGGGGGTTTGGATGGTCAATGGAAGATAGTCTCACACAACTGAAAGTGATCATTAGACAAGAGGACGTCTTATAATCGAAGTTATGCAAGGAGTAGTGATTGCCACACAATGGATGCACATAGATCTATAAGTGTATGAAAGATCTCCGATGGAACTAGTGGGGGGGTGCGTCCAACTTGCTTGCTCACGAAGACGTAGAGCACTTTTGAGGAGGCTCATCATGGGAATATACAATCCAAGTTCTATAATGTAAGTTCCCCACA
This sequence comes from Alopecurus myosuroides, assembly GCA_028641055.1. Classification (NCBI taxonomy): domain Eukaryota; kingdom Viridiplantae; phylum Streptophyta; class Magnoliopsida; order Poales; family Poaceae; genus Alopecurus; species Alopecurus myosuroides. The sequence goes on along the minus strand of CM054061.1, from coordinate 130,770,280 downwards.
TAGTTATGCAAGTCATAATATGAAAACTCACTCCAAACTGAAGTAATGATGCTAAACAAGCACAAGTGTGGAATATATGATAGTAGTTTTGCCCCCTCTCTTTATCATCTCTCTTTTGCCCATTTTTTTTTTTTCTTTTTGGGCTTTTTATCTTTATTTTTTTATTTATTTTTGATATATAACCTCACTTATAGGGGCAACACTCTATTTTACAATGAATCATCACACTTTTAGTACTCATAACTCAAACTGAAATGTATCTGATGTATGTAAAACTAAATTCTCCTGCCAGTGTAGCAGTATGCAAAATAACAATGAAGCATGACAAGTAACATAATGATGATGGATGTTGTCTGGCAATATATCTCGGAATGGCTCTGGAAATGCCATGGTAGGTAGGTATGGTGGCTGTTTTGAGGAAGATAATTGTTGGCTTATGTGTAGAAGAACAAAGTTCTCCCACAGGGTTTGGATGCACTGGCGAAGTTTGCACCAACTCTCAATGTGAGAATGAGCAATGCACTATACCGAAGATGCTAGCAAATATGGATGGTGGAAGTGCCAGAAAACCGTAACATAGAACTCATGAGTTAAAAGATTACAACTAAAATTACAAGGCATATTGAAAATCACTCCAAGAGGGTCCGTGGAAGTGACAAGTCACTGTTAGCTACCCCGACCGTAGCGCGTAACAAAAAGCCATTACGATTGCTATCAGCAAAGGAAATCATATACCATTATCCTATCAACTGGTTATTTGAGTGTGGCACAATTTGAAGCTTTTAGACCAACCAATTATTGTTTTTTTACTTTACTAAACCAGAAGTTTACTATTAAGCATATTAATATCTCAAAACAACAACAAATAATCAAGTGAAACAGTTTAGTGATCTACAAGAATATGCAAACTTTTTCGTTATACCCTCTACCACACGTAGAATTTTATATTTACATCAAACACCAAACAAAAAAACTCTCCAATAGATATAGCAATGAAACAAGAGAGTACTAATACAACTCTACTAAAACTAACAACTCTGAATAAGAGATGCAAGAAAAACAGGAGCTAAACAGGAATTTTGCAGCAGCTAGGAGAAAAACTAAGAATACGAGCATAACGAGTATTCAAACAAAAAGTGGAGCATGTATCTTTCCCACACAAAGAATGATAGGTTCCAAATATATTATTGCAGCAAGGAAAAAAACAAAAGAAAAACAAACAACGCTCCAAGTAAACTTCATATGATGTGACCGAATAAACATATAGTTCCACTAGAAGTGACCTGATAAATTGTTGATGAAGAAGGGGATGCCTTGGGCATACCCAAGCTTAGATGCTTGAGTATTCTGAGAATTTTCTGGGACAAACCACGGGGGCATCCCCAAGCTTTGAACTTGCACTCTTCTTGATCACATTATATCACCATCTTCTCTTGACCCTTGAAAACTTCCGTCACACCACACTCCAAAAGTAATCCACATTAGAGGGTTAGTGAAACAATAAAAAATCATGGGTTCAGCATGAGAAAAAGTTCTATTGACACTTTTAAACATTAGCTACAACCACTGATGTTTCGTGAAGCAAAGAAATCCACTTGACATCGTGAAAGAGGAAATGCAAGAAAAATGGCCGAATCTACCAAAACCAGAGCAGTGTAAAGACGAAGTTTTTTGGCGCACTTATGTTGCTCAGATCGAAAAACATAACGAACAGAAAAGTTTCAAAATTAGCCAAGGAAAAAGCACAAAAAATTTCAGGTCATTTTGATCTTTTTGGAATTTATACAATTTTTTACGGTGGACAGCAGAAATCTGTTTCCACAGAAATCCAAAACCAACTACAACCTTCGCTAGAAACTTTACTTGGCACAATTAAAGGATGAAAATAAAGATACAAAGGAGTTTCTACAGAAGTATACAACCCCTTTACTCAAAGAAAACAGAGAAAAACAAAGCAAAAATAAAACCATGGTTTATCTCCCAAGAAGTGCTTTTCTTTAACGCCTTTTAGCTTGGCCCGGAAAAATGGAATCAAGTAGATGCTCACATAAGAAATATGAATTAAGAAAAACAGAGCATCAAGAAGAAAGTATAAAACAAACTTAAGTCTAACCCACTTCCTATGCATAGGAATCTTGTAAATAAATAAATTAAAGAAGCTCAAACTAGAAATCATGGGAAGGTAGAGCAAGAGCAACTTCAAAACTTTTAACAAAAAGAGAGGTGTTTTAGTAATATGAAAATTCCTACAACCATATTTTCCTCTCTAATAATAATTTTAAGTAGCATCATGAACAAACTCACCAGCATAATTATCACATAAAGCATGTTTGTCATGATCTAAAAGCACACAATTCACATCAAGCTCAAAAATAGTGGGATCGAAATTAAAAATAAAGACCTCTTCTTTCCCACTTTTAGCAATATCAAAACGAGATGATTCATCACTCTTAAAAGGTATGGGACACATTATAGCAATCCTATTTTCAGTAGCATCAAATAACGTAGGACCATCATCTAGAGCATTATCATATAAATTTTCTAAACAAACTTCCTCAATATCATGCATATCAATAGTTGGAATAAATAGAGGATTATCATAAGATTTATCAAAGTAGCATAGACTATCATAAATAACAGTAGCAATATCATTATCACAAGTTTCATTCATAGTAGTAACAAGGTCACAAGTATAGAAAGTATCAATTTCATCAAAAAGGATATTTCAAAAGAATCAATAGGATCATCACAATTATGAGTTAAAGAGTTACTCTCATTTGGAGGTAGACATGGGTAGCTACTCCATTATTATTCCTCTTGATCATCACTCTCCTCCTCTTTTTCATCCAATGAGCTTTTAGGTTCAACAATTTCTTCTCCCATAGGCTCCTGCAAGGCATTAGTCTCCTCCCTTGAGGGAGAACATCTATTAATATATTGAAGTATATAGTAATTACAATCCTTGTAATTATCAAAGCAATATTCAAGTATAGCATAAATATCATATTTATAAGGTGCATCATCAATACTTTCAACCAAATAGGCAATTTCGTATGCACCCATCCAAGCAATAAATTCTTCAATTTGTTCCACATCATAAAAGTCATAATTTCCCTTAACATAAGAAGATATGGTAACATCATCATTATACTCACATTGAAAAGGGAGATTTTTATACCTCCTACAACAACATGATTTATAAAAGCAATAAGTAACATTATAAGTTGAGCACATGTTTTTAGCATAGTCATGCAATTTATTAATTTGCTCCCATAAGTGTATCCCTTTTTGTGGCAAGCGGTGTTCCTTATAATATTTTTGTTGTTCATCCGTGAACCCACCTTGCCTATAAGATATAGTTTCAAAGACATCAAAAATTGCTAGCAAGCATGATAAAGCAAGTAACAAGCAAAACCAATAACAAAGTGAAAACGATTGGAGGTGAGAGACTCCCTTTGCAGAAATTCTCTTCCTCCCCGGCAACGGCGCCAGAAAACTTGTCGATGGATCACGTAGGTAAACCACAAGAGAAATGTTGTGAAGAGTGCAGCGACAAGTTTCACCTCAGAAAAGAAACCAAGGTTGAATCGACCAGTAGGAGGATAAGCAATCTCTAAGGTTGATGCAGCTGAGATGGCATGGCGCACTACTGGTTCAGCAGCAACGTGGAACCTACACAACACAATCAATTCACTTTTCCCCAACGAAGAAGTGAGGTTGTCAATCTCACCGGTTTTGCTGAACACAAAGAGGTTAAACATATGGTGTGGTAAATAGTAGTAAAGCAATATGAAAACACTAATAGCAGTGTGAAAACAATGGAAACAGTAATTGCAGTGGTTGTATTATCAGTCTGAGAAAATTGACTGGGGTCCATAGTTCACTAGAGGTGTCTCTCCATAAAATATAGCTAACATGCATGGTGAAAAAATTACAACTGGGCAATTGATAGATAATGAAACATGCATGACATATAGATCACTATGAGATTCATTCGAGCATTACAACAAGATACATAGACCGTCATCCAACTACGTCTATGACTAATAATCCACCCTCCAAATATCATCCGAACAAATGTTGGGTATTAAGTTGCAAGCAACGGATAATCGGAGAAAGCAAAGTGTGTAATGTAAACAATGTAAACAAAGTAAACATCGTTGTTTTCTCTCTAATGGCAATAGCACATCCTCCATATGTCACGTTTCTGTCACTTGAGCACAGATGCAAAGGAGGCATGAACCCACTATTGAGCATAAATACTCCCTCTTGGAGTAACTAGCATCTACTTGGCCAGAGCATCTACTAACAACGGAGAGCATGCAAGATCATAAATAACATACACGTGAAGATAAGATGATAGATTGATAATCAAAAGACATAGCATTCAATAATCATCGGATCCCAGCAAACACAACATGTAGCATTACAATAAGATGATCTCGATCATGTGAGGCAGCTCACAAGATCCAAACTTGAGGCATAAAGTGGAGAGGACAACCATCTAGCTATTGCTATGGACCCGTAGTCTAGGGATGAACTACTCACGCATCACTCCGGAGGCGGGCATGGTGGTGTAGAGCCCTCCGGTGATGATTTTCCCTACCGACAGGGTGCCGAGGAGAACTCTAGAACCCTCCCAATCTCGGGTTGACGATGACGGTGGCCTCCAGTGTTTTTCGTGGAAAAGTGGTATATTTTTAGGGTTCACGTATCGGGGGAATAAATAGGTGAAAGGGCGATGGCGGTGGACGCCCGAGGGGCCGACACCACCCCAAGGAGCGGCCGGGGGGCGCCGCCCTATGGTGTGGCCCCCCTTTGTCCCCTCTCCGGGCCTCTTCGGGACTCCGAGGAACCTTCAGGAATTCTAAGACTTCCTGGCTTCGAATTTTCCAATTCCGAGAATATTTCCAGAACAGCTTTTCTGAAACTAAAAACAGCAGAAAACAAGGAACTGGCTCTGTGGCATCTTGTCAATAGGTTAGTCCCGAGAAATCAATAAAAATTACATAAAGTGTATAGAAAACATGTAGAAAATGGCATAAAACAACATGGAACATCAGAAATTAAGGATACGTTTACGATGTATCAGTCCACCTTCATGCAGAGGATGTTGCGCTGGAACCAGGACATCGTCCTGTTGTTGCGCATAGTAGAGGAATTAACCTGAGGAGCACGAGAGGTAGCGGCAGCACTAGTACGAGCATCCCTCATAAAGGAACCACTCTCAGGGAAAGCAGCAGTAGCAGCAGGAGTAGACTTCCTCTTTATGTATAACTTCTTGAAATGGTGATCTTCCATGGGCAGCTCACTGAAATCATTCTTCATGGTATCCTTGATAAGCATCATGATATATGGACGATATGGGATAGTGTTCCCACCAAGCATATAAATTTTTAGCTCGTTGAAGATGAATTTCATGACATCCACTTCATAGGACTTTGAAGTGTTGGGATCCTCAATGCACTTCTTAGATAGAACCAATAGGTTGATAAGAGATCTTGTGAGGGCATCATTGTTTCCTCCACTATGTGCAATGAAGGATATGAAGATACGAACTAACTGATCATAGAAAGGGAGAAGTCCTTCCACCTTTGCAACCACATATCCAGGAGCATACAAAGAATCCATGATGTTCTCACGGTGTGGCCTCTCCACCTCATGCATATGATGTCCAAGGGGAGGGTGAGATTGGCACTTGTACCCAACAAGCCTAGCAAACTTGTAGAACTTAGCTTCACAATAAGTTGACCCAGTCACCCACTTCAAACTGAAATGTATATCCTTCCTAATCACCAATGTGGACATGAACTAAACCACAAGATCAATGTTGTAGGGGCAACGGGTTTCCATGAGATTCACAAGATTGAACCACTCCACCACACTAGCCGCAAGAGCAAACACTTACTTGTCTTTGAGGAGCTAGAACTTGGTAGGATTCACTGGGTGGAGGGGATACTTGTAGTCAAGATAGATGTTAGAATGAATGTAAGACAACTCCAAGCACCAGAAACGAGTATCCTTGAGCTCACAATCCCTTGGCTGCGAGTACCAATTTCCTTTACAAATCTGAGTGTATTCAGGAGCAGGGATGTCATACTTGTAGTTCCTTCTTGTTTCATTCCCCCTCTTCCTCTTGGACACAGACTTTTTCTTTGCCATGGTGGTCTTGGATTTGCCTGTGCTCACATCTTGCCTAGGAGGCCGAGGGTCACTAGGGTCCTCACCACTCGTATTCTTATAGGAGGGACGCTTGCGAGAGCTCAACTTGTCAACATGGGAACCTCCTGTGAATAGAGCATATAGGGCGATAGCATAAGGTAAGTGCACACAAGCCAAAGCATAGGAATCATACATAGACATGATAGAAAAGCATCGACAACACGATCATGTAACAATCCTAGAAGAAATCACTAAAGTTCTGAATTTTCGAAAAATGAGACATAACTCAATCGGAATTTCCGGTTCAGTTCTAAACCGGATATTCCGATTCCACGAAATCAGAACTAGATTGATTTTCCAACTAGGTCTAAAACTAGATCGGGTAAAAGGGGTGTTATCCTATTGTTTCTAGCATGCAATGGGATACCCTAGGAACATCTACCACCAAGCAATTTTGGTAAAAACATGTCTCCAAAAAGGGGTAGGCGAAGAACACCGAAGATTCAAAAACTAGAGAGTTAACCACTTCCATTGAGACAAAGGCTTGGAGGAGAAGATTCCTGGGGAGGAGGAGCCCCGGATCCAGCCAAAACCTTGAGAATCCAATGGAGGAAGTAGCCGAGAGGGCTAGGGTTCAAAGGGGTGGCGTCTATGGAGGAGGAGGAGGTTGGGGTGGAAGAAGTGCAGGAAACTGCCCTTCACCCCGACCTCCTCGTTTTTGAAGGAGATTCGCCCGACGAGATATTTTGGTTCAAGTTTGAACCGGATATTCCGGGTCGAACCGTAAATTCCGTACAGAACTGTATTAGAAATTCCGGCTGCCATTTGAACCGAAAACTTCCAAGTTTAAAAAACAAGACCTGTGTGCTAGAAAGACGTTGGCTTTAGAGAAGAAAGCTTAGGTTTAGAATGCCAAACTAAATATGGTACTTCTCCCTTCATCTTCCAAGAATCAAGCAAGGAAATTCCAAGAAAGATGAAGTTTCCCATGAAAACACTTAGCTAGGAAAATGAAGTAAAATCGATGAAATCCAAATAAAATCCCAACTGAGATCCAACTCTCCGCAACAAAGAGGTGTGTGGCCTAAGCCACCATGTAAGATATTATGGTATGACACCACGAAGATATATCTTGGGTGCATTGCCAATTCTCAACATTTTAGCTCACAATTCAATATTACAAATAGAGAGATAACAATGGATTTTTTTCTTTGGGCATAATGGGGGTGGGAGAACCCAATGTGTTAGGATAACACTCCCTCTATGTCATTTCCTACACCTAAACCCAACACATAGTCAACTATAGGGGTGTGTGCAAGATCCTCAAGTCAAACTCCTTGAATCGATGATATTTAGCTCATTCCTCAAATACATGAATCTTGAATCATCAAGAGGCTTCGTGAAGATTTACGTGAGATTATCCTTGGTTGGGACATAGGCTAGCTCAATATCACCTCTTGCCACATGATCCCGGATGAAATGGTGATGAATCTCAATATGGTTCGTCCTTGTGTGTTGCACACGGTTGTAGGCGATCTTGATGGCACTCTCATTGTCACATAAAAGCGGCACCTTCTCCATGTGAACATCATACTCTTTGAGGGTTTGCCTCATCCATAGAAATTGGGTGCAAGCACTAGCGGCCGACACATACTCGACTTTGACGGTGGAGAGAGTTATACAATTTTTCTTCTTAAAAGGCCAACTCACCAAGGAGCTACCAAGGAATTGGCACGCCCCGGAAGTAGATTTCCTATCATCTTGATCACCAACCCAATCCGAGTTCGTGTACCCCTTGAGAGAAAATTGTGCCCCTTTGGGAACCACGAACCAAATCTTGAGGTATGAACCAAATACCAAAAGATCCTATGAACCACCACCAAGTGGTTTTCCTTAGGAGCCTCTTGATACCTTGCACACACTCCTACACTCAACACAATATCTGGCATAGATGCACAAAGATAAATCAAAGAACCAATTATGGAACAATTCAACTTTTGGTCCACATCTTTACCGTTCGTATTGCGCTTGAGATGGCATTTGGTTTACATTGGAGAGACCTTCTCTTTAGCACCTTGGAAGTTGAACCTCTTGAGCATGTCTTGGGTATACTTGGCTTGATAAATGAAAGTCCCACGAGACAATTTCTGTATCTCAAAACCAAGGAAGAATTTGAGCTCTCCCACCAGAGACATCTCAAACCTGTCAGCCATAAGCTTTGAGAATTCATCATTGAAAGCTTTGTTAGTTGATCCAAAGATGATATCATCCACCTAGAGTTTGCATATGAAAAGCTCTCCTTTTTCCCTCTTTGTGAAGAGGGTGGGGTCGATTTGTCCAACTTCAAACCCACGGTATTGCAACAACTCTCTAAGGTGCTCATACCATGCACGTGGAGCTTGTTTAAGTCCATAAAGTGCCTTAGAGAGCTTGTAGCCATGGTTAGGGAAGTTGAGGTTCTCAAACCCCGAAGGTTGCTTAACATATACCTCCTCTTTCAATGGATCATTTAGAAAGGAACTTTTGACATCCATTTGTTCATATTTAAAGTTATGTGAATATGCATATACAAGGTGGATATGGATGGACTCAAGACGAGCCACGGGAGCATAGGTTTCATCAAAGTCAATGCCTTCCACTTGAGTGTAGACTTGAGCCACCAATCTTTCCTTGTTCCTCATAACAATACAATGCTCATCTTGCTTGTTCTTGAATATCCACTTGGTGCCAATAACATTGTGGAAATCTTTTGGCTTCTCAACTAGCTTTAAAACTTTATTGCGCTCAAAGTTATTTATCTCATCATGCATAGCTTCCAACCAATCCGAATCTTCAAGAGCCTCAAACACTTTATTTGGTACCACCATGAATATGTGAGCTTGATGCTTCACTAAAGCTTGCCAATTGAGCTTGTGTGGACCTCTTGTTTTGAACATCACTCAACACCTTATCATCGGAGGCATCAATTTGCTTCAAGGCTCTATCAATCCTTTTAGCACGACGGGCTTCGATCTCCTCATTATTGCGATCCTAGCTGTAACATCCCAAAGTTTGCTACATTAGGGTGTGTGGTGTGTGTTCATCTCATACATGCATCCAACAAAAATTTAAATCATGTTGAAACCAATTTAAGTTATGAATTCAAATGGTTTCAGAAAATCTCACAAATGGTACCTATTTTGGTTCTCAAAATCTTGTTCTGAAAATTATTTCAAACACATCAAAGCAAAACATGGTTTTGTTGGAAATTTCACAAGCTTTCCAAATATCATTTTTGCCAAATTTTCTGTTTCCAAAAAAGTCCTCAAAACAATGGTTTTCTGTTCAGTTTTCTAATGAAAAAGGACCCCTTGGTAATTTCCCAGTTTCTTCCAGGGGGTTATCCGTAAAAATGTTTTTAACTTCTTCTTCCTTGTCGCCGGCCAGGGAGGCAGCCCGCCGCCGCCATCCACCTCCTGCTTGGCCTTTCGACGTGGAGGCCCGATACCCCTCTCAAGAGAAGTCCAGATCGAGCCCACCCCTCGCAGAAGCCCCACCTCGAGCTCACTCCTCTCCTCTGTACCTTCATACCGAGAGCAAACCCTAGCTCGCCGGATTCCTCGCCGCGCCGCCGCAGCACACTGCCCCACGACGAACCGAGCTGCTGTGAAGCTCCGTCGGCCTCCCCTTCACCTTCCCGTGGAGCGAATCATGCCGGGACAGCCCGCAGACGTCGCCCCGACCCCTTCTTCTCCAATTCCGGCCGGCGGCCACCTTCAACGATTCCGGCCAACCTCGACCGGGCCTGGCCTCACCGAGCCTCTTCCCACGTTCCTGGTGAGCTCGTCCACCTTGTGGTGCTCTCCATTTTGCTTTTAGCCGTCGTTTCCGAGCTTGTCGCCGTGCACCGCCGCTAGCCGCCGCGGACATGGACGCCGGCGTGTGCTCCGGCGACCAATTGGTCTCCCTCCGCTTCCCTCACGTTCGCCTCGACCTGCTGCATCTCCCCTTTGCCTCCAATTCGGAATTCATCGATGAATTTGATCGATTGCATGTTCATCAGAGAAGTTCATCCCGTGTGATGTCACAGTGAGATCAGCATGACATCATAACTCCCCATTTTGGTATTTCTAGGAAATTTCAGAAATTAAATAAAACTTGGATAATTAATATCTCCCAAAATATAAGTCAGAAAAATATAATAAAAATATGGTTGTGCTCAGAAAAATAAACTCTATTCAAAAATGCCATTTTCATATATGTTTGAGAAAGTCCAAAAAATGGCTTTATTTAATGCTGTTTAATTCATTTAAAATAGAAAAATAAGTTTTTATTCACTAAAATTAGAAAATTAAAAGTTATATGTCAAATTGCTCAAAATGACAAGTACAATCTAGTTATGATGTTTTCAAACCCATTTGAGCACTTTAACTTGCACTCACTTCCATAATCGTCCGAAACCCCCTCCGGGGTCTATTTCGGGTTAATTTCAGTAAAATTTCATATCTGCCATACGAACCCTAGCAACCCATCGAACATGTCTAGGGCTTTATTTCAATGCATTAATTTGCTCATGCATACATGTTGTGCATGGCATCGATGCCATGGTTGATTGTTTTCCTTTCCGGTGTTGTTTCCCCCTCGGTAGAACGTGACTCCGAAGAGAAGCCAGCAGTCCAATGGCGAATACTTGATCTTAACCGACAAGTCAAGCACTTATTCCAGAAGATCTTTATCTGGTTTTCTTATAACCAAGGCAAGCATAACCTCTTATCTGCTCATATATGATTTCAAAGTGATTTGAATCTCGTACTTTGCATTCGGTTCCAAACTATTTGATGTCAGTAGATAGAGTTCTCCTATATACTGCATAACCTAGATATCCTGATCCACTTCACCTAGCAGCTATAGGTTTGTTTGTGCGCGCTTCGCGAAACCTTGTGAGTCTTGCTTAGCCATGCCTAGTTGATGAATCTGGTCAATGCGTGAATCTACAATGTCAGGTGTTTATGATTTGAGTTACCTTTGATAACTTGATTAATCACGGCATGGATGTGAGGCCACAATGGGTTGTGGCGTTTTGTCCTGTTCATGCCCCTAGGAGCGAGTTCTCGCCTTCGAGCCAAGACTGAGCGTACAGCCACACGTGGGCCGATGAACCCCGCCCGGCTGACTAACTTGTTTAACCTTATCCATGAGCCACGTAGTTTGAGCTTTCCATCTGCGTGTGTGTCGGAAAATGTTTTGGAGAAAACTAGGTCGTGACCGGGACAAGTGATGGACGTACACGGATCTTGTTCCCGACTCACAGAACAGGTGCCGTCAGGAGGTGGCCAACTCCCTGTTGACGGGGTGGCCCTGTTTGGGTTGACTCATGGATATGGTTCGACAAGGTAAAGGCTGGGAATCGACTACCCTCTGCCGGCACTTCCCGGGCTAGTGCTAATCATGTGGCACTAAGAGTCGGTTGGTACGTGTGGGTAAAGTTGTACACCCCTGCAGGGTTAAATCTTTTCGGAAAGCCGTGTCTGCGGTTAAAGACGACTTGGTGACGGATTCTGTGATCATAGACAACTTAAACGGAATGATTAAAACTTGTTGATAACGAATGAAGGATGCCTCCTCGGAGATGCCGAGAGGGGTTACCTTGTAGCATGAGATAGTGGAACAACTGGAGGAGGTGATCTTTGAAGCACGAGGTGCTGAAATGACTTGGTGGAATACAAAAAGATGATGATATCAGTAGTTGAGTAGCTTTCTCATCTGTTTTCAAAATACTCTATGAGACGTGCTATTCCTTCCTCAACTTGTAAAACAAAGATTGCTTTACGCAAATCAGCCTTCATGAAACCCTTTTCGAAATAGCAGATATATAATAGGTTAACTAAGTCTTGTTGAGTACCTCCCGTACTCAGGTTTGCTTAATTTTGGTTCAGGAGAAGATTTCACATCGGTGGTGATTCAACGTGGACATCGACGAGTAGTTCGGGGTTCCCAGGTAGCAGCCTGGAATCTATGGGCTGGGACGTCGCCTTATGTTGCGGCCTCTTAGGCCTTCTTGGTTCTTGTTGATTAGCAACATAATTTGCCTTCCGTTGTCTGATGTAATGTTGGGTCGTGTGACCTCTGCTTGTAAGCTATACTCTAGTAACATCTGTTTAATACAAGTTTCATGTCTAGAGTGTTGCTTTGATCGGTTGTTGGTTTCGAGCTCATTGTTATACAGTTTTGGCTATGCCTGCATAGTTGTCGCAGTCGAGGGGTTGTGGAGCCGATGATCCATGTCCGAGCCCGCCTGTCGATTTGATCGGCCTGGGGCGAGGTAACCCCAGTAACCCTCGATTGTTGTTGCACTTTCTGGACACATAGCAGCTCTGTATAACTTTGGTCCCGTTCCTTCAGTTTCATCCGACTCGTGGACACTTGGGTATGCATATTTGGTTATGACTAGCCTGGATACAAGGAGTAGTAGACCGGGGATCCGGACTACGTGCCGATGAATCCGGTCTGCCTGCCGTTGTTTGTTGCGGCCGGGGCTGGTAACCCTGAAGCCCTTGTGAGTCCATGGCTAGGAGCACATAACAGTATGTATATCTCTTGGTCCGGGGTCTGACAAGTCTTGGTATCAGAGCAGGACTGCCTGTAGGAAAACCTTACTGCTTGGTCGACGTTGAGTCTAGTGTTTGTGAAAACTACTTTGAAACTCCAAATGGATTATGAAAAACCTTCTTAGGATTCATTTTACTCCTTATCTGGTATCGCTCTAATTCTGGGTCACCTTACCTGTTTTGATTTGAAAAGGTTTTGCTATCTCTTCTAGTCATTCAAAACTCAGGTGCCTTCTCTGGCAAGGACGTTTTTACCCAAGTTGACCTAGTGTTAAGTTCTAGAGTCGTGTGTGTTCCATCCTTCGTTACCTCTTAAATTGGGAGATTTCCTTCCATTCATAATCTCTCAAAGTTGTATCGATTCCACATTCTTCTATGTTCTAAAGTCCCAAATCCTGAACCTCGAGATTTTCTTTTCATCTCGAATGTATCCGTTATCCTCTGCTCAAATTCTTCCGGAGCTGTTGTTGTTTTTGGAAAGATACTTCGTGATTGCTATTCGTAGTGTTCTTCGTGGCACTAAGATAGTAGTTACTCCTTTCTCAATGTTTTCAACCTTGGACTTGAACCGAAGGTCCCGGAATGTGCTGAATTGCGGCGAGTTGAGTCATGTGGTTTCATAACCAGGTGATGCTCATGCCATCAGTACAGGATGCTGACCTTTAACCCAAGTTCTGTTTCGTTGGATCCTTAGGAATCTGTTCCACCTCAGGGTGGTTAGGAAATTCCAACTCTCATAGCCATAGGTTTCCTCTTGGAACCAGAAGTATCGCAACAAGAGTGAGCATCAGGAGTTACACATCTTTCTTCTTGATTCAGCTATATTTCTCTTCTTGGCATGGGTTCTACAAATGAGTATTACCCTGTGCAATCAACGTGATCTTAGGAATTCTCCTGAGCATGTTTCCACCTCCCAGTTGCTCTCAAATCTCCATCCGTTGATTCGGACATCAAGTTGCACATGTGTGTTGGTTTCTTCCAGTGCATTTGCTTTTGTTTTCCGTCAGAACATTCCACCTTGGGATGTCAGGAGAAACAAACTCCAGTACCTCGTTCACCTCTAGGACCAGGTCAAAGTTTTGTGATCCGCATATTAAAGAAGTTTCAATAGCTTCTGTTCTGTTCCACCTTCGAGTATCACACTCCTTTATATCAAAAGGCCGTGTTGAGTTTCATGGCCTTATTGATGAAGTGATGCTCGTATTGTCTTCACTCCCCCTTCATCCAAGATTGAATGCTTGAGTACGATGGGTCTGTGCATTGATGTGTGCATCAGATATTCTGAGAAATTCATATTGCTTTGAAAATCTAAGAAACATCTGTATCCTTCTTAGCACTACTGGTCACCCGGTCTCTTTTTGAAGTTGACTGTGTTACCAAATCCGTCCATTCCGGTGCATATCCTCGGTCAGAGAGTTAGGTTCATGCCAAAGCTCTCCAGACCACATCAGTTGCTTTGAAAAGCAAACCTCCTTTCGAACTCCAAGACATACCGGTAGGTTGTGATATTCTGGTTGTCTTTCTAGAAGTATCACCAGGTTTGTTACCTGACCATGATGTCTAAATAAAGGGTAGTTTGAACTACTCCTTTCTCCAAGAAAGCTATGCTGGATACCCTGGACAAGTAGGTTGAGCTTAAACAACAACTTGGAGAGTTGAAAGGCAAAAGCTCTGCCTAACTTGATCCTCTGTTAAGGGATGTCTAGTTTCCTTTGTGTTGAAGCAGGATAGTATCTCCTTAGTGGACATGCTATCATTCTACCTTGATTTGATTTGGGCTATCATCAAATCGAGAAAAGATCCAAGGACTATCTTGATGGTGTTTCACTCATGGTGTTTGGCCCGAGTACACCTCATGTCCTTTGGTCTGACCAATGTTCTGCCTTGTTCATATATCATATGAAACCCCTCTTCTTGGAGTGTTTTGATAAGCGTGTTGTCGAGCCCATCGATGACATTCTTATTTAACCAAGTTGCAAGAGGTTCATGTTGAATAACTGGCCCTAACATTGGAAACTGTCGAGAACCATCTTTGTTTCATTACGAAGATTGTGTTCTCGATGTTCGAAGTGACTTTCTCGGGTTCGTGTGCTTTTGGTGAAAGTTGTCGCCATGGATTCGAGTAGAGTTCTCTTGTTCCCTCGGGAATAATCCCAGTCAGTCATGCATGTGTGGACTACTCTTGAGATGGTAGGTTGTTACCTCCATTTAGTTGAAGAAGTTTGCATCCACCCCAAGCCACTGACTGATTGTTCGTGAAAGAGAAGAAGTTTAAGAACTTCGTTATCTCGATAATCATCTTTCCCACAAGGACTCCGATGTGTTCTTTTGCAAGTAGTTCATGTAGGTGCAACCGTCTTTCGTAAGTTGCTAATACATGAGTTCTGCAATCTCACTCATTCTCTTGAGTGTGGCATCATAGTCCATATCTTGAGAATCCAGCATATGTATCTCGTTGATAACCGATGCAATCTTCCTGATCAAACATATCGAGTCTGAGTTATCTTTCCACTAACCAGAGCTGAATCTCAAGCAGTAACGATGGTTGGTGTTTCCTCAAGGGTGTTGAACTAGGTCCATTTGAAAATCCGGCATGGTTGATGTTGTGGTTGACACAATTAGCCGGAAGGCCTAATGTCATATCCCTTTGAATCCGTAAGAACAACCACTCTCCATGAGAATTCTTGTGTGGTTAATTCTAACAAGTTTCCTCCCCGTTCTTCCAAACCGGAGTTCATCTTTGACTGGATGACCTATAGAAGGCTTGTCGTGAGCCTACTATCGGTATCTAGAACATCCAGGAGAACCTGGAAGTTGATCTTTCCAATATCTCTCCGTTGAACCTCCAAAACCTTTGTTTTAGTGGAAACAAGTTCATCATGGGAACATCTCGTGGTGTTTCGTAATCGCCATTGATCAGTTTCCTTTTTCAAGTTGTTTATACTTGAAGTTCTGTTTTTCTCACACATTGTGTGAATTTGTCAGTCACTTCAGCCATGGGATCTTAACTATGTGGTAGATGTATTGCTACGTCCAAACCACAATAGGAAAGAGATTCCCTGATTTCTTCCGGTGTTCCAATCCCCGTTGGTTACCCATCCTTATGGTGTGACCAAGAATTTCTTCTTCGTTACGGTGTTCCAACATTCTGTGGTTACTCATCTTCTGTCGTGAAGTAACATCCCGATCCTTGACAACGTTCTCGACAAAGTTTTGTTGGAGTGAAAGTCCCGCCATCTTTCGTGTCCACTCCGAAGAGTGAACATGATCTTGTATCAAAATTTTCTTCGACGCACGATTACAGTGTTTTCTCGTGTTCTCCCTCGTCTACGGATATTACATTGTGATATTCAAGACCAAACTTTCCATCTTGGTTCTCTGTTCGAAGAAACCTCGATATCATAAGTTGTCCAACCTTTCTTTTCCAAAAGGATTTAAAGTCTGGTGCAAAGCTCATATTCTAAATCCTTTCAAGAACTATCGTCCACAAACTTGAAACCATCTTCTATTCCCTCTGTTATCTTGATATGTATTTCATGCCTGTTAACTCAAAAGTTCTTTACGAACATTCTTGTCATGAGTTACCCATGAGATACTCGATCTTCGTGAAGATCATTTCCTAAGTGTTTTCCCTCTCACCTAAGGTGTATCCTTTGGAGATCTTCGCAAGTGCTACGGATCAACCTCTTCGAGAAAAGAACCGTAAGGTTCGAGAAGTTTGTTCAAAACCGGTGTTCCTTCTTTCTTCTCCTTCGGGAATCTCGGGACGAGATTCTTGTAAGGGGGGTAGATTTGTAACATCCCAAAGTTTGCTACATTAGGGTGTGTGGTGTGTGTTCATCTCATACATGCATCCAACAAAAATTTAAATCATGTTGAAACCAATTTAAGTTATGAATTCAAATGGTTTCAGAAAATCTCACAAATGGTACCTATTTTGGTTCTCAAAATCTTGTTCTGAAAATTATTTCAAACACATCAAAGCAAAACATGGTTTTGTTGGAAATTTCACAAGCTTTCCAAATATCATTTTTGCCAAATTTTCTGTTTCCAAAAAAGTCCTCAAAACAATGGTTTTCTGTTCAGTTTTCTAATGAAAAAGGACCCCTTGGTAATTTCCCAGTTTCTTCCAGGGGGTTATCCGTAAAAATGTTTTTAACTTCTTCTTCCTTGTCGCCGGCCAGGGAGGCAGCCCGCCGCCGCCATCCACCTCCTGCTTGGCCTTTCGACGTGGAGGCCCGATACCCCTCTCAAGAGAAGTCCAGATCGAGCCCACCCCTCGCAGAAGCCCCACCTCGAGCTCACTCCTCTCCTCTGTACCTTCATACCGAGAGCAAACCCTAGCTCGCCGGATTCCTCGCCGCGCCGCCGCAGCACACTGCCCCACGACGAACCGAGCTGCTGTGAAGCTCCGTCGGCCTCCCCTTCACCTTCCCGTGGAGCGAATCGTGCCGGGACAGCCCGCAGACGTCGCCCCGACCCCTTCTTCTCCAATTCCGGCCGGCGGCCACCTTCAACGATTCCGGCCAACCTCGACCGGGCCTGGCCTCACCGAGCCTCTTCCCACGCTCCTGGTGAGCTCGTCCACCTTGTGGTGCTCTCCATTTTGCTTTTAGCCGTCGTTTCCGAGCTTGTCGCCGTGCACCGCCGCTAGCCGCCGCGGACATGGACGCCGGCGTGTGCTCCGGCGACCAATTGGTCTCCCTCCGCTTCCCTGACGTTCGCCTCGACCTGCTGCATCTCCCCTTTGCCTCCAATTCGGAATTCATCGATGAATTTGATCGATTGCATGTTCATCAGAGAAGTTCATCCCGTGTGATGTCACAGTGAGATCAGCATGACATCATAACTCCCCATTTTGGTATTTCCAGGAAATTTCAGAAATTAAATAAAACTTGGATAATTAATATCTCCCAAAATATAAGTCAGAAAAATATAATAAAAATATGGTTGTGCTCAGAAAAATAAACTCTATTCAAAAATGCCATTTTCATATATGTTTGAGAAAGTCCAAAAAATGGCTTTATTTAATGCTGTTTAATTCATTTAAAATAGAAAAATAAGTTTTTATTCACTAAAATTAGAAAATTAAAAGTTATATGTCAAATTGCTCAAAATGACAAGTACAATCTAGTTATGATGTTTTCAAACCCATTTGAGCACTTTAACTTGCACTCACTTCCATAATCGTCCGAAACCCCCTCCGGGGTCTATTTCGGGTTAATTTCAGTAAAATTTCATATCTGCCATACGAACCCTAGCAACCCATCGAACATGTCTAGGGCTTTATTTCAATGCATTAATTTGCTCATGCATACATGTTGTGCATTGCATCGATGCCATGGTTGATTGTTTTCCTTTCCGGTGTTGTTTCCCCCTCGGTAGAACGTGACTCCGAAGAGAAGCCAGCAGTCCAATGGCGAATACTTGATCTTAACCGACAAGTCAAGCACTTATTCCAGAAGATCTTTATCTGGTTTTCTTATAACCAAGGCAAGCATAACCTCTTATCTGCTCATATATGATTTCAAAGTGATTTGAATCTCGTACTTTGCATTCGGTTCCAAACTATTTGATGTCAGTAGATAGAGTTCTCCTATATACTGCATAACCTAGATATCCTGATCCACTTCACCTAGCAGCTATAGGTTTGTTTGTGCGCGCTTCGCGAAACCTTGTGAGTCTTGCTTAGCCATGCCTAGTTGATGAATCTGGTCAATGCGTGAATCTACAATGTCAGGTGTTTATGATTTGAGTTACCTTTGATAACTTGATTAATCACGGCATGGATGTGAGGCCACAATGGGTTGTGGCGTTTTGTCCTGTTCATGCCCCTAGGAGCGAGTTCTCGCCTTCGAGCCAAGACTGAGCGTACAGCCACACGTGGGCCGATGAACCCCGCCCGGCTGACTAACTTGTTTAACCTTATCCATGAGCCACGTAGTTTGAGCTTTCCATCTGCGTGTGTGTCGGAAAATGTTTTGGAGAAAACTAGGTCGTGACCGGGACAAGTGATGGACGTACACGGATCTTGTTCCCGACTCACAGAACAGGTGCCGTCAGGAGGTGGCCAACTCCCTGTTGACGGGGTGGCCCTGTTTGGGTTGACTCATGGATATGGTTCGACAAGGTAAAGGCTGGGAATCGACTACCCTCTGCCGGCACTTCCCGGGCTAGTGCTAATCATGTGGCACTAAGAGTCGGTTGGTACGTGTGGGTAAAGTTGTACACCCCTGCAGGGTTAAATCTTTTCGAAAAGCCGTGTCTGCGGTTAAAGACGACTTGGTGACGGATTCTGTGATCATAGACAACTTAAACGGAATGATTAAAACTTGTTGATAACGAATGAAGGATGCCTCCTCGGAGATGCCGAGAGGGGTTACCTTGTAGCATGAGATAGTGGAACAACTGGAGGAGGTGATCTTTGAAGCACGAGGTGCTGAAATGACTTGGTGGAATACAAAAAGATGATGATATCAGTAGTTGAGTAGCTTTCTCATCTGTTTTCAAAATACTCTATGAGACGTGCTATTCCTTCCTCAACTTGTAAAACAAAGATTGCTTTACGCAAATCAGCCTTCATGAAACCCTTTTCGAAATAGCAGATATATAATAGGTTAACTAAGTCTTGTTGAGTACCTCCCGTACTCAGGTTTGCTTAATTTTGGTTCAGGAGAAGATTTCACATCGGTGGTGATTCAACGTGGACATCGACGAGTAGTTCGGGGTTCCCAGGTAGCAGCCTGGAATCTATGGGCTGGGACGTCGCCTTATGTTGCGGCCTCTTAGGCCTTCTTGGTTCTTGTTGATTAGCAACATAATTTGCCTTCCGTTGTCTGATGTAATGTTGGGTCGTGTGACCTCTGCTTGTAAGCTATACTCTAGTAACATCTGTTTAATACAAGTTTCATGTCTAGAGTGTTGCTTTGATCGGTTGTTGGTTTCGAGCTCATTGTTATACAGTTTTGGCTATGCCTGCATAGTTGTCGCAGTCGAGGGGTTGTGGAGCCGATGATCCATGTCCGAGCCCGCCTGTCGATTTGATCGGCCTGGGGCGAGGTAACCCCAGTAACCCTCGATTGTTGTTGCACTTTCTGGACACATAGCAGCTCTGTATAACTTTGGTCCCGTTCCTTCAGTTTCATCCGACTCGTGGACACTTGGGTATGCATATTTGGTTATGACTAGCCTGGATACAAGGAGTAGTAGACCGGGGATCCGGACTACGTGCCGATGAATCCGGTCTGCCTGCCGTTGTTTGTTGCGGCCGGGGCTGGTAACCCTGAAGCCCTTGTGAGTCCATGGCTAGGAGCACATACCAGTATGTATATCTCTTGGTCCGGGGTCTGACACTAGCCATATCCAAGAGTGTCTGGTTCTTCCTCTCGTCTACACCATTTTGCTTAGGGGTATATTCAGAGGAATACTGATGACGAATACGCTCTTAACTTAGGAACTCATTAAGGGTGTAGTTCTTGAACTCAGAGTCATTATCACTCCGAATAGCCAAGATAGGAAGATTGTGCTGACGTTGCATTTGGTTGGAGAAGTTGATGATGGCTTGTTGAGTCCCACTCTTCAACTTGAAGAAATAGACCCATGGGTATCTTGAATAGCCTTCCACAATCACCAAGCAATACTTCTTGCATCCAAGACTTGCCTCGGGCACGACACCAAAGAGATCAACATGAGAGGCTCCAAGATCCTCTTTGATGAAATAATTGTCTTGCTTGGATGCGAAGAATCATGCATCTTGCCTTCAACATAAGCCCTACACACATGATCTTTGGAAAAGGAAACATTTTATTTTAGTCCGAGGATGTGGCCACCATTGTGAAAACTTTGCAAAGTTCTCATGTTGACATGAGATAAGCGGCGATGCCGCAACCACCCCACGTCGGCCTTACCGAAGAGACACATTGTTTGAGTGTAGGTTGACTCCAAAAAGTCTACCACATACCACTCATTTTTGACATGCCCAACGTAAGAAACATCGAGAGACTTGATCCACATAATGACCACCTTATTAGGATCAAAGAAGACGGTAAAACCCATCTTCCCTAAAGCACGAACTGAAATCAAATTGAAACCAAGGGATTCGACAAGCATGACATTTTCAAGGGTGATATTACGAGCAACAACCACCTTGACGAAACACTTTACCTAATATTTTGACTTATCTCCACAAGTGGCGGTTGCTTGATTTATATTTGGTTTTAGCTATGTAATAATTGCCTTGCTTCCGGTCATATGACTTGTACACCCACTATCAAGTATCCATTTTTACCCACCGGAAGCATAGTCCTATAAGAAATCATTGACTTACCCGAGGAGAGTCCTCTCATGTTAGCAACAATGGTCTTTGGAACCCAAATAGAGCAATCAACGGAACCCTCAATAGAACCAACATATTTCGCTTGCACAACACCATAATAATCAACAAAAAGAAATGGTGTGGATTGTTAGTTCCTGCGGAGTTGCTACGAGTAGTGTTGTACCTAATGACAATACCACTCACACCCACATTCTTCTTTGATTGTGCGGGTTTGGCCTTGTTCTTGCTCTTCTTCTTCTTCTTGTTCTTTCTCTTGGCAACATAGCCAAGGCCTTGCTTGCCATTTTGTGGTCTAGGTGCAACCACTTGTGGCTTGGGAGCCACAACCTTCTCAACACTAGGGCCCTTGCCCTTGATTCTTGCTATCTCTTTCTTTAACCTAGCATTCTCCTTAATAATATTTGCATGATCACAAGAAGAAACAGAAGTACTAGGCTTACTGAATTGGTCTAGCTGAGTTTGAAGTTGTTCACAAGTCTTGTTGAGGGTAGAGTGCTCACTCTTCAAGACCTTGTGAGCCTCAGTGAGCTTCTCTAGCTCCTCGGTTAGATTTTCATGACCAACACCAAACTCAACCTTCTTCTTTTTAGCCCTTTTATATTTAGAAATTGCATGGTCATGTTCTTTAGTGAGCTTAGACATTAACTCATTATGTGACTCTTCAATAGTTTCAAGTTTCTCCTCAAGAGATACTCGAAGCTCATGTTCCTCCTCAAGAGCATTTGAGAGGGAACCATTTTCAATGCAATCTTCCCTCTCGGTTTCACATGTCTTCTCAAGAGACTCTTGGGCCTCTCCCAATTGACTCCTGAGAAGATCAAAGTACCTCTTGGTCTCACCTTGCAAGTTAGTCATAAATAGACTCAAAGAGGCAAATTAATCTTCAACACTAGGACTAGAAAGTGTATTCGATTCACTTTGAGTCTTAGTGGTAGAGGAAGATGATATATCAGTGGACTTTGCCATGAAGCACTTTGCGGAGGATTGAGCAAGATTCTCATTGGGGTATTCAAAGAGTGATGTAGATGATGAAGATGCAATAACAATGGCAGCCACTTCACTTGTGGTTTCTTCTTCTTCATCACCGGAATCATACTCTTCTTGAGTCACTAGCACATATCTTGATGATGGTTTCTTATTGAAAGGTTTCTTCTTGAAGTGAGGCTTCTTGTTGGGGAGCTTTGACTTATCCTTGAGGACAAGCTTTCCTCCATGACTTTCCCTATTTTCAAAGGGGCAGTCGGCAACAAAGTGATACTTGTCTTGACAGTTGAAACAAGCCCTCACTTTTTGAGTCCCTTCTTTTCCATAGCTTGACTTGGTCTTCTCCTCAATATATGCCTTGGCCTTGGGAGGGTTCTTCCAAAACTTTTGCACCGCAAGAACGATGTAATTATTAAGCACGGGATCATACTCTTGATCATTTAGCGGCGACAAGTTTCCTCCCAAATCAACCTCTTCTTGTGGATCCACCACTTTGGTCACAACCTTGGCCTTCAAACAAACGGGGGATTCTTTGTGCATTCCAATAGCACGATCACGAGCGTCATGAGTGAGCTTTGTTTGAACTTGGAAGGAGTCCATCTCTTGCATCACCTCGGTTGAGGTCATGAGGTGATAGTTGTGCCTTCCTTGAAGGCTCTTTAAGTCCACGGGCTCAAATGGAATGAGAGCACTCACGTACTTTCTCTTGATCCAAACATCATTCACATAAGTGGCACCAAGACCACTAAAGGCGGTGGCAAGGGTCTTGAGTCTCCGGTACATGTCCTCATGGCTATCACCATCAAGCATATAGAACCCTTCGGCCTCATTGCTCAAGGTATCATACCTATTCCTCTTCATGTTTTCATTACCCTCAAACATGGTGGTGATAGCATCCCGTGTTTTTTTGCGGTGGAATATTGTTGAAGATGAGGCATGTGGTTTGGACCCACGGCTTGTTGAATCATCGACAAGGCGATGTAGTTGAGTTGGCAATCTACTACTTCTATTCTTGTCAAGTTCTTGGGGTCATGAGGCTTGTATCCATCTTGAGTGACCCTCCAAAGCTCAATAAAGAAGAGTTCAAGTGAGTTTTCAGATAATATTTCCATTGACTAAAAGTATGTGCATCAATTTTAGGAGGTTCGCCTCTAGGATTAATATGAGGATGTGGGATTGGAGGATCGGGAGAATACCTTTCTTCTACATTGTGGTACTCTTCCTTGTCATCCTTTCCCTTAGAAGTTTTGTTCTTAGAGGATTCACTTTTAGGTTCTCCACCATTTTCCCCATCCTCCTTCTCCTCCGGAATTTCTTCCGAAGGAGTTGAAGTAGAAGTTTCCGGGCCCTTGGCTTTCAAGAGTTGCGTCATGAAATCACGCAACTCCGTCATTTTGGCATCCATGGACGAGGTCACGAAATCTTTCAATTACTTGAGATCATCCATAGTGACTTGTGCCGAGGGCTCGGCGACATCCTCTCCGTTGACCATACTATAACTCTTAGGCGGTTAAGCCCAAAAATAAGAGCCGAGGCTCTGATACCAATTGAACGGATAGTATGGGCACCTAAAGGGGAGAGGTTAATAGGTGCTACGACCAATTTTAATTTTTGTTCAATTAAGGCTTGACACAAAGGTAAATTCTCTAGATATACAACTACGGTGAATTTACCTATATGACAAGAACAAAAATAAACAATATAAAAACAAAAAGTAAAGGAGAGGGAACGAGGTAAACGATAACGGAAGCACACAGAGGCAAGGATGTAATCTCGAGTTCCTCCTTTTGAAGGGGAGTACATCTCGTTGGAGGGGTGTGAGTTTCACCACAAAGGCCTACTCAACGCCACAAAGGCCTAGTTCACCTTCCACTATTGATTCCCTTTGAGGCGGAAATCGAATCCTTTACAATGCTTGAGGCACACACCCACAACCGAACTGGGGGCTCCTAAGAATCACCAACAATCAACAAGAGTAGAAACGGGGTCTAGGTTTTCCATAAGGAAACCCTAGACTAGATTCTCTCAAGTGAATGAGGGGGAAATGAAGAACGGCTTGGTGAAGTAGTATATCAGGGCCTTCTCCTTCAATCCTCCAAAGACCAACGAGTTTGGGTGGAGGGATTGGGAGAAATCTAGGATTTAGTGAGCTCAATAAATGTGCAATGCATGGCTTGGACGAACTAGAGCTCTTGGGGAAGGAGCAGGGGTATTTATACACCCTCCATAAATGTGGCCATTGGAAGCAAAAATGGGAGCCAGATATTCCGGTTCAACCTTGAAGCGGAAATACCTATTATCATTTTTGCCTCGGATCTAAAATCTCGACTGAGTTGACCAAAACCGGAAATCCCGGTTTCTCCAAAATTTCTGGCACAAATTTTCGGCTCACTTCTGTGCTAAAAATATCTTCCAACCAGAAATTCCTGTTGATCTGGAAATTTCTGGTTGACTTCTGATAGCACAAACTTCAAGTGCTTAGCCGTTTTCGCTCTGAATTTTCCCAACCGGAATATCCGGGTTTGCCCTGGGAAATTACGGTTGAAATTTTCGGCTCAATTTTGTGGCAAACTCTGAGAAAAACTCCAAAACCGGAAATTCGGGTTCGGCCAGGGAAATTTCCGACTACCTCCTCTGGCTATTTTCTAGAGACAACCTTGACAACCGGAATTTCTGGTTGCACCAGAAATATCCGGTTGAAATTTTCGGTTGTCATCTGTGACAAATATGGCCGATCTAACTTCACCTTTTTCCGGTATTCGATACAAATGAATAAATAAACACCTGCACCACTTAACACCTTGATAAATAATATCGTTAGTATTGTTAACTAACTCTCAAAACCCTAGGGATCAAGAAATGCACTTTCACAAGGGCACCCAGAACCAGTGCACCCCCATCTTCTGGTAGCCGCACCACCACCACCACCCAGCCCTCTAACGGTGCCTTTCTGCACCGGTGCTCTGTCTACTTCATATACGTTGTGGCAGCTCTACCAGATTTTTGCCCCAGCTTGACCTAGTTCTTTACTGTGATCGCGGAGAGCCCCGGATCTTCATCGCCAATGTCCCGACTTCATCATTGGTGCTTGATCATGTTATGACGCCATGCTGTTGATCACGTACGTGTGGATAATGTGGAGGTGTTGCACTTGGGGTACTTGAACGTTGATAATACATCTCCTCGCGATTAGACGTGTCTAATTGCATGGGATCAACTATGTCTACTTCCACGTCGACCTCGTCACCGACAATCTTCCGTTGGTTCAACAGACAAGGGTATGTTTCGTTGCCTCTCCCCTCGCATATGGATCTTGGTAACGCGTTAGAATTTTTTTTCGTAGTGTGTTCCCCAATAGTGGTGACCCACATCCATCGCAATCCTCGTCACCCTCGGATGTGTCGTCTCGTCCGTCGTCCTCTTTCGATCGGTCGTTGTCACGTCCATTGCTGAGGATTTACGGCTATGAGCTCATGGTGATCCACTACGACCACCGACGGCCACTGTAGATCCAGTTTTTTGTAGGAGTTTTTTTGTTGGTGTTAATGTAAATATGCCGTCCCTTGTTTATGTAGAAAATTTGGCCTTTTAGCTATGTATCAAAATATATCTATCCTGACAAAACTTCCAAATGGGTATGGTGTGTTGGGTGCACTATGCGCCCTACCGGACAGGGCCAGATTTCTGGCGTCCGCGCAGGCACCCAAACGTGCAAAAACGGACCCCAAATGGGTCGGCGCATTGGAGATGATCTAAAGGTTGAAAAGTGAGGTGTTGTTGTCGGGCGGATCAAATGGGGGTGGTCGGCTTCTATCCGCGGACACATCCCGACATGCTTATGAACATATAGGGGTCAATTTTTGCCTTGTTGGAGATACTCCAATTAATGGAATGAGCTCCCTATTTTGCTCTTAGAAAAAAAAAGTCGTGTGTCCCATCTCTCATCTCTCTCTCTCCTCAATGATCCTTTTGCTGCGAGTACTTGCCGTCGCAGTAGGGAAGCCCAATGAGAGATGAAAGGTAGTTACATGCAGCATAGTAGTAGGAGACAGAAGTCCTGGCAGGGAAAGGCCTACCACACATCTTTCCCCTATCGTCTCCCTCTCCCTAGCCTGTGAAAACTGAAAAGAGACACATGCTCCTAGGGCATGTTCAAAAGGACACAATATCTTCTTTGCGGTACAGTACAGTAGTGGATGAAACTCCAAGGGCGATTCGATTTGACAGTGTGGGAGAAGAGAAGACAAGAGAAGAGAGGAGGCAACATCCTATCAATCATATGGTCAGTATGCTCTCTTCATCTCTCTCCCTCGTTTCCGTATCCGTCCCTTGAATATACTACTTGAATACGTCGTGTACGTACATGCATAGCTCACTAGACCACTGTTCCCTGTGCTGTAGAGTAGAGCTCGTCTGCTCATACTATCATGCTGCGAGGGGAAGAGATCTCTTGGCGGGGGATGGCAGCCAGCGCTGATCGTGATAGAGGTGTACCGTTCGGCCAAGCACTCGCGTATGGAATCCAAGGCCATGCTCCTCCTGCTGCAGCTGCACCACCTGCCAACTCCCTGTACTGCTCCTTCACTCTCTGCTCCATATTTTCTCTCATTCAACAGCTAGCTATAGCTAGCTGCTAGTACATTGCCAAGACAACACAGCTAAAGTTTCTTTTGCATCTGCTAAATAGTTTTCAACTCCGGCGCTTGCTTGGCTTAAAATATAGCCTCCTCCTCCTCCTCCTCCCCCCTCCCCTCGCCTGGCCTCGCCTCTTTTTAACAACCTTTATAACCAACTCTCCCGCTATATATATCCAACCTTGGCCTTGTTGGATTACACCTCTTCCCACGAACCAAATAGTTTCTTAATGCCTAAGGCCTGGATCCTGTAAGTGATTTCCTCCATCTTTTTGCCTCTCATCCTTATCTGTCCACCTCTCTAACTCACCCACAAGCTTTCTCGCATTGCCTTTACAATACGTTCTTGGAAAAGTTTTTACAATCTATCCGCTCTGCGCATCACATATATTGCTCGACATGCCTACCACCAGTGGTGCTCAACTCTGCTGTGCTTTGTTGTTTGTTCCAGGCGGGAGTCCGCTGCTTACTTTGGTGAGTTGGAGCAGGCCCTTATCCATGGCGCCTGTGTCGATCCTGTCATGATCCAAGGTGACGCCCACCCCAAGTGTAAGTAAGACTCGCGCGCTGCCTTTTCTCCACACCTCGATCCGCCTCTTTCCTCAAACCATAACCACCTGGCCAGCGACGAGAAAGGCTCCTGTCTTTGCCTCCCCTCGCCACAGCACACAGGCACAAAGCATAGATAGATAGGATAGGCACGCCGTACCCCGGCTTTTAGCTTGCCAAACACAGCCATGAGCCTTAACCGCATGTAATTGGGGGCAGAAGCAGCAAGCATAAATGGTGTGATCCCAGGACACTCCACACGCCTCACCTCTCTCTCCTTTATCTGTCCACATTTTCGCAACCTCTTGCAGGGCGAGAGAGCGATTGACAAGGCCTTTAATTCCATTTGTATGTATGCAGCGGCAGCGGCGGCAGGATATCTTGCAGCTAGGCCCCCCAGACTGGAGATCTTCCCTTCCTGGCCAATGAGTCATCTACAGCAGCCATACAGTGTAAGCACTGCTTCTCTCGATCACCCGCAGGCTCCTACAGTTTCTTTCTGACCGCGGCAGCGGGGAGAAAAAGTTGCTAGCTCTCGGTTAATTAATTAACTGCGTCTTCTTCTGCCTGCCGGCCTCCCCTTGTTTCCTGGATTAATTGCTTGCTCGCTTCGCTTTTGCTTCACAGGGGAACAACAACTCGCAGTCAGTAGGGAGCACCGACTCCAGCTCCGCTCAGAACGCAATGTCACAGCAGCCCGAGCTGGTGTCCCCAGTCAGCATGAGGAGGACCGACTCTGCAGGCCAGCCGCAGGAGGTGTTGATGGTGACCATTGATGATTACAACTACAACCAAGGACTTGGGCCAGCGCCCGCCGCTGCGCCCAGCTTTCAGCAACATGCAGCAGGAGCCACCCAAGATAAGGTAACAGTGACGCCTTGACCTTACTGTGCCTTTTCGTCTCCATTCATGGTGTAAGTTTTCGTTTGGGGAAGTTCTTGTGATGTTTTTCTGTATGGAGGAGTCATTCTCAAGCGTAAACTTGGCATGTGTGCTTTGAGCTCGAGCATCCTTTCGGTTCTATACAAGCCTTTGGTTCTTTTTTTTTTTGGATAAAGATACAAGCCTTTGGATAGAAGAAAAAAATTGGGAGTTTCATATGGGTGGGCACTGGGAAATGGCATATTTCTAGAACCGTTGCAGAATGAGTAGGCAGTATAATATGGGTCAAGGCTGGTCCAACACAAAAAAAAGTCCAAAAGATGATTGGGGACATCATAGTGATTTTACGTCTCTCCTTTTGATGGATAGAAGCAACATGATAACCACCTGAACTGTTCCTTGGGACATAAAACGACCAAAATAGTGGCACACATGCTCTCTCAATAGTTCATGAGCCACAATGCATGATGTGCTATTAGACACTGCTACTATTTTAAGAGAGAGAGAGAACTCCTAGTGTAGTGTAGTGTAGTGAGCAGGTTATTTTATAGGTGGATAGCAACACCGAACAGGGTTTTTACTTTAGCTCCAATGTAGCATTGCGCACTGTTCTAACCTCCGAATCGACCTTTTTGGCGTGCTCTGTTGCAGAGGAAGAAGGGATCCACAAGAAAAGACGGCACGTCGGTAGATCCCAAGGTGTGATTTCATTTGGTATCAGTTTGAATTGCTTGCATGACCCTGCATTTCATTTTTGTGCGATAAATCTTGCTCTTACCTCTATTTTTTCTTAGACCGAAAGGCGACTGGCTCAGAACAGAGAGGCTGCAAGGAAGAGCAGGCTGAGAAAAAAGGTGCAAAAAATAATTAAAATCAGTAAAAGATTCTTCTTCAGAAGAAAAATTATTTTTATTCCGACAAAAACAATTGCACGTCTCTTTTGCAGGCCTATGTTCAGCAGTTAGAAACAGGCCGGATTAGGCTTCAGCAAATCGAGCAGGAGCTTCAGAGAGGACGCTCACAGGTAGTTCCAATCCTCTAGAACATCTAACACTATTCACCTAGCTAGTGCTGTCATATATGCTTAAACTCCTGAATCATTTCAGGGTCTGCACACCGGAGGATGCAGTGTGCCGGGAGATCCGAGTTCTGGTAACCATCACATTTTGTACTTACATCTGCACCTTCATAAGGTTCCTGACTTTTAACTTCGTAGAATTCAACAACCTGTTGTTGTGCTATTACAATGTACAGGGGCCGTGATGTTCGACATGGAGTACGCCCGATGGTTAGATGAAGACAGCAAGTATATGACGGAGATTCAGGGCGCGCTGCAGGCCCAAGTCCTCGACGGGAACCTCGGCACCATCGTGGAAGAATGCATCCGCCACTACGACGAGCTGTTCCACCTGAGGGCCGTGCTCGCCAGGTCCGACGTCTTCCACCTCATGACCGGCATGTGGGCGACGCAGTCTGAGCGGTGCTTCCTCTGGATGGCCGGCTTCCGGCCCTCGGAAATCCTCAAGGTCTCGCAAAGTGGCAAGACAAAGGCCCCACGCTTTCGTTCTGTGACCTCTGTATGACTATTATGGTGGTGCTAAATGCCAAGACTTCTTGCACTTCTTTTCACCAGATGCTGATACCTCAGCTTGATCCACTCACGGAGCAGCAGCTGGTGGGGATGTGCAACCTGCAGCAGTCGTCGGAACAGGCCGAGGAGGCGCTCACGCAGGGGCTTCAGCAGCTGCACCAGTCGCTGGCCGACGCGGTGGGCGCTGGCCCTCTCAACGACGGCGCGGATGTTGCCAACTACACCAGCCTCATGGCTCTAGCACTTGACAGGCTCGACAATCTCGAGAGCTTTTATCGCCAGGTCAGTAATTTTCACTTCGTTGCAATTCGTGCATGCATGGTCAATATTTTCATTGTTCTCGCACCGGTAACCATTTTCTGAACATATAAAGAGACTCCTTAGATTTACTGAGCAATTGTATACTGAACAATTCGTGCTGGTATGTTTAGCAATAAGTGCCATCACTTTATTTAATAGGCATTGCCAAAATGTTGGTCCTACAGAATGATGTCTTACTTTTCGGATGATGAACAGAAAGGCACTCATGATATAAGCTGTACCTAAGTAGCATGGTCAACTTTGTTTGAGCAACTGGCTAGATCATGCAGATAAACATCATTAGCACTTTCCAGGATGCATAATCAGAGTCTCTTATAAACTATCTTGGCTGATGTTCGTGGGCCATTTTAAAATTGTTGTTTCCTTGAGGAATTGGCCGAGCTTCAGACAAGGTTCTCTCTTATCGCATATAAGTATAATCACATTTCTCATGAACATAAACACCTGTCTCTTTCTATATAAAGCCCGAGTAGGAATACGACGATCACCTTTTTAGCTTGTATAAATCGTTCTGTGTGTCCTCCTACTCCCACCCGGGCTGCCCTTTTGTTTACTGGTGGTTCAACAAATGCACAAACATGCATGTATAGAATAGTTTGGGTGCCATATATGTTGTAGCGCGAAATGTGCATGGGTTGGGGCCTCCCATCAGTTGCAGTCAAGAAGAGACACATCAACCTAAACTTGAGCACTTAGAGATAAATCAGACGAGCCTTGAATTAAAGTAGGATCATGCTGCTCCACGAAAGGATTAGAAAACAAGTGGTTTTGTCTTTCTGTAGGTTCTCTTGGCTCCTGTATCTGAATAAAAGGAGATTATGACATCCAATTGCCCCACTTTTTTTCCTTCCTTTTAAGATATCTTTATTGTGGTCTGTGGATAAACTTCTAAGATATCTTGTTTGTGGTTTGGGTAGAGTGGGGAGCTATATTTTTTTTTTGCCGATATTTGGAGAGCAGTTTAGATTCAAATGCTTCAGAAAGAAACATAAAACTACCTTTCTATTCTTTTTAGGCTAATGTTAAGATCTTACATAGTATAGATAGGTAAATTGTAGAAGAAAATGGCATCACACTAGAGATGCTCGATATGCAATAAGAGGAAGCTTTCAACTAGTCCGTGTCTCAAGCAGAAACATTGGCTTTGGACCTGTTTTGTGACCAGATGCTGCCGCCACCAAACGTTGCACCCTGAAAATGCAACACGTAGATAGTGCTAATGTTAGTTAGATTTCCTGTCAACTTGCTTGCCAATTTTCCTTTTCTGTAACTGACCCGATATTCCAATGTGTCATTGCAAGTGAAGGCTGATAATCTGAGACAGCAAACATTGCACCACATGCGGCGGATTCTGACCACCAGACAGACAGCTCGGTGTTTCCTCTCCCTCGGAGAGTATCATCGCCGTCTCCGTGCTCTCAGCTCCATCTGGGCATCCCGTCCTCGAGAGTAAGAATCATTAGTATACATTCAGAACTCATTCAGTTATTTATCAATATGGCGTCTCACCCATCGGCGTACACTCTTTCGCAGCAACTTCATCATGGCAGAGAATGTCAGCTCTACAGGAACAGACTTTCAGGCTATTCATCATCAGTCTCAGCAAAATCAATTTTCTGGTCTCTGAAGCATCCCCAATATTCGAATATGTGAGGAGATTTGTATTGTTAAGATATTGGGAAAGAAATATCACTAGCTAGGGAAAGGGAACAGCAAGTAGGCCGGCCAAAGGGGAGGAATTGGCCTGGCTCTTGAACTGAGCGAAGGGTTAGGCACTTTGCAACATTTGGTGCAAAGTAGAGAGATTAACAAAAGCAGCAAGAGCAGGTGGGATGTGGATGTGCTGCATTTGTTAGAGTAGAGAGTAGGTCATTCCGTTTGTGAAATGGGCGAAGAAATAAACAATCTCAGCATTGCCACATGAACCAACCGTACCTAATTTGTTGCGATATTACAACTTGCGTTAAGGCCAGGACGAAATCATCCGGGAAATATGGCTACGCCTGAAAAACGAGCTGTGCCTTTCACGAAAGGTGTCAAAACATTGTTTAGTTAACCCTTTGGCCGTGCCTGACAGCTTCGCATTTGCAATGTGTCGAGTCACAAACAAGTGCGACTGTACACTTTCTTTTAATCCAAAAGGGATTGCCCCGCAGCGTCATTAACCAAACTCAACATACATAGGCTTACAAACATTGTTCCATTACAATCAGATCACCTGGAACTGATGTAATGCAGTTTAGTCAGAAGCATGTGGCAGAAAGCACAAATAATATAGCATGTAATGAAGCTAAAACACTACCCACCACTACAACCAAGACCTAAGATAAGCAAGGCCCAAGTACAATCGCTCCTGATGAAACTCAACCACTGTCTAGCCTTCGACGTAATGGTCGTTGGGTGTGTGTCGGATTTTTTTTTTGGTAATGGGCTTTATTAATTAAAAGGTTTAAGTATTACACCCGGCTTATGCATAA
The DNA here is from genome assembly GCA_028641055.1 of Alopecurus myosuroides. NCBI lineage: Eukaryota > Viridiplantae > Streptophyta > Magnoliopsida > Poales > Poaceae > Alopecurus > Alopecurus myosuroides. The sequence goes on along the minus strand of CM054061.1, from coordinate 130,737,758 downwards.
CAAGATGCACACGGCCGTCGGTACGAAAATAAAAATAAAAATAGTCCACAGGAAGCAACATGCCAATTACAATCACAAGGATGAATCAACTGTCGCCTAAGGTGCAGCAATCCGTAGATCAAGCGGTCACCCATGTGGGATAAAAATATCCCTCGCCACTTTTTCCAGCCGTACACATGCCTCCGTAAAAAGGGCTCGATACTCCGCCCGCTGTAATATGCACCACGAACGGAGAGTACTTGTGCAGCGGAATAGAATCTGCAAACGAGAGAAATTTTTATCATTAAAAATCTTGTCATTTTGATAGCCAGAGCGACCATATAACGGCTAGCGCTCCTATCCTAAATATAGTTTTAAACCTTTTATCTACTCCATTCAACCAATTGCCAAAGATATTGGCAACGGATGTAGGAGGATATAGGTTCGAAGCCATTTGGATAGCTGACCATATAGAACGTGCAAATGCACACTCGAAGAACAAGTGTTTAATCGTCTCCTCTTTAGGACAAGAAATACACTTCGTACTCCCATGCCAATTACGGTTGACAAGATAATCTTTAGTTAAAATGACGCCTTTACTAAGATATCATGCAAAGATCTTCATCTTTAACGGTATCTTCATTCGCCATATTTTTTTATTATTATCGACCGGCATTCCTGAATGAACCAAAGCCCTATACAAGGAGTCAACTGAGAACAACCCATTCTTAGTTAAACTCCATCGAAACTCATCTGCTCCTTGTGATAATTGGATCAGCGCCAATCGATCTAACAGAGCGTTCCAAGATTGAAGTATTAGTCCAATGATATCTCGTCTGAACGTCACATTAGGAGGATATGTTTGCATTACAGTGGCTAACGTATCCCCTTTATGACGTACAATGTTGTATATGGTCGGATACTGTTCACGGAGGGTGGCATTACCTAACCATTGATCCTCCCGGAACCGTATCTGAGATCCATCCTTTATGGTAAATACCCCATAGAAATAAGTGCTTCTTAGTCGCCATTAGGCCAGCCCAAAAATGCGAATCACCTGGTTTCCATATAACCAGTGACAACGCCTTTGTGCCAATGTATTTTCTCTTAAGGAGTGTCTGCCAAACACCATTCTCTGTGAGCAGCTTAAAAAGCCATTTACCTAGGAGAGCTGAGTTTTTGACTTGTAGGTCATGAATCCCCAGTCCTCCTTGATCTTTTGGTCGATACACCACGTACCATCTTGCTAGTCGATATTTTTTCTTTTCACTATCCCCTTGCCAAAAAAATCTTGATCTGAAGTAATCTAGCTTCTTCAAGACTCCTTTTGGTAACTGGAAGTACAGTACCATATTCGACAGGACTGAATTTATGAGTACCAATCTTCCACCTAGGGATAGTAATTTTTCTTTCCAACTTGCAAGCCTTTTTTGCAACCGATCTTCGATGTGTTTCCATTCCGCGTTAGTCAATCTCCTATAGTGTATTGGGATTCCCAAATACTGAATAGGAAACTGACCTTGCTCACATCCAAAAATCTTGGAATATTGAGCAATCGCGTCTCGATCTTCGCCAAAGCAAAACAATTCAATCTTATGGAAGTTAATCTTTAACCCAGATAGTTGCTCAAAAATCTGATAGAATTAACTTCAGATTCGTCGCTTTCTCTACATCATGTTCCATAAAAAGAATTGTGTCATCTGCATAATGAAGTATAGATAGTCCCCCATCGACAAGATGGGGTACCAAACCTTCAATAAGGCCATTTTCTTTAGCTCGTTCAATCATGATCGCTAACGTATCCGCCACAATATTAAACAATATGAGCGATAATGGATCACCTGGCCTCAATCCCTTTTTTAGTCTGAAAGTATTTACCGACGTCATCGTTGACTTTTACGGCAACACTACCACCAGACACAAAATTATGGATTAAAGCACACCATTCCTCTGAGAAATCTTTCATTCTCAGAGTTTGTTGGAGGAACGACCAATTAACTCTATCATAGGCCTTTTCAAAGTCAATTTTAAAAAGTACACCATTTAGCTTCTTAGTATGCATCTCATGAACAGTTTCGTGTAAAATCACGACCACGTCTAGTATATTCCTACCCTGCATAAAAGCAGTTTGGGTAGGTTTTACTACATGATCCGCAACCGCATTCAGCCTAATGGTGGAAAATTTCGTAAAGATTTTGAAGCTAACATTTAGAAGGTAGATAGGTCTGTATTGTTGTATCCTTTCTGCGTCCTGGATTTTAGGCAAAAAAACGATTTCCCCAAATTTAAGACGAAACAGATCTAGTTGGACCGTATGCAAGCAACCAAACAATTCCATAAGATCATCCTTGATGACATCCCTAAAATGCTGATAGAACTCTGCCGGGAAACCATCCGGACCTGGCGCCTTATTGTGCTCCATCGAAAAGACTGCCTTCCTAATTTCCTCTTCATTGAAGGGAGCATTAAGGAAGATATTCTCTTCTATGGATACTTGGGGAATATCCTCTGTTCGCGAATCGTCCATAGACATGCTAGTATCCGTCGGAGCCCGAAACAGATCTTTATAAAACTTTGTAATGTAGGCCTTTGGCTGATCCTGTCCTTCGATCATGCCTTCATCTTGCAAAAGAGAGTGAATCCGCTTCTTTCTATGTCGTCCATTTGCAACATTATGAAAGTAACGGGTATTCGAATCTCCTTCCAGGATAAATTTGGCCTTCGATCTTTGGCACCATTTAATCTCTTCCTCTCGGAGTAAGGATGCTACTTTCGCATTAGATTGGCTTTTTAGCTCAATTTCCTGCGAAGTTAGCATCCTTATTTCTGCAATGATGTCGAGCTCATAAATAATGGAACACATGCGCTCTTTTTTTTTTTTTTTAAATACCAGCCGTGTGTCTAGCCCAACCACGAAAATGTCTGCGCACATTGTGCATTTTGCCATTCCATCTTCCGATCCGATTATTTCTAGCCACTGGTTTAGCCCATTCCGTTTTAACCAGTTCATCGAAACCATCCCGCAACAACCATCCCAATTCAAATTTGAACTGGGATTGAGTGGGTGGTTTTAGTGTACCAGTAGAAAGTAGAATGAGTGCATGATCCGATAGAGACTCAATACGTTCTAGAGCTCGTACTGAGACCAATGGGTATTTATCTTCCCAATCAGTGCTCATAAGTACTCGATCAAGTTTTTCGTATGTAGGATCTGGAAGACTATTCGCCCAAGTGAATTGTCTCCCAGTCATATAAACCTCTCTCAAATCTAAACTGTTAATGACAACATTAAATAAGAAAGGCCAATGTCTATCGAATCTTCCTTTGCTTTTCTCGTGGGGAAATCTTAGCTTGTTGAAATCCCCACCTATTATAATAGGATACGGGTTCTCATTAGCCAAATTCACCAATTCACAAAGGAAAGCTGCTTTATGTTCTTCTTGGGCAGCACCGTACACACCCACCAAACTCCATATGAACTTATCAGCCTTGTTCCGGATATGTGCCTTAATATAAAAGTCACCATCCGTCACTACCAAAACATCCATAGAGTCTGATTTAACGCCTAGTAAAATGCCACCAGATCTTCCACGAGGAGGGATCGAATGCCAAGTGAAATCTACACCTCCTGAGAGGCGATCCAACACACTTTGCAAAAATTCCCTTCTACCTGTTTCCGAGATCGCTAAAAAATCCAACTGATGATCTCTCACATACTGAGCAATATTCAAATGTTTAGCCAAGTCACCAAGACCTCTGGTATTAGTGAAGATGCCATTCATGGGGAAACAGTTTGAATTTTAGAACATTTCTCGTTAAGTCGATATTTTTTTATTTCTTTTATCCTTGGTAGATTTGGATTTTCGGCCAGAGGCAAATAGATCATGAAAAGATCCTAGACCGTCCTCATCCATACCCACCTCCTTCACCTCACCCACCAAATGTGATAGAAGATGTCCATCAACCGTGGCATTCACTTCCTCATAATCTAAGGGTGAGGCAATGGGCTTAGAAGAAACACATGGAGATACCCGAAGGCGATCATACTCCACATGCTTCAAAGCATTAGCCGAGATAATTATTTCACTCTCATTTATACCAATATTAACTCCTATGTTAGCTATACTAGAAGATAACTTCGAAGTTGAGAAAGACAAAAATGAGTTATGAACCGATGGCGTACCCATAGCAGGAGGAGAGAACATCGCCGCTTTGCGGCGCATAGCTTTGGCGAGCGTGTCCTCGTCCGTAGCCGAAGACCCATCCGCTGCCACAGGGTGACGAGCACTACGGCGAACCGCTGCCGTGTACACCCTCGTGGCCGTCTGCACTGCGGAAGGGGGAAGAGGTGAAGTAGATGCCCCTCGACCACAGTGGAAGAAGTCGGCGTCGTCGCAGCACCCGCCGTCACCACGGTAGGCATCCACAGCAACCCGCCCAGGAAGTGCGCGTCACCGGTGATGGGCCGGCTGTATCCTCTGCACGGGCCGAGCCCATGGACGACCCCATACCAGCGCTGCATGGCTTCCCAACAGCGTCGGAGACGACCCCATCGTCGAGTGCGCTGGCAGCGCTGTGGGCCTCTTGCCGCACGGGCCGCACCGCAGTTGGGGTCGTCAGGGACTGATGGCCACGAGTGGAACTTAACAGTTCGACGCTTGGCGCAGCGCTCAATCCCCTGGTCGCCCCCTCCTGCTGGGCCTTGGACGGACCCGGTGCACCACCTGGGCTCTCACGAGGAGAGACCCGAGCGGGGCTCAGCTGCTGCACGCCTGTTGCTGTGTGCCGCTCCTCCTGCGCAGCAACACCATCAACAGTGTCCCCAGCCTCATCGAAACTCGCCAACAGTCCGCTGATATGAAACTCCGTCGCCTGCAACTGTCTCGGTACCAAAAGCAAATTTCTCAACACCACATCTGCACCCATCTCCCTCTGGTCGAATTAAAATGCCTAACAATTTCCTTTCCCCGCGGAGTCTGTGGGTTAGGATTCAGTGGTGTGACAGCCACATCTCTCATCAGAACTGCTAAAGATGCCCCCTGCTGCTGAGATGAACCATCCCCTGGCCTCGGATCTATCACCATGCTGTCAACGCCACTAGAGCCCTGCAAGGAAATCTCTCCATGTCGATGCTGTCTAGAAGAATCCCCCTCCGCCACACCTCTACCCTCTGAGTCACCTCTATGATCCCAAAGAAAAGATACAAAGTCTGGCTCCGGAACAAAGTCGGATAACCGCTCGACCCACTTCACGCTCTTCCACCCGACCCAGTCGAACGATTGAAGACCTCATAGAGCACCATCTTCATGAGCTCAGTTTCTCGCTGAAGAGTTCTTCCCACCTTTGACTTCTACAATTTAGAAAAATTATCGACCAATTGATAGAAAAGAAATATCGAATGGATCATTTCTCATAAGTGCTCAAAACAGGCTATGTTAAGAGTCTTCCAGAAGGCCCATGATATAGCAGCTTGACTGCTACTTTCTCAAAGCCTTTATATGTACTAGACGATATGCGCGCCTTGCTGCGCCGTCTGCCCAGCGTGGTTGCATGGCGTGGCCTATGCATTGCATGCGTCACATTTTTCTTTGGTTGTAACCTGCTGTCATGAGTTTGCTTCGATGATGAAATTAGACGAGTAATATCACCTTTAGTAATTGGTATCATGCGCGTCTGAGTGTGCGGGAATTTCAGCCATATATGTGCACTTCAGGTACATGTAGGTCAGACAAATTCCGACCAACACCAATGTGTTTGCTGGAGTCCGTTCTGTTGGTTATTTTATGGGAAAATCAACCATAAGTTTGTCTAGCAAAAGAATGTTTTCATGGTGTGTGATCAAACAACACCGGTAAGAAAAAAGTCATCACTGCAAATAACTTCTTTCGCATGGATATTTTTCAAACTAACATGCATAAGAATAAGTAACAGGATGGAGACGTGACATGCACCCTAAAATGCTCATATATGAGCTAGAATATCAGAAGCTGGGTACCGACTCTATGCAACGTTGGGCCGTCAGCTCTAACCTAGCCCATTGGGCACCAACTTCTAGTAAATAATAGTGAAGTGTATGCCAATTGAATGAGAAGTAAGTCTTCACCCATACAAACTGAGGCCTCATGATTTCCACTCGGCTCTCCAATGAGAGAGCAATCAGCCAGCACTGAAGCTGTCCACCAACCGACCTGACGGTATTGGATCCAAACAACTGGAAGTTAACAGTAGTAGTGATGTATTCCAAGCAAAATTTTAGGACCTGAAAATAGATGTATGTCACTCAATAATGAACGGCTTCATAGTCATATGAGATAAGAAATGCAAGTAGCACAAAGAAAACATGAGAACACAGAGAAAAACACTACCAAGCAATGCTTATTCAATAACTCTTTGTTTTCATGAATATATAATGGATACATCATTGAGAGAAACGTGTGCCTATTTGGATAGGACAGACTCAGAAGCAACACATAAATACTTATCTTGTAGCAGCCTTGCATTTGAAAACCAAGTCTCATGTGCTAAGACTAACTGTTTTTAGTTGGAGAAGCCATACAAGAAAGCAAGATAAAGAAAAGATTACTTTGAAGCTTTTATTGAGTAATTGAATAGCATTTTTGCATAGGTCGATAAGAACTTCCAGGGAGGACAGAACGTCAGCAACAATACACGCCCCATAAAACATTAAAAACAGTAAGAAATAAACCACAACCACCGGCACAAACAAATAGATTTATATGATTTTTACCAGTCACTCGCAAGTTGCAATACATCGTACTAAAAAATGTTGTGAGCCTACCTTTCTAACTCCATCTTGCTTACTTTCAAAACCTGAAATTATTAGCATGCTCATATCCAACATCTAGGCCCTCAGATCACGCTTTGACCATCGAAGAGGTACACACATTGCACACTATATTACCTCAAAGGAGAAAGAGTTCTCAGGTATTTGGATATTACGAACTGCAAGAACATAAGAAAATCGAACACCGGTTGTCAAGAAGTACAATATCAACAATAAAAAAGGCATATACAATATCAACAACAAAAAAGGCATATACATAATTGCATTTGCTTGGAGTACATGGCGATGCAGTAGTTTTGTTCTACCATTTTACTGCGACAAATCATGAATATAAAAGAAAATAAAGGAGAGGGAACCAACATGAGTTCTTTTTTACCTAATAGATTGTTTTGTTTCTTCTTATATGCCTGTAATCACATTGCGCCCATGACGATCAATCATCCGGGAAGAGTTGGTTGCTTCTTCGCTACAAACACAATCAAATATCACATATTGTTTACTAACCACAATAGAGGCACATCTCCAAACTTACAAATGGCAGTGTGCGACTGCTAACTCATGTTTGTATGAATTGGGGGATAAAATGAAGTCATGAAAATGTTAGAATTAGAAGGCATATGCACAAATGACCCACATTAGAAGACAAAATACACATTTTTCAGGAAAAGAATCTGTCCTTCAATGCCTCTAATTACCTTATACTCCAACATTATATTCAGGAAAAAGAAACATGTACTTAGTAGCAAACTCAAATTTAATTTGTCCATTAAGTTTAGAGAAACACATGTAGTGGTATAGTATATCTTTGTTATATGTAGCAGAATCAGGACCAGTGAAAATCGTCGGGCTACGCCTATGACACATAGGAGAGAACGATTAATGTTTAAGATTCAGTTATTACAATTTCGTTTTGGCCAGAGTCTCCGCTGCCTACCTGTCATAGGACGTCACCGCAACCATGACATCATGGTGAAAGAGAAGCTATCTCGGCACTGCTGCAGGCGGAGCACGCTGGTGTCAGATGCCACGGAGACTGGTCTCCACGGCAGAAGGTGCTGCGGCGAGTGACAACGGTTCTATTTGTTTCTTCTGGTGCTCGCTCTTGAAAAAATTAGTCTCCCGGTGGATTTCCCAGCATCGAGCCGAGCCATTATCAAGACATCAACATTATCACCTTCCCAGGCTTTGTGGACCTCAAAAGGTACCCACTGCAAGCAACGGAACCGTTGCCGATGTGGCTCGCCCGGGGGAGAGCGCCATACCTCGCGGAACCCAGCTCCACCATCTCCCCAAGACGTAGCTGGGGAAGAATGCCAGAGCCGCACACCATACCTCGCGGAACCCAGCTCCACCATCTCCCCAAGACGTAGCTGGGGAAGAATGCCAGAGCCGCACACCATCATCTACAGGCCCTGCTGTAGAACAAGCACATCCTTGTAGATGTAGCCTCCACCACGACGGCCAGCTCCTAGCCCGAACTTCCCAGGCCACCGGTGGCGCTGGAGCAGTACCGCCGCGACGGAGATAAGATCGGGAAAAAAATACTCTAAAGATGTCGCTGCCGCTGTCTTACCGAGACCTCCCGGTAACCCTAGCCTCACCGTCCGAACTGATATTAAAAGCCAAAATTAGACTACATAATTTCCAGGTAACACACATACAACTATACATCCATAATTCTGGTCTAGAGAGGAACCTTCTTTGATTGGTTAAACCAATATAAAAAAACAAACTTGTGTACATGAAAATCATCTCTATTCGTATATACCCTCTCTACCTCAAAAGGAAAATTATGAAAAAAAAAAAGACTAAGCAATGCAGCTTGGGATCTTAATCTTGTTCCTTCTAAAAATACACTGTATTTTTTTCAGACTACAACACATAATTTAGGACATGTACTACGTAATCAGAAAAAAGAATTTCATCGATTAGCAGCCTTGTGGATAGAGGATTGGTGTGTACCAAAAAATAGGAACCCTCCTCACCTCTAATGCATATATACAGAAAAACTCCATTCACCTCTAACAAAAATTTAAGCCTACAAAGAGAATGTGTCGTGGTGGTTTCACGGCAGATGCCATGGGATGGCTAAAGATGTGGGGACGAAGGATGCTGGAGGTGCTCGGGGAGGGATCACGCGACGAGTAGCCGCGTGAGGTACGAAGTAAACACTGCAAACAACACGATCTACCCAGGTTCAGGGCCCTCGTGAGGAGGTAAAACCCCTACTCCTGCCTTTCTCTATGTATTCTGGTGTCTCACCGAGTAGCCACAGTACAATATTCTTGCTACCGAGTAGCCACTCTCCTCTCTATGTGATGAATTAGGTCAAGAACCTAGGGTTTCCTCCGTTCAATCTCAATGTGCCTCTCGCAGGAGGCGGCGGGGCACCTTATATACCTGGTGCCCAGCCGGATACGTCCAAATCTAGACAAGTGTCGATATAGTGTGCACATCGTCCTTCTTCCGGGTTCCCGCTGACAGCTTTGGTTCCTAATCTTGGCTGCATATGGAAAGTCGTTGGGCAAAACAAGGGGACAGACTGGTATCACTGTGCCAAACACAGAGTAGGCCCCCCTTATCCTGCGACGGCCTGCTTCCATGCTGTCACCGTCAGGCAGGCCGGTCCCAGATGAACAGTAGTTCGAATACTGCCAAGTACGGACCCAGGATACGCGGGATCCTGTGTCAGAACGGCTCCTTTGGCTTTCTGGCCCGAGTAGGTTCCCGCCAATTTTACTCGGGCCAACTCTTCTACTCGAATGTACGGAACTTGATTGATATCTCCTTCTGGTCATCTTGAGGACAGACCGAGTAGCAGTCGACCGGGTAGCAAGTACCGGGTAGGCGGCTACTCGACCAAACCTCTCTTCTGATAGTTGCTTTTACCACTTGCCTTTACCCTACTCGGGGGTAACCCCCCGACAGCAGTCCCCGAAGCTGGTTGAGTCTTGCGAACTCGTTCATTAGGCTCTGCCAGCTTAAAACCAATTTTTGCAACATAGCCCTTGAACCTCAAAATGCCGAGTAAAAGACCTCCGAGTAGTACTTTAGAAAGTACCTTGAGTTTCCTGTCTTCCGAGTAGCACCAGCTTTCTACTCTGTAACCGAGTAAAAAGACTTAGAGAATTTCTCCTCTGGCGTCTCTGCGGCGCAGAGCACAATCCAGCCTTCCGTGCCGCAACTGGACGCGTGTCAAGCATCCGTGACCCAGTCGTTTCGCTGCCCACGACACGACGTGCCACGCGCCCAGTTTTCACGGGGCGGGCCCACCGGCTCGTTATGTCCCATCAAGCGCAGTAATTGGCCACGATCTGGTAGTGGGATCTGCTGCAGCCGTTACGCGTGCGCCTCGCGCGTGCATGCGTTTCTAACCGGCCACAAACCCCACCACACGAAGATCCTGGCCACGATCGATCCCACTACCCCGATGGTAACGGTAATCTGCGGAGAGGGTATAAATACCTCCGCCGGTAACTTCCTCTTCTCCTCCCTTCGCACTTTTCCCCTTTCGTCTCTCCGTTCTTCTCCGCCGCCGAGCTCTCCGCCGCCGCGCAACCTTTCGCGCCGCCGCGGACTCACCCAATCCATTCACCACCCTCCGATTCTTCCCATCTTTCCTGCTCGTGGCCATGTCTCGCGCCGGCTGGGCTGGTTCGCACGTCACCGCCGAGGACTGCGCCTGGCTCGTGAACACCCGGAGGGTTCCTCCTGGTGTTCAGTGCCGGCCGTCTGAGGGCGAGATCGTGCCAACCCCGCGGGAAGGTGAGCATGTTGTCTTCCTGTCCCACTTCGAGCGCGGATTCGGCCTACCGGCCTCCGACTTTCTCCGCCGCTTCCTGGACCACTTCGGTCTCCAGATGCACCACTTGCCGCCAAATGCCGTCGTCTTCCTCGCTTACCACGCCGTGGTATGCGAGGCCTTTCTCGGTATCCATCCCACGACGGATACCTGGTTGAAGTATTTCCATCTCCGCCAGCAAACCACCGGGAAGAAGGATGGCACGGCCGCCAGCAGCCGCGCAACCGATACTGGCTGCGCCATGATGGTGCAGCGGTCGGGGACCAATCACCCTCGCATCAAGGGTTTGGAATCCGTCCGGACGTGGCAGAAGACCTTCCTCTACGTCAAGAACATCCCCGCCACGGAAGGAGGCCAGGTAACTGACAGAATCAATCTGCCTGCTTGGAGTAATCGCGCTCCGTCCGGGAAGAAATGGAAATCGAAGCCCTCCAACGACCTCAACTCGAAGGAGATGGAGGCGCGGCTCGGTTTTCTAATCGACGAGGGCCTCAAGAGCGATGATCCTGTGGCTTGCTGGATCAAGAATCGCGTGCTGCCTCTGCAGGAGCGCAGCCATCTGATGTGCTATATGGGAGGCCCCCGCGACTGCACCAGAACGACCACCATCGAGCTCGACAACGCGGATGTTCCCGCGCACGCCAGGGCCATCCTGACAACAAGCCTTGGAGACCACTGGCAGTATGGGTTCATCCCATTCAGCCGCACGAAACCGATTCCCCGGGTACGTTCTCCTTATTCTGCTTTCGATATTTGCCATCCGACTAGAAAATCTTCTCTCTTGGCTGCAACTAGCAATTGCATTCTGTACCGAGTAGAGTACTTAGTAGAATTGTATAGGCTTAGTGTGCTTTGTGCCTGCACGCCTTGTCGGGTAAAACATTCGGTAAAATTGCTCAGGCTTAGTGTGCTTTGCGTTTGCACGCCTATCCGAGTAGAATATTCGGTAAAATTGCTTAGGCTTAGTGTGCTTTGTGTTTGCACGCCTATCCGAGTAGGACATTCGGTAAAACTGCTCAGGCTTAGTGTGCTTTGTGTTTGCACGCCTATCCGAGTAGGATACCTTCCTGCTACTCGGCTAACTTGTGACACTCCTCCGCTCTTCAGGTCCTCAATCGCCAGCTTATGGAGAGCTGTAAGCGCTTTGAAGGCAATTGGTTTGCTGACCGAGAGGAGGACGACAAGGCCTCTTTTGAGACTGCAGACCAAATCAACCTTCCTCAAACGACAGAGAAGCAGCCTGCCGAAACATCTCTTCGCGACTGGTCTGATGACGAGTTCGAAGGTAACTGAATTTGCGCTCTCCCTCTGCGAAAAGCACAAGCCCTTTGCCTGCTGTTTCTGAAGTGTTTTTCTTTCCTCCCTATTTCACAGATGCTGCAAATGCTGAGGATGATGACGAGGACGAGGAGGAGAGAGCCCTTGAGGTCAATCCTCTTTCAGTTGCTGCACCAGCTACCCGCAAGCGGACCGGCAGCGGCGCCCTAGAGCCCCCCGCCAAGAAGAAGAAACCCGCCGAGAAGACGACCAAGAAGGCGGTCGTGAAGAGAACGAGACGAACGATCCCCTCCACCAAAGCGTAAGCTTTATTCTCGGTTAACTCCCGATTTCGTACTTTGCTGTTTCTCTCATTCTTCCTCTGCTTCCCTCTAATTTCTGATTTTTCCTTTCTCACCAGAGCTCCCTTGGATGCGAACGCTGCTTTCGCGCCTGACCAGGCCAAGAAACCAGCTGCCATTGACGTCGACAAGGTTGTCGACCTTGAGGGCGGCGAGGCCGACACCACCCACACGCAAACGGGGCCTGAGCAACAGTCCCGCGCCGATCCAGACGCGCAGGACGCCGCTCACCAGGACATGCCCCCTTCTCCTCCGGCTAGCACCGCCGAGGAGCACCAAGAGGAAGACCAGGAGATGCGTGATGATGACGCCGCCGTCGAGCGGCAAGAAGCTGAACCTGAGCAGCCAGCCACAGGCGCTGCCGGACAAGAGGATCCCGCTGCCGAGCAGCGGGTAGAGGATACAGTCATGACTGAGGAGTATCCCCCGAGCAGCGCGCAACCAGGCGCTGCACAGAGTAGCGCCCAACCAGATGCTGCATAAGGTGACGGATCCGTGGCGCCACCCATTGATCAAGGCAGTGCACCGCCAGATTCCTCCTTAGTGCCGCAGACGAAGGACGCAGCCAGCCCTCCTGCAGGGCGAGTAACCAGGAAACAAGCCCTAGATGCTCTGAAGGAGGCAGTCGAGAAGAAGGCAGCCGAGGAAGGGAAAACCGAGAAGAAGGAAACCGAGACACAGAAGATCGAGAAGCCAACTGCTCAGAAAGAAAAGGCTCTGAAACGAGCTACCGAGTTGATGCCACCGCCCACATCATCTGGCCCGTCCCGTCAGGTGGCTATCCGCAATCCCAGTGCGGTTCCTGCCGCTGCTACCGTGGCTGATCAGCCCCTTTACCCGGATTACATGGTGAAGGTCAGCCAACAGCACCAGATCGGCCTCTCCGTCGAGGACCGAAAGCTTGCTCTCACAAGAGGAAGGAAAGCCTTGGCGGTAAACTCTAGGCCTCCAGCTCCCAATCAAGACGGGTCCGCCTCCATCTCTTCCCGCGGACCCCAGACTCAGGCGATATCGTCCGAGAGCCTCGAGCAGGTACTCGACTTGGTTGGTTTCATCGATGCCAAGTGGGATAGCAAGCTTCTCAGCACAGACAAATGGCATGGCCTTGGCCTGGGCGACATCGATCATATGCGGGTCGACTGGAACAAGGTGGACTTGGGCTACAAACCCATGACCGTCTCCTCCAACACCGCTACTCTTGCTGCCAAGATGTTCGTGCACCGCAAGAATGCAGAAGATCTCGAGAAGTCTTACGCGGTAAGTCTTAACTTGTCCTCTCCGAGTAGCATTTTTCTTCTCTGCTATCCGTCTTCATTTTCCTTTACCATCACCCAGTCCCCGAGATTCTGGCCGAGTAGGCGGATGCTCTCCCGAGTAGCCGCCTTCTCGGGTTGAATCTTCACTTCTTTGCCTAACTTGTTTCCCTTTCGCTTCTCAGGATAGCGTTCTGAAGCGGACCAATCTGCATCGCCAGCTTCTCTGGAACCATGCTATCGCCAGGAGGCGAATTGCTGCACTGGAAAAAGAGAAAGCAACTGCGGAGGCAGCCGGTAAGAATGCGAAGGATAGCACTCTGAAACTGTCTGAGATGGAAGGTACGTTTTTAGCTGCGCGGTTCTTGCGTTTTTTGTTTACGCCCGCTTCTGCTTTCTTGCGCTAACCATTTCTACTCTGCAGGGAAACTGAAAGCCCTAGCTGACGAACACGAGAACTGCCGCGCCTTTGTTGCGAATGCCGAGGCCACCATCAAGAAGCTTGAAGGTAAACCTCCGTCTACTTGGTTTGCCCTTGTGTCTGTTTCCTTTGCTTCTCTGCTAACCGTGCTTTGCTCTTTTCAGAAGATCACAAATTGTTTGTTGAAGAGCACCAAGACTGTCTCAAACCGGCTGAGGTGCAGGTGCAACTGGCAAGCCAATCTGCTGCTCTGCAGAGCGAGCACGCTACCGAGATGGAGAAACTGCAACTCCAGCTGCAGAAGGCACTCCAGGATGCTGTCAAGCTTGGCGAGGAGAGGGACAGAGTGAACGCCGAGAAGGCCAAGGCTGAGACAACCTTCAATGCTAAGATAAAGGCCCTTGAGCAAGAGTGCGAAGTGCTGACGAAAGCCAATGCTGGGTACTTCACGCAACTGTCTGGCCATGAAGGGACCGAAGAACCGCGTTACGCCGCGCCGCAACCGCAGTGCAACCAGGCATGGCCTACCCATCTACACCAGACCATTACCAACGTGCAGAGTATCACGTCTACTTTATCACCCTCGTCTGTTCTACAATCCGCAAAGGGTCACAAGAATACTAAAATTAGTAGAGAATCTATCAAGTTCCTAGAATGGAAACTCGGAATAGATTGTTGAACCTCTACACTGCAATCATAAAGCACTGCCAAGTTTGTTTCAATTTAAGCATCAGAGTATCTCGTCTACTTTACCACCCTTGCATGTTCTGCAATATGCAAAGGGGTGGCAGAAATTATACATTTCATCCAAAAGCATATCCTTTAATATGCTGAAACCGCAGTAATATGTCAGTTTATACCATCTGCAATACAATATAAGCCAACTACGAAAAAGGGGTGTATTCCAACATTAAAGGCCAAGTTATAAGTGTGATGCCACATATATTATGGTGTCGTGTGTGTATGTTCAGCTATCAGCTGACTGGCCTGTCCTATGTGATCAAAAGCATACCATAGATCATAAACATTATGTTGCAGCCTAGAGAGGATGGAGTGTCAACTATTCCTCTTCCACCACCTACAAACTCCATCGGATCCGTGCTCGTGCAGTGTAGAGATGGAGGCATGCTTAGCTAGCTGGCACTTCTAGGTCGAGCAAACATATAGAAGAAGCATATACTTACATGTATAATAGGGTTGTATGTTGGTGCAGCTGTCTACTTGCACCTTCTTTTGTCATATAATAGAGGGCAATAGCCAGGTGGCAAGCAAAATCATCACAGAAACTTAGGCTTGTCTTCTGTTCCTAGACAACAAACAACAAGAACCATGTCTTTCATTGAAATGGTAGAAGGTTTCAAGATGCTTGGAGGCGTACGACAACATTGAGAAGATGACACGCTTGAGCAGCCCTTGGCTTCGTGCTAGCAGAATTGAGCCTGTCCTTAGTGATCTAGGGCAGGATCTCTTGTCCGGAAAGCATTGAGATGATGCAACCCCTCTGATCCCCAAAGGTTGGTGTTCGCCTTCTAAATGATTGCTTTGATAATGATGAAATATTGTACAGAAGAAAAAACACTGCTTTGGGGAACCAAACTTTTGGTCTACTCTGTAAAGACCTGAAACACCATCTAAATAGTCAGTAACCTACAAGTTCGATCTATGTGCTCAAGTTCTTTATTTCGAAATATAAATAATTCACTCAAAGTTTGTCCATTATCGATCATCAAAGGCAGTAATTGGTATAGAGCGTTCAAGCCTACCTTTATAGAACACAGGCTTAAACAGTAAATTTGTTACATCAATATATAATTTTTTTCATATATATTTAACATCAACAGAAGAAGCGAAGGACACTACATTTATCTCAATCCTCCATAACTAATAGCATGTCATCTCATATTTTACTTACTGATACTTCGTCAGGTTGCTAAACAATTAACGGGCCGCGGGACAAAGTGTGTATGTACTCCCAAAAGGTATAAAAGGAAAAGGATCTCATGAACTACAAAAACGCAAAAAGAAGATGTTCATAATGACAACAAACAGGGAATACATACACACTTTGTAACCAAAACCACGGAGAACCTGGTAACCAAAAATCACCCAAAAAACAAAATGAACATCTTTTGTTAGGGAATCAACAAAACCATATAGAAGAGGAAAGCCATACCAACCACAGACAGTACACTATGGTGTAAACACCACTTAGCCAGAACAAAGCAAGAAATACCACAACACCTAAATTACAGCAACTGAACAACACGCACAGATTTTAGCAACCCAAGAACCAAGCCGAAATGACAGGAGACTAACCACCATTTGAAACGACATATAGTAGTATCTTCATGCTATCTGAAATCCCCACAATCATAAATGTGTCTTTCATTGCCGTAGACTCTTATAAGAAACAACAAGTTAACTGGGAAATTAATAATTATACAAAAGTAATGCTAATCTTGACATGCTAATTCATGTGATACCTTTAATCCATTTTCCATAAGTATTGGAATTGGAATGGTTATAAAGAATGCAACACAGCAGTATATAGGTTCCAAGTAATTTTCTTTGCAATATCAGAAAAGAGCTTAAGTTCTCAACTAAACTACAAGGGTTTCTATCTAGTACAGCGAAATTATTCCATTTGCAATATTTATTTACAAAATAAGCTAAAGCATAGCCACCTGACTGCACAGAATTGTTTGTCTTCTTACTTAATTAACATGTACACTGAAACGGGTGTGTAAATAAAACCACAAACACTTGCCACCTGACTGCACAAAATTGTCACTACAGGAATAATCCTGACCAGTAAGCAGATATAGAACTAATTCATCAGCATAGTGCACCATGTCTCAAGGATCGCTGACTTCTAATTCAGAATCTAACTATTTCACGGAACAAAATAATTCACACAATACCTAACAGAAGCATGGTAATTACTGTAATTAATTTACCGTCCTTACACTCTCGTCTGCCCACCCTTGACTGGCACGCCCCAGCTGCTCTCTCCTTCATTCGCTTTGCATCGTTATCACACAAGTCGGGAAAAGCTGTGGTGAGGATATAAGAGGTGGCAACAGCGGCACATGAACCTGGGCTTGCCGACGCATGGCGTGAATTGCACTCTTTGAAGACAATAGAGAGAAGCGTAGTCATAGCAGAGAGAGGGAAGCCCATGGAGAGAGAAGAAGGAAGGCGACTGCGCTCGTCATTCTCCACCGCCGCCAGCGCTCTCCTTTCCCCACCGCCACTGACAAATAGAGGGATGATATGGCGACATAGGAGAGAGAGAGGAGAGAACACGGGGGGAGACGGAAAGAGGAGAGGACACACCGGCCTTCCCCGTCGTTCTCGGTTACCAGTGCATCACCGCCGCCTCCACCGAGTGCTCCTTAGCCGGGAGACAGAGGGAGGCGAGAGAAAAACCGATGCACCGGCGGGAGGATTCGCACGGTAGGCTCAGATGAGCGGCCACAGGCGCCGGAGCAGGTCGTCGTCCTCGTCCCAGAGATCCTCCGCCGAAGCAACATGTGTGTGGGATAAGAGGATGGAGGAGGGGGCTTCTAGAGCAGAGGCTTGCTGGGTTGGGCGGCGGCCGCGTGGTGGCGGCGGACGGGCGGACGGCTCGAAGGACGAACTCTAGCAGCCTAGCCCTAGCGATAAACATGAGAAACCGTGGTCAGGTGCTCTGGGGCGACCTAGGGTGCGGGTCATTTTTGATTATTGCTAGGTGGGAAAGTGAAAAGCGGCCAGCAGGGCCCACAAGGCGGTGGCAGCCGGAGGCGTGGATGGCCTGAGAATCCTCGGTCGCCTCCAGGATTAAAGCTATAGTTAATATATCCAATCCCCTAATACCAGACGAGTTTGGTTTGATGAATTGGAAGCACCCTCAAAACCCCCTCCCCACTGTTAGACATAATAAGTTGTACATAATTGTACCTAAGTCTCTGTACTTTGTAACCCTAATCTCACCTCATATATATATTAACACAGCCACGTACAAGGGTACGGTGTGCTATTCTCCTACAATTCGCCTACCTCTCCTTGGCTAGGTTTTACATGGTATTAGAGCAACCCGCAGCCGCAGCCGCCAAACAGATCTAGCCGCAGCAGCCGCCGCCGCTCATGTCTTCCGCTGCCCCCGTCGACTCCACCTCCAGTGCTCTCCAGCACAGTACCGTCGGGGCCTCCACATCCTCCTCCATGTCTGAGTCCACGGAGGGGACTTTGTCGCTGCCGTCCACCATCGGCGTGTTCTTGTCACCAACCACCGTCGGCGCGTTCTCGCCGCTGACCACCCTCAGCGCCTCCATGCTTGGTGCGATGGGTACTCTCCCCATCGGGAGCATGTACTCCTCTGCGGGGATCGGCGCCTCCTCCTTGAGCGCTGCCGCACCTGCCGCTGCACCGTTCCACTTTGGAAACCACCTGACAGTCAATCTCAGCAGTGACAACTACCTGCTGTGGCGCTCGGCCATCCTTCCGCTCATCCGCTCCCACTTCCTGATGGGCTACATCGATGGGAGCTACCCGTGCCCGCCGGAGCGCATCCTCGTCCAGGTCGAGGGGAGCCCTACTACGACCCCAACCCCGAATATCGGGCCTGGGTCATGCAAGATCAGGCGCTTTTGTCGGGCATCAACTCCTCTCTGACGCCTGCTGTGGGTGGCCTGGTGATGTTTGCAGCCACCGCCGAAGAAGCATGGTACACTCTTCACGACTCCTTCGACACCCACTCCAGCGCCCAGTCCGTGCACATCCGTGGCCAGCTGCAGAAGATGGAGAAGCTGAACTCATCGGTGACAACATACTTCAACAAGATCAAGTCTCTGTCAGACTCCCTCACGGCCATGGGCCAACCTCTTCGCCAGGAGGATTTCATTGCCTATGTCCTTAATGGACTGGATGAAGACTACGACAACCTCGCCGAAAACATCAACAGGCGCGAGACGCCGATCTCCACGCGTGACCTCTGTGAGCGCTTGCTGTCCACTGAACAGCGAGTCGAGACCCGCCGTGTCGCGGCTATGCACTATGGAGCCTCGGCAAACGCAGCGTACCGCGGGGGTGGCCATAGTGCGCCTCGCTCGGGCGGTAGTGGGGGCTACTCAGAGTCCAACTACCCCACTGCGCCCTCTCCTGGTGGTGGCCGTGGTGCGCCACCGGCCTCTACTCTGCCACACTCCAACAACCCCTCCGGCTCCTCTGGTTCCAACAACAGAGGGGGTGGCGGCGGGCGTCGCTGGAACACTTCCGACGGTAATCGACCCATGTGGCGCGTTGCTGGAAGCGCTTCGACAGGGATTTTCTCGGGGTAGGCAACGACAGCGCCAACATGGAGAGCCAAGTCTTGATGGTGACACACGGCAACGACAACTCGACACCATCCTACCCGGTTGACCCAACCTGGTATATGGACACTGGCGCCCCCGATCACCTAACCGGTGAGTTGGACAAGCTCGTCGTCAAGGAACCATATCACGGGAAGGACCATGTGCACACTACCAATGGTCAATGTATGCACATATCTCATATTGGTCAATCTACTCTTCCCACAACCACTGGCACACCACTTCATCTTAAGAATATCCTAGTTTATCCTGCAGTCACCAAGAATCTCTTATCTTCTCATAAACTTGCTCTAGATAACACCGTTTTCGTTGAAATTCACCCTTTTGATCTTTTTGTGAAGGACCGAGATACAAAGGAAATTATCCTTAGTGGTCGGAGTCATGGTGTCCTCTATCCCGTTGGTGGCCGAGGGCCCCCTGTTCAGCAAGTTTTCAGCAGTGTTCGCGTGTCATCCTCCAACTGGCACTGTCGCCTAGGACATCCAGCGTCCCCAGTAGTAGAGCATGTTCTCCGTCGCCATGCTTTGCCCATTGAGTCAAGAAATAAAAATTCCCTAGCGTGTGATGCCTGTCGGCAAGGCAAAAGCCATCAATTACCATTTTCTTCTTCCACTCGTGTAATAAAAGCTCCTCTAAAGCTCGTATTTTCCAATGTGTGGGGCCCTGCCCAAACTTCCATTAGTGGTCATAATTATTATGTGAGTTTTATTGATGCCTTTAGCAAATTTACATGGCTCTATCTTCTTAAACGCAAGTCTGATGTTTTTGATGTCTTCTTAGAATTTCAAACTCATGTTGAACGTTTGCTTGACCACAAGATTCTTCATGTCCAGTCAGATTGGGGAGGCGAATACCGTAACCTCAACACTTTCTTTAATAAACTTGGCATTGATCATCGTGTTGTGTGCCCCCACACTCATCAGCAAAATGGGTCTGCTGAACGTAAACATCGTCACATTGTAGAAACTGGGCTTACTCTACTTGCACATGCTTCCTGCCTTTTCACTTTTGGAGTGATGCATTCCATACATCATGTTTTCTTATCAATAGGCTTCCTACTCGTGTTCTTGCTATGAAAACTCCCTTGAAGTCCTGTTGCATGAAACCCCGGATTATACGTTTCTTAAAGTTTTTGGTTGTGCTTGTTCGCTTGATCTTTGGCCCTACAATAATCGAAATCTTCAGTTTCGTTCTAAAAAGTGTGTTCATTGGTATAGTTCTCTCCATAAGGGCTATAAATGTTTGCATGTCCTCTCTAATAGAGTTTATATTTCTCACGATGTCATCTTTGATGAGAATGTTTTTCCCTTTGCAAACATGCCAACCACCACTCCACCTGTTGACACCAACTCTACACCAGCTTCTATTGACCAATTTGCAGATATTGCGTATACCCCTGCTCTGCTTCCTAACTATGGTGCATGCACTGGTTGTGGCGCCCGGGTTGAGATCTTGGACTCGACGACGTCTCCTTCTCCTGATGGCCACGACGATCATGTCGGTCACCCCAGCCCCATGCAGAACCATGCACAGGCTGGCGCTGGCGCCCCTCCATCGAGCGCTGCTGGTGGCAGCCCAACCACTTCGGCCCGCGAGGAATCTCCCTCGTCGTCCTCGCCCGTGGGCTGGCCCGACTCTGCCTGGTCCTCTGGCTCTACTTCCTCACTTGTGTCGACTGGCCCATCCTCGTCTGGGTCGGTCCAGGATACTCCGTCGCCCACTCCTGGCGCCGTCACGGCGCGCGAGTTCTCTCTGCCGCCTGTGCGGCCAGCTGCGCCATCTCGGGATGTCACTCGAAGCCTCACGGGCAACTCCCGACCCAAAGTCTGGAAGGATGGGATGGTGTCCTGGCACACTGACTGTTCCACACATGGTGTTGCTGATCCCTCCATCGAGCCCACCAGTTACCATGATGCTCTGCGTATATCGCATTGGCGTGATGTGATGGAGGCTGAGTTTCAGGCTCTTCGTCGAAATGAGACTTGGGAACTGGTTCCTCCTCGTCCCGGCATCAACATCATCGACTCCAAGTGGGTTTTCAAGATCAAGTGACATTCTGATGGATCTATCGAGCGCTACAAAGCGCGTCTCATGATCAAAGGGTTTAAGCAGCGTTATGGACTTGACTACGAGGACACCTTCAGTCCTGTGATCAAACCTACTACTATTCGGTTGCTGCTCTCTCTCGCGGTCAACAATGGTTGGCATATTTGGCAACTTGATGTTCAGAATGCATTCCTCCATGGTGTTCTTGAGGAGGAGGTCTACATGCGTCAGCCGCCTTGGTTTGTTGACTCCACCGAGCCACATCATCTCTGCCGCTTGTCCAAGGCCCTCTATGGCCTGAAACAGGCGCCTCGTGCTTGGCATGCTCGTCTGGGGAGTGCTCTTCGGGAACATGGATTTGTTCCTTCCAGTGCTGACACTTCCTTGTTTATGCTTCGTCGACCGGATCTCACCATGTATCTTTTGGTCTATGTCGATGATATCATTGTGATCAGCTCTCTGCATTCAGCTATTGACCGTCTTGTGCATGGTCTTCAATATGAATTTGCGGTGAAGGATTTGGGCTCTCTTTGCTTCTTACTTGGGATAGAGGTCTCTATGTCTCACAGGGTCTGGCTCTTACTCATAAGAAGTATGCTCTTGATCCTGTTCGTCATGCTGGGATGCTTCAGTGTAAATCGGTGCCCACTCCTATATCGTCGACTGAAAGTTTGTCTGCTGCGGTTGGGGATCCTTTATCGAGTAGAAACTATCTTAGCCTCTTATCCCAATCATGCTTTATGTTTGCATTTCATACCGGGTAGGGCTCCTCTGTTAGAATCTTAGCTTAATATGCTTTATGTTCGCACGCTAGACCGAGTAGAATACCTACTCGTTTCTCTCTTCTAGGCTTTAGCATTCTGTGCTTTATGTTTGCACGCTAGACCGAGTAGAATACCTACTTGTTTCTCTCTTCTAGGCCTTAGCATTCTGTGCTTTATGTTTGCACGCTAGACTGAGTAGAATACCTACTCGTTTCTCTCTTCTAGGCCTTAGGATTTTGTGCTTTATGTTTGCACGCTAGACCGAGTAGAATACCGTTGTTGGGACTCTACTTAGCGTGCTTTATGTTTGCGCTTTCAGCATATCGGTCGTCAAAAACTAGAGGACAACACCGTCTTCGAGAGGAACTGGAAGCCGGATCGGACCGAGGATGACGCAACATCGTTCGACGTCCAGGATACGCTCTGTATCCCCCGCGCTGGCCAGGACGGTAAGTACCGAGACTATGCCTCTATTCGGGACTGGTCAGATGATGAAGAAGGTGACCGAGTTCACCTGTTTATTTGCTTGCAGCGCACCCTGACTTTCTCTTTTCTCACTTTGACCTTTGCTTGTTTCAATCATAGACGAACCTGAACTGGGAGAGGGGGAGGAACCACTTGACGTGACGCCTGTTTCCGTGGCCCCCCCCCACCAAATCGAGGAAGAGAACAGGTAGCGGGGCACTGGAGCCCCCTGCCAAGAAGATGAATAAGAAGGCAGGCAACAAGCAGATTGCCACGCGCAAGAAGCGCCCCACCACTGACGGGTAAGTGCTTCCAAGCTGTCCTTCTCACTTGTATTTCATACTTTTCTCTGTTTTCCTTCTGCCCTTCTTCTTCTCTACATCCCTTTGACTCTATTTCTTCTCTTTTTGTCTTCTCTCAGCGAGGCACTTGATGCCGAGGCCACCACCGCACTAGCCCCCAACAGAAGCGCGCCACGAGATGTCGTGGAGCTCTCCGATGATGAGGGGAACAGACAACCAGAGGGCAGGACGCAGTTGTCCTCCCCTCCTCGAGAAGAGCATGATCTTGGCGCCGAGAACACCGGCACCGAGATGGAGACTGACCACGCTCCAGAGCAGCCGCAGCCTAGCCCTCAGCGGGCTGCCGAGGAAACCACCACCGATAGACCACCATCGCCCCCTGCGGCCTCCGCTGAGGAGCCCAGAGATGACAGTGGCGAGCAGTGGCAAGAAGAATCCACCGTGGAGCGGCCAGATCCCGCTGCCGAGCAGCAGGAAGAGATCCCCATCGACCAGCCGCAAAGGACCCCGCCCGCGCAGGACCGGGTTGCGGAGCAACCACTACCCCAAGACCAAGCACATCCAGATGCTACACCGGTTGTCCAGACACAGGCGCCGCCAACCAAGAAGATGCCTCCGCCACAGCAGCAAGCTCCCGAGCCCATCTCCAAGAAGCAGCAAGCTCCCAAGCCCATCTCCAAGAAGCAGCCAACACCCTCGATAGCAAAAATGGCCTCACAGCCAACCAGGTTGCAACCCAAATGGGGCGTAGGGAAAACCGGTCCACCACCATCCGAGAAGCCAGGCGCTCAGAAAGGCAGGCAACCCACGGAGCAGCTACCGCCACCCAAGAAGACTGACTGGCCCCTCAACAAGCTTAAGCAGGCAAAGGCCCTTAACCCGAACACCAAGCTGGTACAGACCAACATCAAATTTTCCCCTGCTGAAGAACAAGCTCCTGGCTCGGGTGCCAGTGTCACCAACAAGCCCCCCGACTTCCCGGAATATTGGGTTGAGCTGCAGGAGCTGCACAAGATCAAGATGTCACAACAGGCCGAGCGGTTGGCTGATCTGAAGCAGCGGAAGGCCCTGGCCCTCTCCGGATCAAAGGGAAAGAACACTTCCCTGACCATCCGAGATAATACTCCTCGCGCAGAGGATGAGTCCGAGTTCCTAGAAGACCTAGATACTGTCCTTGACCGGATAGGATTTATTGAGAGGGACTGGGACAGCAAGAATTTCGGCCACCCCGAATGGGACGGTGTCCAGCTGAAGAACCTTGACAACTACTGGCAGGCGTGGAACAAGGCCGATATTGGTCCTGTTACCATGGCAATGGCCTCCAAGAGCAGCACCCTGGCACATAAGTTGTTGAACCTGCGCAAAGCTGCTGAAGATATTGAGAAAACCAACCGGGTAAGTGCCTTTCCTTTTTGACTTTTCCGAGTTGCTTTCCAAGTTGCCAGCTTTTCCTCCTTACCCTTTCTCTTCTATCCACCACCTAGTCCCCGAGATTCGGTCCGAGTAGGTAAAGCTCAACCGAGTTGCCATCTACTCGAGCCAAATCTTCCAATCTTACAATACTTCCTTCTTCCCTGTAGGAGGTCACTCAAACTCGGACCAAGGTTTTCCGCCAGCTCCTGTGGTCACACGGGGTTTCAGGGCTAAGAACAGGGAGTTGGAGGCCGAGAAGGGCGAGAAGGCGATTTTGGAGAAGCATGCCACGGACAGTACCATTAAGTTGTCCTCTGTTGAAAGTGAGTACTTAGCATTTTGGTTTGTGTGTTTTTTTGTTTACGCCCGGTTTTTTCTTTTGTTCAATCGTTGTCTTCTCCGCAGGTGAGCTCAAGGCGCTCGTTGACAGGCACCAAGACTGCGAGGTCATGGCTGCATCAGCGCAGAGCAAAATTTCCTCCTCGGAAGGTGAGCTAATCCTTCTCTTCTCTTTACTTAGTTTCCGCTACTTGTCCATGCTGGTAAACAAGTTGCTCTCCCCGCAGAAGAGTAGAAAACCTTCCGAGAACAACACCTGGAGTGCCTCACCCCGGCTGAAGCGTATCATCAAGTGCAGGTCCGAGAGGCCCAGCCACAGCAAGAACTGGATGCCGAGAAGGCTGAAGTTGAGAAGCTCAAACTTGAGCTCACTGACGTACTCAAGGCTGTGATTACAGCCGGGAATGAGAAGACAGCAGTGATGAACCGGGCTGCCGCAGAGAAGCAGGAGCTCGAGAGGGAGATCCGATCTCTGAAAGAGAGAAATCAAACTCTCGAGGGCATGGTCAATGACTCACGCCGTTTCCAAGACAGGCACATCCGACTTGCTGATGACTGGAGGTCCCGACTAGGGGCCCTTGTCCTGGAAATGAGCTGTGAGTTCTCGCTATCCTTCATTCTATTCGGTCTTTGCCCTTTTGGCTTATTTTGCTTGGTTTTTCTTCTTCCCGGTTCTCTTCTCTGACTCAAACTAGCATGCCCTGACCCAGATACTTTCCCGGACCTCAATGATGCCGCTGAGACTGCTGTGGAGAAAGCGAGAAGGGCCAAGGCAGCTTCCGGCCTTGATACTGATGAGTCCGCCAGCATTGATGATCACATTGTAAGCATCAAGACCCGGGTGACATCCCTCAAAGGTCTGGGCACATCCATTGTATCCACTGCCATGAATCTGCACAAGTTATTCTGGCCAGAGTGATAGGTGCTAGACACAATCAACGAGATGGCAGCCAACATGGATCACGTCAAGGAAGAACTGAAGAAGTGGCGTGCCTCCGCAGCCCGAGATGGAGCGGATGAAACCCTGCACTTCATTCTATCCTGGTACGAAAACCTCGACCTTGATAGGATCGGCACCCTCCGGAATGGCTCCAAGTGGACTGGCCGGGATGAATGTGTCTTGCGCCGAAAGGAGGTGGCCTACGAGCTCACATCTTATGCTGAAACCAACCGGTACATCGACGGCCCCACAGAGTCGGAATTGATGTTGAAGGAGATGAGGAGGAGGAGGAAGAAGATGAGGGTGATGAAGACGCTGGCAAAGACAGCAACTTGGGTGACCAGGAGGGAGAGCACGAGGAGGCATAGGAAGAAGAGACCGAGCAACGCAACACTGCTGAGGAGTCCGGGATGGAGGCGGATCCGGAGATCATCAAGCCAGCAGCTTGTTCCGATGAGGCCCGAGTTGAGTCGCAGCCCGCAGCACAGGAGGAAGTTGTCACCACCGAGATGGTGATAGACGATCCTTCTCCCGAGTTGGGCGCGACCGGGGCTGCAACCGAGAACGTCGCCTCCGAGGTCTACCCTCTTCCTAGTGCTTCCGCTGCTCAGGCCACCAACTCTGCATCCGAGCCGGCCTCCACAACTCCGACTTCGTCTGCACCAGAGCCTACTTCCACAACTCCTGTAACTGGGCCCGTGGCGCCTACCCACACCGAGATGGACACTACTTCATCAACTGTTGTTTAAATTCCTGCATATTTATCCCTAAACACTTATCAGATCCCCGAGATGTCGGGCGCAGATGTAACAAATACATTTATGGTTCCTCCTGCTACTCAGTTTTAATTGTTTCTTTTAGCAAGACTGGCTCAATGCCGGATTGCGTTAAAATGCAAGTCCCCGAGTTGCTTTTTTCATCCACTTAGCTCTTTTATCTTTGCTCTTACCTGCCACTTGTGGCTTTTTTGGTAGTCGAGTCACAAGATTTCAAAAACCAAGTTTCAGATACTTAACCACTTAGAAATTTGCACATTAACACTGCCCACCACTTAACTGAAAAAGGAAACAGAGAAGTAAAAGACGCCCTGCTCGGTTGTAGTGCTCTTCTTTCCTTGGTAGTTTTTTCATGTGTTCATTGACCTTTGGCTTGTTCTCTTGCTTGCCATGAAGCCGGGTTGCGGACAGCAGCAGAGTCGAAGAGTTGGCCCTTGGGTTTAAACACACTACTTAACGTACGCGTGAAATTTTGAGTAGAAGAACCGAGTAGGCAAAGGAAATAAAGTAAATGACACAGAGTAAGTTTGGCAAAGGCAGTCCCCGAGTTCGAATTCGGAGTGCCGACTTGAATTTAACTCGGTTGAGAAAATACATACAATGTTTGCTGATGAGTGAAAACGGCAGAGTAGAGTTACATTCCACGGACGTTTGGATTCCTCTCCGGATTTATCCGCCCTGTTCTTCTGTGGTGCCTGTGCATCGATGAGATAATAGGCATCATTGTGCAAAGCCTTTCTCACAATGAAAGGCCCTTCCCATGGAGGGGATAGCTTGTGCATCCCGGTTGTGCGCTGCACGATCCTAAGGACCATGTCTCCTTTTCGGAAAACCCTTGGGGTTTACTTTCCGGCTATGATACCTCCTCAGATTCTGTTGATACACAGCTGAGCGGAACAGAGTTAACTCTCTTGCTTCCTCAAGCAAGTCCACATCATCTTCTCGGGCTTCTCTTGCCTCTGCCTCAGTATAGAGGGTTACTCTGGGTGAGTCATGCTCAAGGTCAGTGGGCAACACGGCCTCAGCTCCATATACCAGGAAGAATGGTGTGTATCCGGTTGATCGGTTAGGGGTAGTCCTTAGACTCCACAACACCGCTGGCAACTCGTCCAGCCAATAACCAAGGGTTCGCTATAATGGCTCAATCAGCCTTGGCTTTATCCTGGAAAGGACCATGCCATTTTCTCTTTCAACTTGCCCATTGGAAGCCGGATGAGCGACTGACGCAACGTCTAGTCAGATCCGCTTCTCTTTGCAGAACCTGCAAAGGCTCCCTCAGCAAAATTTGTTCCATTGTCCGTGAGGATTCCATGCGGGTAGCCGTATCTCAGAATGACATCTTTCAGAAAGCTCACAGCTGTGTTTCCATCACACTTCCGGATAGGCTTCACTTCAATCCACTTGGTGAATTTGTCCACCATGACCAAGATGTGAGTCATGTTGCCTCTAGCTGGCTTGAAAGGGCCCACCATATCCAAGCACCATACTGCAAAGGGCCAAGTGATAGGGATGGTCTTCAACTCGGAAGTTGGCATGTGAATCTTGCTTGCATATCTTTGGCACCCATTGCATTTTCTCACTAGTTCTTCTGCTTGCTGCAAGGCAGTGAGCCAAAAGAATCCATGCCGGAACGCCTTTTTGACCAGGGCCCGAGATGAGGCATGATGCCCACATTCTCCTTGATGTATTTCTCTTAGGATCTCTTCTCCTTCTTCTGGCTCAACACAGCGTTGCAGTACTCCAGTAGGGCTTCTCTTGTGCAGCTCCTTGTTGATGATGGTGTAGCCTTTAGATCTTCTCTGTATCTGCCTGGTTGTGACCTCGTCACTCGGCAATGTGCCATCCGCTATAAAGGATAATATGGGCAAATCCCAACTCGGTGTCTCACGGGTAGGAAACACTGGTTCGTCCACTTCCATTGGATCAGCTACCATGACTTGCTCCGAGTTGGAGACGAGTCCTAGAGTACTGAGAAATGATTCCCTCGATGAATGCGACAGTCCCCGGGTTTGCAGAGGCAGTCCCCGAGTTGGATGGAGCAGTCCCCGGACTCCCCGGGTTCTCTTTTGAGCCGTCCCAATCAATCTCCATAGGAACAGCTTCTGAGCCCAGCAGACCTGGAATGTATATTGACCCCGAGTTGGGAGATGGCTTGATGGATGGCTTCCTCAAATGCTTCAGAGCAATCCCAGGCGGGATGAAACTGCCGAGAAGATCCCAATTTGGACAGAGTATCCGCTGCATCATTCTCAGCTTGGTGGATGTGATAAAATTCACACCCATCAAATAATCCAGTCGTGCCCTGCACCAGAAACTGATAGGACGCCATGTTGGCATCCAAGGCGTCCCAAGTCTCCGAGACTTGTTGAACTACCAGGTCTGAGTCACCATAGCAGACAATCCGCCGAACCCCAATCTCCTTGGATACTCTCAGGCCGTGTACCAGTGCTTCATACTCGGCTACATTATTGGACGTCGAGAAGTGGATCTGCAACACATATCTGAGTTCATCTCGCTTGGGCGAGGTGAGCACCACGGCAGCACCGAGCCCTTCTTTTACTTTGGAGCCATCAAAATGCATCTTCCAGAAATTGGTTTCTGGCAAAGGAGGCTCATACTGCATCTCGCCCAATCCACCAAGAAATCCGCCAGGATTTGTGACTTGATTGCTTCTCTTCTCGCGTACAAAGGGGTGTATGCGGCCAGCTCAATCACCCACTTGGCAACTCGGCCACTCGCATCCTTGTTGCCCATGATCTCCAAGATGGGAGCGGTGCTCACCACCGCGATGGGATGCTCCTTGAAATAGTGCTTGAGCTTCTTTTTTTGTACAAGGCTTGAGCTTCTTGGCACCCAGGTAAACGCCATATGTCATCTTCTGGTAGTGTGGGTAATTTTGCTTGGAGATGGATAGCACCTCGCTGAGATAATATACCGGCCTCTGCACGGTCTTCCCTTCCTCTTCTCGTTCCACTACCACCACCACACTGACTACTCGGTTGGTGGCCGCAATGTACAGCAACATTGGCTCCTTGGGCAAAGGGCTTGCCAAGATGGGAGCACTACCCAGCATGGTCTTGAGTTCTTTGAAGGCCACATCAGCTTGTGGTGTCCAGACAAACTTGTCACTTTTCTTCATGAGCTGATAAAGAGGCAGCGTCTTCTCGCCCATTCTTCCCAGGAAGCGGCTAAGAGAAGCCAGGCATCCGGTAAATTTCTGCACATCCTTCAGTGATCTCGGCAAAGACATGCTCTCTATAGATTTTATCTTTGAAGGATTATCCTCAATGCCCCGACTGGATACCAAGAAGCCGAGTAGCTTGCCAGCCGGGACGCCAAATGTGCACTTGGTTGGATTCAGTTTCATCCGGTATTTGCGCAAGCTGGCAAATGTTTCCTCAAGATCTCTCAGCAGAGTGTGTTTTTCTTTCCTTTTGATGATAACATCATCTACGTACACCTACACATTCTTGCCTATATGTTCATGCAAACACTTTTGCATGCACCTCTGATAAGTAGCCCCAACATTTCTCAACCCAAAACACATGACAACATAGCAATAAGCCCCATACAAGGTAATAAAAGCAGTCTTTATTTGATCAGCCGGGTTCAGAGGAATCTGGTGAAAATCAGAGTAGGCATCAATGAAAGACAAAAGTTTGCACCCGACAGTGGAATCGATCACCTGATCTATGCGGGGTAGCGGGAACGGGTCCTTGGGACAGGCCTTGTTCAAGTCGGTGTAGTCCACACACATGCGCCAGGCTACAGCAGCCTTGGGATCCTCCTTCTTCTTCTCCACCATGATCGGATTGGCCAACCAATCCGGATGCAGCACTTCCATGATAAATCCACTTGTCAACAGCTTTGTGATCTCGTCACCAATAGCTTTTCTTCTCTCAGCCGCAAAGTGGCGCATTGCCTGCTTAACCGGCTTGGCGTCAGGGCGCACATGCAACGAGTGCTCAACCAACTCCCTCGGGACACCCAGCAGGTCCTGATTGGACCATGCAAATACATCCCGATTCTCACGGAGGAAGTGGATGAGCTCGCTTTCCTATTTCTCCTCCAACCCGGCACCAATGATGGCCACACGCTCCAGGAACTCCGGGTCAATCTGCACTTTCTTTGTCTCCTGGTAGGCCTGGAAGGTGGCCCCATACTGAGAACTCGACATGCCAGGCATACCGACTTGAGCTGCTTGGGCCATAGCCACAACCTCATGTATCTTGTTCTTCTCGGCAGCAATGACCATGGACTCGGCAAGCCAAGATCCCGCAGATGCACACTCCAAAGAGCGCTTGTAGTCACCCGAGATGGTGATGATGCCGTTGGGACCAGGGATCTTCATCTTCAGATAGGCCGCATGAGTAGAGGCCATGAACTTGGTCAGAGCAGGCCTGCCGAGTAGAGCATGATAAGGGATCTGAAGATCAACCACCTCGAACTGCAGGCACTCGGTCCGGCAGTTCTCCCTGGTGCCGAAAAGCACATCCATCCAGATGCGGCCGATAGGAGCACAAGATACTCCCGACACAATGCCATGGAATGTAGTCTGACTGGGTAGCAGCATGTTTTCGGCAAGGCCGAGTTTCTCCATGGTATCTCGGTACATGATGTTGATGCTGCTCCCGTTGTCGATCAGCACCTTTCTAAACTTCACGTTCTTTTTGATCCCCAAGAAAGTAGGGTCCACTACCAGAGCATATGTACCCGGGTTGGGAATTATCTTGGGATGATCTGCTCTGGACCAGACTATCTCCTGGTCGCACCACTCCATGTAGTGAGGCACATATGGCATCACGGCATTCACGTCCATCGCGCGCCTGCGCTGAAACTGCTTGTCATCCGGCTCAGTGGTGAACACCATGTAGCTCTCGTGGTGCTCCTGGTACTGGTTCCGGTCCCCAGCACCACCATCGTTGTTGTTGTTCTGGTTGGCATTGTTTTTGTTGCGGTTGTTGTTGCAGGTGTAGTAGTTGTTGTGGTGGTTGTTGTTGTTGTTGAAGTTGCGGTTGTAGTAGTAGTAGTAGTAGTTGTTGTTCCGGTTGGCTCCCTGAGCCACTTGGTTCACGTTCTCCCTTGTTTGGTTCTCGGCTGGCCTGGGAGCAGCTGCCCGAATAGGCTGTACATTGGAGCCTGAGAGCGGAAGAGAAGGCGGAGGAGGCAGCTGACCAAAGCCCTGGCTCTTGATCCTGTCCCACCAGCTGCACTGCCGGGTAGTGTGATTGGCTGGCCTACTTGGATGCCGAGTATGGAAGCTACATGGTCCATCCTTCATGTTCTCAAAGATGAACCTTGCAGGATCTCCGGATTCATGGGGAGCATTGGGTTGCTGGGGAGCATTGTACTGTTTCTTGAAGTTCTGGCCCTGAGTCTGGTTTTGCCCGTATTGGGCTCCAGCAGTTTTTTTTGCCTTTGGCTGCTCCCGGCGGCACCTTGATCTTGAGTAACAGCCGCTACATGGTCAGACCCATAGCGGATATCCAGACGGCCTTCTCTTCTCTTGTTACGGAAATCCTGGCGGTCATGGCGCCGGGATCCATCATGGTGCTTCCTCTTGGGCTCGAAGGAGTCAATCAGAGGCTGTGTAGGGTCACCGAGAGCATACATATCGGCAATCTTGATTGTCTCGGCGAGGGTACTCGGCATCTCCCTCTGTAGTTTCTGCCACAGCATGCTGCCATGTCGGCAACCTTGCGCAAACCAGGCAATGGCTTGTGACTCATTCACACCCTCACAGGTGTTCCTCAGAGTACTCCATCGAGTAAGGTACTCCCGGTCAGTTTCCTCTTCTCTTTACTTGCACGCCGAGAGCTGCTGCGGCCTGTTTGGCCTCTTGTAGGTGCTGGTGAAGTTGCTGATGAAAGCTTCCGAGAAGTTAAGCCAGCAGTTGATACTGTCTTTCGGTAGATTATTTAGCCAGATCTGGGCAGGGCCTTCCAGCATCTGAGGCACATACCGAACTGCCCATCTCCTGTTGCCACCTGCAACATACACGGCAGTCACGTAATCATTCAGCCAGTCCTCTGGCTTGGTGCTTCCATCATAAGTCTTGGTCCCTCTAGCCAGCTGAAACTTGGACATGGGTGGCTCCCCCATGATCCTGGGACCAAAACAGTTTGGCCCGGGTGGGCCTCTTGCTTCTATCTCCTCGGACTGGTAGAGCCGGTCCAGCTTGTACCTTGCGTCACTTGGTTCTAGCATTCTTCCTCCCAACCGAGTTGCGAGATCTCTTGGGTCGGCGTACCCGGCTCGCTTCATTGCCGAGTACCCGTCGTTGTAGCGGTCTTCAGGCACAGGTCCGAGTTGAGAAACCGGGTTGGCCACAGCAGCAACCACATTCGGCTGAACAACATGTTGGACTGGGTTAGCAACATGCTGCCGAGATGGGCCCTCTCGGTTTCCTCCTTGCCCCTCTTGATGAACTCTGGTAGCCGGATGGCCAGTACCTTCAGCGTTGTGTTTTTGGTCGGGCTGCCGCACTACAGCGTGCTGTTTTCCGGCGACAGCCGGGTCGTACACCTGAATCTGTTTGTTCCTCCCAGAGTTGACACTCTGGGCCCTCTCTCCACTGGGAAGCGGCGATGAGGCCTGGTCCACGGATCTTGCCCCATGCGAGTGAACAACATGAGATGCACCGCCTCCCGGGTTGGCCTGTCGAAAGGCCTCATTCTGCCTACCCGCTTCTAGAACGAGCTCATTGATCCGCTCCTGCTGCCTAACACGGGCCTCACCAGTGAGATGCGGTAACTCAGCAACAACTGCCTCTGCAGCTCTAAGTGTTTTTGCAGGGGAACTATATTTCGGCCTACCAGCTGTGTTTTGACTGGCAGACTTGATAGCAGTTCTACCATCTCTAGCTAGCTCAACGCCTAAGTTGCGCCGAATAACTCCTATCTTGCTAGGATTTCTAGAAATAGGAGTAAAGCCATGTGCTCTATTGTACTCATTTTGGTCCAAGTTAAGCTCAAGCCTAACCTTCTCCAGCTCCTAGGCCTCCTTCAGCAAGGAGAGTCGTTGCTGCTCGAGCTGCGCCCTCACCACAGCCGGATCCACGTCCGTAGCGATAGGCATGCCGAGCTGCGCGACACCGGCGCGAGCAGCCGGTATCACGGTCGATGTCGAAGGATCCACGTAACCAGGTTGGTTCCGCGGCATGTCGTAGGGCTTGTGGCCCCTGGGAGCAGCCGGCTCCTTGATGACTTCAGCTGAAGTGGTCGCGCCTTTCCTGGAGTCGATGACCGGGCCCGTCATCATCACCTCCACGCTACCCACAAAGCAGTCAGCCGGCTTCCCGCGGACACCGAGAACAGCGGGGGGATTGTCAGCGACGAGCATCACCTCAGGTTACTCGCGGATGACGGTGGTGGCGACGTACACCAAATGCGCGCCGAAGGAGAGGATGGAGACGCCTGCAGGCACGGGCCTGCCGCCGAAATCGCCGGCGTTGTCGCTAAGAAAGTCGAAGGAGTCGAATCTGTGGACAAGTCCACAAACCACGCGCTCCCACGACGGAGAAATCGGTCCCGTCCGAATATGCACCCCATCCAGCGCCGCTGCTGGTCCCACGGTGGGCACCAACTGTCGTGGTGAGGAGAAGACATATGCCATAGGGTGGCTAATGTTTGGGGCCGATGGACGTTGTAGGTATTCGGGGAGGGATCGCACGTCGAGTAGACGCGCTCAGAAACACTGCAGACACCAAGATCTACCCAGGTTCGGGGCCCTCGTGTGGAGGTAACACCCCTACTCCTGCCTACCTCTCTGTATATAGCTCGACCGAGTAGCGAAGTTACAAACACTCTCTGGCCTACTCACAACCGGGTAGCCAACTGCTAGCTCTCTCTCTGTGTGTTGCTAAGACTCGCAATAAATGCACCTAGATCCAACGTCCCCCGCGCAGGAGGGGGCTGGCCACCTTATATACTGGTGGCCAGTGAGTAAACTACACTTAAAAGTACACGAAGTTACAACACCACTGTGCAAACGTCGCACGCCTCCATGTTCCGGCTGACGCCGTGCCGAAAGTCGCCGCGCCGTTCGGCTGACAGGTCTTGTCCACCCTGTCAGCCCCTTAGGGTAGGTCACTGACATGTCCTATCCCCCTTGTCAGTGACAGGACTTGACAGGCGCCTACCCACACTGTGCCCACGCCTCAGCACAGATAATCATGCTCCTAGTAAGTTGAACCGCACGCCTGTACGGTTGCGGGATACGCGGGATCTCCCACAACGGCTCCATTGACTTTGTGCCCGAGTAGGATAGCTTCACATCTACTCGGATCACCTGAGTTCTACCTAGTCGATCAAGAACCTCACTTGTTATCTTCTCCTGGCCTTCAGTACTTATCAACGAGTAGCGCCTACCGGATAACGAGTACCCGGGTAGCCGCCTACCCGGCAAACCGTACACTGATCACTATTTTTCCACCAGTCTTACCCCTACTCGGGGGTAGCCCCCGGACATTAACCAGTCTTTGGATCCTGAAGAATCTGTTCTACCTTAGAATGGCTAGGTAATCTCAACTCCAATAGCCATAGGTTTTCTCTAGGAATCAAAAGGATCACGACAAGAGTGTTCTTTATGATTCTCATATCCTTGTTCTTGACTCTGCTATACCTCTCGTCTTAGCATGGGTTATAAAAATGAGTATGACCTTGTGCATCCAACGTGATCTCAGGATTTTCCAAGAGCACGTTCCAATTTTTTGCTTGCTTCCAAACCCCATCTACTGTTTGGAATACAAGTTGCATATGTGTGTTGGATTCTTCCAATGCATTTTCTCTTGTTTTTCGTCAAAACATTCCACCTTGGGATGTCAGGAGAAACAAACTCCAGTACCTCGTTCATCTCTAGTACCAGGTCAAAGTTTTGTAATCCGCAGATTAGAGAAGTTCCATCAGCTTCTACTCGGTTCCACCTTCGAGTATCACACTCTTTTATATCAGGAGGTTGTGTTGAGTTTCATGGCCTAATTGATGAAGTGATGCTCCTAGACGTCTTCACTCACCCTCCCTCCAAGTTTGAATGCTTGAAAATGATGGGTCTGTTCATCGACATGTGTATCAGATATTCCTAGCAATTCTTATTCCTTTGAAAATTTAAGAAAACATCTGTATCCTTCTTAGCACTACTGGTCAACCGGTCTTTAACTAAAGTTGACCGTGTTACCAAATCCGTCCATTCCGGTGCACATTCTCGATCAAAGAGTTAGGTTCATGCCGAAGCTCTCATGTTCATATCGGTTGCTTTGAAAAGCAAGGTCCCTTTCGAACTCCAAGACATAGTGGTAGGTTGTGATATTCTGGTTGTCTTTCTAGAAGTATCACCAGGTTGTTACCTGATCGTAATGTCTAAGCAAGGGGTAATTTGAATTGCTCCTTTATCCAAGAAACCTTGCTATATACCTTGGATTAGTTGGTTGAGCTTAAACAACAACTTGGAGAGCTGAAAGACAAGAGCTCCGCCTAACTGAATCCTTTGTTAAGGGATGTCTAGTTTCCTTTGTGTTGAAGCATGATAGTATCTCCTCCATGGACATGCTACCATTCCACTCTTGATTTGATTTGGGCTATTCTCAAATCAAGATCGGATTCAAGGACTATCTTGATGGTGTTTCCACTCATGGTGATTTTTCCCGAGTACACCTTCATGTCCTCTGGTCCGACCAATATTTTGCCTCGTTCATATATCATGTGAATCCCTCCTCTTGAAGTATCCTGATAAGCGTGTTATCGAGCCCATCAATGACATTCCTACTTTCTCCAAGTTGCTAGAGGTTCATATTGAACAATTGGCACTAATGTTGGAAACTTTTGAGAGCCATCTTTGTGTCATTACGAAGTTTGTGTTCTGGATGTTCGAAGTAACTTACCCCGGTTCATGTGCTTATGGTGAAAGTTGTTGCCGTGGATCCGAGTATAGTTTCCTTGTTCCCTCGGGAATAATTCCAAGTCAGTCATGCATGTGTAGATTATTCTTGAGATAGTAGGTTGTTACCTCCACCTCTGGAAGAAGTTTGTATCCACACCCAACCGTTGGCTGATTGTTCGTGTAAGAGAAGAAGTCCAAGAACTTTGTTATCTTTGTTACCATCTTCCCAACAAGGACACTGATGCGTTTCATTGCAAGTAAACCATGTAGGTGCAACCGTCTTTCACAAGTTGCGAATACGTGAGTTCTGCAATCTCACTCATCCTCTTGAGTGTGGCATCGTAGTCCATGTCTTGAGAATCTAGTAAGTGTATCTCGTTGGTAACCGGTGCAATCTCTTTGACCAAACATACCGAGTCTGAATTATCAACTCACTAACCAGAGCTGAATTTCAAGCATCAACGACGGTTCGTGTTTCTGTAGAGGCCCCAAACCAGATGGTCCAGAACCCCTCATATGCATACATTCACGATCCCAAGAAATTCAGTCGTGAACAACATACGAAGTAGTACACAGATACATTATCCATTACACGAATAACAACAGTCTTACAAGCCAATGCTCACATGACCAAGTCTTTATTAGTTGTCACGCAGGACAGGCAAAGTCTCACAACTCACACGCACATCGGAAAAGAAACACACATAGGTATCCCATGTCACGCCGTCACCGACAGGCTGCTGACCGGGAGCCGGGCCTAGTTCGCATATTCGTCAGAGTAGTACCCTTCCTCGTATTCCTCCTCCAAAGGCGTCTCCTCAAAGTCTGGCCAAGTAAATAGCCAGGGGAGAAACCAATATGAGTACTTTTGAATGTACTCAGCAAGTCATCCTTCATACACTTACAAAATGCATCATGCTTATATGGTGGATCGGTAGGCTATAAATAGGGCTCACTACCCATGGTGTACATCTAAGATGACATCATAGTTGCATTCATTTTTTATCTGTATCTTCGTTGACGAAGATACTTCAGAAGAAAATAATATAAGTTTTCTTTCTCTTGTAGATATCGCATGTACAAGAGGTTTTATAAAATTGTTATATAAAAGAAAGTTTTCTTTGCAAAACTTCTTGGAACAACATGTCCAGATCCTTCATCGGTACCTCTCAGGTACAAGTCCTTGTTCAAAAACACATTTTTGAAAACTTGACACAATACTAGCTACATGGCCTTTCAACTACCCATATCCGAGGGCTCGGTTATTCTGAATAGTTTTACTCTGCAGAGGTGTACACATTCCACTAGATCCAAACGTCTTCCATGAACCACCCATGGATCGACACAGCGATATGCAAGCATCAGAAGAATGATCCTAACTGTCCACTCTGACACAAGCTAGTATATGGTTATCCCTCCAATCGAGTTTATTCCCCCTGGCACCATGTTTCACATCGCCAAACAGGGGACCCAATTGTCGCACCTGGAGGAGAACTTAATCCCTCACTGTGTATGTCCTGTTTCTCACTCCTGGCGACACTTCGGTTCAGAGAATCATCCTCTCTATAGCAACTTGGGATAGGACACACACTAACAAGCTCAAGCATCTAGATAGGCCCCGTACCCATGTTGGGGTAGAGTGGCAGTACTTCTTGCTTGTCCAGCGAAGACTAGGTTATGTGCCTTTTGTAAATATTTTTGAAAACAACTCTTTAGCTCCCAAGGTGAACAAGGTCCCGCCTCTTCACCGTGGACTTTTCAT
Organism: Alopecurus myosuroides; assembly: GCA_028641055.1. Taxonomy (NCBI): domain Eukaryota; kingdom Viridiplantae; phylum Streptophyta; class Magnoliopsida; order Poales; family Poaceae; genus Alopecurus; species Alopecurus myosuroides. Next base: position 130,699,842 of record CM054061.1, on the reverse strand, counting down.
AACTCCTTTTGTTTGCAAAAGCATATTTTAAAAGTGTCCACTTAGGGACTCAATATTATTATCTTAGGCGGTATTTATATACCTTATGGTGGCTAAGGGCTTGGTAACACCAAGTTGACTAATGGCAAAGTGATAGTATAACTATATAATATTCATAGTACTATCCACTCAATAAAATAGTTTTTGGAAATCAAGTTTTTGAAAACTTCAGAAGTAGGGCATGCATGATAGATAATGATAAGTAGGAATAACAGCAAGCTTTAAGGATGGCTTGCCTTGGAGGAAACGAGGGTCTTGTTCGTGATCACAGCAGGAGTGGTAGTAATAGCCTCCTGCTCCAACTACCTCTTCTTCGTTTTCTATCGTCGTAAAATAAAAATAAGGACACTCAATCAGAACCAAACTAAGAAAGAAATGACACTATCCACACCATACAACAAGAAATGCACACACAAAATAACACACAAGTTCACAAAACCATCTATACCAACATACATAGAAAATAATAATATTTATTATTATTACTACAACTACAATGGTTGAGATAGGTCATTTTTAAACAAAATGAGATGGAACCAGTGGGTGTTCCACTAAGTTTTCCATGCCATTTAAGAGGTATTTAGCCTTTGGTCTAACTTGTGGAAACATAATATTTCCCTAGCAAAAATACTACTAGCTATTCTAGTGAAAACAACACTATGGACAATAAATAATTAAACCTACACATGCATCTCTAAGGAACAACATGCATCCTAACAGATATTAAACAAGTACTAAACAGTACCAAAATGGTACTGGACTCACCTAAAAATACTCCTATCACTTTGATAAAAATATAGCTAAGCATTTGCAACACAAGATTAAATAAAAATAAAACTAGAGAATACTCCTATGCTCATACTAGTTTCAAACAAATCCTAAACATGCACAACTTTCTAACATGCTAGGTATGTGAAAAAACAACATAATAACACTAAACACAACATCTAAACATGCTAGAAAACATAATAACACTAGCAAGCAATTATTCACAAATCAAATCTACTCATTTTATTTCTAACAGAAAAGTACAAATTCATAGATATGTTGCCAAAATACATCTAGAGCTCCAAAGATCACAAAAAGCTAGGATATCATAGATCTATCCAATACCTAACAGTTCCAATTGGATTCACATCAAAAGGTGTTGTAAAATAATTCCTAAAAATCACAGAACATGCTATTGGACTTTTACCAAAGTGGATGCCATTTCCAAATGGTAGATGACCTTGATGTGAGGTCAAGTTCTAATGGTAGATATAGTCAAGGGATACTCAATGAATTTTAGTTTGAATATTTTGAACATTCCAAGAAAAAGTTATTGCATTTTTTTCTTAACAGACAGTGTGCAGTTCATCATTTTTCATTTGTTCATACAAGGTTCAAATCCAGTACTGGAAGTTGCATCCGTTCAAGATTTTGTTCATGCACCTCAGGTAATTTTGGTTGATTTTATTTTTGATTTTAACAATTTTTAACACGATTGACGCAAAGTGTCAGATTCATTTCATTTTCAAAAAGGAAAATAATTTGGTTCAACGGGCTGAGCAGCACACATACGCGCGGCCCGCTAGCGCTCTGCGGCTGACGAAGATATGGATTCTGGACCTTGCGGATAAGGACACCCCATCTCAGGCCCAAGGTTAAGGCCCAAGAAGAGGCGCCCTTGGAATGCTCCGGAAGGCCCATGTAAAGCCCACCCGCAATGACTTGCGGATTAAGCTAGGAAACTTGTAACCGACCTAGCTAGAGTTCGAGTCCTCTCCGGGTAGAACTCGAGACCTGGCCATCTATATAAGGCCAGGAGAGCCCCCAGGAGAGGACCAAGCAATAACCGCACGACCCAAAAGCCTTGAACTCGAGACCTACTCTCGATTCGAGCACCACCATTGTAACCGATCTAATCTTCAATACAGATCGACAAGAGCCAGGAGTAAGGGTTTTACCTCTACGAGGGCCCCGAACCTGGGTAAATCTCGCCCCCTGTCTAGCCGACGATTCCACCAGCGCTCATGGGTTCTCCTAATCGAAACCCGATAGGTTCACCGAAGGGATTTGTTGAGTTAGGGATTCGACAATTGGCGCCGACCGTGGGGATCGCGGGCGCTGGATCACCGGCATCTTTGGCTTCATCGACGTCCAACTCTCGTTGGAAACCATCGACTACGGCTCCAAACAATCCTATACGGATCGGATCTGTCGTGGTCACGCCTCACTCGCCGGAATCACGTCCGGTATTCGAGGATCTGGAGAAGAGCGTCACACTGACGTTCGGGAGCCTCAAGTTCGTGACAAACAGGGACAGAATCCTCCACTTCTCGGATGAATCTGAATCTGAATCTGGAGCCGTCAACTCTCGCTTTCCTATGGAAAAAAGTGGCGAGTCCGTCCGCTTCAACGCAGTCGACTATCACGCCCTCTCGACGGAGGAACCATCTCGGGTACGGGAAGCTTTCCAATCTGCGCCTAGGACGCACGGGCCACGACTGGCCCAAGTCTGCATGGCAGGATCGGAACAGCCCCCGGAAACCGAATTCAGCGCGACCGAGCGCAATATAATCGGCGTCTCGCGGGAGGCCTGGAACAGGGCCAAGGAAGCCATGCGAAGAAGTCAGCCACCCGCGGCAGGAGCGCCACAGGAGGATCTAACCGCCTACCACTACCATCTAGTGAGAGCGGCCTCGACCATCAAAGATGCCCGAGCAGATCTAGCCCGTCGCAGAAGAGAGGCGGACAAATCAAGCCTACGACGAGCCGAGCTGTCCCTTGCACCCTCAGTCGGTACCCGACCCGCGAGGAAGGGACATGCAGCATCATCCAGGGATTACGAGTCCATGGCTGGGACCAACAGGTCGACCACATCCTCCTTCATGAGGGTCGACGACGACGGCAACGTCTACCCGCAAACCCCCGCTGCTGCAGTCCTAGCCGCGGCAACTTACATGCAAATGAACCAACCGACGGAAAGCGATCTTCGGGCGGAACAGTACAAGCAAATTCGCAAAGGACTAGGATTGGCAGCCGCAAGGCTCGCCTCCCACGATCGCAAGAAAGCTGAAGAACAATTGGAGAAGGAGCGACAGGAGAAGGACAAAGATAAGGAAACGCCCCACAGGCACAGAAGCTCCTCCCCGAGAAAAGACAAATCGCCACGTCGTGATCGAGGAAAAGAGGCCCGCCGCCGAGGCGACAGTCGAAGCAGTAGCGACGACAGCCCGAGAGACAAAAGCTCGCGGCACCACGGCAGCCGCTCGCGAAAACGAAGCAAGGAACCACGGAAGGACACTGATCGCGATCAGCCCGGACGCGACGCGCGATCTGACATCGCACAGAACAAGGTAGACAGGGCAAGAGCATCAAGATATCGCGACCGGTCGTCATCTGGCTCTTCGGATGACGAAACCTGCGGTGCACTTTGCTTCGCCCGCAGCATTCGCGAAGCACCCCTACCCAAAAGATTCAATCTCAGCACGGAGGTGACAAAATACGATGGTTCACTCGAACCTTCTCAATGGTTAAGCGACTACCTCACGGCAGTAAAATGCCAACGTGGGAACAAGAACAGGGCTATGCAATACCTCAATTTGCATCTAGTCGGGGCGGCCCGCAGTTGGCTGGAGAGGAGACCTAGATCTTGCTACGCGTCGTGGGATGACTTGCACCGCGATTTCTGCAAAAATTTCCAGTCGACCTACAAGAGGCCGGCCACAATTGAAGAACTGCGAGCCTGCAAGCAAAAGAGCGGCGAATCTACCCGAGAATACATCCAGCGGTGGACCACGCTCAGGAACACCGCAGGAACCATCTCGGAGGAAGTGGCGATTGAAGCTTTCGCTAAAGGTGCCAGAAGAACCGCCTTTCGGGAAGAGCTAGGCAGAGCCGCGACCAAAACCATTGGGGAGCTAATGATCATAGCCGAAAAATGGGTCAACGGAGAAGACGCAGTGCGCAATGAAAGAGGATCATCGCCCGCACATGAGGACGACCGTCATGGACGAAGAAAGAGAAGGAAATACTACGACCACGAGGATAGGGAGGAATTAGTGGCGGCAGAATTCACGCGAAATCGCGACTCTGGTCGCCGTGGAAGTCGCGAGTGGAAACCAAAAGCAGAAGAAAAATCCCCCGAGGAGGATCTTGATGCATACTGCTCGCTACATCTGTTTACAGATAAGCGCACGGGCAAAACTAAGGCAACGCACCTTCTTAAGGATTGCCGAAAGTTTCATGACATCTCAGATGCACTCGCAAGGAAAAGATTTGCATCCACCCAAAACTACCCGCCACTGCCAGGAGGAGGACAACAATTCCAGCCGCCACCACCTCCACCTCCACCAGCAAATCCAAACATGACGCTAGCTGCACCACCTGCGCCACCGCCACAAAACACTGGAGCCAATGCATACCCGAACCCGGCAGGACAACTCGCGATGATACAGAAGGTATGCCCCTCTCGCAGAGCTCAAAAGACTAACACGAGGCAATTGTGCATGGAAGTGCAGACACCACCGACAAAGACCGAGTACCTGAAAATGGCGGATCAGCCAATCACGTTCTCGATGAAAGACCATCCGCCACGAGTCTATCGACCAGGACACGCCGCCCTTGTCATCCAAGCTCAAATTGGTAATTATGACCTGGCCCGCGTATTCATGGACGGTGGCAGTGGCATTAACATCATCTACGCGGATACACTCCGTCGAATGAACAAGAATCTGGACGGCCTAACGGAATCAGAAACATCCTTCCACGGGATAGTTCCGGGCAAGGCAATTCGTCCACTCGGAACAATCAACCTAGAAGTCGTGTTGGGCTCCCCAAGCAACTACAGAAGGGAATTCCTGGACTTCGAAGTCGTCGACTGGCCCTCACAGTACCACGCCATTCTTGGTCGAACAGCGTTCGCCAGATTCATGGCCGTACCACATTACGCGTACTTGAAGCTCAAGCTACCCGGCGAATACGGTGTGATCACCATCGACGGAGACTTCCAGAAATCGGACAAGTGCGACATAGAGTTTAATGAGATCGCAAAATCTGTCGGGATGCAAGAAGAACTTCAAGAGCTGGCAAAAACCACGGATCACTCCGTTATGCCCCTCACGAAGAAAAACGCGCCTGAACCGGAATTCAGCGCCAACAGCGACACTCGCAAGCATCAAGTGCACCCGACGGATTCTGCAAAGACAGCAATGGTTTCAACAACCCTCTCGCCAGCATAGGAAGACGCGCTCGTCAAACTCCTCCGTGAGTACTGGGAAATTTTCGCCTGGCAGCCCTCAGACATGCCAGGAATACCCAGGGATTTTGCCGAGCACTCACTCGAAGTCTTTCCCGACGCTAAACCCATCAAACAGACGACTCGACGATTTTCAGAGCCCAAGCAGAAGGCGCTTGGAGAAGAAGTAAACAGATTGCTAGCCGCAAACTTCATTAGGGAAATCAAGATATCCACCTGGTTAGCAAACCCGGTGTTGGTTCCCAAAAAGAACACGGATATCCTTCGGGTGTGCATCGACTACACGTCATTGAACAAACACTGCCCCAAGGACAACTTTCCTCTCCCACGAATCGATCAGATCGTGGATTCTACGGCCGGCTGCCAACGCCTCTCCTTCCTGGACGCCTATTCGGGATATAATCAGATCCGGATGAAAAGGGAAGACGAAGAGAAGACAGCATTCATCACACCTCACGGTGTCTACTGCTACACGACAATGACCTTCGGGCTGAAGAACGCAGGCGCAACATATCAGCGTTGCATGCAAAGATGCCTCGCCAATCTCATTGGTAAGAACGTACAGGTGTACGTTGACGACATTGTCATCAAGACTCGAGTAGAGGACACACTTGAAAGTGCATTTCGTTTTCCCAGTGTTTTGTGTGTTAGTTAACAATACTAAGTACATTATTTATCGAGGTGTTTAGTGTGCAGGTGTTATACTTAACATCGGCATCGATCACCGAAAAGTCGGTGAAGTTTGGCCTGAAAGTTTTGGGACAGAACTCAACCGGATTATTCGGACCGGATTATTCATCCTGGACCGGATATTCCGGTTGATGATGAAGGAGCACAAAAATGGCTAAGGACTGAGAGTTTCGCATACAGAACTCAACCGGATTATTTGGTCCGGAATATTCATCCCGGACCGGATATTCCGGTTGTTCATGAAGTTACGCGAAAACTGCTAAGGACTGGAAGTTTTGCTCTCAGAAGTGAACCGGATTATTTGGTCCGGATTATTCATCCTGGACCGGATATTCCGGTTGCTGCGAAAAACTGCTAAGGACTGGAAGTTTTGCTCTCAGAAGTGAACTGGATTATTTGGTCCGGATTATTCATCCTGGACCGGATATTCCGGTTGCTGCGAAAAATGGCTAAGGACTGGAAGCTTGGAGCTACTGGAGTCAACCGGATTATTTGTACCGGATATTTCATATCTATACCGGATATTCCGGTTGCAGTTGAAGAAGTGGAAAAATGGCTAAGGACTAGAAGATTTGCGTACTGGCATCTACCGGATTATTTGTACCGGATTATTCTAGATCAACCGGATAATCCGGTCCAGCACTGCAGATCTGCGTGGAGCAAGCTGACCGGATATTCCGGTCCAAACTTGGACCGGATATTCCGGTACCTTTTTTCCTGCACAACGACTAGTTGTGAGGAGGGACTATAAATACCCCTCCTCTTCTTCCTCAAGATCTAGTTCTTCCCCTTAGCATTTATGAGCATTTAAGAACTCACCAAATCCCTCATAACTCCCAATCCCTCCACCCAATCTTGAAGATCTTTGGAGGATTGAAGGAGAAGGCCCCGATCTACATCTTCACCGAGCCGTTCTTCATTTCCCCCTCTCTAGCTAGATGGATCTTGCCTAGGGTTTCCTCTTGTCGAGAACCTAGGCATCTTGTTTCTTGTTGGTGATTCAAGAAGAGTTGGGAGCCCCCAATTAAGTTGTGGGTGTGTGCCTCAAGTTGTTTGTAAAGGATTTGATCCCCGCCTCAAAGGGGTTCTATAGTGGAAGGTGAACTAGGCCTTTGTGGCGAAGTTCATCGGAGAATAGGGTGAAGCCTTAGTGGCGTTGAGTAGGCCTTTGTGGCGAGCTCACACCCCCCCAACGAGACGTACTCCCCTAAAAAGGAGGAACTCGGAAATACATCGTGTCTCCGTGTGCTTCCATCGGTTACCTCGTTCCTCCCTCTCTTTACTTACTTGTACTTGTTGCATTAATTGCTTGTCTTGTCATATAGGTAAATTCACCACTAGTTGCACTATCTAGAGAATTTACCTTCTTGTCAAGCCTAAACTTTGAGAAAAATTAAAATTTGTCGTAGCACCTATTCACCCCCCTCTAGGTGCCTATACTTTACTTTCAATTGGTATCAGAGCCTCGGCTCTTCTAACGGGCTTAACCGCCTAAGAGTTTAAGTATGGGTGATGAGGTTAATGACGCTCCGTCCGATGGAAATGTGTCCATGAATGATCTCAATGCTTTGAGAGAATGATTGACCTCATCCATAGACACTAAATTTGAGGAGTTGCGTCAACTCATGACAACACTCCTCAAAGCCAAAGAACCGGAGGTGGTCGACTCATCCCCTCCGGAAACGGAGGGTGCCAAGAAAGGGGTTGATGGTGAACCACTTAAAACTGCTTCCGCCGAACAATCCGTTAAGAAGGGTGCGAGTGGAAAGGAAGGATATCATGCCGTTGAAGGCCAATATTCTCCCGATCCTCCCATCCCTTTTCCTCATATAATTCCTAGAGGAGATCCACCTAAAATTGATGCATATTCTTTTCGTGAATGGCAATACTACATGGAGACTCACTTGAACTCTTCTTGTATAGATCTTTGGAGAATCACTCGTGATGGATACAAGCCATATGATCCCAAGAATCTCACAAGAAGAGAGGTTGTAGATTGCCAACTCAATTACACCGCTTTATCCATCCTTCATCAAGCCGTGGGCCCCAATCACATGCCGCATCTTCAACACTTCTCCACCGCCAAAGAAACATGGGATGCACTTGTCCTCATGTTTGTTGGGAATGAGAGCATGCAAAGAAATCGCTATGACACCTTGACCAATGAGGCCGAAGGATTTTTCATGCGTGATGGAGAAGATCACGTTGACATGTATCGAAGACTCAAATCTCTTGCCACCGCTTTCTCTAATGCGGGTGCAACACATATTGATGATGCTTGGATCAAGAGGAAGTTCATAATTGCCGTGATGCCTTTTGAGGGCACGGATATGAAGAGCATTCAAGGGAGACATGATTTCTCTACCATGACCTCTACCCAAGTCATGCAAGAATTGAGCTCCTACAAAGTGCAAACCAAGAATGCTCTTGACAACTGTGCTAGGGCCATTGGGATGCATCAAGGAGCTTCCGTTGCTTTGAAGGCCAAGGTGTTGGCAAGAGAAGTTGAGAATGATGATGATGGTGAAGAAGCATTGCCTCCATTGAAGGAACAAGAATATGATCCCGTTCTAAAGGATCTAATAGCTCTCACCGTGCAAAAGTTTTGGAACAATCCCCCAAAAGGCAAGAAATTTGTTGAGGAGAAGACCAAGTCTCGTTATGGTAATGATGGGGCTCAAAAAGTGAGATCTTGCTTCAATTGCCAAGACAAGTACCATTTCATTGCGGAGTGCCCCTATGAGAATAGAGAGAACCATAGCGGCAAGCTCATCCGCAAGGACAAGTCCAAGGTTGAATACAAGAAACCTCATTTCAAGAAGAAACCTTTCAACAAGAAGACCCCCACCAAGTTTGTGCTCTTGACTCAAGAGGAGTATGATTCCGGGAGTGATGAAGAAGAAGAAACCACAAGTGAAGTGGCCGCTCTAGCTATTGCTTCCACTCCATCTTCGTCATCTCTCTTTGAATCCCCCAATGAAAATCTTCCTCAACGCGATGCCAAGTGCTTCATGGCTAAGGCCACGGAGGTATCATCTTCTCCTAACTCTAAGACTCCTAGTGAACTAGAACATATTGCTAGTCTTAGAGAAGAAGAGGAAAGGGCCTCCTTGGACCGTTTTATGTCTAACATGCAAGGGGAGACCAAGAAGTACTTTGAGCATCTCATGAGGCAATTGGGAGAGGCCCAAGAGGCCCTTGAGAAGAAAGGTGAGGTTGAGAGAAGGGATGCGGATGAAATTGCATCCCTCTCAATGACTCTTGAAGAAGAGCATGATGGTAGAGTTTCTCTAGAGGATGAACTTGAAACTATTGAAACTACTCATAATGAACTTGTCTCTAAAATCATTAAGGAACGTGATCTTGCTATTGCTAAATATAGAAAGGCTAAAAAGGATAAAGTAGAGTTTGGGGTTGGTCATGGTAAACTAACCGAGGAGTTTGAAATGCTAACCAATGCTCACAAAGCTTTGGAAAGCCAACACTAATCCCTAAAAGAGTTGCATGAACAACTTCAAACTCAACTTACTCAATCTAACCATCCTAGCACTTCTACTTCTTCTTGTGATCATGCAAATATTATTGAGGAAAATGCTAGGTTGAAGGATGAGCTAGCAAGGCTCAAGGGCAAAAGCACTCAAGTCGAAAAGGTGGTGCTTGCCACCCCACAAGTGGTTGCCCCAAGCTCTAATGCGGTCATTTCTAGACCACAATTGAGTGCTCCAAGGCAACAAGTGGGCAAGCAAGGTCTTGGCTATGTAGCCAAGAAAAGGAACAAGAAGAAGAAGAACAAGAAGAAGAACAAACATGGTGCTTCGGGTGGTATTGTCATTAGGGACAACACTACTCGTAGCTCCTCCGCGGGAACTAACAACCCACACCATTTCTTATATGTTGATTATTATGGTGTTGTGCAAGCTAAATATGTTGGTCCAATTGAGGGGTTTATTGACTACACTATATGGGTTCCAAAGACCCTTGTTACTAACATAAAGGGACCCAACTCGGGTCCTAACTCTAGTCAATGATCTCTTGCAGGACTATGCTTCCGGTGGGACTAAATGGATTCTTGATAGTGGATGCACTAATCATATGACCGGAAGCAAAGAACTTGTGACGGAGTTGCGACCAAATGACATCCAAGCAACCGTCACCTATGGGGACTCGTCCAAGTCTAAGGTATCCGGGTTTGGCAAGGTTGTGGTGGCTCCCGATATCACTATCGTGAACGTCATGCTTGTCGAATCCCTTGGTTACAATTTACTTTCCGTCCGCTCTCTTAGTAAGATGGGGTTCTCCGTCTTCTTTGATGGTGATATTGTGGTCCTTTTGAGGAGAAAGACTCTTGACGTCGCTCACGTGGGACATGTTGAAAATGAGTTGTATGTGGTAGACTTTTCTAAGTCAACCAACACTCAAGCAATGTGTCTTTTCGGGAAGGCGGACTTGGGATGGTTATGGCATCGCCGGCTATCCCATGTCAACATGAGAACTTTGCAAAGTCTTCACAAAAGTGGCCTTATTGTTGGACTAAAAGAAAATGTTTCCTTTGCAAAGGATCGCGTTTGTAGGTCGTGTGTTGAAGGAAAGATGCATGACATTGTGCACAAGGCCAAGACTATTATCTCATCAAAGAGGATCTTGGAGCTTCTCCATGTTGATCTCTTTGGTGCCGTGCCCGAGGCAAGTCTTGGCGGCAAGAAGTATTGCTTGGTGATTGTCGATGATTATTCAAGATACACTTGGGTTTATTTCTTCAAGTGCAAGAGTGAGACCCAACAAACCATCATCGACTTCTCCAACGAAGTGCAACGTCAACACAATGTGCAAATCATGGCTATTAGGAGTGATAATGGATCGGAGTTCAAGAACTATACATTGAATGAATTTCTTAGTGAAGAAGGCATTCGTCACCAATACTCCGCCACTTACACTCCTCAACAAAATGGTGTTGCCGAAAGGAAGAATCGCACTCTCTTGGATATGGCAAGGACCATGTTGGCGGAGTACTCTTCTCCCCAATATTTATGGGCCGAGGCCGTATCCACCGCATGCCACTCCTCCAACCGCCTCTACATCCGCAAAGGCTTGAGAAAGACCCCATATGAGATCCTCACCGGCAACAAGCCCAACGTATCCTACTTCCGTGTATTCGGTTGTAAGTGCTTTTATTTGATCCAGGGTATTAGGTTGTCGAAATTTCAATCCAAAACTATTGAGGGTATTTTTGTTGGTTACGGTGCCGAATCCCACACTTATAGAGTCTATGACAAAGCCTCACGGATTTTCATAGAATCTTGTAGTGTGGTTTTCGAGGAAAATGACGGCTCCCAAGTGGCGCAATTTCATGTTTCAAATGTAGATGTTGAAATGCCTCAAGAAGCCATAGGAAGGATGGGTGTGGGATTCTTCCGCCCCATCGAGGGACACCTTATGGCGACTCGAGAAGGACTATGCTCTACCCAAGTGGAGCCCTCCTATACATTTGAAGATCAAGCCAAGGAGCCAACTACTACACCTAACCGAGAACATATTCAAGACCCTCCTCTCATTGATCAAGTGACTCCGCAAGTCGTACCCACTCCTCTCACTAATGCGAGTCAAGATCAAGGCCAAGATCAATCATCCTCTTGTAACACCTGGGGGTGTTACCCTAATAGAGAGTTGTTTGTTTTCTATTTTTGCTTGCATCATATGCATCACATTGCATTGCACCATGTTTGCATCACAACTGAAAATTCAAAACAATTTAAACTTTCACCCCTTGCTCAAAATTTCCAATTTCAAACTTGCAAACTAAACCACTCATTTTTTTTTCAATAGTTTGAAATTGTTTTAATCAAATTGCCTGTTAATAAAATTTTCCTTTTGTTAAAAACCCTAATGGCAAATTAAATTTCAAATCATTTTCAATCATAATGGACATGATCCAATTGTGGTTCAAACACTAAAAGTTTGCAAACAATTAAAAATTCAATAACTGTTTTCTTAATTGTTGAGTTCATTGAATAAAAATTGTTTGAAAAATCAACTCCTTACGATTACTAATGGAAATTCAAATTCCAATTTAAAAGCCCCATTAATAATTCAAAGTTTGAACAACAATGCTAACATTTGCTTTTAATTATTGTTTGCAACTTAATAAAATTAATTATCAATTAAATACCCCCAAACTCTATTTGGAAAATTCAACTAAAAACATTAAACCAAATTAAAACTTTCAAACTTGTGAAACATAATTCTAACCCTTTTCTCTTATTTTCTGTTTTGAAAACTAACACAAATAAATTCATGAAAGAAAACCCTAAAACCCCCCCAAATTCTATTTCCATTTCCTTTTCCATCCTTTCCCAAAAAATTTTTTGTTCATAATGAAAAAACAAACAGCAAAAAAAATAGAAGAGAGGGGTGGAGAGAGGCAGACCAAGCCCACCCTATCCTCCTATTCTCCCCCAGCCCATTACCCTTTCTGGCCCATCCCCTCTTTTCTGTCGCCTTCTTCAACCTGTCGTCAGCACCTGTACGATCATCATCAGAACCGCAGGATCCTTCTCCCCTCCACCCGATGCTCGCCGTACGACCACCTCACCACCATAAAACTACCCCGCACCCCTCTGCCCTAGCCTCGCCACCCTAGTTCCCTTCCTCCTGCGCCGCCAAGTCCTTCTTCCTCCCCCCCGAGCTCTCTTCGATTCTGAACCCTGCACCACCGCCTCCCCTCACCGCCGTCAGACCACCGCCACCTTCCCATCTCCACAGCCACCTCGAGGAGCCACCGTTCCCGGGAATGGAACCAGCGTTCCCCCAGCTCCAAGATCGCTGAAGGCGCGGAGGCGGCAGGAGGCCCGAGTCGGCGACGCCGTCAAGCCTTTCCTCCGCCGCCTGTCCCTGTCGCCTGCAACCGTGCTGCTCTCGACGTCGAACAAGAGGTGAGCGCCCACCTCCCTCCTTCCCTCCTTCCATCTCCCACTCACGGTCACCACGCGCACCCCTCCCGGGCACCTCACCCCGTTGAGCACCGCCGGAGCACTGCCTTCCGATCGATCACCGACTGATGTCCCGTCAGGTTCGCTGTCGAGTTTCAGTTATCAGGCAGTGAGATGCTACTTGTTTCGTCAGACTCCTATCGTATCACAAACAGCCGCATCACCGCACTGGTATCGTTCCGTTCCGCGCAGCGCTAGCGTCCCGGGTTCGAGACCCCGCGGGCGCACACACACCCCCCCTTTTTTGCAATTTCTTCCGCGCGCAGGGGCAGAGGCCCACCAGTCGGTGGCCCAGTGTGCCACCTCACCGCGCACCCGCCACGTTGGCGCTGGGGCCCCACGGTCAGCGTCATGGTGTGTACCCGCGGCGAGTAGAAAATTCCAAGGACCAATCCGAAAACTTTTTCTTCCACACAAAGGTCCCTGTAAATCACAAATAAGTCCCTGTTTTCAAATCAAACATAACTTTTTAATTCCAACTCCAATTAATACAAACAAAATATGTTTTCTGCCCCAAATTTAATACTCTATCTAACTATGCCATTTGATTTCTGTTTTGAACTTTCAAAATGCAATTCAAATTTGAATTCAAATAATTCAATTGTAATTTGCAACAATTCATAAATAATTCATACTATTTCCAAATAAGGCAAATAAAATATGTTTTCCATACCATTTTGAATAACCTTTTCAAATATAAATTTTGTTTCATGGTTTGAATAATTTAAATTGCCTAAATAATTTAATACTTGTTTAATTCATTTAAATTTGATAAAATCATAACTTGCTCAAAATAAAATAATTTTGAACATGCAAAATATGTTTTCAAACCATCAAAGTGTGAAATTTTCAAATGTGATTTTGAAATTATGTTTTGAACAAATAAAACTTCAATTAAATTCAAACTTGTTTCAAATCCATTTAAAACTTGTTTAATATTGTTCAAGTCATAATAAATTCATCCTAATTCCAATTTCAATATTTGAAACATGTAATCCAACTAAAATTTGGTGTTCTTTTCAAATACAAATTTTGTTAATTGTTTTGAACACTTTAACTTGATGAAAACAACAATTGCTTGTGTGGCATGTTTAAGTAACCAAACTTTCCACACTTAACCAATAATTTCCAAACTTGTTAAACCTTATTTCAATTGGTTCTATTGTTGTTATTTTGTTGTTTTCCCCATCCATGCATCATGCTAATCCACCTTCACCTGTTGTTTAGTTGGAAAACAAATCATCTAACCATAATTCATGGGCTGTTCATATGCAACTCAAATTGCCTATGGGTCCATTTAAATTTGTTTATCTTGTCAACTAGTTTACCTTGATGCATCTTTAAACTTGTCATGCATCCATATCTTGGTCATGCTGGATCTTTGCCGTTGTAGTAATTGTTGCATCCGGTGTTTGTTCGAGGTTCGTTGCTTCTTCTCGGATAGGACGTTGAGATGGTGTGAGCAACGACAAGTTCTGCTACCTTGCGGGATCTCAGGCAAGTATACTCACTTGCTGCCATATGGCTGCCTTTCATCACTTGTTACCGATTCCTTCCGTTGTTCTTATTCTAGCCTGTTGATACGATGCTTGTGTCTCGATCCTATCGTATGTTTACCTTGCAGCCATGATATAGCATTTCCTTCCACTTCCTATTAACTGTTGATTGTTTACCTCGTTGGCCTTCGTGTCGTAGCTGCATGCTTAGGGTTGCTTTGCTCGAGTCTGTTGTCGGTTACTTCTTTTACTACTATCGTTCTGGGGGCTCGATGTTAATCAATCAATCCTGTTAATGCTAATGGTAATAATAATTTGATGATAAGGCACCGGCAGGAGGCCCTTGTGGTTTTGAGGCCTGCTAGTGTCGACCCTAATAGGAAAAGGGTCTTGTCTACTGATCCATGATGAGCGCACTACCCGCATGTGGGAAGCGAGTATGGGCGCCCCCCTCAATTTGACTCGATTCGCATCTCGTCCAAATCGCCTCATTTAGTTCGGGTTTTCCATTTGCTGCATGCATGATCTTGCGAGCCCTTGGTACCCGGGTGGAACTTTCGTAGTCGGCATATAGGGGGACACGGTCTTAGAGTGCTATGAGGGTCCATTTTCTTCTGGGCTCGATTAGTCGTGCGCCCAAGGTGCTTTGGGCTTGATGCGAGGAAGAGTTGAGTTGTGTAGAGTACCTCGCTTGGTGGGGTGATCTCCCATCTGGCGGGTTATTCTTGCGTGTACGGCTAAATTGGTGCAACCCTGCAGGGATAATCTTCTCGAGAAGCCGTGTTTTCCGCGGTTATGGATTACTTGGTGAAAGTACTGGCTAACAAGTACTCAGGACAACTTAAACCTAATGATTAACAACCTTACACCCAATGATTAACAACTTGACTAGTAATAGGCTTATTGACACAATAATCTGAACCATCATTAATTCAACTGCGTGAGTTATCCTCGGATTGCTTCTTTGGATAAAGGGGCGAGATCCAGGATGGGTTTGTTTGAAGTTATCTTTCAGTTGGTTACAATACTCGATCTTATCCTCTTTCTGTTAGCCGGAAGTTGTAGTTGTTTCTGTAGTTGGTTAGTGCAGCCCGCTGTCGCTTATTTGCAATAACCCCTTCCTTTCCGTTGATCCCAAAGTATTTGTATCTTGTGATGACTGGCTACGCCGGTACCTTGTGAGTATGGTTTATCCACTTGCCAGTACTTAACCGTACTGACCCACGAATCTCTTTCGTGGCTGCATATTCAATATTGCAGTCAACAGGTTTGAAGTCTGACGACGTTAGCTTGGGAATCCCTCCGGCTTGGCCTGGGCAGGGATTGGACGCTCTTGGTTATCTTCAGGACTCTTAGTCCAATTTGTATCCTGTCCGTAGACGGACGAAATGTTGTTTCTTCCGCTGTTATTTGGATCTTTGTATTGTATCAGTTGTATCCCTGACTCGTTTGAGTCATCTTGTATCTATCTGTTTCTGTTGTAATTGTGGAATATTCGTGAACTGTTGTAATGTTATCATAAGTGGCAACCTGGAATCGGTTATTATGCGGATTTGGCGGGAATGCTGAAATCTGCATAGTGCCCGATCACGGGGCGTCACACCTCTTCATCCTCTTCTCAAGTTGAAACTAGTATTGAAGATATTGTTGATGACGATGTTGATGATCAAGGCCATGTTGGTCAAGATGGGGACCCGAATGATCAAGATGATCAAGTGATTCCTCCTCGCAATAATGAGGAGATCGAAGCCCGTCGCATCAAAAGGATAAGAAGAGCTTTGAAGCAAATTGATGCCCAAGATGACAAGGTCTTGGAGGATGTTCAAGCTAGAAGATCCACTAGAAGGCAATTGGCTCATTTTTGTGAGCATCAAGCTCATATCTCTATGGTGGAGCCTAAGAAAGTGTATGAAGCTCTTGAGGACTCCGATTGGGTTGAAGCTATGCATGATGAGCTCAATAACTTTGAGCGCAACAAAGTTTGGAGATTGGTTGAGAAACCCAAGGATTGCCACAATGTTATTGGCACCAAGTGGATTTTCAAGAACAAGCAAGATGAGAATGGCATTGTCATTAGGAACAAGGCAAGATTGGTCGCTCAAGGTTACACCCAAGTTGAAGGCATTGACTTTGATGAAACCTACGCGCCCGTGGCTCGCCTTGAGTCCATCCGTATCCTCCTTGCTTATGCATCCTCACATAATTTCAAATTGCAACAAATGGATGTGAAAAGTGCTTTCTTGAATGGTCCACTAAAAGAGGAGGTATATGTTAAGCAACCTCCGGGGTTCGAGAATCTCAACTTTCCCAACCACGTTTACAAACTTGACAAGGCTCTCTATGGTCTCAAACAAGCACCTTGTGCTTGGTATGAGCACCTTAGGGAGTTGTTAGATGATCGTGGTTTCGAAGTTGGGAAGATTGACCCTACTCTCTTCACCAAGAGAGTAAAGGGAGAGCTTTTCATATGCCAACTCTATGTGGACGATATCATCTTTGGCTCAACTAACCAAGCTTTCAATAATGAGTTCTCTAAGCTTATGACTGACAGGTTCGAGATGTCTATGATGGGTGAGCTTAAATTCTTCCTTGGCTTTGAGATCAAGCAATTGGCTCGTGGGACTTTCATTTCTCAAGCCAAGTATACCCAAGATATGATCAAGAGGTTTAACTTCCAAGATGCTAAGATCAAGACATCTCCTATGCAAGTCAAGTGTCATCTCTCTCGTAATCCAAAAGGGAGTAAGGATGTGGACCAAAAGCTTTATCGTTCTATGATTGGTTCTTTGCTCTATCTTTGTGCATCTAGGCCCGATATCGTTTTGAGTGTAGGTGTGTGTGCAAGGTATCAAGCGGCTCCTAAGGATTGCCATCTAATGGCGGTTCATAGGATCTTTTGTTATTTGGTTCATACCTCAAGATTTGGTTTGTGGTACCCAAAGGGGGCACAATTTTCTCTCAATGGATATACGGATTCCGATTGGGCGGGTGATCAAGATGATAGGAAGTCAACTTCCGGGGCTTGCCAATTTCTTGGTAGGTCCCTTGTAAGTTGGTCCTCGAAGAAACAAAATTGCATTTCTCTCTCCACCGCCGAAGCCGAATATGTTGCCGCCGCAAGTGCATGCACCCAATTGCTATGGATGAGGCAAACTCTCAAGGAATATGGAGTTCATTTGGACAAAGTACCTCTTCTATGTGACAATGAAAGTGCTATCAAGATTGCATACAATCCGGTGCAACACACAAGGACGAAGCACATTGAGATTCGCCACCACTTCATCCGTGATCACGTGGCGAGAGGAGACATTGCACTAGGTTATGTGCCCACCAAGGACAATCTTGCGGATATTTTCACGAAGCCACTTGATGATGCAAGGTTCTTGTTCTTGAGGAATGAGCTAAATGTGATTGATTCAAGGAGCTTGACTTGACTATCTTGCACACACCCCTATAGATGAAACGTATTCGGGTTTAGATGTAGGCATGGACATAGGGGGAGTGTTATCCTAATACATTGGATTCTCCCTCCCCCCATTATGCCCAAAGCAAAAATTCATTATGATCTCTCTTTTTCTAATGTTGAATTGTGAGCTTCAATGTCGAGAAGTGGCAATGCACCCAAGATACATCTTCGCGGTGGCATACCATGATCTCTTACATGGTGGCCTTGGCCACCAACCTCTTCATTTCGAAGAGTTGGATCTTAGTTGGGTTTTTCTACTTGTCATTTCATTGCATTTCGTGTGTTTTTCCCGTCTAAGTGGTTCTTCCTAGGAAAATCCCACTCAATTGGTATTTTAGTTGGTTGTTTCTTGCTCTTGAGAGGGATAAGTACTAGTCTCAGTTTGTTAAATCTATCCTAAGCCTTTCTCTCAAAAAGCCTTTCTTTTCTAAGCACTAGTGTCGTCCGTTGAAAACGAGGAATTTCGAATCAGGAGGCAGTCAGAATTTCCGGTTCAGTTTTGAACCGGAATATCCGGCTGTACCGGAATATCCGGTTCAAGTATGAACCGGAATATCCGGTTCGGTGCACATCATAAAGCCTGGAGCCCGACGGGGAGGGGCAGTTCTTGCCCTTTTCCCATCTGCTCCTCTCCAGCAAAACGCCGCCGCCGCGATTCTTGGCCTCCCGGGCTGTTTCCTCCGCGGGATCTTAGAGCTTTGGCCCGGATCTCGTTCTCCTCGCGATTTGGAACGATTCTACCCAAGCATTTTTCTCCATGGACCCCGGTAACGTTCAAATCTCTTGAATCTTGGTGCTATAACCCTACCTTCCATGGATTTGCGTGTTTGTTGGCTATGCTTGGTAGAATTCGTTCCGGAGAGGTCCCCTTGCAGGCTAGAAACAATAGACTAGAATCCTTGAGTACTATCTTTGTACAAATCTGAGATTTAGATTGTTTTGGTGCTGTTCCGCAACCTACCGGAATATCCGGTCCACGACTGAACCGGAATATCCGGTTCAGTTTTGAACCGGAATATCCGGCTATGTCCAGTACTGTTTTAGGGCAGTCCCAAATTGATCTTTCTCAGATTTCTACCTCGATTGTTTCCTGGAATCTCCTCTATCGTTTTTATGCTTGATTGTATCCGTTGTGTGACACTAGTGTACTCATCTTGTGCTATTCCTCTACTATCTTGTTTCACAGATGGTGACCATGAGAGGAGCGTTCCGAAGCGCAGGAAGCAGGTTTCTGTCAAAAACAAGAGGAAGCCTCGGCTCAACTATAAGACCGACATTCCTGTTGCGGACTTCAATGAGCTCAGGAAGAAGGATGTTTATCTTGCTCCGCGTATTGCAAACATTGATCCTCGGTTTTGGAATCTGGAGCAGTCCTATATCTATGCAGATATCTATTGTGACTACCGTTTTCCTTGCCGTGCTATGCA
Organism: Alopecurus myosuroides; assembly: GCA_028641055.1. NCBI lineage: Eukaryota > Viridiplantae > Streptophyta > Magnoliopsida > Poales > Poaceae > Alopecurus > Alopecurus myosuroides. Next base: position 130,680,499 of record CM054061.1, on the reverse strand, counting down.
TCCATATGACCATGCCGCTCTCAAGGCCAAGGAGGAATTTGCTGATGCAGCCAGTATTGTTGAGCGTTTTGGACTAGTGAAGCTTATGGAGACTCAGTGCAACTACAACACACAGCTTGTGATGCAGTTTATGTCCACTCTAGCGTTCACCACTCAGGATATTGTGACCCGTCTCAAGTGGATGTCTGAGACCACAGCTTGTGAAGCATCTTTCGAGAGGTTTGCCCGTCGCCTTGGTTACTCTTACAGCGAGCACCCTCCTCTTGGTCGCCGCGTCCATGAGGTTGATAGGCCGAGGAGGGAGGTGGCCATGGCTGAGCTGTATGCCCCTGGTTTCACCGTTGGGGGACTTGAGGGACTTCTTCCACTTTATGATCAGCTGGTCCGCATTTTCAGAGCCTTCCTTGTGCCGAGTGGAGGTAACAACGATGCTCTCACCACTCCTTTGTGCAACCTTCTGATTCTGGCTAAGGAGTGCATGGAGGAAGAGGACCCGTCTGTCTCCTATACTGTGGATGTGATGGACATCATCTTTAACGAGCTTTACGCTGCTATGATTGGTGGCTACACCATTCCCTATGCTCCCTATATCATGATGCTCATCAAGTATGAGATGAGGAAGGAGTACACCGAGTTACCCATGGCTGAGCACAAGGTCAAGAAGCTGTATGTCAAGAGGAAGCTGAAGACTGCGGCTGCTTCTCAGAGTGCTCCATTTGAGGGTGGTTCCTCTATGGGTGGTCCTTCTGGCTCTCAGTCTGCTCCCAGGGCGCCCGTGTCTGATATTAGCACCTTGCGCCACGTCAGGAAGCTCTCCTGGTTTCAGCGCAACGTGCTCTGCATGAAGGTGGACATTCACAAGGAACGGTACAGGGCGTATCGCAGGGACACTGACTTGGCTAGCTCTCAGCGACAGATTATCCACCACATGAGTGGTGGCACTGGTGATGTACCTGCTCCTATTGCTTCTCAGTCCTTCTCTGCTTGGTCTGCTGGGGATTTCACTCCTTGGGAGAGCATTGAGGCGGCTCTCCGGTCTACTCAGGATACTGCTGCACGAGCTCATGATGCGGATGAGGATGAGGAGGAGTCTGATGCTGAGCAGGAGTCTGGAGGCGAGTCGGATGCTTAGACCGTGTCTGGGACGTTAGATTAGCTATTTCCCTCCTTTTTGGTGTCTCGATGCCAAAGGGGGAGAAGTAGCTATTATAGACTACGGGATTTGCATGGGTTCGGGCACAAGCATTTGCTTTTATCTTTCTTTGAGAGCTTGTGTCCATTTTAGTATCTTCGTTTGTCGTGCTTGTGAACTTATGTCGTTTATTGTCTCGTTTAAAACTATGTGTGCTATTATGTGTGAGACTATGTTGGTTATCTGGATATTATCATGGTTTATCTATTTATGGTGTGATGGTTATCTATCGTATATGTTGAGGAGATTCTCTATGGTTGTGCTTGGTTATTCCTGTATATATCATTTTCGCACAAGGTATATACTTCTTTACACTCAACATATTGGTGATTTTGACTCTTTGGCATGTTTGCTACTTGTTGGAAATTTCTCCCTATATATCATTGCATCCATTTGCGGTTGAGGCAAACAAAAGATATGCATAGAGATAGGGGGAGAGATTTCCATCTTGTTTCAAACATGATTCCTGTCTAGGTTTATTGCAAATCTTAGTATTGTCATCTAACACCAAAAAGGGGGAGATTGAAAGTGCATTTCGTTTTCCCAGTGTTTTGTGTGTTAGTTAACAATACTAAGTACATTATTTATCGAGGTGTTTAGTGTGCAGGTGTTATACTTAACATCGGCATCGATCACCGAAAAGTCGGTGAAGTTTGGCCTGAAAGTTTTGGGACAGAACTCAACCGGATTATTCGGACCGGATTATTCATCCTGGACCGGATATTCCGGTTGCTGATGAAGGAGCACAAAAATGGCTAAGGACTGAGAGTTTCGCATACAGAACTCAACCGGATTATTTGGTCCGGAATATTCATCCCGGACCAGATATTCCGGTTGTTCATGAAGTTACGCGAAAACTGCTAAGGACTGGAAGTTTTGCTCTCAGAAGTGAACCAGATTATTTGGTCCGGATTATTCATCCTGGACCGGATATTCCGGTTGCTGCGAAAAACTGCTAAGGACTGGAAGTTTTGCTCTCAGAAGTGAACCGGATTATTTGGTCCGGATTATTCATCCTGGACCGGATATTCCGGTTGCTGCGAAAAATGGCTAAGGACTGGAAGCTTGGAGCTACTGGAGTCAACCGGATTATTTGTACCGGATATTTCATATCTATACCGGATATTCCGGTTGCAGTTGAAGAAGTGGAAAAATGGCTAAGGACTAGAAGATTTGCGTACTGGCATCTACCGGATTATTTGTACCGGATTATTCCAGATCAACCGGATAATCCGGTCCAGCACTGCAGATCTGTGTGGAGCAAGCTGACCGGATATTCCGGTCCAAACTTGGACCGGATATTCCGGTACCTTTTTTCCTGCACAACGACTAGTTGTGAGGAGGGACTATAAATACCCCTCCTCTTCTTCCTCAAGATATAGTTCTTCCCCTTAGCATGTATGAGCATTTAAGAACTCACCAAATCCCTCATAACTCCCAATCCCTCCACCCAATCTTGAAGATCTTTGGAGGATTGAAGGAGAAGGCCCCGATCTACATCTTCACCGAGCCGTTCTTCATTTCCCCCTCTCTAGCTAGAGGGATCTTGCCTAGGGTTTCCTCTTGTGGAGAACCTAGGCATCTTGTTTCTTGTTGGTGATTCAAGAAGAGTTGGGAGCCCCCAATTAAGTTGTGGGTGTGTGCCCCAAGTTGTTTGTAAAGGATTTGATCCCCGCCTCAAAGGGGTTCTATAGTGGAAGGTGAACTAGGCCTTTGTGGCGAAGTTCATCGGAGAATAGGGTGAAGCCTTAGTGGCGTTGAGTAGGCCTTTGTGGCGAGCTCACACCCCTCCAACGAGACGTACTCCCCTAAAAAGGAGGAACTCGGAAATACATCGTGTCTCCGTGTGCTTCTATCGGTTACCTCGTTCCTCCCTCTCTTTACTTACTTGTACTTGTTGCATTAATTGCTTGTCTTGTCATATAGGTAAATTCACCACTAGTTGCACTATCTAGAGAATTTACCTTCTTGTCAAGCCTAAACTTTGAGAAAAATTAAAATTTGTCGTAGCACCTATTCACCCCCCCCCTCTAGGTGCCTATACTTTACTTTCAACACTCCTCGAGGACATTAGAGAAACATTCGACGCCCTCAATGCATATCGGATCAAGCTCAATCCGACCAAATGCGTCTTCGGCGTTCCTGCAGGAAAACTTCTCGGGTACCTGGTATCCGCCAGAGGCATTGAAGCCAACCCGGAGAAAATACAAGCCATCCTAACTATGAAGGAGCCAACCAATCTACACGGAGTACAACAGCTCGCAGGACGACTAGCCGCCCTAAGCAGATTCATCGCACGATTGGGAGAGCAAGCGTTGCCTTTCTACAAATTACTGAAGAAGACGGACAAATTCGAGTGGACACCCGAAGCTAAACAAGCGTTCGCAGACTTGAAGCGATCGTTGCAAAGCAGGCGCGTCCTTGCAACACCGCAAGAACGGGAGCCACTTTTCCTATACTTAGCCGCTACAAACCAGGTCATCAGCACAACAATCTAGTCGAACGACTTGAAGATGGCAAAGCATACGGAGTCCAACGACCAATATATTACATCAGTGAAGTGCTCTCGCCATGCAAGCAACGATACCCTCATTACCAGAAGCTAGCATATGGAGTTGTTCTTACGGCCAGAAAGCTCAAACATTATTTCCAGGAACACGCCATCACAGTGGTTAATGATGCGTCACTCGGGACAATCATGAACAACCCTATGGCATCCGGAAGAATAGCAAAATGGAGCATCGAGTTGGGTGCCTGGGACATCACCTATGCAGGACGCAACGCAGTCAAATCTCAAGTACTCGTGGAATTCCTCAGTGAGTGGACAGAACTACAAACCCCCGGGCCACCTGAATACACGAGCAATTGGATAATGTACTTCGATGGATCCAAGAGAAACGAAGGAGCATGAGCTGGAATCGTTCTTATTTCACCTCGAGGAGACAAGCTGCAATACGTCCTGCGACTGGACTTTCCACCAGACGATCCAGCATCGAACAACGACGCAGAATATGAAGCCCTGTTGCACGGGATGAAGATGGCAACCGCCTGTGGAGCTACCCGATTAATGATATATGGTGATTCCAATCTCATTGTGCAGCAAACAATGAAAGAATGCGACGCCATTGCCGAAAACATGGTCGCGTATCGTGACATGTACAATTTACTCGAAGGAAGTTTTAAAGGGTGCGAACTAAAGCACATTGCAAGATCTAGCAACGAAGAAGCAGATAGATTGGAGAACATGGGTTCCATGAATACACCCATACCGCCAGGAATATATTTCGAACGGATGATCAAGCGATCGGTCAAAGTTAAGAAAGCTGCAGGAACACCCGCAGCACCAGAGACAGAGGTCAGCCCGCAAATCGCCCTTATCGAGCTCACTCATAATATATCAAGACAAGTTTTTCTGGTCGAGCCAGTCTGGACGCAAAAATATCTCGACTACCTGCTCCATAGACAGCTCCCGGCCGATCCACGCGAGGCTCGACAAATAATCAGGCGTAGCAAATCCTTTCGGGTAGTTAATGGAGAATTATACAAGCAAAGCATCTCGGGAATACTTCAGCGCTGCATCGCACCCGAGGATGGCAAGGAACTGCTCCAGGACATACACCAAGGAGATTGCGGCCATCATGCTAGCTGGAAAACAATAATGGGAAAGGCTTTTCGAGCAGGATTCTACTGGCTAACAGCTGCCACCGATGCAAAAAGCCTGGTCAAAAGATGCGACGCCTGCCAGCGATTCGCACCAAGACCACACGCACCTGCTACAGAACTGCACATGATACCCATTGCTTGGCCCTTCAAACAATGGGGGCTGGATATGGTTGGACCATTACGCAAGTCCACACCTGGTGGATATACACACTTGCTGGTCGCAGTCGACAAGTTCACCAAATGGATCGAGGCTATGCCAGTAACTTCGGCTAGCGCCCAATGCGCCGTCAAGTTCCTCGACTCCATTGTATGCAGATTTGGTGTGCCACACGACATCATTACAGACAATGGTACAAACTTCACAGCAAAGGAAACAAAACAGTTCTGCGAGGAAAAGGGCATCAATTTCAAGTTTGCTTCAGTTGCCCACCCGCAAACGAACGGACAAGTCGAAAGATCCAACGGCTTAGTTTCGGCTGGCCTCAAGAAGCGTCTACTCGATCGTCTACATCCCGCCGCAGGACATTGGGCGGAAGAGCTACCCTCCGTACTCTGGAGCCTCCGCACATCTCCAAACCGATCAACACAATACACGTCATTCTTCATGGTATACGGGGCAGAAGCAGTCCTTCCCGAGGACGTTCGATTCAGCGCCCCACGAGTTGTGGCCTACAGCGAAGAAACTTCCAACAAGGCACTCGCAGAAGATATGGATGCACTCGATGAAATGCGTGACATCGCGCTCGCAAGATCCGCAGTATATCAGCAATCCCTGCGCAACTATCATAGTCGCCGCATACGACACAGAGCATTCGCGGTTGGAGACTTAGTACTGCGGCTCAAGCAGAAGGAAGGACATAAGCTCGAACCACCTTGGGAGGGACCTTTCATCATACACGAAGTCATCCCAGGTGGAGCCTACAGGCTAAAGAATCCAGCGACCGGAGGGATCTATTCCAATCCATGGAACATCGCACACCTCCGCAAATTTTATCCATAGGTTTACTTGTTATCGCAACAAAATAAGGCTATACTAGCCAGTCCTGTAGCTCGAATACATGGCTTCTCATTCATTACAATAAAGACATGATTTCTTCATCATATTCACTCGAAGCTTCTTATTCCTTACATGCTAAAAGTTACAGGTAAACACGCCATAAAACACACGGGGGCTACACCTACAACTAAGCATCACAGGAAAACATCATACATACAAGGTTTTTACACCTTACAACAGTTTTTACAAACTATACAAAGATTACAGGATGTACACATCCGACAATCAAATAAAACGCTGAGCGTTCTCAGTCGCTAAAACTCTATCTACTTCCTCAGATGTCAAACGGATAATTTTCTCCGCTGCAGGGCGTACAGCATCATAGTAAAGCGAGATATCGTCAATCGCATAATCTGGACGCCTAGCTACGGAGTTAACATCTATCTCAGGATGCCATATCCGGACAAAAGTGAGAGCTACAACCGCGCCGCAAATCATCTGATTGCGCACACACGAGAATTCTCGCCTGGATGACTCGGAATTTCAAGGTGGCCATCACAAATCCTCGACTGCGATCAGACCAAAAATTGTTCGCATGAGGTTTTGAGCTGCTAGCCTCCTGATGAATGTGGTTTTCTACCCACTGCTTTCTTCCCTGTCATCCGGATTAACGACTGAAGAGCAAAAACATACTCAGTCAGCTAAGGAAACAAGGAAGAAAAAGGCACGGGGGCTGCACTACTTACAGAGCAAATCCCTTACGATTGAAGCCAACTCATCCATCAGAAATTGTTCGCGTTCAGCCGCCAATTTCTGCTTAGACTTCGCCACATCGGCTACCCCGCGCAGAGCTTTTAGCTTGCGCTCACCCTCCTGGACCTTATCACGAAGGCCCGCAAAAGTGCCAACAGCGGCGACAAGTGGATTTACTGGAGTACCACGTCCACCCGAAGTTTCCGCGGCAAACCCAGTAGCCTGGAAGAATACAAGGAAAGAAATAAGACGCCCTACTCGAGTTATCTCTAGTCGCACATCTGACGAGTGCTCGGGGGCTACTCCCATCGGGAGGAAACACACAAGCCTCAAGAAGCAATTTCCAGGATGAACACTTCGATTAAAGACAATGAAAATACGGGAGTACATCCCAAGGTTCATTACAGTCGCGGAAGAAAAGAAAAAGAAGAACTAAACTACGAAGCTACAGTGGTGCTCCCGCTAGCGGCAGTCGCCCCTCCTTTCAGCCGAGCGAATAGCTCAGACAGCTTCCGAGCAAGAATGGTGGCCTACTCGCCAAAACGAGAGAGCCGTACCTTTTTGCCAGTGGAGGGGTCGACTGGAAGTTGCGAGTAGGCCTCCTCCAAACCATCGACTCCATGTGCCAGCGCGAACTGGATTGCAGTCTTCGCACCAGACTCCGACTGGGCGATTGCGTAAGCGTCCAGGAGGTTGTCCTCCGAGAAGATCTTCAGCAAGCCGTCTAGTGCGGATGGAGATACAGCGTTGGCGAGGAAGCGACCGTGCAGTCGTGACAACACTTGGATAGCATCGCTGATCAAGGAACACACTCCTTCGGAGTGCCTCTTGAGTTGAGCAAGTGTGTCGGTTAGCACATCTACTCGCTGGATCCCGGGAATTTCCAAAGGAACATCCAGAAGACATGCAAAGGAAAAGAATGTCAACATCTCGCAAAATCACCAAGACAAAAGATACAATTGCAAGAATTTAGGCCACTTACCCGCGAAACGTTCAGCAAGAGGACGGAGGAATGTGACAAGGTCAGAATCGGCCTTATTGCCAGCTTCCTCTTGATCCTTCAAAGCTTTTCTCGCATCCGCGAGTTGCCTATCAAGATCTTCCGACCGCATACGGGAGGCCTCCAGCTCTTGTCGAACAGCTACCAAATTAGCTTCCTGAGTGGTTGCCCGCTCAGAGAGCTTGACTCTCTCGGACTCCGAGTGTTCGAGTTGAGCTGCGCAATAAACATTTGTTAAACTTCAAGAATGGAGACGACAACAGAAACAAAAGAAGACAATGGGATTTACTCTTAAGGAGCTCGTTCTCGGTGTGAAATCGACTACAGTGTGACTGGAGCCTTTCGCACTCCGTTTCGGCAAGAACAACGCGGCGACCGATCGCCGCAAGCGAGTCCACAAGCGACTGCAAAAGTACAGAAATAGAAGAATTACAAGATTTAAATTAGAGCCTGTACGCGATTGAACTCAATCGACTACAGCCTCGGGGGCTACTCCCATCGGGAGCACAGTCGTGCACCCGATAAAAATCAAGACGAAGAATGTAGAGCAAGATTTTGAGCCTGTAGCCGATCGCAAGTGATCGACTACAGCCTCGGGGGCTACTCCCATCGGGAGCACTGTCGTGCACCCGATACAAATTTGAAGACAAAATACAAAGTTTACCTGGCCCGTGGCGCGGGAGAGAGGATCTGCGGAACTATCCGTCGCTTCTTTCGAAGCTGAAGTCCTGGCGGCAAAGCTAGGAGCTTCACGTTCCGCAGTCGCCGCATTGGGGGCTGCGCTGGGAGAATTCTGGACGGTACCAGCATCAGGAGCTCCACCCGCAGTTCCGGTTTTGTTCCTCTTTTCGGGAGGAACACTAGAAGCGTACCTGCGAGGGCTGATGGCCAGCACACTGCGACAAAAAGAGCAAATAATCAAACATCAAGCGCAGAAGAAAGAACGTTCGACTAAGAACAAGGAAAATAGCTTACTCATCATCTTCTTCCTCATCCAGCAAATCCGCATTCCAAGCGGTTGCGATTACTGGGAATGAAGGCGAAGGGGCGAGGGAGCGAAGTGGAGTCGCGGAGATAGGGGCCTTCCCGGGCGATTCCTCTAAGGAATTATCCTTGGAGGTAGCGTCGTTATCGTCCTCTACCCGACGACGCTTGCAACGACGTAGGCCGCCATTCGAGCCCTCTGCGTCATCCGAAGAATCGTCATCGGAGCTCGAGGAAGCATTGGCTATACTGGTATCGGCTAAGCCGTCCAGATGACTCGCCAATAATTCCGAGGCCTCTTCTCCCACAACTGGCGGATAGCAGTTCGCCACCGCTAAGCTCTACAAAAACGGAAGAGGGAGGCAAGAAAAAATTCAGTCGACCAAAGGCTCAAAGCAAAAAAGGAAATAATGACGAGTGGAAAGGATAAAACTAACCTCGGCTGGTGGGGGTTTCGAAGCGTCGAAAGCTTCGACTAGGCAGTCAGGGAACTTTTCCCCAACCTTCAAGCTGGTGACAGCCGCGATTTTCTTCTCGAACTCAGCGTTCGAAAGTTCCTCGCGGCTCACTCGGCTAGGATCTTCAGCGCCTTGGTATTCCCACATGGTGGAAGGCCTTTGTTGCAGCGGCTGGATCCTGCGCCTCAGAAAAATACTCGCCAGGTGCAGCCCGTTGAGTACCACACCGGCGGTTTGATCCCGGAGAGCAGACACTCTTGCGAGTAGGGGCGTGACGACCTGGGTTTCTTCGGCTGACAGCTTGTGCGCCCAAGACTTCCGCCTCTTCAAAACAGCGAACGGGTGGAACTCCACGAGCCCACCCGAGCTGTTGTCGATGACGTAGAACCACCTCTTCCGCCAGCTTTGGGCGGAGTCGACAAAGTGCATGTTGAAGTAGCTGCTCTCCAGTCGCGCCTGGATCCCGAAGCCACCTGTGCACAGCGGCTCGCCAGGCTCGGAGTCCACCCGCGATTTCTCGCGGAAGATGCGAACTTTGAAGAGGGCCTTCCACAGCGCCCAATGAGGGCGAATGCCAAGAAAGCATTCGCAGAACACGATGAAGCACGAAATGTGTTGCACCGCATTCGGAGGAAGATCGTGAAGCTGTATGCCATAGACATACAGCAACCCGAGGAAAAAAGGATGGAGAGGGAAAGAAACACCCCGAGACACATGGTCCGCAAAGACCACGCGCTCGTTCGATTGCGGGTTTGGTACCTCCTCTTTCTTCCCGAGGCGCACCCGCTTCTCAGATTCAGCCGGCAGCAGCCCCTCCCGCTGCATCTCCTTGATGCTCTTCGCGGTGGTGTTGGGGGAGCGCCAGTCGCCGGCCCGAGGCGCCGGTTGCGTGGAAACATCTCCGGATGCAGAAGCGGCGGCACCCTGTCTTTTGCCTCCGGCCATGGCTAACAACACGAGCTCGAGCGCGAGGAGGAAGATGAGTACGAGGAACACGATAGTTGAAGACGAAGGCTGGGAAATTTTTACCGCAGCACTAAGTCCCGTATTTATACACGGAGCGGATCAATCTCAGCCACTCGATGCGCTACGTGGCACGTATCGCAGCCACCACGTGTGAAGATGAAACGAAGGGGCGGCAAACGCTGTTTTGTGCCACGATCTTAACAGAAGATCGTGCACATTTACTGCGCAGTTCGCGTAAAAACCGGGAACGACGTCTCGTTTCCCGGTCAAAAAGCTGACCAGGTGGGCCAGCCATCTGCTACAACTCCGTCACGTCCCATCGGGAGGAGAGGAGTGCGCCATGACGTCATGGCATACATCATCAAGATCAAGATCTTTCGATTGGAAGTTCAAACGCGAAAATATCTTCGTACAAACAACAATTCCTTCGGATAAAAGCAACTTTTTTATGAACAATTCATGGAACAGAACCTCTTCAAACAAGAGAAAAATGCCCTATACACGAAAACTCTTTCGTATGGGCACAATATTCCAAACATGAAAAACTCTTTCATATGGACCTAACTTTTCCTCGGCACGAAATTTTTTCCGTATGGAACTCAATCGATCGAGTAGGAGGAACCTACCTCTTTTATACATGATATTCTTACATCATAAAAACCTGGATTGTTCAGCCGACTAGGCACATCCAGATGCCATATTCTTCGAATATGAAGGTAAGACCCAAAAAGATATCTCTTTAGGGCCTGGAATCGCACTCGAAAGCTGCGTCCTCCGGTATAATTCCGTGTCAACAACACGAAGAAAAATCCTATCGGACGCGCCGGGTACCCCCATAGGTTAAGTTCGACTCGATAAGTCCACAACGGCCCAGTCGCAACAATCACCTTATCGGGTTCGAGTCGGAGGTCTCGAATCTGTGTAGGCCAGGAATGTTTTTTCCCTAGTCGCAATTAATTGCCCCTGATCTCTCGGGAGAGCCAAGCTACTGTGCCACATCCTTCTGCAATAAAAGCCACAAAAACAGTCACTTATGTTGCTCGATACTCGAGCGTGAAGACTCATGGCACAGGGAACACACCCTTTAAAAACAAAAAGCTGATCAAGAAAGGTTTGACCGTCTACTCGACTGGAAAAAATCCCACTCGAGCAAACGCTCGGGGGCTACTGACGAAGATATGGATTCTGGACCTTGCGGATAAGGACACCCCATCTCAGGCCCAAGGTTAAGGCCCAAGAAGAGGCGCCCTTGGAATGCTCCGGAAGGCCCATGTAAAGCCCACCCGCAATGACTTGCGGATTAAGCTAGGAAACTTGTAACCGACCTAGCTAGAGTTCGAGTCCTCTCCGGGTAGAACTCGAGACCTGGCCATCTATATAAGGCCAGGAGAGCCCCCAGGAGAGGACCAAGCAATAACCGCACGACCCAAAAGCCTTGAACTCGAGACCTACTCTCGATTCGAGCACCACCATTGTAACCGATCTAATCTTCAATACAGATCGACAAGAGGCAGGAGTAAGGGTTTTACCTCTACGAGGGCCCCGAACCTGGGTAAATCTCGCCCCCCTGTCTAGCCGACGATTCCACCAGCGCTCATGGGTTCTCCTAATCGAAACCCGATAGGTTCACCAAAAGGATTTGTTGAGTTAGGGATTCGACAGCGGCCCACCTCGCTTCCAAGGCACGCGGAGCGCGCGTACCACTTTGCGGTTTAAATGTGGCCGATCGTCCTCCTCCTCTCTCTCTTTCTTTTCTCTCTCGATCGAACGACGCACGGCCGGCGGCGAACTCGGAAGCGATTGCTCACCTAGGGGGGTTGCAGGCGAGTGGCGAGTGGTCGAGGAAGTCACAGGGGCTCGGGGCTATGCAGGGGCGCTGAGATCGCGGTGTGAGGCAGCTCCAATCGATGGCGCGGTGCAGGTGTCCCGCGGCAGCTCCGACGAGTTCTCCGGTGCTCCTGCAAGCGAGGAACCACGGGAAGGCGTCAGGCTCGGTCCGCGGAGGGTGGGGAACACGATGGGAGTGACATGGAGGGCTGGGGTGGCCTCAGGCGTGCGCAACCCACCTCGACTGTCCGCGGTGGCTGCGGTGGTTCTTCGGCGATCTAGGCTAGCTGGGTGCTTCTCGAGCTCGTGGTTGGGTCTCGAGTGAGTGAGTGCGCGTGTGCGAGAGTGGTAGCAAAGGCCGTGACCTTGCTATGGCTTTATAGGGGCGGGGCGACCGTGTGCATGCTCGGGTGGCCACGGGCGTCAGTGAGACGCGCCCGTGCGTGCCCTGGCATGCCCATGTCGTGCCCTTTCCCTTTGGGAGCACCCAGGGGCGTGACTTGGAGTGGTCAATGGTCACTAGGTTGAAGAAACGAAAGAAAAATGGCGGGGGCGCACTGTAACTCGCGACAGTGGCGAGCTCTGTCAGAAGCCCATGCCGCTCGCCCGTGTTTCTCCCTCTGAACCTCACGCTCTCTCTCCCTCTGTGGTCAAAGTCACTTGGTGACTAAGGGATAGAAATGAGTTTCTATAGAAATTCCTAAGGAAAACATTGGTGTAGTATTTTGCCAAATTGTTTTCTTGATTTCAATAAAACCAAAAGTTATTAATAAGTTTAATACAACATTGACCCATGAATGTTGATGAACAACTTTGGAAACACCAGGTGGAAAACAATCCAGAAATATTCAGAAAACATCAAAAAACAAAGTGAATGATTTTAGAATCAAATTTGCTTGCATCGCATAGATAACCATTGTTCAATACATAATGTTGGATTACACAAGGGCATTAAAAGTTTTTGTTGGCTCACAAAAATGGTCTACCTCATGTGTTACAAGTGTCCCAAATCTGGTGTGTGGCAGTTTCCTCAAGAGTATTGAATTAGGTCCATTTGGAAATCCGGCATGGTTGATGTTGTGGTTGACACAATTAGCCGGAAGGCCTAATGTCATATCTCTTTGAACCCGTAGGAACAACCACTCCCCGTGACAATTCTTGTGTGGCTTAATTCTAAGAAGTTTCCCTCCCCGTTCTTCCAAACTGGAGTTTTACATTCACTTGATGACCTATAGAAGGCTTTTCATGAGCCCGATGTTGGTATCTATAACATCAAGGGTAACTCGGAAGTTGATCTTTCCAATATCTCTCCGTTGAACCTCCAAAACCTTTTTTTAGTGGAAACAAGTTCATCATGAGAATCATCTCGTGGTGTTTTGTAACTGCCATCGATCAGTTCCCTTTTCAAGTTATTGGTACTTGAAGTTCTGTTCATCTCACACATTGTGTAAATTTGTCAGTCACTTCAGTCGTGGGATCTTAACCATGTGGTAAACGTATTGCTACGGATAACCCACAATAGGAAAGAGATTCCTTATTTTCTTCCGGTGTTTCAATCCCCATTGGTTACCCATCCTTATGGTGACCAAGAATACCTTATTCATTACGGTGTTCCAAACCCTGTTGGTTACTCATCTTTATGGTGGGACCAAGAACTCTTTCTGCTATACGGTGTTTCAACATCTTTTGGTTACTCCTCTTCTCTGGTGAAGTAACATCCCGATCCTTGACCAGGATTTCAAGAAAATTGTTATGGAATGGTTGAAAGTTCCGTTATCTTCCGTGTCCACTCCGAAGAGTGAACATGATCTTGTATCAAATTCTCTCCGATGCATGATTACAGTGTTTTCTCGTGTTTTCCCTCGTATACACGTATTATGTTTTGGTATCCAAGACCATCCTCACGATCTTGGTATTCTGTTTGAAGAAACCTGGATGTCATAAGTTGTCCAACCTTTCTTTTCCAAAAGGATTTAAGGTCTTGTGCAAAGCTCATATTCTAAATTCTTTCAAGAACCCTCGTCCATAAACTTGAAACCTTCTCCTATTCCTCTGTTACCTTGATGTGTTTCATGCCTGTTAACTCAAAAGTTCTTTACGAACATTCTTGTTATGAGTTAGCCATGAGATACTCGATCTTCGTGAAGATCAAATTCCTAAGAGTTTTCCCTCCTACCTAAGGTGTAGCCGCTGGATATCTTTGCAAGTGCTACGGATCAACCTCTTCGAGAAGAGAACCATAAGGTTCGAGAAGATCGTTCAAAACCGGTGTTCCTTCTTTCTTCTCCTTCGGGAATCTCGGGACGAGATTCTTGTAAGGGGGCTAGATTTGTAACATCCCAAATTTGCTCAATTAGGGTGTGTGGTGTTGTGTTCATATCATACATGCATGAAACAGAAATTGAAACCAATTTAAAACAATTTAAATTATGTATTTAAGTGGTTTGAGAAAAATTCCACAAATAGTACTTAAAATGGGTTCCAAAATTTTGTTCTGAAAAGTAATTCAATTACACCAAAGCAAAACATGGTTTGGTTGGAAATTTGATGAGCTTTTCAAAAACTATTTTTGCCAATTTTTATTTTTGTAAAAAGGTCCTGAAAACATGCAATTATAGTGCTATCCTTTTCTGCCAGGGGCTTCTTTTTAATTTTATTTTTCCTTCAGGGTTTTTTTCAGAAAACCCTCCTTGTCTTCTTCCTCCCGTCAAGAGACAAGCAGGCAGCTTGCCGGAGCTGCTGCCACGCATGTGCCGCCCCCTGCTTGCGTGGCTAGGCCTGGAGGACGTCGTGCTCTTCCTCTCCTCCTCCTCCCTATCCTCTCTTGCTCTCTGTATCGTTCGGAAGAAGAAAACCGAACCAAGCCCTAGCTCTATTGTGTCTGTTCGGCCGCCGCCGAGTCCCGCGATTGCCACCGATGTAGACCACCTCGAGGCTCGTCGTTGGTCTCTATAGCTCCGTGGAGTTCCCCTCTACCTTCTACCCGCAGGAATCGAGCCGAGAAGCCCTGAGTCGCCGCTACCGTGCGCATCTTCCCGAGCTTCGGCCGCCGGTGGTCGAGCTCGATGTCGTCGCCTCTGTCCGCCCCTGCCCCCTCCGACCATTCCACGAGCTCCACCGCACCGTGGTGAGCTCCCCATGCTCTCCGTTTGACCCCTCTCCCTCTGTACCGCCCCGATGCCGTGCACCACCGCTAGCCGCCGGCAGACCTCGTCGCCGGCGAGGAATCCGACCACCATTCGGCCTTCCGCCACCACCCCTCGACTTCCCTCGAGCTCCTCTCCGTTGTGGTATAGTTTGTTTCCTCAATTGCACACAAATTCGATCGAATTTGATCTTATCTATGAACAACAGAGAGGATTCATCCGTGTGTGATGTCACAGTGACATCATGATGGTGTCATCGTTTCCCTTTTTAGTAATTCCATTAAATTCCAGAAAATGAATTAAAAAGAAAAAATGAACAACTTTCATTATGTTAAGCAGAAAAATAAAAGGAAGGTACAAATCTATTCAGAAAATTATTTGGAACCCAAAAATGTCACTTTCATACATGTTTGACACACTTCATTTTTGGATATTATTTAACGTTATTTAATTCTTTTAAAATGGAAAAATAAGTTTTTATTCAATAAAATTATAAAAATACAAGTTATATATCAAATTGATCAAAATGAAAAATGCAACATAGCTATGGTGTTTTCAAACCCATTTGAGCTTTTAAAATTGTACTCACTTTCATAATCACCCGAATTGCCCCTCCGGGGTCTATTTTCGGGATAATTTCAGTAAAAATGCTTAACTGACATACGAACCCTAGCAACCCTATCTTCATGTTTAGGGCTTTATCTCAGTGCATTAACTTGCTCATGCATACATATTGTGCATTGCATCGATGCCATATGTTAATTGTTGTTCCTCTTTTCGGTGTTGTTTCCCCCTCGGTAGAATCTGACTCCGAAGTGATGGCCAACAACTCCAATGGCGAATACTTGATCTTAACCGACAAGTCAAGCACTTATCCGAGAAGACATTTCTATTGGTTTTCTTATAACCAAGGAAAGCATAACCTCTTATCTGCTCATATATGTTTTCCAACATCATTTGATTCTCGTACTTTAAATTCGATTCCAAAGTATTTGATGTCAGTAGATATAGTTCACCTATATACAACATTGCCCCAATATCCTGATCCACTGCTCCTAGCTGCCATAGATTTTCTTGTGCGCATCGCCAGAGCCTCATATCTGCTTTGCTTAGCTTCACATGTTTGTTTACCTATGCTCCATCTGGTTGATGAATCAGAGCTACGAGAACCTAATATGATATGATGACGTGGTGAGATGAGCTTTGTGTGGATAACTTGACTAAGCCTGGTATGGGAGGCCACTTGGGATGTGGTTGTTCGTCCTATACTCGCCAACCCTAGGATTGAGGTCTCGAGCGAAAGCCAAGACTGAGCGTGCAATCACACGCGGGTTCTAAGTAACCGCGCTCGACCAACTAACTTGTTTGGCCAGATCCATGAGTCATGTAGTTTGAGATTTCCATTCGGCCCCGCAAATAAAACCTTTTAAACGGGTTTGAAAACAAAATGCTCCGCTAGGGCGTGACCGGGGCCAAGTGATGGGCGTACATGGATCTTGACCCCGCCTCACAGAGACAGGTGCCATCAGGAGGATGGCCAACTCCCTGTTGACGGGGTGGCCCTGTCTTGGGTTGACTCATGGATAGGGTCGGGTAAGGTAAAGGTCGTGGCCAGCCACCCTCTGCCGCGTTCAATGGAAGAGCGTACATGTGGCGCTAAGAGTCGGATGGTATGTGTGGGTAAAGTGTACATCCCTGTAGGGCAATCTTTTCGAAAAGCCGTGTCCACGGTTAAGGACGACTTGGTGAATGCAAAGACCTTAGATAACTTGAACGTGACGTAAAAGATGTTGAAAAAGCATGGAGGTAATGTTTGAAGGGTGCCTCCTCGGAGATGCCGAGAGGGGTGATCCTTGTAGCATGTGAGATGTTGGGTAATGATATTGGTGGATGAAAAGAATGATGATCTCAGTAGTTGACTAGTTTCCTCATCTGTTTTGAAAATACTCCATGAGACGTGCTATTCTTCCTCGATTTGGAAAACAAAGATTGCTTTACGCAAATCGGCTCTCATAAAACCCTTTCTGAAGATAGATGATATATAATAGGTTAACTAAGTCTTGTTGAGTACCTCCCGTACTCAGGTTTGCTAATTTTGGTTCAGGTGGAGTTCGTCACTTCAGTGGTGGTTCAACGTGGACATCGAAGAGTAGTTCGGGGTTCCCAGGTAGCAGCCTGGAATCTATGGGCTGGGACGTCGCCTTATGTTGCGGCCTCTTAGGCCTTTTTGGTTCTTGTTGATTAGCAATATAATTTGCCTTCCGTTGTCTGATGTAATATTGGGTCGTGTGACCTCTGTTTGTAAAGCTATACTCTAGTAATACCTGTTCGATGCAGCTTTCATGTCTAGAGTGATGCTTTGATCGGTTGCTGGTTTCGAGCTTATTGTTATACGTATTTGGCTATGCCTGCATAGTTTTCGCAGTCGAGGGGTTGTGGAGCCGATGATCCATTTCCGAGCACGCCTGCCGATGTGATTCGGCCTGGGGCTTGGTAACCCCAATAACCCTCGATTGTTGTTGCACTTTCTGGACACATAACATATCTGTATAGCTTTGATCCCGTTCCTTCAGTTTCATACGATTCTTGGACGCTTTGATATGCATAGTTGGTTATGACTAGCATGGACACAAGGAGTAGTAGTACCGTGGTGATCCGGCCTGCGTGCCGATGAATCCGGTTTGCCTGCCATTATTTGTTGCGGCCGGGGCTGGTAACCCTGAAGCCCTTGTGAGTCCATATCTAGGAGCACATAATAGTATGTATATCTCTGGGTCCGGGGTCGTGACAGATACCACGTAGCGGTAGTACCGCTGTCACCAGCGATAGTACCGCCAGGCTGAAGAGGGGTTAAACGGCTAGATTTGGGGAGGGGGTATAAATATCCCATCCTTTTCTTCCCCAAGAGGTAGCTTGTCCAGCATTGAAGTCAAAATTTATTGAGCTCACCAAAAGCTATATTTCTCCCAATCCGTCCACCCAAACTCATTGATTCTTGGAGGATTGAAGGAAAAGGGCCGGATCTACATATTCACCAACATGTTCTTCATTTCCCCCTTATTCACCTGAGGGGATCTAGTCTAGGGTTTCCTCGTGGAAAACATAGACCCCATTACTACTCACTTGTTGATTGTTGGTGATTCTTGGGAGCCCCCAATTCGATTGTGGGTGTGTGCCTCAAGTTCATTGTAAATGATTCGATTTCTGCCTCAAAGGGAATCAATAGTGGAAGGTGAACTAGGCCTTTGTGGCAAGGTTCATCGGAGAATAGGGTGAGGCCTTTGTGGCGTTGAGTAGGTCTTCATGGTGAAACTCACACCCCTCCGATGAGACGTACTAGCCTCAAAAGGTGGAACTCGGGATTACATCCTTGTCTCCACGTGCTTCTGTTATCGGTTACGTCGTTCCCTCTCCTTTACTTTGCGTTTGTATCTTTCTTTGTATTGTTCTTGTCATATAGTTAAATTCACCGTAGATGTATATCTAGAGAATTTACCTCTTGTGTCAAGCCTAATTTGAAAAGGTATTAAAATTGGTCGTAGCACCTATTCACCCCCCCCCTATAGGTGCCCATACTATCCGGTCAACTAGTATCAGAGCCTCGAATCTTATTTTGGGCTTAACCGCCTAAGAGTTTTAGTATGGTCAATGGAGGGGAAGCCTCCGAGCCCGTGGCACAAGTCACTATGGATGATCTCAAGGAAATGAAAGATTCATTGACCTCATCCATGGATACCAATGTAACGCCCCGACCTCGGAACTATGCAAAGTGCTGGGTGTCACCGGTTACAATACCCGACTGAAGGTTACTGGGGTTACCACTCCCATGTTGAATCCCATCAGCAGGCGCGGCTCGGTCATGGATCATCGGCACACAACCCCTCAGTCATGACATAACGTTGGGCCCAACCAAGTTGCGTAATAAAGAGATCAAGACTCGGAACAATCTGGCACATCACAGTCTCTACGACACAAATAATATATATTTCAACTCTTAACAGAGAAAATATAGCAGAATACAATCAGAGGTCACAGACCCAACATTTCAACAAGCGAAAGCAATTATAGTTGTTCTAAACAACAAGAACCAAAATATGGTCTAAGAGGCCTACAGATAAACAAGTCAGACAGCTTGCTCCTAACCACCCCAGGTTGCCACCAGGAAAACTTAGACTACTCGTCGACGTCCACGAAGAAACCAACTTTGACTTCGGAGAAGTCCTCAGCTATAACAGAGAAAAGATTCCACAAAACAACAGTGAGTACAGGAGGTACTCGCATGGTTACTAGAGCTACTAGCTAGAATGAGGCTTTAGCAAGGCTATTTGATTGTTATTTTGAAGAAAGCCATTTTTTAGTTTAAAAGACCCGACTAGGCAACGTCTATAAGAAGGTTTTGAAATGAGATAGAAATTATAACTCTTCTTCTTCAGCTTCTGAACAAGGCATCCGCCAACCCAGCATCACATCCGCTGCCTCAAGTTTTATTGTTCAAGTTCTCTACGATCTCAGTTGTTGTTCCCAAGGATGTCCATAACCGTGGACACGACTTTTCTAATAGATTTACCCTGCAGGAGTGTACTATTTTAACCACCGGTACCGTTCGGCTCCTTGCATGATCATTAGGCCTCTTCCTAGGAGGCTTGCAGAGCGGGCGTGGTTATAACCTTTACCCTGCATGAATCTATCCCCGGGATCATTGGTGAAGCGTAGTCCAGGTTCAGTGCCTCCGACACCCTGGACCGAGGCCACCTCCTAAACACCACCGTCTTCGTTCGCAACTCGTCCACCATCTTCACGCACACGCAAATGGAAAGCTCAAACTAAAGGACCCCAGGCTACACCCTCGCAAGTTAGTCGGTCGTTAGGGAGTCCATATGTCCCACCAATGGACGCACACTTTGTCTTGGTTAAAGACGAAGAGAACTCGCTCCTAGGGGCATGAATGAGGCAAAACACCACCATTCACCGATGGCAACTCATCCATGCCAGTTAGCATTTTAATTTGAGATCACTGGTCTCCAACACATCCGTACATGAAATAATATCTTCCAACCACGATCCATCATCGGACCCAAGTATTCAACTAAGCATGGCTAAGCAATTAAGTAGCATATAGCAGTATATCGGGCCACACACAAACTATGGATAATAGGAAGGGAAACATGTATTGGTGTCCGGGAAAAAATGCAACTACCAGGAGAGTATAGACAAAAATTTGAATTGAATGCAATATTATGGTGGAAAAAATACTTAAGGGAAAACATGGGATCATAGGATGCTCAAGAAAGGGATTTACAGTTGCCTTGTTGAATTCACAGAGGTAGGAATCGTCGAAGAAGTTTTGTTGCACTTCAACTCCTCGATCTACCGAAGCACAAACAACCTCGGAAAGGAAACAACATAAAGAACAATTACAGCAGGTGCAATGCACACGCATGGTGACATGATATTTTAATGCAACTAAAAGATCATGGACATACTGAAAGTGCATTTCGTTTTCCCGGTGTTTTGTGTGTTAGTTAACAATACTAAGTACACTATTTATCGAGATGTTTAGTGTGCATGTGTTATACTTAACATCAGCATCAATCACCGAAAATATCGGTGAAGATTGGGCTAAGAGATTTGGGACAGTGAGCAACCGGATTATTCTAACCGGATTATTCAGGGAAACCGAATATTCCGGTTAGGATGGTTTGGGTCCAGTTCGGGACAGAGATGAGCCGGATTATTGGTACCGGATTATTTAAACCATACCGGATATTCCGGTTGTGGAGTTTCTGCTCGAAAACCGGCTAAGGACTGGAGTTGAAACTCACAGATGTGAACCGGATTATTTGTACCGGATTATTCTGGAGGAGCCGGAATATCCGGTTCAGCTGCATGCGCAAGACAGAAGCCAGCTTGATTATTTGTACCGGATTATTCAAAGGCAACTGGATAATCCGATTTAAGTCAACGAACTCGGTGGAAATATACCAACCGGATATTCCGTTCCAAAACTTGGACCGGATATTACGGTACCTGTTTTCCAGCCAAACGGCTATATTTGAGGAGGGGATATCAACACCCCTCCTCTTCCACCTTGAACTCCAGTTCTTCCCCTTGGCATTCGATAGCATTTAAGAGCTCACCAAATCCTCATTAACTCCCAATCCCTCCCACCAAACTCGAAGATCTTTGGACGATTGAAGGAGAAGGCCCCGATCTACATCTTCACCGAGTCGTTCTTCATTTCCCCCTCTCTAGCTCGAGGGATCTAGCCTAGGGTTTCCTCTTGTGGAGAACCTAGGCATCTTGCTACTCTTGGTGATTCAAGATTGTTGGGAGCCCCCAATTTGGTTGTGGGTGTGTGCCCCAAGTTGTTTGTAAAGGATTAGATTCCCGCCTCAAAGGGGATCAATAGTGGAAGGTTAACTAGGCCTTTGTGGCGCGGTTCATCGGAGAATAGGGTGAGGCCTTTGTGGGGTTGAGTAGGCCTTCGTGGCGAGCTCACACCCCTCCAACGAGACATACTCCCTTAACAAGGAGGAACTCAGGATTACATCGTGTCTCCGCGTGCTTCATATCGGTTACCTCGTTCCCTTCTCCCTTTACTTGTACTTGTATTGTGATTGTTGTTAGCCTTTTCATATAGGTAAATTCACCGTAGTTGCATCATCTAGATAATTTACCTTTGTGTCAAGCCTAATTGTGAAAGAAAAAAGAAAATTGGTCGTAGCACCTATTCACCCCCCCCTCTAGGTGCCCATACTATACTTTCAATTGGTATCAGAGCCTCGGATCTTCTATCGGGCTTAACCTCCTAAGACTTTAAGTATGGTCGATGAGACGGAGACCTCCGGTTCTGAGGCGCCGGTCTCTATGAATGATCTCAATGAGTTGAAAAATTCATTGACCTCATCCATGGAGACCAAAATCGATGAGTTGCGTCAAGTCTTGATGCAACTCTTGAACGCCGAAGGACCGGAGGTCACCGGCTCATCTCCTCCGGACGCAAATCCGGAGGGCGCCAAGAAAGGGGATGATGGTGATCCATCTAAAAATGCTTCCGTTGAAAACTCCATCGGTAAGGGTACGGAAGGAGAGGAAGAATATCACTCCGTCAAAGGACGTTATTCTCCCGATCCTCCCGTCCCACATCCTCATATAATTCCTAGGGGTGATCCACCTAAAATTGATGCTTTTTCTTTCCGTGAATGGAAATATTACATGGAGACTCACTAGAACTCTTCTTGTATAGAACTTTGGAGGGTCACTCGTGATGGATACAAGCCTCATGACCCCAAGAACTTGACAATAAGAGAAGTCGTAGATTGTCAACTCAATTACACCGCCTTGTCTATTCTTCAACAAGCCGTGGGTCCTAACCACATGCCGCATCTTTAACTATATTCCACCGCCAAGGAAACATGGGATGCTCTTGTCGTCATGTTTGTGGGCAATGAGAGCATGCAAAGGAATAGGTATGATGCCTTGAGCAATGAGGCCGAAGGGTTCTATATGCATGATGGAGCGAACCATGAAGCCATGTACCGAAGGCTCAAGACTATTGCCACCGCATTCTCTAATGTTGGTGCCAAGTACATTGATGATGCTTGGATAAAAAGGAATTACATGATTGCTCTCATGCCATTTGAGCCCGCGGACTTGAAGAGCATTCAAAGAAGACATGACTTTGCTGCTTTGACCTCAACCCAAGTTATGAAAGAGATGTGCTCCTATCAAGTGCAAACCAAGAATGCTCTTGACAACCGTTATAAGGTCATAGGAATGCACAAAGGGGCATTGGTTGCTTTGAAGGCCAACGTTGTGTCAAGAGAGGTTGAGTATGAGGAAGAGGGCCATGAGGAGTTGGCTCCATTGAAGGATCAAGAATATGATCTCGTGCTCAAGGATATCATTGCTCTCACCATGCAAAAGTTTTGGAGGAATCCTCCCAAGGCCAAGCAATATGTTGAGGAGAAGACCAAGTCTCGCTATGGCAATGATGGGACTCAACGAGTGATTTCTTGCTTCAATTGTCAAGATAAGCACCATTTCATTGCGGAGTGTCCCTATGAAAATAGAGAACTCCATGGTGGAAATCTCATTCGCAAGGACAAGTCCAAGGTTGACTACAAGAAACCTCACTTCAAGAAGAAACCAATCAACAAGAAATCTCCCAGAAAGTTTGTGCTACTGACTCAAGAGGAATATGATTCCGGTAGTGATGAAGAAGAAGAAACCACAAGTGAAGTGGACGCTCTTGCTATTGATTCTACTCCATCATCTTCATCTCTATTTGAATCCCCCCCCCAATGAGAATCATCCTCACCCAAATGCTAAGTGCTTCATGGCTAAGGCCTCGGAGGTATCACCTTCTCCCAACTCTAAGACCCCAAGTGAACTAGAAAATGATGTTAGTCTTAGAGTAGAATATGAAATTTTCTCCTTGGAACGTTTTATGTCTAACATATAAGGGGAGACCAAGAAGTACTTCGATCATCTCATGAGCCAATTGGGAGAGGCCCATGAAGCTCTTGAGAAGAAAGGTGAGATTGAGAGAAGGGATGCGGATGAGATAGCATCCCTCTCCATGACTCTTGAAGAAGAGCATGATGGGAGAGTTTCTCTTGAGGAGGACCTTGAATCTATTGAAGAGTCACAAAATTAACTTGTTTCTAATATCACTAAGGAACGTGACCTTGCAATTGCTAAATATAAAAAGGCTAAAAAGGATAAGGTTGAGTTTGGTGTTGGTCATGGTAAACTAACCGAGGAGTTTGAAAAACTAACCAAGGCTCACAAAGCTTTGGAGAGTCAACATTCTTCCCTCAAAGAGTTGCATGAACAACTTCAAACTCAACTTAACAACCCTAGCACCTCTACTTCTTCTTGTGATCATGCAAATATTATTGAGGAAAATGCAAGGTTGAAGGATAAGCTAGCAAGGCTCAAGGGCAAAGGCCCTCAAGTTGGGAAGGTTGTTGCCTCTACCCCACAAGTGGTTGCCCCTAGCCCTCATGTGGTTATTGCTAGACCACAATTGAGTGCTCCAAGGCCACAAGCAAGGTCTTGGATATGTTGCCAAGAAGAAGAAAAACAAGAAGAAGAGCAAGAAGAAGGCCAACAATGGTGCCCCTTGTGGTGTTGTCATTAGGGATAACACTACTCGTAGCAATCTCGCACAAGCTAGCAATGTTGCTTCAAGTAGTGGTGTCATGAGGGACAACACTACTCGTGGCATTTCCACGGGAACTAACAATCCACACCATTTCTTATATGTTGATTATTATGGTGTTGTGCAAGCTAAATATGTTGGTCATATTGAGGGTTACATCGACTATACCATTTGGGTTCAAAAGACCCTTGTTGCTAACATGAAGGGACCCTCCTTGGGTCCTAACTCTAGTCAATGATCTCTTGAAGGACTATGCTTCCGGTGGTTCTAAATGGATAATTGATATTGGATGCACTAGTCATATGACAGGAAGCAAAGAACTTGTGACGGAGTTGCGCCCAAACGACATTCAAGCAACCATCAGTTATGGAGACAAGTCCAAATCTAAGGTAACGGGGTTTGGCAAGGTTGTGATTGCTCCTGATATCGCTATCGTGGACGTCATGCTTGTTGAATCCCTTGGTTACAATTTACTTTCAGTTTGTTCATTAGGGAAGATGGGTTTCTCCGTTTTCTTTGATCCTAATATTGTGGTCCTTTTGAGGAGCAAGACTCTTGACGTTGCATACGTGGGACATGTTGAAAATGAGTTGTTCGTGGTGGACTTTTTGAAGTCTACCAACTCTCAAGCAATGTTTCTTTTCGGAAAGGAGGACGTGGGGTGGTTGTGGCATCGCCGCTTATCCCATGTCAACATGAGAATGTTGCAAAGTCTTCACAAAGGTGGCCTTATTGTCAGACTAAAAGAAAATGTTTCCTTTTCCAAAGATCGTGTTTGTAGGTCGTGTGTTGAAGGAAAGATGCATGATATCTCGCACAAGGCCAAGACTATTATTTCATCAAAGAGGATCTTGGAGCTTCTCCATGTTGACCTCTTTGGTGTCGTGCACGAGGCAAGTCTTGGTGGAAAGAAGTATTGCTTGGTGATTGTCGATGATTATTCAAGGTACACTTGGGTTTATTTCTTCAAGTGCAAGAGTGAGACTCAACAAACCATCATCGACTTCTCCAACCAAGTGCAACGTCAACACAATATGCAAATCATGGCTATTAGGAGTGATAATGGTTAGGAGTTCAAGAACTACACTTCGAATGAATTCCTTAGTGAAGAGGGCATTCGTCATCAATACTCCGCCAATTACACTCCTCAACAAAATGGTGTTGCCAAAAGGAAGAATCGCACTCTCTTGGATATGGCAAGGACCATGTTGGCGGAGTATTCTTCTCCCCAATATTTATTGGGCGAGGGAATATCCACCGCATGACACTCCTCCAACCGACTCTACATCCGCAAGGGCTTGGACAAGACTCCATATGAGATCCTCACCGACAACAAGCCCAACGTCTCCTACTTCCGTGTATTCGGTTGTAAGTCCGCGTTTTTGAACCACGAAAGGCTTGGTTTCCATTTTTTATTTGATCAAGGGTGTTAGGTTGTCTAAATTTCAATCCAAAACTGTTGAGGGTATATTTTTTGGTTACGGTGCCGAATCCTAAACTTATAGAGTCTTTGACAAAGCCTCACGGATTGTCATAGAATCTTGTAGTGTGGTGTTCGAGGAAAATGATGGCTCCCAAGTGGCGCAATTTCATGTTTCTAATGTAGATGTTGAAATGTCTCAAGAAGCCATTGGAAGGATGGGTGTGGGATTTTTCCGCCCCATTGAGGGACACCTTATGGCGACTCGAGAAGCACTATGCTCTACTCAAGTGGAGCCCTCCTCTACAATAGAAGAACTAGCCAAGGAGCCAAGTGTTACACCTACCCAAGAACATGTTGAAGACCCTCCTCTTATTCATCAACTTACTACGCAAGATTGAATGTGCAACAATGTCCCTAGAGGGGGGGTTGAATAGGTGATTAAAACTTTTCCGGTTAAGGCTTGCTAAATGCGGAAGTAAACTATGTGTTTAAATTAACAAGCACACAACCTAAATATTCTAGGGTCAACTAGGTGCACCAACAACTTATGCTAAGCAAGAAAAGTAACAAGGTGATAGAAAGATATATAGCTTCAATCTCGAAGGCTATCACAATGTAAATTGCATAAGTAAAAAACTCAGGTATAGAAATAACCGATGAACACAGAGACAATGATGTATTCCCGAGTTCCTCCCACAAGGGCAGTACATCTCGTTGGAGGGATGTGAGCTCGCCATAAAGGCCTACTCAACGCCACAAAGGCATCACCCTATTCTCCGATGAACCCCGCCACAAAGGCCTAGTTCACCTTCCACTATTGGCAATCTTCGATCGAGGCACACACCCAAAACTTAATTGGAGGCTCTCGATGTCACCACAATCTTGGGGCACACATCCACAACTCAATTGGAGGCTCCCAAGAACACCACAAGTCGTCTAGGGTCCAAGACCCAAGAGTAACAAGATCACAAACTTTCACTTCCACGAATCCTCATGGAGAGACCAAATCGATGCAACCGATGCAAATGGCAAGAGCACAAGTGCTCAAATCCTCTACTCTCGAATTCCAGCAAAGCAACAAATTTTTATGGGGGAATAAGAGAGGAAGAACAATGGAGGAGAAACACCAAGAACTCCAAGATCTAGATTCACTAAGTTCTCCTCGCAAAGAGGAGAGATGGATTGGTGGAAATGTGGATCTAGATCTCCTCTATCTTCTCCCTCAAAGATATGCAAGAATCATAGGAGGGATTGGGAGAGGGGAAAGCTTTCCAAAGTCAACAATGGTGGAGAAAGAGAGAGGTAAAACGGGCTGGGAAAGACTTGGGGACTTTGGGGAAGAAATCCCCTTAAATAGGTGCTAAAAAACTAGCCGTTTTTTGTCCGAAATGATTCCGGACAGCCGGAATATTCCGGGGCATTCCGGATGCTAACAGAGCTTTTCGCGGACAAGTGGATTGCACTAGAATGACTGAACACCCATACGAGAAATGCTATAAATTTTGCATACGAACTCTATTTTCGATGTTCTTGGGCTCGTTGAAATCGCAACGACGAGCACAAGAATATGCAGAGAAGCATCATTGTACATCAATGGAAGATAAAACCAAATGGGTAAAGGTTTTAACCTCTCAAAAAGGAACAACCGATAAAACCTCCAACACGAAAACACACATAACTTTTGCGAATGAACTCCGAATTAGGTGAATCCAATTGGGTTGGAAAAGTAATAACAAGGAATATCAAAACAAAAAGGAATGGAGAAGTTACCACACATGGAAGGTGTGGAAACATTCTCAAAGCTGAACCGGATATTTTCACCACCGAAAGCGCAACAAGTTTCTCGTACCAAAACCGTTTTCGATAAACCTTGGCTTGCCATGAAGATCACTACAAGCACCAAAACCCCGAGGAGATAAAAGCCAAATAAGAACCAAGAAAGATGATATGCAAGTATGCAAAGGTTTGAGCTCTCCACAAGAATTCGATCACGTTACTCACTTGAGAGCCCCTCTTGATAGTACGACTATCTATCCTATAGCCCGGTCTCCCAAAGACATGAGACCGGTAAAATATAAAACCTATCAAGATCATACCTTTTCCTTGAGAATTCCACTTGATCTAGATGATGACGATCTTGACTCTCTCAAGATGGATCCTCTTTCTTGATCATGCTTGCTAGCACATGCTCCTCTTGATGATGACTTGCAAGTTGCTCCCCCATACACCATTATGGAAGAGGCTAGCTCCCCCATACACCATTATGGGAGAGACCCTTATCGGCAAATCTTCACGAGGCCACAATCTCCAAATGGGTGGCAAGCATCAAGTATATGATTTCTTCTAGATGCTTCACTTGAGCTTCCATGTCAAGCTTGATGACGAACACCACTTGACGACAACATAGACCATGGGCAATATGAAATCTTCCTTTTGATGCATGCCCATGGAAAGATACCTAACCACACATAGAGATGCCACACACACATATTATGGGTTAGTTCACAAAGCTCTATGATCAAATTCTTACCATACCACGAGATACACAATCCCACTTGGTACATCTTCTAGATTTGTGTGTTGATCACTTGCTTGACCAACCTTGTATCTTTTATTCTCACTTCAAAAGATGATGTCTTGAAGATAATCATGAAAGATCACCTAATCCTTTTCTTCAAGACACACTAGCAATATGCACAACTCTATACATGGCCATTCTTCATATAAAGCCTTGAATATAATAATGGCCATCAAGAAAGCTAATAGAGTTCAACACATGAACTCCATTATTTCCTATGGACAAGATCTAAAAGGATAACTCAATGCAAACATTAGTACATAAGGATTGTCATTAATTACCAAAATCACATATGGGGGCACCATGCACTTTAAAATATGCAACCACTCCTATCATTAATGCTAGTCAAGGCCAAGGCCAAGATCAACCATCCTCATCCTCCTCTCCTCAATTTGAAGCTAGTGTTGAAGAAGTTGATGATGATGATGATGATGATCAAGGCCAAGTTGGTCAAGACGGGGACTCAAATGATCAAGATGATCAAGTGATCCCTCCTCGCAATAATGAGGAGATCGAAGCCCATCGTGCTATAAGGATAAGAAGAGCTTTGAAGCAAATTGATGCCCAAGAAAACAAGGTCTTGGAAGATATTCAAGCTAGAAGATCCACTAGAAGGCAATTGGAACATTTTAGTGAGCATCAAGCTCACATATCTATGGTGGAACCAAAGAAAGTGTTTGAAGTTCTTGAGGACTCCGATTGGGTTGAAGCTATGCATGATGATCTCAATAACTTTGAGCACAACAAGGTTTGGAGATTAGTTGAGAAGTCCAAAGATTGCCACAATGCTATTGGCACTAAGTGGATATTCAAGAACAAGCAAGATGAGCATGGAATTGTTATAAGGAACAAGGCAAAATTGGTAGCTCAAGGTTACACTCAAGCTGAAGGCATTGACTTTGATGAAACCTATGCTCCCATGGCTCGCCTTGATTCCATCCGTATCCTTCTAGCTTATGCATCTTCGCATAATTTCAAATTGCAACATATGGATGTTAAAAGTGCTTGTCGGGGGGTTACCCCCGAGTAGGGTAAAGACAGGTGGTAAAGGCCGCTTGCAGAAGAGAGGTTTGGTCGAGTAGCCGACTACCGGGTACTCGCTACCCGGTCGACTGCTACTCGGTCTCACCTCAAGATGACCAGAAGGAGATATCAATCAAGTTCCACCTTGACGAGTAGAAGGTTTGGCCCGAGTACAATTGGCGGGAACCGTTGGCGGGAACCTACTCGGGCAGAAAGTCAAAGGAGCCGTTCTGACACAGGATCCCGCGTATCCTGGGTCCGTACTTGGCAGCATTCGAACTACTGTTCACGTGGGGACGGCCTGCCTGACAGTGACAGCATGGAAGCAGGCCGTGGCAGGATAAGGGGGGCCTACTTTGTGCCTAGGTACAGTGATACCAGTCTGTCCCCTAGTTTTGCCCAACGACTTTACAGAAGCAGCCAAGATCAACGACCAAAGCTGTCAGCGGGTACTCGGAGAAAGGACAGTGTGCACACTATGTCGACACTTGTCTAAGATTTGGACGTATCCGGCTGGGCACCGTGTATATAAGGTGCCCCGCCGCCTCCTGCGCGAGGCATGCTCCCAGAGAGGCTCTCACAGGCTCATAGCAAACCCTAGAAACCCTAAGTTCTTGACCTAGCTCTACTCGGAGAAGAGAGAAAGGCTACTCGGTAGCCTCACCATTTGTACTGTGGCTACTCGGAGAGACATCGAAATACATAGAGAAAGGCAGGAGTAGGGGTTTTACCTCCTCACGAGGGCCCTGAACCTGGGTACATCGTGTTGTTTGTGTTGTGTGGATCTTACCTCACGCGGCTACTCGTCGCGTGATCCCTCCCCGGACACCTCCAGCGTCCATCGTTCCCACATCTTTAGCCATCCCATGGCATCTGCCGTGACACCACCACGACAGTTGGCGCCCACCGTGGGGCAACCAGCGGCGCTGGCTGGAGTTACTGTTCGGACGGGATCTTCATCAGCGGAGCGCGTAGTTTGTGGCCTTGTCCACAGATTCGGCTCCTTCGACTTCGTCACCGACAACGCCGGCTGTTTCGGCGGCATGGCCATGCCGGAGGGCGGCTCGGTGATCTCCTTCGGCTCTCACCTCGTCTACGTCGCCACCATCGCCAACAACGCCTACCCCGAGCTGGTGCACGATGCGGAGGATCCTCCTGCGGTTGTTGCTGCTCGCGGAGGGCCCGCATGCAGCTCTGCGTGCTGCGCTGAGGTGATGGTGACGGGCTTGGCGGCAAACGCTGGCGCAGCTGCTACTGGCGCTGCGGCCGTCGTCGAGGAGGTTGACGACCCGCCCGCGGGTGGCAGGAACCACCGGCCCTACGAGAAGGAGAGCAACCTCCCGCCTTCCATGTCTACGGTCATTCCCGCGTCTGCAGCGCGAACCGGCATGCCCACTCCCACCGACGTCGAGCTCCTGGCCGCGAGGGAGCAGCTCGAGCGGCAACGCCAGGAGCTGCTCGCCGAGCAGGCGGAGTTGGAGAAGATCAGGCTTGAGCTGAGTTTGGACCAGCTCGAGTACAACAAGGCTCACGGCTTCACGCCGGTGGCCAGGAGGCCCAGCAGGGTAGGCGCTACGCGGCGCAACTTGGGTGCCGAGATGGCGACAGTTGCGGAGGAGCCCGCTCAGTCCGCCACCGCGAACACCTTCACAAGGCCAAGGTACAGCACACCCGCCAAGACGCTCAGGGCTGCGCAGGCCGTAGCTGCCGAGTTGCCGCGCCTAGATGGAGAGGCGCGTCTCAGGCAGCAGGAGAGGCTCAACGAGTTGGTGTTGGAGGCCGCCAGGCAGAACGAGGAGTTCCGCAAGGCCAACCCGGGAGCTGGAGCTTCGCAGGTGGTTCACTCGCACGCGGCTAGATCTAACGATCAGGCCTCGTCTCCGCATCCGAGCCGCGAGAAGAGCCGCAGCGGGCGCTCGGGTAGAGACAGGCAAATGCAGGTGTATGACCCGGCTGCTGCCGCGAAACAGGTTGCTGTGCCGCAGCAGCCCGGGCAGGAACACAACACTGCAAGAGCAGGCTCTCAAGCCACTCAAGCTCAAAGCCGTGTCCGAGAAGCCGCGCGTCCGGGTACTTCTCGGCAACCCGCAGCTCCGCCTACTCGGCAGAGGCAGCAGCCGCGCCCGACGGCACCAGTCGCCAACCCGGTGGAGCAACCTGCAGCTATGCAAGTGGATAGGTATGATGATGGCTACTCGGCTATGGAGATGGCTGGTTATGACATCCATGACCGTGTCGGTGAGCGTGTGTTGGCGCCTGGGGATGCAAGGCACCAGCTGGATCGTCTCAGCTTGTCGGCGCGGCTTGACAGCACGGGTCCTCCCGGCCCCGAGTGCTTTGGCCCGCGCATCATGAACGAGCCGTCCGTGAAGGGCTTCCAGCTTGCAAGAGGCACCAAGAGCTACAATGGTAGCACCAAGCCTGAGGATTGGCTCAATGACTACGTCACCGCGGTCCACATTGCGGGTGGCAACAGGAGATGGGCGGTGTGCTATGTGCCGCAGATGCTAGAGGGTCCAGCTCACACTTGGCTCAACAACTTGCCCAAGCACAGCATAAACTGCTGGCTGGACTTCTCGGACGCCTTCGTCAGCAACTTCACCAGCACCTATAAGAGGCCGAATAGGCCACAGCAGCTGTCGGCCTGCAGGCAGCGAGAAGACGAGACAGACCGCGAGTACCTTACTCGGTGGAGTACCCTGAGGAACACTTGTGAGGGTGTGAATGAAGCACAGGCCATCACTTGGTTCGCGCAGGGTTGCCGACATGGCAGCATGCTTTGGCAGAGATTGCAGAGGGAGATGCCGAACACCTTGGCCGAGACCATCAAGATTGCGGATCAGTACGCACTCGGCGATCCCACTCAGCCATTGATGGACTCCTCTCAGTCGAGAAGGAACTTCAACAGCAGCAAGCGCAACGAGTTCCGCAACAAGCGCCGAGTAGATACTCGGTATGATCCCGAAGAGGTGAACGCAGTGAATGTCGGAGGCGGTGGTGGCCAAAGGCAGAAACCTGCTGGAGCCTACGGGCAGAACCAGAACCAGGGCCAAGGCAACAAGAAACCGTTCCGCACTGCGCAGCCGGGTAGCGGGAACTCCGAGCAGCCGAAGAAGTTTGTCTTCGATGACATGAAGGATGGTCCATGCAGCTTCCACACTCACCACCCCTCAAGGCCTGCGAACCACACTACTCGGCAGTGCGAGTGGTGGGATGTGATCAAGAGTGATGGCTTGCCTCCTCCTCCTCCTCTGCCAGCTGCCAATGCTACTGTTCAGCCTACTCGTGCTCCCGCAACTCGGCCGCCAGTGTACCCGAGAAGAGAGAATGTCAACCAGGTGGCTTTAGGAGCCAACCGGAACTTCAACAACGAGAGATACCGCAACAACAACAACAACTACAACCGCAACAACAACAACAGAGGCAACAACAACTATCAGGGCAACAACAACGGCAACAATGGCAACAATGGGGGCAATGGCTCCAACCAGTACCAAGAGCACCATGAGAGCTATATGATCTTCACCTCTGAGGCAGTCGACAAGCAGTCACAGCACAGGCGGGCCATGGAGGTCAATGCAGTGATTCCGGCTGTGCCTCACTACATGTATTGGTGTGACCAGGAGATCAGGTGGACTCGGGCAGATCACCCCAAGGTGATGCCCAATCCGGGTACCTATGCCTTGGTGCTGGATCCCACCTTCCTGGGCCCCGAGAAGAATGTGAGGTTCAGCAAGGTGCTGATCGACAACGGCAGCAGCATCAACATCGTGTACAAGGACACACTCGAGAAGCTTGGCCTGGCCGAGAACATGATGCTGCCTAGCAAGACCACTTTCCATGGCATTGTGCCCGGGATCTCATGCAACCCGATTGGCCGAGTGTGGATTGATGTGCTATTCGGTACTCGGGAGAACTGCCGCACTGAGCGCCTGCAGTTTGAGGTGGTGGATCATCAGAGCCCCTATCATGCTCTACTCGGCAGGCCTGCTTTGAGCAAGTTCATGGCCTCTACTCATGTGGCTTACCTGAAGATGAAGATCCCTGGTCCCAATGGCATCATCACCGTCTCGGGAGATTACAAGAAGTCCATGGAGTGTGCCTCTGCTAGCTCTCAGCTGGCGGAATCGATGGTGATCGCTGCCGAGAAGAAGAAGATGTACGAGGTGGTGGCCATGGCTCAGTCCGCACAAGCTGGCGCACAAGGTGTGCCGAGTACTCAGCATGGTACTGCGTTCCAAGCTGCCAAGGAGACCAAGACAGTCCAGGTTGACCCCGAGTTCCCGGAGCGTGTGGCCATCATTGGTTCCGGGTTGGAGGAGAAATAGGAAAGCGCGCTCATCCACTTCCTCCGTGAGAATCGGGATGTGTTCGCCTGGACCAATGAAGATCTACCAGGAGTCCCGAGGGAGTTGGTTGAGCACTCTTTGCATGTGCGTCCTGACGCCAAGCCCGTGAAGCAGGCTTTGCGCCGTTTCGGGGACGAGAGAAGGAAGGCCATCGGTGATCAGATCACCAAGCTGCTGATCAGTAACTTCATCATGGAAGTGCTGCACCCGGACTGGTTAGCCAACCCGGTCATGGTCGAGAAGAAAAAGGAAGATCCCAAGGCTGCCACTGCATGGCGCATGTGCGTCGACTACACCGACTTGAACAAGGCATGCCCCAAGGATCCCTTCCCGCTACCTCGCATCGATCAGGTGATCGATTCCACTGCCGGCTGTGAACTGTTGTCTTTCATAGATGCCTACTCTGGTTTCCACCAGATTGCACTCAATCCTGCTGATCAAATAAAGACTGCTTTCATTACCCCGTACGGGGCTTATTGCTATCGTGTCATGTGTTTTGGCCTGAGGAATGCGGGTGCAACCTATCAGAGATGCATGCAGAAATGCTTGCATGACCAGCTCGGCAAGAATGTGCAGGTGTACGTAGATGACATTGTCATCAAAACGAATAAAACACATACTCTGCTTGCCGACTTGGAGGAAACCTTTGCTAACCTACGCAGGTACAAAATGAAACTGAATCCGAGTAAGTGTACCTTTGGTGTACCAGCTGGAAAGCTACTCGGTTTTCTGGTTTCTAGTCGGGGCATTGAAGCCAATCCGTCTAAGATAAAGGCTATTGAGAGCATGTCTTTGCCGAGATCATTAAAGGATGTGCAGAAGTTCACTGGTTGTCTGGCATCTCTGAGCCGTTTTCTTGGCCGAATGGGCGAGAAGGCTCTGCCTCTGTACCAGCTGATGAAGAAGAGTGACAAGTTTGTCTGGACTCCACAAGCGGATGTGGCATTCAATGAGCTGAAAGCAATGCTGGCTAGCGCTCCCGTCTTGGCTAGTCCGCTACCCAAGGAGCCTATGCTGCTGTACATCGCTGCGACTAACCGGGTAGTCAGCGTGGTGATAGTGGTGGAGCGAGAAGAAGAAGGCAAGAGTGTGCAGCGCCCAGTCTATTATCTCAGTGAAGTGCTGTCCAGTTCCAAGCAAAACTATCCTCACTACCAGAAGATGACATATGGTGTGTACCTGGGCGCCAGGAAGCTGAAACATTACTTCCAGGAGCACCCCATCACTGTTGTGAGCTCTGCTCCCATCTCGGACATTATGGGAAACAAGGAGGCGAGTGGCAGAGTAGCCAAGTGGGCAATCGAGCTGGCCGCGTACGCTCCCGGGTACGCGAGAAGAGAAGCAATCAAGTCTCAGGTCCTGGCGGAATTTCTTGTGGACTGGGCCGAGATGCAGTACGAACCTCCTGCTCCAGTTTCCAACTATTGGAAAATGCACTTTGATGGCTCAAAGGTGAAAGAAGGCCTTGGTGCTGGCGTTGTGCTTACATCACCCAAGCGGGATCAACTCAAGTATGTGTTGCAGATTCATTTCAAGGCATCCAACAATGTAGCCGAGTACGAGGCAGTGGTGCATGGCTTGCGAGTAGCAAAGGAGGTTGGTGTGCAGCGCGTTATATGCTATGGCGATTCAGATCTGGTGGTGCAGCAAGTCTCGGGTACCTGGGACGCTTTGGATGCCAACATGGCGTCGTATCGCTTCCTGGTGCAGTCAATGACTGGGTTTTTCGAAGGCTGTGAGTTCCAGCACATTCACCGAGCAGAGAACGAAGCAGCAGACGAGCTGTCCAAGTTGGGATCTTCTCGGCAGTCCATCCCGGCAGGGATTGCCTTGGAGCATTTGAGGAAGCCATCCATCAAGCCTTCCCCCAACTCGGAATCCATCTTCGTTCCTTCTCTGCCAAGTGAAGAATCTGACCCAATGGAGATTGACTGGGAGAATGCTGCAGGGAACCCGGGGACTGCCGTCCTCTACTCGGGGACTGCCACTCCCTACTCGGGGACTGCCATTCCCTACTCGGGGACTGCCATTCCTTACTCGGGGACTGCCATTCCTTACTCGGGGACTGCCATTCCCTACTCGGGGACTGCCATTCCTTACTCGGGGACTGCCATTCCTTACTCGGGGACTGCCATTCCTTACTCGGGGACTGCCACTCCTTACTCGGGGACTGCCACCCTCAATCCAGAAGCTGTTGCATTCATTGAAGAAGTTCTCGCCAATCGGTCTGGGCTGCAGAGAAGCGCTCCTACTCCTCCTGTGCAACCGCCAGAGCCTGTCCCAATGGAACTGGACGAACCAGTGTTTCCCATGCGGGAGACGCCGAGTTGGGCCATGCCCATATTATCCTTTCTAAGGGACGGCACTTTACCTGAAGATGAGGTGACTGCGAGGCAGGTTCAGAGAAGGTCCAGGGGCTACACCATAGTCCGAGATGTGCTGCACAAGAGAAGTGCCACTGGTGTGCTGCAACGCTGTGTGAGCCCAGAGGAAGGAGAAGAAATCCTGGTGGAGATACATCAAGGGGAATGTGGGCATCACGCCTCTTCTCGTGCCTTGGTCAAGAAAGCTTTTCGGCATGGCTTCTACTGGCTCACTGCACTACAGCAAGCTGAAGATATTGTGAGGAAATGCACCGGCTGCCAGATGTTCGCAAGTAAGATTCACATGCCAGCTTCCGAGTTGAAAACAATTCCTATCACCTGGCCATTTGCTGTTTGGTGCTTGGATATGGTTGGCCCTTTCAAGCCGGCTAAGGGCAATATGACACATATCTTGGTCATGGTGGACAAGTTCACTAAGTGGATCGAGGTGAAACCTATTCGGAAGTGTGATGGGGTCACAGCTGTGAAGTTCGTGAAGGATGTAATCATGAGATATGGCTACCCGCACAGTATCATCACCGACAACGGCACCAACTTTGCAGAGGGGGCAATGGTGCGATTCTGCAGAGATAAGCATATCCGACTAGACGTTGCGTCAGTCGCGCACCCTGCCTCCAATGGGCAAGTTGAGAGAGCAAATGGGATGGTACTGGCAGGCATCAAGCCAAGGCTGATTGAGCCACTGCTGAAAACACCTGGGTGTTGGCTAGAAGAGTTGCCAGCGGTGTTGTGGAGTCTAAGGACTACCCCTAACCGGTCAACCGGCTACACGCCATTCTTCTTGGTATACGGGGCTGAGGCCGTGTTGCCAATAGACTTAGAGCATGACTCCCCCCGAGTAGCCCTCTACACTGAGGTGGAGGCGAGAGAAGCTCGAGAAGACGACGTTGACCTGCTTGAAGAAGCAAGAGAGCTAACTCTGTCACGTTCGGCTATCTACCAGCAAAACCTGCGGCGCTATCATAGCCAAAAGGTGAACCCAAGGGTTTTCCGAGAAGGAGACATGGTCCTTAGGCTTGTGCAGCGCACAGCCGGGATGCACAAGTTGTCTCCTCCATGGGAAGGGCCTTTCATTGTCAGCAAAGCGCTGCACAATGACGCGTACTATCTTGTAGATGTGCGCCCATCGCAGGCGAACAGGGCAGATAAAGCTGGAGAGGAAACCAAGCGTCCCTGGAATGTAGCTCTACTTCGTCGTTTTCATTCGTAAGCAAAGATGTGTATGTACCCTCCTATCCGAGTTGAAATTCTACTCTGCAATCTGAAATTGTTCTCGGGGACTGCCCTCGTCCAAATTTGCTCTAAGTGTTTTTACTCGGCTTGTTCCTTTGTCTATTCGGTTGCTCCACTTCAGAACTCATAAGTGCATTGAGTACTGTGTTTAAACCTATATGCCAACTCTTCGACTTTGCTGCTGTCCGAAACCCGGCTTCATGGCAAGCAAGAGAACAAGCAAAAGGTCAATGAGCACACGAAAGTCACTAAGGAAGAAAGAGTGCAGGAACCGAGTAGATTGTCGGTTACTTTTTGTTCCCTGTTTTCGTCTTCTCGGCTAAGTGGTGGGCTGCGTTATCATGATTGTTTCTAGCGGCTAAGTATTTGCAGCCTTGCTCCTTGATTCTTGTGACTCGAATACCAAACAAGCGACAAGTCGCAGGTAGAGCAGAGATGAAAAGACAGGGTGAATAAGAAACGCTACTCGGGGACTCGCATGGAAACACAACTCGGCATTAAGCTGGTGTCGTTCGAATTGATTAATGTCAACATAAACAGAGTGGGCATAAAAACTGAGTAGCAAGCAAGATGAAGATAGTCTGTTACATCTGCTCCCGGCATTCCGGGGTTCTGATAAAGGTTCAAGTGAAAAAAGATTGCAGGTTGCTTCAAGTTGAAGAGGCGATGTTCTCGGCGCTGGCCTTGGCAGCTGTTTCCTCGGCGGCGGTCTTGGCAGCAGTTTCTTCAGCAGCGGTCGCGGTAGCTGTTCCTTCGGTGCTGGCTTGAGTGGCATCCGCTCCCGTCTGGGCGGTGGCGGATTCCGTCATCTCGGCATCCTCCTGGGTGGCCGCCTGCTCGGAAGTGGCTGTGGCCACCGAGACGGCTCCTGGAGCCGAGGAGGAGCCTGAAGCGTGGCCAGGAGGGGGTACCGTGTCGTCGAGAGCAGCACCTGAGGAGGTGCCGAAGTCGAATGGCTCGGTGTCGATGTGCGCCCCTTCGTCTTCATCGCTACTCGCGACGACGGCGGCCTTTCCCTTTCCGGCCTTGCCCTTGGGAGATTCGAAGAAGTCGCCAAGGTCTTCCTCTTCGTCATCATCTTCTTCATCCTCGTACTCGGTGTCGGGTTCAGGGACGCCCTCGATGTAGACCTCCGTCTCGGCGCACTCTGCGACTTCATACGCAATCTGTTTGCGCAAGGCCACGCTCTCGGCATCCGTCTCCCACTTGGAGTTATTGCGCTTCCCGCGGATGCGCTGCATATCGAGGTTTTCATACCAGGATGCTATGCAGAGAAGCATCACGTCCGCACCAGCACGGGCTCCGGAGGCTCGCCACTTTTTCAACTCGGCCTTCACGTTCTCCAGCTTGAGGGCGAGCTCCCGCATGTTTCTTGGCTCGGGATCATGAGGCCAGAACAGCCGGTGGAGCTCAAAGCCCACATGAATCAAGTCAGTTCCGACGCCGGACAGCATTTCGAAGTAATCTTTAAGCACCAGCAGGCTGTCCTCGATTTCAGCCCTGGTGTCAATTGGCTCACCCAGCGAAAGGCGAACTGCTCGGGCCTTGGCTACCGTAGGCGCAGAGGTAGAATCAAGACGAGGCCAGATATCTGAAATAGCAAGTAGCAAGATCAAAAACCGAGAAGAAAGAAGAAGCCGAGAAGGAACAAGACCGAGAAGAAAAGATGCAATGAAGAGAAAACTTACCGATCAGTTGGCGGCGCAGCTGCTGCAGCTTGGTTTTCCAGGACTCCTCGTTGCCAATATGCCTGGATTGGATCAGGCGCAAGCTGTCCATCTGAGCAAAGAGATCAGCGTTGGTTTTCTTCAAAGTTTCGCACTCAGCCTCGAGGGCCCTCTCCTTGGCCTTGAAAGTGGTCTCGGCCTTGGCCTTCTCGGCGATTGCCTTGTCCCTCTCGGCGCCAATCTTGACGGCATCTTGGAGTGCTTTCTGAAGCTGGACCTGCAGCTTCTCCATCTCAGTGGTGTGATCCTTCACCAGAGTAATGGCCTGGTCGGATAGCTGTTTCTCCACCTCCGCTGGCTTGACGCAATCTTGGTGTGCCTCAGCAAATGACTTATAATCTTCTGCGAAAAGATAAGATTAGGTCAGTAAACGGGCAGAGAAGAACCAAACTCAAGGTCACACCGAGTAAACAGCAAACTCACCTTCAAGTTTCTTTATGGTGGCCTCGGCGTTCTCCACGAAGCTACGGCATTTTTCATGCTCATCGGCCAAGGCCTTCAGTTTGTCTGCAGAGAAGAAAAGGTTAGCGCGTGAGAAAGCAGAAGCGGGCGTAAACATAAAACGCAGAAACCGCGTGGCTAAAGGCGTACCTTGTACTTCGGCCAGCTGTTGGGTGCTGTCGTTTGCATTTTTGCTCGCGGCCTCAGCAGCTATCTTCTCCTTCTCCAGCGCAGCAATTCGCCTCCTGGCGATGGAGTGGTTCCACAGAAGGATGCGGTACAAGTGCGTCCGCTTAAGGACGCTATCCTGAGAAGCGAGAAGAAGCGAGTTAGAAAAAGCAGAGAAGATTCAACCCGAGTAGGAGGCTACTCGGAGAGCATCCATCTACTCGGCTAGAATCTCGGGGACTGGGGGTGATGGTAAAGAACAAGGAAGGCGGATAAAAGAGAAGGAATCTCAACTCGGAAAAGGCAAAAAAGGCTTACCGCGTAGCTCTGTTCGATATCTTCGGCGTTCTTGCGGTGCAAGAACATCTTGGCTGCGAGGGTTGCGGTATCGGTGGAGACGGACATGGGCTGGTGTCCCAGATCAACCTTGTTCCAATCCACGCGGTAGTGGTCGATGGAGCCAAGGGTCAAGCCGTGCCATTTCTCCTCTCCGAGAACCCTGCTGTCCCACCTGGCGTTGATGTAGCCAACAGTGTCCAAAACCTGTTCAAGACCCTTGGAGGTTATTGGCTTGTCTTGGGCTCCCCGAGAAGCAATATTGACGGGTTTGTTTTGAGCTGGATCGAAGGGAGGAGTATTCCTGGCTACGACTTTCCTTCCCTTCTGAATAGCTAAAGCTTTATCTTGGGGAGGGAAGCCGATGGTGTGTTGTTGGCTAACCTCAATCATATACTCCGGGTAGCAGGGCTGACCAGCAGCGCGAGCATCAGCCGAGAGCGCAGCAGGAATGGGGCCGGACTCGCGGATCACGAGCGCTCCGCCTGCGGATGCGCCTTGGTCTCTGGCCCTTTTCTTCGTTTGCTCCTTCTCGATTCCCTGCTTCTCGAGATCCTCGGGTTTCTTCCCGTCAGTCTTGGCCTTTGCCTTCTCGGCGACTGCTTTCTCGGCAGCTTGCTTCTCGGCCTTCTTCTGCTCAGCCCTGGCTTCCTTCTGCTTGGCCTTGGCTCTCTCAGCAGCTTCTTTCTCAGCTTTGGCCTTCTTGGCGGCTTCCTTATCAGCTTTGGCCTTCTCGGCAGTCTCCTTCTCAGAAAGGCCTTTCTCGGAACAGAAATCCCTCAGAGCATCAAGGGCCTGTTGCCTGGTTGCTCGCCCAGGAGGGCTGGATGTGTCCTTGCTCTGTGGCGACGAGGAGGAAGTTGGTGGTATAGGGCCTTGTGCAGTTGGTGGCGTAGGGCCTTGCGCAGTTGGTGGCGCCGCAGATCCATCGCCCGGTGCAGCTCCTGGCTGAACACTACTCGGTGCGCCGCCTGGCAGTGGGTAGACATCTGCTATGGTAGCATCCGCGGCGGTGTCGTCTGTCACCAGCTGCTCGGCAGTGATGTTCTCTTGTGCAGCAGCCTCGGTGGTGGGCTGCTCCTGTTCTACTTCTGGCCGCTCAAGGGCGGCGGCGTCTTGCATTTCTTGTTCTTGGTTCTCCTCGGCGTTGCTAGCCGGAGGAGAAGGGGGTCTCTCTTCGTGAACGGTGGTATCTTGTGCTGCCGGCTCTGGTTCTGCTCCTCGAGCGTCACTAGCCTGTGCGTTGGTGGCAGCAGCATTGGTGGCGTCGTTCTCGTCGTCAACGAGGTCGATCAGGGGTACTGCTGTCTCCCTGTCTTGGCCGGACGCAAAGGCTGCGTTCGCATCCATGGCAGGACTGCAGAGAAGAAAGAAGTCAGGGATTGGAAGAAGATTTGGGAGAAAACAGTACTACGCGAGAAGGCGGGCAAACGAGAAGAGAACTCACGCAGTGGTGGATTTAAG
The DNA here is from genome assembly GCA_028641055.1 of Alopecurus myosuroides. Classification (NCBI taxonomy): domain Eukaryota; kingdom Viridiplantae; phylum Streptophyta; class Magnoliopsida; order Poales; family Poaceae; genus Alopecurus; species Alopecurus myosuroides. Next base: position 130,639,221 of record CM054061.1, on the reverse strand, counting down.
CTGTCGTCGGGGTTTCTTGACAGTAACCTTCTTCTTCTTCTCGGCGGCCTCCTCCTTCTCGGCGGGCTTCCTTTTCTTGGCTGGAGGTGCCTGCGCTTCGCTGCCGGTCCGCTTGCGGGTTTCGGGAGGGGCAGTAGACAGAGGTTGGACGACAAGGGGCGCATCGCCCTCGTTCTCGTCCTCATCCTCGTCGTCCTTCTCCGCAGCGGCCTCATCTGAGAAATTCAAAAGAGAAGAAGGAAGAATCAGAAACAGCAATGCAAGGGGTTGGTGTTTCTCAGAAACAAACAAGATGAAAATAACAATACCGTGAGAGCCTTCATCCGACCAAGTGCGGAGAGCATCGCGCTTGTCAGGAACGGGGCTGCTCTGTTCCGCGTCATCGGAGGGCAGCATGTCATCCTCCTCGCGATCGTCGGACCAGTTGTCCTCAAAAACTTCGCGACTCTCAATCAACTGTCGAGTAAGAGTCTGAAAGACAGAGAAGGATCATAAGTCAACCGAGTATCAGGATGGAACTCTACTCGGATAGGCGTGCAAACACAAAGCACACTAAGCCTATGCAGTTTTCTAAGTATTCTACTCGGATAGGCGTGCAGACACAAAGCACACTAAGCCTATGCAGTTTTCTAAGTGTTCTACCCGGATAGGCGTGCAAACACAAAGCATACTAAGCCTAAGCGCGAGTCGACTAAGTGCTCTACTCGGTGCACCCGGTGATTGCTAGTCGGGGCGGAAAGGGAAGTTATCTACTCGGGAAGCAAAGGCGAAAGCAGAGTAGGAACAGCGTACCCGGGCAATCGGTTGCGTGCGGCTGTACGGGACGAAACCATACCGCCACTTCTCGCTAAGGCTTGTCTTCAGAATGTTCTTGGCATGATAGGCAACGTCGACGTCGTCGATTTCGATGGTGGTGGTCCTGGTGCAGTCGCGGGGGCCTCCCATGTAACACATGAGATGGCAACGCTCCTGCAGAGGGAGCACTCGGCGCTTGATCCAGCACACCACCGGGTCGTCGTTCTTGAGGCCCAGTTTCTTCAGCTCGCCGAGCCTATCTTCTATCTCGATGGCGATTTCGTCGATGGTGGGCTTCTCCTTCCAGTTCGACCCGAGTGGAGCACGATTCCTCCAAGCGGGCAGGTTGATTCGATCATAAACCGCACCCCCTTCCGTGGCAGGGACATTCTTGACATAGAAGAAGGTCTGCTGCCACATTCGGCAGGAATCCAGCCCCTGGATGCGGGGATGATTCGTCTCGGTCCGCTGCACCATCATGGCACAGCCCGTGTCGGTGGCGCGGCCGATGCCTGCGGCGTCTTTCTTCCCGACTGACTGCTGGCGAAGATTGAAATACCTGAGCCACGTATCAGTCGTGGGCCTGATGCCGAGGAAAGCCTCGCAGACCACCGCATGGTAGGCGAGGAAGACGACCGCATTGGGCGGCAGATGATGCATCTGCAGCCCGAAGTGGTCGAGGAACTTGCGCAGGAAGGTGGAGGCGGGCAGTCCAAAGCCGCGCTCGAAGTGCGACATGAAGACCACCCGCTCGCCGTCCCGCGGAGCAGGCACAACCTCGTCGTCGGGTGCCCGGCACTCCACGCCGGGGGGAACCCTTCTGCTGGTCACGAGCCAGGCGAGATTGGCCTTGGTGACGGAGGAACCCGCCCAGCTAGCCTTGGCCATCGTTGCGAGTGGGAGGAGTGGATGATTTCGAATGGAGTTGCTCGGTGGAGTGAGTCCGCGGCGGCGCGGAAGCTTGCGCGGCGGCGGAGGGCTCGGTGGAGAAGAAGAACAAGAGGCAGAAGAGGAAAAGTGCAGGGAAGGGGAAAAGGAAGTTACTGCGGGGGTATTTATATCTCCCTCGCGAGATTACCGTTACCACCGCGGAAGTGGGATCGACTGTGGCGTGTGGTGGGTCCTGTGGCCGGCTAGAAACGCACACAAGCGCGGGCTGCGCGCGTAACGGCCGCATTTGATCCCACCATCAGATCGTGGCCAGTAATTGCGCGTGATGGGATATGACGGCCGGTGGGCCCACAGCGTGAAAACTGGACGCGTGGCGTCGTGTCCTGGGCAACCAAACGACGAGGTCGTGGATGCTTGACACGTGGGCGGTGCCTACGTGAAGGGCTGGATGTCGCTCTGCGCTGCAGAGGCTCAGTTTGCGATTTTTCGCTAAGTCCTTTTACTCGGATACAGAGTAGAAAGCAAGTGCTACTCGGAAGAGAGGAAACTCAAGGTACTTTCCAGATAGCTACTCGGAGGACCTACTCGGCATCTTGAGGTTCGATGGCTGAGATGCAAAGGCTGGTTTCAAGCTGGCCGAGCCTAGTGAACGAGTTCGCAAGACTCAACCAGCTTCGGGGACTGCTGTCGGGGGGTTACCCCCGAGTAGGGTAAAGACAGGTGGTAAAGGCCGCTTGCAGAAGAGAGGTTTGGTCGAGTAGCCGACTACCGGGTACTCGCTACCCGGTCGACTGCTACTCGGTCTCACCTCAAGATGACCAGAAGGAGATATCAATCAAGTTCCACCTTGACGAGTAGAAGGTTTGGCCCGAGTACAATTGGCGGGAACCGTTGGCGGGAACCTACTCGGGCAGAAAGTCAAAGGAGCCGTTCTGACACAGGATCCCGCGTATCCTGGGTCCGTACTTGGCAGCATTCGAACTACTGTTCACGTGGGGACGGCCTGCCTGACAGTGACAGCATGGAAGCAGGCCGTGGCAGGATAAGGGGGGCCTACTTTGTGCCTAGGTACAGTGATACCAGTCTGTCCCCTAGTTTTTCCCAACGACTTTACAGAAGCAGCCAAGATCAACGACCAAAGCTGTCAGCGGGTACTCGGAGAAAGGACAGTGTGCACACTATGTCGACACTTGTCTAAGATTTGGACGTATCCGGCTGGGCACCGTGTATATAAGGTGCCCCGCCGCCTCCTGCGCGAGGCATGCTCCCAGAGAGGCTCTCACAGGCTCATAGCAAACCCTAGAAACCCTAAGTTCTTGACCTAGCTCTACTCGGAGAAGAGAGAAAGGCTACTCGGTAGCCTCACCATTTGTACTGTGGCTACTCGGAGAGACATCGAAATACATAGAGAAAGGCAGGAGTAGGGGTTTTACCTCCTCACGAGGGCCCTGAACCTGGGTACATCGTGTTGTTTGTGTTGTGTGGATCTTACCTCACGCGGCTACTCGTCGCGTGATCCCTCCCCGGACACCTCCAGCGTCCATCGTTCCCACATCTTTAGCCATCCCATGGCATCTGCCGTGACACCACCACGACAGTGCTTTCTTGAATGGTCCACTCAAAGAGGAGGTATATGTTAAGCAATCTCCGGGGTTCGAAAACCTCAACTTCCCTAACCATGTCTACAAGCTCGATAAGGCGCTCTATGGACTTAAACAAGCACCACGTGCGTGGTATGAGCACCTTAGATAGTTGCTGGATGATCGTGGTTTTGAAGTTGGGAAGATCGACCCCACTCTCTTCACAAATAGAGTAAAGGGAGAGATTTTCATATGCCAACTCTATGTGGACGATATCATCTTTGGCTCAATTAACCAAGCTTTCAATAATGAGTTCTCAAAGCTTATGACTGACAGGTTCGAGATGTCTTTGATGGGAGAGCTTAAATTCTTCCTTGTCTTTGAGATCAAGAAATTGGGTCGTGGTACTTTCATTTATCAAGCCAAGTATACCCAATAAATGATAAAGAGGTTTAATTAACAAAATGTAAATATCAAGCCATCTCCTATGCAAGTCAAGTGCCACCTCAAGCGTAACCCAGATGGTTAAGATGTGGGCCAAAAGTTGTATTGTTCTATGATTGGTTCTTTACTTTACCTTTGTGCATCTAGGCCCGATATCATTTTGAGTGTAGATGTGTGTGAAAGGTATCAAGCGGCTCCTAAGGAAAGCCACTTAGTGGCGGTAGGATCTTTCGGTATTTGGTTCATACCTCAAGGTTTGGTTTGTGGTACCCAAAGGGGGCACAATTCTCTCTCAAGAGCTAAACGGATTCTGATTGGGCGGGTGATCAAGATGATAGGAAGTCCATTTCCGGGGCTTGCCAATTTCTTGGTAGGTCTTTGGTGAGTTGGTCTTCCAAGAAGCAAAATTGCATATCTCTCTCCACCGCCGAAGCCGTGTATGTAGCCGCCGCAAGTGCTTGCACCCAATTGCTATGGATGAGGCAAACTCTCAAGGAATATAACGTTCATTTGGATAAGGTGCCTCTCATGTGTGACAATTAAAGTGCCATAAAGATCGCCTACAACCCCGTGCAACACACAAGAACGAAGCATGTTGAGATTCGTCATCATTTCATCTGTGACCATGTGACAAGAGGTGATATTGCTCTTGCATATGTGCCAACTAAGGACAATCTTGCAGATATCTTCACGAAGCCACTCGACGATGCAAGATTCATGTTCTTGAGGAATGAACTAAACATCATTGATTCTAGGAGTTTGACTTGAGGATCTTGCACACACCCCTATAGATGAAACGTGTTTGGGTTTAGCTGTGGGCATGGACATAGGGGGAGTGTTATCCTAACACATTGGGTTCTCCCTCCCCCATTATGCCCAAAGCAAAAATTCATTGCTATCTCTATTTTTCTAATGTTGAATTGTGAGCTTCAATGTCGAGTATTGGCCATGCACCCAAGATATATCTTTGCGGTGTCATACCATGATCTCTTACATGGTGGCTTAGGCCACCAACCTCTTCTTTGTGAAGAGTTGGATCTTAGTTGAGATTTATTTGATATTTCATCGCATTTCTTGTTTTCCCCCTAAGGGTTCTTTCGTAGGAAAATCTCACTCAATTGGACTTTTTGTTTGTTTGATTCTTGCAATTGAGCGGGATAAGTACTAATTTCAGTTTGGTGTTTCTATCCTAAGCCCTCCTACCCAAAACCAAACTCTATCTAGCATATTTGTCATTCTTTTGAAACTAGGAAGTTTCGGATTAGATGGTAGCCGGAATTTCCGGTTCAGTTTTGAACCGGAATATCCGGGTGGTACCGGAATATCTGGTTCAAACTTGAATCGGAATATCCGGTCCGGCGCAAATCACTTATATCGGGGTGGGGGGGCACGAGGAGAGAGACAGTTCTTGCCTTTTTCTTCTCCCCCAACTCCTCTTCTCCACCCAAAGCGCCGCCACCTTGATTCTTAGCCTCCCGGGCCACTTACTCCGCGAGATCCGTGAGTTCTTTCCCGGATCTTGTTCCCCTCGTGCTCGGGAGCATTTCCATCCAAGCATCTTCATCCATGGACGCCGGTAAAGTTCAAATCCTTTGAATCTTGGTGCCATAACCATACCCATCCATAGATTTGTGTTTTTGTTGACAATGCTTGGTAGAAATTGCTCCCTAGGGTACCATATGCATGCTAGAGACAATAGTTTAGATTCACATGTCACCGGTCTAGTTTTCAAATCTAGTGGAGAATCAATCAAGTGTTGTTTTCGTGCTGTCAGAATATCCGGTTCAGTTTTGAACCGGAATATCCGGTTGTGTTCTATCGAGCAACCGGAATATCCGGCTAGGTTATGTCACGAAATCGCAATATCCGATACAGAACTGAACCAAAATATCCGGTTGAGTTCTGTCCCGAATTTCTCAAACACTATTTTGATTCTAGCTAGAATTCTTTCTCGATCATTACATGGAATCTTTCCTATTGTTTTGACGTATGATTCCTCCATTGCTTGACATATGTGCACTTATCCCTATTGCTTCCTCTATGATTCTCCTTCACGGGTATCTCTCACGCTGACAACTTGGGCCCTCACAAGCGACATTCCTACAAGGACACTAGTGATGAGGATCCCGGTGACCGTCCTCCAAGGAAAGCTATTGACAAGAGCAAGTCTCTCGCCTCGAAGCCATCTAAGAAGAAAAAAGAAAAGACATCTAGGCAGAACTACAAGACAGATATCTCCACTCAGGACTATGCTCATATCAGACAGGAGGATTGGTACAATACTCCTCGTGATGGGGAGTGTGAGGATGCTCGTTTCTGGAACTTGGAGCAGTCCTATATCTATGCTGACATCTACTCCGACTACATGTTTCCTATCCATGAGATGCATCCTACCAGGTTTCAGTTGATCAGGTACAAGGAGGAGTTTGTTGATGCTACCAGTATCATTGAGAGGTTTGGTCTTGTGAAGCTTCTGGAGACCCAGTGCTGCTAAAACACCGAGCTTGTTGTCCAGTTCATGTCCACATTGGTGTTTGACAACATTATTCCTTGCTCTCTGAAGTGGATGACTCATACCACTCCCTGTGAGATTCCTTTTCACAGATTGGCTCGTCTGCTTGGTTACCGGTACATCTCTCACACTCCACTTGGTTACCGTATGCATGATGTGGAGAGACCTCAGAGGGAGATATCTATGGCAGATATGTATGCTCCAGTCTTTGCTATTGGGAATCTAGAAGGGCTCCTCCCCTTCTATGATCAGCTCGTGCGCCTCTTCTGGTCTTTCTTGGTGCCAAGTGGAGGTAACAATGATGCTCTCACCATTCCTTTGTGCAACCTTCTCATTTTGTCTAAGCAGTGTATTGAGGATGAGGACCCTACTGCCTCGTATAATGTGGATGTCATGGACATCATCTTCCATGATTTGCGCAATGCTATGATTGGTGGGAACACCATACAATATGGACCATATATCATTATGTTAATCAAGGATGTATGAAGAGGGATTTTTCTGAGTTACTCATGGAAGAGCACAAGTTCAAGAAGTTGTACATCAAGAGGAAGAAGGCTATTCCTGCTCATGTTCCTCCTTCTGAGGGTGGTTTCTCTAGAGGAGGTGTGGCCCCTTCTAGTGCTCCCTAGGCTGATCCTACCTCCACCTTGCGCAATGTCAGGAAGCTCTCCTGGTTTTAGCGCAATGTGCTCTGCATGAAGGTGGATATCCACAAGGAGCAGTACCAGGCCTACCGCGAGGACACATCTATGTCTAGCACTCAGAGTCAGATCCTTCACCATGTGTGTGGTGCTTCTCGTGATCTCCCTGTCCTTCTTGTTCCATAGTCCTACTCTCAGTGGTCTGCCAGAGACCGTACTCCTTGGGAGCGGATTGAGGAGGCTCTTTGTGCCACAACTGCTTCTTCCCGTGCTTGTGATGGAGATGACTTTGAGGAGGAATATGAGGTTGAGGATGAGGATATGGAGAGGGAGGCCAAGGGTGCTTCTGACGCGTTAGCTGGAGAGTCGTCTGAGCATTCCGATGCTTAGATTGTTGCTGGGACGCTAGAACCACTACCTATCTCCTTTTTGGTGTCTCGATGCCAAAGGGGAAGAAGTAGTAGTAGGCCTACGGGGATTTGCAGGGGTTCGGGCACAAGCATATGCTTTTACTATTTCTTGAGAGCTTGTGTCCATTTTAGTCTCATTCGTGAACCTTTTTCGTTTTATTGTCTCGTTTAAAACTATGTGCTATCATGTGTTGTGAGACTATGTTATTGGTTATCATGGATTATCTATCTTATATGTTGAGGATATTATCTTTTTTTGTGCTTGGGTCTTCTTGTTATCATCTCTATGCACAAGGTATATATTTCTCTCTTATTCTCAACATATTGGTGATATTGTTATTTTTGCATGTTTGTTACTTGTTGGAAATTGCTCTCCGTATATTATTGCACTTTTTTTGCATTTTAGGCAAACAAATGATGTGCATATAGATAGGGGGAGACATTTCCATTTTGTTTCAAACATGTACTCGTCAAAGTTTTATTGCAAATCTTATTATTGTCATCTATCACCAAAAAGGGGGAGATTGAAAGTACATTTCATTTTCCCGGTGTTTTGTGTGTTAGTTAACAATACTAAGTACATTGTTTATCGAGGTGTTTAGTGTGTAGGTGTTATACTTAACATCGGCATCGATCACCGGCGAAGATTGGGCTAAGAGATTTGGAACAGTGAGCAACCGGATTATTCAAGGAAACCGGATATTCCGGTTAGGATGGTTTGGGTCTAGTTTGGGACAGAGATGAGCCGGATTATTGGTACCGGATTATTCAAACCATACCGGATATTCCGGTTGTGGAGTTTCTGCTCGAAAATCAGCTAAGGACTAGAGTTGAAACTCACAGATCTGAACCGAATTATTTGTACCGGATTATTCCGGAGAAACCGGAATATCCGGTTCAGCTGCCTGCGCAAGACAGAAGCTAGACGGATTTTTCGTACCGGATTATTCAGAGGCAACCGGATAATCCGTTTTAAGTCAACGAACTCGGTGAAAATATCCCAACCGGATATTCCGGTCCAAACTTGGACTGGATATTCCGGTACCTGTTTTCCAGCCAAACGGCTAGATTTGAGGAGGGGGTATAAATACCCCTCCTCTTCCACCTTGAGCTCCAGTTCTTCCCCTTGGCATTCAATAGAATTTAAGAGATCACCAAATCCGCATTAACTCCCAATCCCTCCCACCAAACTCGAAGATCTTTGGAGGATTGAAGGAGAAGGCCCCGATCTACATCTTCACCGAGCCTTAATCATTTCCCCTTCTCTAGCTCGAGGGATCTAGCCTAGGGTTTCCTCTTGTGGAGAACCTAGGCATCTTGCTACTCTTGGTGATTCAAGATTGTTGGGATCCCCCAATTTGGTTGTCGGTGTGTGCCCCAAGTTGTTTGTAAAGGATTCGATTCCCGCCTCAAAGGGGATCAATAGTGGAAGGTGGACTAGGCCTTTGTGGCTGGGTTCATCGGAGAATAGGGTGAGGCCTTTGTGGAGAGCTCACACCCCTCCAACGAGACGTACTCCCTTAACAAGGAGGAACTCGGGATTACATCGTGTCTTTGTGTGCTTCATATTGGTTACCTCATTCCCTTCTCCCTTTACTTGTACTTGTATTGTGATTGTTGTTAGCCTTGTCATGTAGGTAAATTCACCGTAGTTGCATAATCTAGAGAATTTACCTTTGTGTCAAGCCTAATAGTGAAAGAAAAATTAAAATTGGTTGTAGCACCTATTCACCCCCCCTCTAGGTGCTCATACTATACTTTCACATACTACTTGCAATAATCACTATCCTCGCCCTTTCAATGAGGCTACCACGTAGGGAAAGGACTCCTACCCTCTATACAGAAGACGTTAAGATGGTCATACAGTAATGGTTCGAAAGGAATGACTAGATAATAGGTGGTTGTCCCACACAATCCTCACCTTTTGCATCATTTCAATTGCCACATCAACGTTGAGGCATGCGGGAGCATAAAGGCCGTCAAGTACCTTTTCATGAGAGAACTAGATTGCAAGGCCATTGCTACTGAGCGAAACTTCGAAAGGGTTAAGGCGGAAACGAGAGACGCGAGTTTACCCAGGTTCGGCCCCTCTATTGAGAGTAAAACCTACTCCTGCCTTCTTACTATTGGGAAACAAGGTCTCGATTACAAAGGGCGATTTTGGCTCTCTTTGTCTCGAGTTACCTTGCTATTGACTTAGAACTTGTCTTTCTACGTCCCAGGGTCTCACCTTATATAGGGGACGAGACTTCCGGGTTACAGAGGATCCGGGTTACCCCCGTTCTCGGAGTCCTGATCTAATCCGGCTCTAGGTCAATTCCAGCCGGTTCATCCCGTGACCTGGTCGTCTCCGTCTAGCCTTGGTCCTCTATGCTCCTTAACTCAGACTCTGCGCCGGTCCTTTATCTTCTCCGGGTTACGAAATAGGTAACACGGGCTTCCTTCCGTCTACGGTGACAATCAAAATCCGGACCTCCTTGTTATAAACCGGACCATCAACCTTGAGTCCCATTGAGTGGGTTCCGATTTATATGAGGGGTAGGTGAGGATCCCCCTAACATATTCCCCCAACATTAGCCCCCAGGTTAACATGAACACTTAAGTTTTGGACTTACGATGTTCACGTTAAACTCCTTAGAGCGCAAGCCAGGCAAAAATCATTTTCCTTTATAAGATAACTCTCAACAAGATATCCGGTCCGGATTTCACGGGCTAGGCTCTTTATCTCCAGGATCATATCTTTCTGTTTCTTGGAAAGATAACTCTCATATTTTCATCTCCCAGATCTCAGGAACCAGAAAAAATCTTAACCTAGCCCGGATTCTTCTCCACGCAATTATCCCATTTCTTCGGAAAAAATCTCCTCCTGTGATCTGATCTCGCTGTATTTTTCCGTAAATAGTTTAATCTTGAGGGGTATTTATGCAAAAGCTGCCGCTTAACCTAGGGTTTAGACCCCGCCTATAAATATCAGGAGTACGGCCCCCAGGGCTCATTCGCACCCCGCGCTTCCCACTTCATCTTCCACCCCCGAACCAAGCTCGAGAGCTCTATTTCTTTTCGTGCGCCGCCGCGGCCGGAGCATCGCCGGCGTTCACCTCAAGATGGGGAAAGAGAAAACCTTGGCGTCGAAGTCCGGTGGAGCGGGGAAAAAGAAAAAGACCGGAGGGGCTTCCAGTTCTGGTACCGCCGGTTTAGGGAGAAGCAAGATGCAAGTGAACTGGTGCAAGTCTGAGATGACCCAAGGCCGGCTCACAGAGATGGAAGGTTACTGCCCAAGAACTTATGTTGGCGTGCCCCGGGAAATGAGATCCGACCCGAACCTGGGCCGGGCGAGGTAATCGTTTTTGAAGCCCACATTCTCCGTGGGTTTCGCCCGCCCGGGTCTCTCTTTTTTTGTCAGCTCTTGCGTTATTATGGCCTCTGTCCTCAAGACCTTCCACCAAATTCCATTCTTAACGTTAGCAACTTCGTAGTCCTCTGTGAGGACTACCTCCAAGTAGAGCCAAATTTAGACCTTTTCCTCGAATACTTCTATTGCAGAAAGCACCCAGAGGTAGCTGGGGGTGAACTTATAAACTGTGGGGGGTCTCGTTCCATAGACGAAAGGATATTGCCTACCCGGGTAAATATCTGGCCAGTCACCCAAAGCTGGGGCAGAAATCTTACTTCTACAAACTCCTGAAGGTGAACCGGCTCTTCCGGGTTACCGTCCTGAACGCTTAGTCTACACTAGCACCATGAATTCTTATGCCAAGTCCGCTGATCGAATCAAGATCCGGCCTCTCAGATTGGTGATTACCATGCGGCCTCTCAGGTTATGCCAAGTCCGCTGATCGAATCTAAACCTCATTGATAGTTCACGGGCTTACGGGTTTAGATTTAACCAAAACCTCGGTAGATTGGCGTATCCAACCCCTCAGTGTCAGGGACCGGCTATTCCATGAGTATACCGGTTCAATAGATTCCATGCGATATTCTGAGTCTATAGTTTCTAAGTCGGAGATGGCAACCTCCTTGAAAATCCTGGTTGGAGTGAAGCAAGATAAGTTCTTCGATGTTGGTCTGGAGCCCTTCAGCTCTTCTAACCCGGCTCCTCCCGTAAGTCTCCATATCTTTTATGTTATAAGTACCTTTCATTCCTTTGACTGCGCAAGTTCTAACCTCGACGTTGTTACGGTTCACACGCTACAGACCCTTTCTGGGTTACCACAGAATAACCGGCTTGTCCACCTGAAGATGAAGAATCAGAAGATCAAAGCGACGACGAGGAAGAGGTTTCTGAATTTGATTCCCTTGGTCAGTTGCACAACCAATTTGCTGACGCTGATTACTCGCAGGATGAACAGGTAGAACAGGAAGTTGTCGGGTTAGGCGACGGACAGGCTGGTGAAGAAGAACCGGGTCATGAAGCTCCGGATCAGACTATGCCGGATCTCAACCCCTCTACTCCCATCACCGGTTCCAACCTGGTGATTGAGAAGGAGTCCCCCACATGCCAAAAGAGGACCCGGCAGGACGTTGCAAAGGTGCCTATCTCTAGACTGTCAAAAAATCCTTTGAAACCATCCTCACACACACAGAAAACACAGGCTGATGAGGAGGGCAGCAAGAGAAGGAGGACCCGGAGCTCTGGCTCAAGCGAGTTAGAAACATTTTTTCCTGAGAGAACTCCTCTTCGCTGGGTCTCCAAAGTTCGAGTTTCACCCACTGCTTCACACCCCTTAGCCGGACAAATGAGGCCAGAACTGAGTTGTCCTTTTCATTCAGATTCTCCGAACTCCGACTCGTCTCATTTCAGCGGGGCTAGTGAGTTTTCCATCAACTCTGGGTAAGTTACTTTCCATCCCTTGTTTTTCTATTGCTAATACCTTAATCTTGCAATATAACTTGGGGTTTTTCCTTTTACCGCAGAGCTCAAGCTGTACTGAAAGTGAACCCTGTTTCATCTGTTGCTCCCTCTCTAAACGTTGAAGAGAAAACCCTTGGGGAAAAGGATGATGAACCGACTGCTCCATCGTCGGGTTACATGGACGTTATGGCTGAAGAACACGAAGAAGAGGTGAACTCGGTTGACAATATCCCGGGTAATGATCCTCCTGTTGAAGAGGTGAATGTTCAAGACCCGGATGTAGTCATAACCGGATCTCAGGCTGCCGAGGTTACCGGTCCTTCTACCATGCTCTCCAAAGTCACTGAAGACCTGAAAGTGAAGCCGGAAGACAAGAGAGCTACTCATAACCTGAACCTTGAAGGCAAGAACTTTGATACGCTTGCTCAAGAACTCTGTGAGAACCAGCGCCGCGCTGATGGTATTATAGAATTTCTGAAACAGAAATATTAGGTAACCTCGATATTCATAACCTGTAGCCCTCAATCTTCTAGTTTATATTCGTAATATATACTTGGAGATTTGTTACTGAATAGCTGTAGACTGAATAGTTCTAACCTGAATAGTTGTAGCCCCCAAGGGACTTACTATGCTTTTGTTCTCAACCACTTTAACTAAGATTGAAGTAGTGTAGCCCCAAGTGCCGGGTTGCGAGCTTGCAGCTAGCCGGGACTTAGACATAGCCTATAGCCCAATCCGTGAACCTTAAATAATGTAGCCCCCAAGTGCCGGGTTGCAAGCCTGCAGCTACTCGGGACTTAACTTTTTCTTGAAACTGCAATAAGTTCACCAGTTTCCAGGTCAGATATTTATCAAGTTATGACTAAACCTGTGAATAACTTGAATCTGTTGTGACCAATGAACTTGCAGAGTCTTGAATCTTCCTCGCAAAAGGAGGTTTCAAATTTGAAGAACCTTCTCGCCCAAGAGGCCAAGAAAACTGAAGAAAAAAAGGACCCGGCAGAAAGAGCTAGAAGATCAAATAACTAAGGCAGCCAAGACTTGGTCTATTTTGCAGCGGGATTTTGAAACCCGGGAGAAGGATCTTGTAACTAGAGCAGAAACTGCTGAGAATGACCTGGAGGAAACCCGGACTAACTTTACCAAGGTCACATATTTGCTAAGAGATATCACTTGCAGTGTTTTTGGTAAGTTTGTCCGGTTTATCATCCCCTATCAATGTACTGCGTTTCCAATGATGTATTTCCTTTGTCTTACTATCAAATAGCTTGGATCTGATCAGAAATAACTTAAGGCCTTGTTCACCCTGATCCGGCAGCTATACATTGGAGATGGGGAATGTATTAAAGCTGTCCGGAACTGGGACACTCCTCCCAAAAGGCTTAGTGAAATGCTTGTAGAGCTAACTCAGGTCCCTCAGTGGATAGAGGAGCATAAGCTATCATCCTGCCGTCGTGGAGCCATCAAGGTCATGTCCCTGGCGAAAGCCTATCACCCGGAATTGAATCCGGATCTTCTGGGGGGTGGCTTCCCAGTGTATAGAGCAGATATGTCAAAGTATGACAAAAAGGACTTCACCAGGATAGAGAGGGAGTGCCGGTTTCAGGCTTGCACCATTGCTGAAAAGGTCAAGCTGAAGGACATGTGCTCGGGTTACACTTCGTCGGATGAGCGTAAAATGCCATTTACTCCTCTAGCTATGGCTGATGTTCGCCAAGCCCCGCCAAAGAGCCGGATCTCTATAGCCTCTTCATCTGGTGCGCCTCAATCTGTCACTCCGTCTGTTTCTGCTCCACCTCGCCCTTATATGAACCGGAGAACGTTACTGATGCTCTGGCTCAGCTAGAGTGGAAGTACATCACTACTGATGAGGTTGAAGAAGCTATCCAAGCCACAGATAAGCCGGAGACTCAAGACCTGGCGCCTCAAGATCCGGCAACTCAGGACCCGTCCCAGCAGAAGGGAAAATCTGCTGCAGAGTAAAAACATTTGGTTCGTGCAAAAAACAATAATTCAACCCGGATGGGTTTGTAATAGGCTAGATAAACTGGTTTATTTCTAGCTCTATTTTTTGAAAGTGCGAGTGTGCACTTTTGCTAAAATTTGGTCTATAATAACCCGGATTTCCTTCAATTTTTATGTGAAAAAATTTCCGGGTTACATGCTTTTGCAACACCTTTTATTTGTACCCGAAGTTTTCCGTGACTTAGTTTTTCTTTGCTTTCTAGCTCAACCGGTTTTTCGCATGACATATTCTAGTGTTATAACTCTGGTGAGTTCAGGGTCATAGTAACCCGGTTTTGCTGGGTTATATCATGATTGACTCATCCAGGTTTAAACATCTAGGTCATAAACGTGCGTGTAACCACTGACTGGCAGGCAAGTATAACCAATATATTTTTTCTTATGCCAGATTCTTGAGATATAGACTGTGCTCTAGCATCAGCCCCCAAGTAATCATGTAAAAAAAATATTGTAACTTCCTGTCATAATGATATGAAAACAAATCCCAATAACTCAGATGTTGTTGACATTGCTTCTCATTGCCAAAATAACATAGTGATTACAATGATCCTATGTATAATATGGCCTCAGCTGGGCTATGTTCCATGGTCTTCCAGTTTCTTCCTCAGATGTTCGTGATTTATCAGCATCATGCGTATCAATGAGGTAATAAGATCCATTGTATAGTTTTTTACTTACCACAAATGGTCATTCCCATGGTGGACTTAGCTTCTGCATCCCGTCCTTTTTCTGAATAGTCTCAAAACCAGGTCTCCTTCCTGGAAACTTTGAGTCTTAACTTTGCGGCTATGATAGCGACGCAAGTCCTACCGATATATAGCTGACCTGGATGCTGCAAGGTCACGTGCTTCCTCTAAAGCATCTAACGAATCTTGACGAGCTATCTCATTCTGGGTTTCCACATAAGCAGTCACTCGTGGTGAATCGTGACAAATATCACTTGGCAAAACTGCCTCTGCTCCATAGACCAGAAAGAAAGGTGTATAACTTGTTGACCTTTTTGGGGTAGTTCTTATACTCCATAAAACAGCAGGCAACTCTTCGACCCAACAACCAGCAGTTTTCTCCAACGGAACCTGGAGTCTGGGTTTGATACCTTAAGTAATTCCTTATTAGCCCGCTCTGCCTGTCCATTAGACTGTGGATGGGCCACGGAAGCAAGGTCTAGCCATATATGGTTCTGTTCACGAAACTTCTGCATTGCTCCTTCTGACAAATTTGTCCCATTATCTGTAATAATGCTATGTGGGTAGCCAAATCTGAAAATCAGCTTTTTTATGAACTTGACTGTTGTAACCGCGTCACATTTACTGATTGGTTCTGCTTCTACCCACGTTGTAAACTTGTTAACTGCCACCAGTAGATGAGTCTTTTTATCAGTTGACCTTTTGAAAGGTCCTACCATGTCAAGTCCCCAAACTGCAAAAGGCCAGGTTATGGGAATCATACGTAAATCCTGAGCTGGCACGTGATGCTGCCTTGCATATCTTTGACATCCTTCACACGTTTTAACTATATGTTCTGCATCAGCATTCACGGTTAACCAGAAAAATCCATGTCTAAAAGCTTTATTGACCAAAGATCTAGAACTTGCATGGTGACCACAATCTCCTGAATGGATTTCTCTTAGAATTTGACATCCTTCTTCTGGAGAAACACATCTTTGAAAAATTTCAGTCGCACTTCTCTTGTGTAACTCACCATTTATAATTGTATATGATTTGGATCTTCTTGTAACTTGGCGAGCGATAACCTCGTCCTGCGGGAGCTCGCCTCTCATAAGGTATGCCAAATATGGCTCAGTCCAGTCTGGGATTATATGCAGGGCAGCTACTAACTATGATTCTGGATCTGGATTTGCTAGGTCTTCCTCTGTTGGGATTTTAACATACGGGCTATGAATTTCATCCAGAAAAACATTTGGTGGAACTTGCTTTTTCTGGGAACCTAGACGAGCCAGTGCATCAGCTGCTTCATTGAGACGTCGATCCATATGATCCACCTGATATCCTTGAAAATGTCCAGCCAGCTGTGTAACCATTCGCCTATAAGCTTTCATAACTGGGTCTTTAGAATCGCAGGTTCCTGTAACTTGCTGAGATACTAGATCAGAATCACCCAGACATCGAATCCGAGTTATGCTCATTTCTTTCGCAATTCGGAGCCCATGGAGCAAAGCTTCATACTCTGCTGCATTATTAGTGCATTTGAATGAAATTTGCAAGACATAGCGAAACTTATCTCCTCTTGGGGATGTTAACACTACACCAGCTCCTGAACCTTCCAGTTGTCGAGACCCATCGAAATGGATAGTCCAGTATTTAGTATCTGGTTTATCCGGTGGAACCTGTAACTGTGTCCAGTCATTTATAAACTCGATCAAGGCTTCGGATTTTATTGGGGTCCTTGGCTCATATTTGATATGATACAACCCCATCTCAATAGCCCATTTGGCAACTCTCCCTGTTGCTTCTCTGTTTTGAATAATATCAGACAAAGATGCTGAACTAACCACGGTAATATGATGTTCCTGAAAATAATGTTTCAGTTTATGACTAGCCATAAATACTCCAAAACCCAGCTTCTGCCAATGTGGGTAATGTTGTTTAGACTCTATCAAGACCTCGCTTACGTAGGAAACCGGCCGTTGAACAACACCTTCTTTATCTTCTAGCTTACGCTCCACAACTACCACCGCACTCACTGCCCATGTATAGTAACATGGGTTCTTTCTTCTCATGCGCAGCTAATATAGGTGCGTTGGAAAGTTGTTTTTTCAGGGCCTCCAATGCCTCATCAGCCTCTTGATTCGACACAAAGGTGTCAGTTTTCTTCAACAATCGGTATAAGGATATAGCCTTTTCGCCTAGTCTGCTTATAAACAGGCTCAAGGCAGCAACACAACTTGTCAGCTTCTGAACGCCCTTCAGGCAAACCGGCTTTTTCAGGTTATGTATGGCCTGAATTTTTTCCGGGTTTGCTTTAATGCCTCTCTATGAAATAATGAAACCCAATAATTTCCCAGCTGGTACGCCATATACACACTTTGTTGGGTTAAGCTTCATTTGGTACTTGCGCAAATTGGCGAACATCTCTTCCAAATCTGAGATCAAAGTGTCACCTTTTTGGGATTTGACTACTATGTCATCCACATAAGGGTGCACGTTGCGCCTAATCTGACTCTCCAAGCAATTCTGGATACACCTTTGATAAGTTGCCCCTGCATTTTTCAAACCGAAAGGCATTGATGTATAACAAAATGCTCCAAGGGGAGTAATGAATGACGTATTCTCTTGATCCTCTTCCTTCATTTTGATTTGATGATATCCTGAGTAGGCATCCAGAAAACATAGCAGTTCGCAGCCAGCCGTAGAGTCTAGGGTAACGCGAACGGGTCTTTAGGACATGATTTGTTCAAATCAGTGTAGTCTATGCACATTCTCCAGGTTCCGTTTTTCTTGAGAACGAGAACTGGATTAGCTAACCACTTTGGATGAAACACTTCTACTATAAACCTTGATGAGGGGATAGTAACCCGGTATGCCAACCCCAGGTGTAATCCGGCCCAAACGGCATATGGACCAAATCCGGCTAAGGACGCAGAAGCTTCTGGAAGGCCCAGGGCTTGTAAGGATCGTAACCCGGATTGTGGGTTACGATAAGGAAAGCTAGGATACGCATGTAGAATTCGAGTAGGACTCAAGGAGCGCTTTGTATGGCAAGCCAAAGGGGGTATGAGTACTATATAAACCAACCCCTAGGCTTCGCCTGAGAGAGATTCAAGTCATAACTGTAACACCTATTATCGAGTATCCAGTATAATCATATCGAGATCCGGCGAGTTGTTTTCCGGCTCTTAGATTGCTTTTCGCCATGTCTTCCTTCGAGCTAAACCCTCTCCCAAATACCTGTGTCGACTTGCCCCTAGATCAGTTACCCCCGGTAACATCTGCCGTGATTATCCCACGACAGTTGGCGCCCACCGTGGGGCCTGCGTCCAAAGGTGTTTACATCACGGGAGAAGCTCGGAAGAGCATGAAGAACCTCATCGTCGGAGAAATCTACGTCAACAGCAAAGGAGAGAAGATGGTAGACGATTCTGGCTGGGGGCCAGAGTCGGATCACCTCGAAACCGGATCCATCGTGACAGTCGGCAGCATCAACGTCTTCATCGGTATGGTATGTACTTCCAGCTCGAATTGTGATAATATCGGATCTGATTCTGTGTCAGGGGAAGACGCGTATGTCCGATCGGAAAAAGAAGAATCGATTGGAACAACGGGTCAGATAGAGAGGGAGGATGATACCGAGTCTATCCGGGATTTGTCGGAGGATCGATATGAAAGGGAAACCAGCGAGGAAGAACAGTACGAATCTATACCGGGCATCATGCGCCGGGTTGCGGTTTATGCGGCTCCTGCGACCAATCTCAATCAAGAAAACGCGGCCGCGGCACCAGCTGGGGGGGTTCAGGCAGCGGCTCAGCAGCAAGGACCAGTTGACCCGGTCTTGGCCCAAGTCGATGGAGAGTCGGCGTCTGTCACCAGTCGCCCAGCGGACGAGGAGCGACACGCGAATATGTTCGGGTTCCAAGCAAACCGGACACCGGGGGCGGGCCCCTCAAACCCGCGTCACCCGGCTCTGTTTGATAATAACTTGATTTTGGACCCCACAGTTTTGGCCACAGTTATTACCCCGGAAAACGCAGCAGAACGTGTAAGAGACCTGGACGTAGCTCGTCGTGCATTGGAGCAGCAGAGAAGGCAAGTGGAAGCAGAAAGGCAGGGGATGGCCGCGCGGCAGCGCGAATTGGATGACCGAGAGACCCGGCTCCGGGAGGAAACGACGAGGATTCACCAAAGGCATCGAACTATGTTACCGGCAATGGGCGGGGTTATCAACCCAACTGCCCTGGTGTTCACGCCTCAAGATCAGCCAATCCCACCGGCGAACCAAGGGACCATACCGCAACCAGCAACGGGAGTACAGCCAGTAAACGCGCCAGCCGGATTACCCTTGCCTCGGACGGGGGCGACAGCCGGCAACACCATGCCGCCTCCACCATCGCGATTCCGCACCCCAGCAGGTCACTACAACAACCCCATGGACAACGTGTATGCAGCAACACTCGCGTTAAACCAGATTCCTGTGGGAAACTCGCCTCATGCGGAAGGAACCCGACGAGCAATCGATCTGCTACACACTGCGGTAGCACAGCAAGCCAATTATCCGGATCATAGAAGCGGGATGCATGGGACGCCGTACGTCAGTCAGCAACAGGGCAATGTCCAAACAAGTGCGGCACGACGAAGGGAAGAGCAGCAGCAGATGCCGCCCCCACCGCGCGTCCAGACGGTACCGGCCGTATCAGCAGCACAGGCAGTGGTGGACAGCTCCAGGGCCAGAAGAGCCGGGGCCGGGTCTGCAGCGCACGAGTTACCTGTGGTGCCGCACCCCGTGGCACCCCCAGCCGGGTCACGTGTTTCCCGGGTAAGACCAGCCACAACCACCCTTGCGGGACCCAAGTGCCTCTCGGACGATATCAGAGCGGAACCTTACCCGGAAAAGTTCAAAGAACCGGGGAAAGTAGTGAACTACGAGCCAACAATGGATCCGGAAACGTGGCTGAGCAGCTACGAGATGGCAATGTCAATTCGCAATGCGTCCGAGAATCTTCAAGCCAAGTTCATGTACTTAATGATGTCAGAGGGAGCAGCAAAGTTATGGTTCACCAATCTACCGGAAAAATCGATCAAATCGTGGGAGGAGCTAAAGACCGCATTTATCAAGCACTTTCATGGGACATGCCGGAAGTTATTTACTATTGATGATTTAGAAAGATGTGTTCAGAAGAAAGGAGAGTCCGCACGCAGCTGGGTACGCCGGGTTATGGAGATACTCCACTCGTCCACGGATATCCAGCCTAAGGACGCGCTGCAAGCTATGGCAAAAACATGTAAGTACGTTCCTTTGGTGCAAAAGCTAACTCGTATGAAGTCTAGTAGGAATGCAGCGGAGATTACAATGGGAGAGTTAATGGATGCGTGCAACAAACACGCTGCAACGGATACCACAGAGGAGGAAGTTGATGACAAGAAAGCAAAAGCAAACGCAAGTAGCAGTGGGAAAACCGGCAATGGGTCGGCGCCAAACAATAATGGAAGTAGCCAAAACAAGCGGCCGTTTGAAGGGAGTTCCGAGCTTGTAGCCAACACGGAGGCCGGGTCTTCAAGACCCAGATCCGAAGGAAATTTTAATACTGGAAATCACAATGGGGGACACTACCAAGGACCTCCAAGACCAGGCAACAGTTGGGACATATTTAGGATGGCATGCCCGAAGCATAGCAGGAACGGCAAGCCGGCCAATCATTCATTGGAGCAATGTGCCGACTTACAAAGGTGGAAGAACGAGGAAGTGAACAGAGCTATGCGAGGCGCAGGCCGAGGAGGAGGTCCGGGTCTAGGTGGAAACTTGGGTAACGGACCGCTCCCAGCCGGCAATCCGCCAGCTGGAAATCAAGGTAACAATCAAAATGGAGCAGGAGGTTTTCAAGCTAACCCCAAACAGCTGGGTCAGTATCATGTGCACACTACTGGAGGTTCTAGCAAGGACAAGAAGATATTGAAACAAGCAGTTAATTCAGTCTCCTCCGCTGTTCCAAGATATTTGAGGTGGTCAGAGCAAGAGGTAACATGGAGCAGAAGAGATCACCCGGATAGGATTGATCACCCGGGGGTCTTGGCTTTGGTAGTGGCGCCACAGGTCAATGGTTACGAGCTGAAGAAAGTCTTGATGGATGGAGGGAGTAGTATCAATATCCTATACTGGGAAACTTTTCTGCGCATGGGCTTAAAGGAATCACAGTTGCAAAAAAGCACAACAGTTTTTCACGGGATAGTGCCGGGTCATTCGGCATGCCCCGAAGGAAAAGTGGCATTGGAGGTAGCTTTCGGGGAGTCAAAGGACAATTATCGAATCGAGTGGCTTACCTTTGAGGTAGTAAAGTTGCGCAGTCCTTATCATGCATTGTTTGGAAGGCCGGCTTATGCCAAGTTCATGGCAAGGCCGTGTTATGTGTACCTACAGCTGAAGATCCCGGGTCCCAAGAAGACCATCACCATATATGGAAATCGAGATATAGCAGCTGAATGTGACGAGGGAGATGCGGCAATGGCCGAGCAAGCTTGCAGGAAGGAAGAGCTCAAACATTACCGTTCCAAGGTGGACCTAGAAGAGAGGACGACGACAAAAAAGCCAACTCCTGAAGGGGACAAGGCAAACATTAGGGCAGAAAAGGACCTTAAGATGGTAGGTTTCATCAGGGGCGAGCTTTCCAAATCCCCTAACAGAGAAGAAGAAGTACTGCTACACGCAGCCGATCACGTTTCAAGGACGGTATACCCGGATTGGCTACCAAATCCCATGTTCATTATGAAAAGGTCTGGCGAATGGAGAATATGTATCGGTCACACCAGTGTGAGGCCGATTCCCGAGAATAACTAAAGTAGTGTAATCGACGGCAGGTTTCAGACGCGCTCTTTTCCTTACCAGGGTACCTAAGGGGACTGGAAGGTTTTTAATGAGGCGGCCTGCTGATTCAAAAAAGAAATGTTTATCAATAAAAGAAGATGCTTTCGGGTCTTATCATGGTCTTTTGCTTCAGTTACAAGTAAGTAACGTTGTTATTATCAGTACATCAATATCATCGAAATACGTTGCGTGAATTTAGGTCTCTGGGGGTTGATCTACTTCAGTAAGTAATCACAAACCCGGAGACCCGGCCATGATGCCTATGAGTTATGGGGGCTGATCACCCGTAGAAACGGGTGCGGCTACAATCCTATAACTGGACGAAGGAGCCAAATTTCTTGATTATTCTTACTTAAGCTCGATGTGACTCGCACCAAAGTGGCATGATCTGTTCACTTACGATTACAATCAAACTATGCAGCCCAATGGAGCGTGCTTGATTTTGTTTTTCGTATAGATGCAACGACATGGTATCCACGCGAAAGCCGGCTTACAGTACAAGATAATCAAAAGGGTCATCTAAACCACAAGTCCATGCAGAGTATAAGGCTAACATAGCCGGAAACTCAACAAATATTAAGCATGACTTCAGTATTTATGAGAACAGCTATTGGTCTTCAGCTTGGTAAACAGCAGTATGTCATCTGAGAAAGCCCACGCCCCCATAGCTCGTACTTTGGGTCATGGGGACTGGGGACTTCGAAACAGAAACAAACTGTTTAACTACCAAGGTCTGTAAACCTTAGTTGCCGAGTATTGGGGACTTAAAGAAAAGTCCATCTATCAAAACCTACGATACTCGGTTAACCGAGTCTCAAAAGGAAATTGAAAGCAAGAGTTCAAAGTATCGAGAATAAGCTTATACGTAACACAAGTATCGAGATTATCAAAAGCCAGGGAAGGCAAAGAGTTATCATGAATTAACAAGCGTACAGGCGTAGTATCAGCATCAGTGGCGCACAGGCGCACCACAAAAATCATATCAGTCTTAAGAAAACGAAAAGCACTAGTAGCATCCTACTCGGCATCCTGAGAGCGATCTTCCGGGTCTAGATCTTGGACTTGCTCCTTGGCCTTGTCAGCAGTCTTGCTCGGGCTCTTCACATCTGGACGGACAGGCGGAGGCGCGGCCGGTGTAGAGGTGGACGGCTTTGCGCCTAGCTCTGCTTCTCTCTTTGCGGCCTCTTCTTTCCTCCTGGCCAGGTCAGTCGACCATCTTTCCACCATATCAAAAGGAGGAGGTGCATCCACCAAAATAACTTTGCCCTCAGCGTCATAAGAACTCATGATTTTGTCCAGTTCCATTTTGTCGGCCAAGGTAGTGGCTGAGGAGCGTACAGCACGTTGAATACCTTTGAAGTCCTTGGGCTCAAACTTGGACCCGTCAGCTTTGAATTCTGGAAACCCGGATGTTACCTTGGCCGGGTCAAGCTTAGGAAAATAAGCCTTCGCCAGTGTAAGGGCCCGGGTCATTCCAATCCGGCAAGCTGAGCGCTTCATTATCTCAATCCACCCAGGCACCGTTGAGAAGGCCTGCATAAGATTATCTTCTCCCGGGTATACCTCAGAAGGCCACTTGATAGCATCAAGTAAAAGTTTAGTGCCGGCAAAAAATGTCCGAAGCACAGTCTTCAAAGTCTTAGCCTGAGTAATGGCATTCTCCTCCAGAGTAGCAAGGTTGGCACCTAAAATCGAACAACACAAAGGCATATCAGTAATCTTGATTATTACAACGGCATGGTAGAAATACGCAAGTTAAACGGCAAATAAAAACTTACTCAGTAAGATGCGGTAAGTGTCCGTGATCTGAGCCGACAAGTTATTCAGCGAAGATTGGGCAGCGTTGTACTTCTTCTTGTAAGTGGAGACATCTTTTTTCAGAGTCTTTACCTCCGCTTCAAGGGTCTCCCTACGCTCTACTTCAGCCTGTAAGAGCTGCTCAGCCTTAAGTAACGCTTCATCTGACTGAGTAATCTCTGCCTGCAAAGACCGGGCAAAGCGGTAAGCCGGATATCACGAGAGCATTTCCTCCGAGAAAATGATTACCGAAAAAATATTATGCGAAGTACCGAGAATAATTGCAAAAATTATACTCGGAACTTGGGGACTAGTTGTATAATAAGGAGTATCAAGTGAAAGTTACCTGATGTGCTGCAGCTATACGTTCTAAAACAGTCCCTTCTGAAGCTTTCATGGAGAGAAGAGCGCTCATCAGCTGGTTAAAGTCAGCGTTATCCGAGTTAGATGGCTCGGGTACCTCAAAAGTGGAAAAAGGAGCATTTCTTGTAACAGGAGGTGGCACCCGGGTTATCCGAATATCGGAGTTTGGTCCCCCTCCTGCGCTCGAAGCTGCTCCCGTTCCTTCCTCGCCTGCGTGCGAAGCAATGGGATACCCGGCATCATGCTTAGCCAGCTCCGGCGGCGACGCTTGCTCGTCACCAGCGTCGCTAGCCGGCCTATTCTCGACTCGGACCTCAGTTTCCGTGCCCTCATCGTCGCTAATGACAACTGTGGCTCTGCAGAAGGTGCAAGGATGCAGTTAGTCTTTGGTTGTGAAAAAAGTGGTAAAAGTTTGGCATAATGACAAGGAAAGAAGTTTACCCGGTGTTCACCGGGAAGTCCGAGGGGGAGCCGCCGCTAGACCCGGAAGAGACTGAAAAAAGGCAGGAAAGGTTTGGGGTTACGTTGCAAAGGTTAACCCGGAAAGAAATTGTGTTTACGATGAGTACCAGGGTGTTGAACCGGGGGCGGCGAAGCGACCGGGTTAAGGGTCTCGCTACCCGGATGGTTCCGGGTTATGCGGCGCCTAGTCGTGGGTGGCTCCTTCAGTTATGATCAAAGGGGGAGAAAACGGGGTTAGCCCCGGAGTAAGGTTATGGGAACAAAAAAAACAAGGAGTAGGGAGATGAAATAAAAACCTGGAGGGCTATCCTTCGAGATTTCCTCTTTGTTCCGGCTTTGGGGGTCGGTTCCGGCTCTTCCTCCTCGCTGGCGGACTTGTCCCTGCTGTCTTCTTCTTCTTCGTTTTGGCCTTCTCGTTCTGAAAAGTATCCGAGTTATGGCATAAGGAAGAAGAAAAGGTGGGATTTAATACGTGTAAGGGATTGAATATGCACCTCCATCCGAGTTGGCGGCATCATCTTCCTCCTCCATATCTTCGGAACTAGGAGAGGTGTCGACCTTCCAAAAGTCATCATCGGCCTGAGGAGAAGACGCCAGGATAGTGATTAATATCGAGCCAAGAGAAGCAAATAAGAGTAAGCTGCTGGAAGTCAAAATCGAAAGATAGAAAGACTCACTGCGGGGGCTGGATTCTCGAGGGTGAAAGGTTCTAATCCGGCTATGCCCCGGATCACCTCGAGCTTCTCCGTTAAAAAACCTTTGATCATCTTGTTCATATCGCTAGGAGCAAGGGTGTTAGGGGAGTATCGGATGGGGTCCGTGGTTTGACCCGAGTATTCACACATCAGCTTCTCACGAATGGAGTTCGGCTGAATGCGGAAGCTAACCCAGGCCTTCACCAGGTTTAGCCCGACGAGGCCTCGGGCGGACAAGATGGAGATCCTAGCTAACGAAGGCAAAATCGCCTCCCTGTCCGAGTCACAGGCGAAGGCGTTGAAAGACTCGGAGATGTCAAGTTGACCCTCCGAGTAACCCGGCAACTTCTTTTCGCCGGGTGGAGAGGTATCTTGGCAGTAGAAGTAAGAAAGCTGCCAGTGCTTTACGTGAGAATTGAGAGAAATGGGGGGCATGAGGGAGTTCTTGCGGCGCTGGATAGAAACCCCGCCGCAAGTAAGAAGTGCGCCGTCGCCGCTTTCGCGACACGGCTTGCACTGGAAAAGTTCAACAAAAAGAGCCAGGCTTGGCGGAGTGCACAAGTAAGACTCGGAAAGAACGATAAAATGGGAGATGTTTAAAATGGAGTTCGGGCCTATATCAAAGATACGGAGTTTGTAGTGGTCTAAGACGTCACGGAAGAAGGGGTGACCCGGAGGCCTGAAGCCCCGGGTCACGTGTTCAACGAAGCATATTACCTCATCCGTGGCTGGAGAAGGCCGGGTTTCGTTGCCAGGTGCTCTCCAGCGGATGGATTCCTGTGGAGGTAGGATTCCAAGCTCTACCAATTCCTCCAGTTTGGTCTTGGTGACGGAGGACTTCCCCCAGTTGGCTGAAATGGCGTTTGTGGATTTAGCCTTAGCCGGCTGTTTCCCCTGCCTCTTGGGTGCCATGGGATTGACCTGGTAAAACATTGAAGAAAAGGACGTAAGAAACAAAAACTTGGAAGTTAGCAGGTAAGCAGCTATCGGCAATTTAAACATAATCCGGTTATTGCCTCGCCGGGTCAAGTATGGTTTGTCCGGGTGTCAAGTGACTCTACAAAACCCAAAGAGCTTTCCGCAAAAGCAAATGTTTGGAGAAGCTAGGGGGATACTTATACGCATACTATCTGCGAATGAGCCGGAGAAGTAAGATTTTCTGAGGAGGGAGAACAAAGGCGGAAACTCTAGATGGCCCGAGCCTAAACTGGGGATCTTATTTCTAAATTTGTGACCAAATTAGTGATTACCGGAGTTAGGGGAGCAATACAAGCTATAAATCCTATCTATGGGAGTGGTTATAGTGGAAACCGGTGAGTTAATCTGGCGCAGCCCGAGAAATCGCGGACCGCTCGATTCAGATCCAATCTGAGGAAGAACTAAGAAACTGCGGGAATAAGCTGGAGGATGTAAGAAACTTACCGAAGAGGATTGGAGTAAGGCCTTGCGGAGACAGATAGCGCAAGATTCGTGCCCTTTCGCGACCGTTGGCCGGCGAATCGGAGGCTTGACGGCGGATTCGGGAGCTGGAGCGGTTCGTGCGGTGGCGGAGCGCAAACGAAGTCGGATGGGCTCCGGCGAGATGCGTGGGGTTCCCGTGGTGGCACTCTGCGAGCTCGAGCTTGGGAAGAAGTGGAATGGGGGAAATGAGCCGTTAAGAGTTGGATTTGCTCATTGGTCTTTATTTATAACCGTCCGGGTGGAAAGGCTTGGCCTAACGGTCGAGACCCGGGGAATACGGAGTATTTGGTGATTTCGAAATTTGAAAGGCACATTTTATGCGCAGGCCAATATGATCCAGAGAAAAAGGAAGGGGAAATTGCCTTCCCTGTATCAGCGGTAGTTATCAAGAAGGATGTGGAATCATGGAGTTTCCTATTGAGATTTAAGTTTGAGAGATTAAGGAAGAACCTAAAAAGAAGAGCCGGGTTTTCGCCTGGCTTCCTTGGCGCCAGTCGCGGCTATTCATAGACGCGCTGCGTCTTAATCCTCATGTGTTTGCATCTAATATTTCTGTAGGGAATAGCCAGCGCTTCGAAGAGTAAATCTTGGAAGCCCAAGCTATTCTGGGGACTACTGATGAGGGGATAGTAACCCGGTATGCCAACCCCAGGTGTAATCCGGCCCAAACGGCATATGGACCAAATCCGGCTAAGGACGCAGAAGCTTCTGGAAGGCCCAGGGCTTGTAAGGATCGTAACCCGGATTGTGGGTTACGATAAGGAAAGCTAGGATACGCATGTAGAATTCGAGTAGGACTCAAGGAGCGCTTTGTATGGCAAGCCAAAGGGGGTATGAGTACTATATAAACCAACCCCTAGGCTTCGCCTGAGAGAGATTCAAGTCATAACTGTAACACCTATTATCGAGTATCCAGTATAATCATATCGAGATCCGGCGAGTTGTTTTCCGGCTCTTAGATTGCTTTTCGCCATGTCTTCCTTCGAGCTAAACCCTCTCCCAAATACCTGTGTCGACTTGCCCCTAGATCAGTTACCCCCGGTAACATCTGCCGTGATTATCCCACGACAAACCTTGTTGCAAGTAACCTGGCAATATCTTCTCCTGTTGCTTTCCTTCTCTCATCATTGAAACGACGGAGGAACTAACGAATAGGTTTCAATTTAGGATCCACATTTAAACTTTGCTCATCAAGTTCCCTTGGGACACCTGGCATGTCAGAAGGTTTCCATGCGAAGATATCCCAATTCTCACGGAGGAACTTGATGAGCGTGCTTTTCTATTTTTCTTTCATATGAGCCCCCACGCTGAACTTCTTAGATGAGTCACCGGGGGTAATGTCTACCAGCTTGGTGTCTTGAGAAGACTTAAATTTTAACTTCGACTCAGCTGATGGCTTTTTGAGCGAGGTCATGTCTTCTGGATCAACTTGCAGTTTATACAATTTCAACTCCTCTTCTGCATAAGCAGTCTCTGCATAGGTTGCATCACCTTCCTCACATTCCAAAGCTATGTCTCTGTCACCATTGACAGTAATGTTTCCATTGGGGCCTAGCATCTTTAGCTTGAGGTAAAGATAGCAGGGTCTGGCCATAAACTTGGCATAAGTTGGTCGTCCGAACAGAGCATGGTATGGACTTTTGAATTTGACCACTTCAAATGCTAGCATCTCTGTCCAGTAATTTTCAAATACACCAAAAGCAACTTCAAGAAATATTTTTCCGATAGGTTGTGCAGACTTACCAGGTACGATCCCATGAAACACAGTTGATGATTGTTGAAGCTGTTTCTCTTGCAGGTTCATCCTTTTGAATGTGTCGTAATAAAGTATGTTTATACTGCTTCCTCCATTCATTAGTACCTTGTCTAACTTATATCCTCCAACTTGTGGAGCCACGACCAGAGCCACTCCCCCTGGAATATCAACTCGCGGAGGATGATCAGCCCGACTCCAAGTTATGGGTTGTTCTGACCAGTTAAGCCATCTAGGAACAGCAAGAGCTACTGCGTTGACAACACGCTTCTGCACCTTGCATTCTCTCCTGCATGAACTGGTGGTGAATACATGATATTGGCCTGAGCTTAGCTGCTTCGGATTTGTTTGACAACCGGGATTTCCTCCTTGGTGGCTGCCGCCTGGGTTAGTTCCCTGGTGACCCTGACTGTGATGACCCGGATTATGATTTCCGGGTCCCGAGCTGCCAGCTCCCGGATGTCCACCTCCCATATTTCCTGGGTTGCCTCCTCCGCTGTTTCCTGGTCCATAGTTATTACTTCTGCTAGGTCTAAAACCCTGCATGATAAAACAATTCTCCCAAGATGATTTGCTAACTTTCCGTTTTTGTTGTGTCGAGAGCATGGACCCTTAAGGGCCTGCTGAGCCTGTGCAAAGCTGTTTGGCCGAAAATTTTGATTTCCTCTGAAATTGTTGCTCTGACGTTGGTTTCTGTAACCTGTATTCGTGTTTGCCACCAAATCTGAAGTTCCATCTCCGTTTTTACGCTTGTTATTGTTCTAGTTCTGAGGGTTGCTGTTGCTCTGACTCGGGTTCTAGCTACCCTTGGTCCAAGCTTTCTTTCCCTTCGCGGACTTCTCGTCATCTGAGTCTGCGTCCTTTGTTTTGTCAGACTCCGCATACTTGGTCATGGAATCCATCAACTCGCTCATATCACTTACGTATCGCTTGATGCGTCCCAGCTTATGCTTTAGCGGGTCGAATCTGCAATTTCTTTCCAATGCTATGACTGCTTGTTGCGCGGTGAGTCCGACAGATGAATGTATGATTTCCGCAACGCGTCGAGACCAATGCTGGGCAGACTCCCCTTCCTTCTGAACACAGTTTTCTAGGTCTGTAATAGTCGTTGGTCGCTTACATGTTCCCTGATTTTTTTTGATGAACTGGTCCTTCAGCTCCTGCTAGCTATTAATTGAATTTGCGGGCAAGTTCTTTAGCCAGGACTTCGCGGGTCCTTCTAACATCACGCTTAGGTACCGAGCGCATACTGCGTCACTTACTTCCATTATTTCCATTGCCATCTGATAACCTTCTATCCAGTCTGCGGGCTCCATGTCTGGCGTATAGTTTACAACTCTACAGGTCCTTTAAAATCAGCCGGTATTCTCTCATTCCTGATTGCTGGACCGAGACACTGGATGCCAATCCTGCGAGACCCAGTTGGGGGAAGGGTAGAGGTTATGTTTTGAACTGTTGGTAGGACGTGACCTGGATTCCTGTTTTTTGGTTCCGCAACTCTATGTCCTGTATTTATGACTCCAGGTGCATAGGATACGGTTGACCTGGGCAGATTTGGTTGCTGCCGGTTTACATTGCTAGAGCCGGCCGGAACTGGTGAATTTCCATGATGACTTCTCGGCAAGGAATTCCTGCTGTTGTAAGGAGTTGAGTGTATCATGTCCTGATTACTATAATTCATCTGCTGGACCATCGCCGTTTGTAACATCTCAATTGCTCTCCAAGCTTCAATTCCAATAGGATCATTAGGGTTGACTGGAATCCGTGTAAGACTGTTTGTTGCTGCCCAAATGTTATCCATTGGATTGTTGAAATGACGTGGCGGTGTATGAAACCTTTCCTGTAGAGGTTGTTCCGGAACTGGGACATGATTTGGGTTACCATGCAGCTGGATGGGTGGCTGAAAATGTGTCGGATGAACTGGAAATGGAGCAACCGGCGAGTTCATGGCGTGAACCGGCTGGGCAGGGTTAGGTGCCCCAGGCGTCCCGACCGGAGACGTGAATAAGTTCTGTAGTTTGGTAGGTCCCAGTCCTGCGCCGAATTCGTTGTTCAGCCGGGTATGATAACGCCTGTTCTGTATTGAACCTAACTCCCTTTTCTGAAGTTTAGATGAATCCCCTCTCTCTCCAGACGTGTTGCTTCCTCCGACTTCTGACCGATCTTTGTTTATGCATGTTACCTTTTTATCAATCTCCCCACGGGCACGAGTTATTTCTTGTCTAAGACTTCCAATCTCTGCGTTACGCTGCACCATGTTCTCTGGGGTAATCGGAGTAGCCAAGACTTCATTTAATGAATCCATTGCAGCCATCAGCTCGGGCCTTGGGTTATATGACGGGGGTGCTGTCAGGTTAATCACTGCCTCGGCTGGCCCGGAGTTAGTCGGGTCGGGTCGCGGTTCTGCAGGTCGAACTGGGGCTACCGTTGGGCCCGTTGATGCTGCTCCCGCGCCTCCTGGTCCTCCTGGAGCTGGATTCGAAGTCGAAACAATATATGTAATTAGATTACCACTAGCGTCATACCTGGGCTCCGCAGGTCGCGTCGGTGCAGCCATGTAAACGGTCGTGTGATGAGTTGCTTCCCTCAGACTTGGCAGATCTGGCTCAAGGTCTCCTCCTAACATGTCTCCAAAGAGCTGGTGGATGGATCCCGTTTCATCACGATCATCATTATTCCCAACTGAAGACTCACCATGAGATCATATCATTGTAGCCTCCTCCGAGACTGAGTCTGACTGCTGGTCTGGGTCTTGTGCCCCTACGAAGCCAACGAAGACGTGGATACCTCCGAAGGGGACTCAAAATCCTGACTCCACCGATGCGAACTCTGGACCCCATGTTTCATGATTGTAGTAGTTTCCACGCCGGCTCCTCCTGAGCCGGCCTATCGCGAGCTTCTCGATCCCCGGTAAGGCTCCTTCCGAAAAGACGATGCTTCCGCGAGCAGGCCCCACAGTGGGCACCAACTGTCATGGTGTTGTCACGGCAAGTGTCTTCATGGGAGAACTAGATTGCGAGGCCATTGCTACTGAGCGAAACTTCGAAAGGGTTAAGGCGGAAACGAGAGACGCGAGTTTACCTAGGTTCGGCCCCTCTATTGAGAGTAAAACCTACTCCTGCCTTCTTACTATTGGGAAACAAGGTATCGATTACAAAGGGCGATTCTGGCTCTCGATGTCTCGAGTTACCTTGCTATCGACTTAGAACTTGTCTTTCTACGTCCCAGGGTCTCGCCTTATATAGGGGACGAGACCTCCGGGTTACCCCCGTTCTCGGAGTCCTGATCTAATCCGGCTCTAGGTCATCTCCAGCGGTTCATCCCGTGACCTGGTCGTCTCCGTCCAATCTTGGGCTGGCCTCCAGGCCTTGGGCCTCTATGCTCCTTAACTCAGACTCTGGGCCGGTCCTTTATCTTCTCCGGGTTAAGAAATAGGTAACCCGGGCTTCCTTCCGTCTACGGTCATAATCACAATCCGGACCTCGTTGTTATAAACCGGACCGTCAACCTTGAGTCCCATTGAGTGGGTTCCGGAATATATGAGGGGTAGGGAGGATCCCCCTCACCTATTCCCCCAACAGTCATGATCGGGCATCTATTTCAATGAGAGAGGCTGACACGACAGATGGCAATGGAGACATAGATGGGATCAAGCAGTATAGGGACACGAGGTGGGTGACTCCTCCGGAAGCATTGTGTAGGATTCATGGCTTTCCATTGAGTAAGAACGGACCATCAGTTATGCAGCTGCAGCTCCATCTTCCAAACATGCACATGGTGTCGTTCAAACAGGGCCAAGATATCCAAGGAGTAGTTAACCGTGAAGGTGTGGAGAAGTCAATGTTTACCGACTATTTCGAGGCAAATAGATTGCACTCTCAGGCTCTTTGTATCTTGTATAGGGACTTTCCCGAATGGTATACCTGGCAGACATGCAAGGAAAAATACTGGAGAAGAAGAAAATATGACAATGGTGGACAAGTTGGAAGAATTGTGTCCGCTCATCTAGCCGAGGGAGAACGCTACTACTTGCGTGTTATTCTAAACAATGTCACTGGGGCCACCTCCTATGAGGACCTAAGGACTGTTGATGATGAGATTCTACCAACCTTCCGTGAAGCTGCAAAGAAAAGGGTGTTGATAGAAGGGGACAACACATTGGATGACTCCCTCACTGAATCTACACTTTACAAGATGATGTCGTCTCTACGAAGGCTTTTTCAACAATATTGATGTTTTCAGAGCCTAGCGATGTGCGTGGACTCTGGGAGAAACACTTTGAGGCAATGTCGGAAGATTATCGCCGCAATAATTCATCAGAAGTTGTAGTTGAGCAAATGGTTCTCATAGATATCCGGAATATGCTATAGTCAATGGGTAAGGACATAGTTGATTTTCCTCTTCCTCATACCGATAAGGACTTTGACGGTGCCACCGGTGTGGAAAGGGAGATCTTCGAGGAATCCACCATCAATATCAACGACGATGACCTAAATCTAGTAGGCGCACTTAATACAGACCAAAGGGCCGCCTATGATGAAATTATGTCCGCTGTTGATGGCGATGAGGGTGGTGTGTTCTTTGTGGATGGACCCAGAGGCACTGGAAAGACTTTTCTATATAGAGCACTTCTCGCAACGGTACGTGGGGAAAAAAAGATTGCTGTGTCAACAGATACATCCGGTGTAGCGGCTTCAATAATGCCTGGAGGGAGAACGACTCATTCACGGTTCAAGATACCGTTGACCATCAATGATGGTGGTGTTTGTAACTTCACTAAACAGAGCGGGACTGCCATGCTCTTAAAGTCAGCTTCTCTCATTATTTGGGACGGAGCTTCCATGACAAAGAGACAAGCTGTGGAGGCACTTGACAATAGTATTGTGATGTAATGAGCGATGAAATGAGAGATAATATTAGCCGAGCAAACCTGCCCTTTGGTGGAAAGACGGTTGTGTTTGATGGAGATTTGAGACATGTCCTCCTAGTTGTTCGTAAGGGATCAAGAGCTCAGATAATTGATGCATCCCTACGTAGGTCTTACCTTTGGGACTACATGCATCATCTCAAGTTGGTACGCAATATGAGGGCACATAGTGACCCTTGGTTTGCACAATATCTATTGCGCATTGGTGATGGTAAGGAAGAGACCAATGGTGATGGCGACGTCCGCCTTCTAGATGAGATATGTGTGCCGTGTACCGGGGAGAACACGGACCTTGATACACTAATAGAAAATGTGTTTCCTGATATTGGTGCTAACATGTCAGACCCAAATTACATCACCTCTAGAGCAATCTTGTCAAAACAAAATGATTGTGTCGATAGAGTTAATTTGAAGATGATCAACAGATTCCAGGGAGATGAGATGGTGTACCATATCTTTGACTCTGTGGTGGATGACCCTCATAACTACTACCCATATGATTTCCTGAACACATTGACCCCTAATGGGCTGCCCCCACATTTGTTGAAGCTCAAGATTAACTGTCCAGTCAGATTGCTCAGAAACATTGATCCTGCGAATGGGCTTTGCAATGGCACGAGACTGGTGGTTCGGGGATTCCAAAGGAATGTCATTGGTGTAGAAATTGTGTTGGGCCAACATGCTGGAAAGAGGATCTTTTTGCCAAGAATCCCGTTTTTCCCCTCTAATGAGGAGGTGTTCCTTTTTCAGTTCAAGAGGAAGCAGTTTCCTATTAGGTTCAGTTTCGCCATGACGGCTAACAAGGCACAGGGACAAACTATCCCAAATGCCGATATTTACTTTCCCGAGCCGGTGTTCTCTCACCGGCAGCTGTATGTCGCGCTATCTAGATCCATCTCTAGAAACAATGTGAAGATTCTTGTCATCCCAGATGCTGGTAATAAGAAAAAGACTCAGAGGATACCCAAAAAAAGAGCTCCAGTTGTCCTGTTGGTACGTACACAAAGAACATCGTCTACAAAGAGATCCTGACATCATTGGCGAGGTATTTGTCACTTAAATATTCAGTAATCATACCTTTATCTTTTTAATTATATGCATACTTATATTCGGAATTATAACTTGCTTTGTGCAGATCAACTTCATTGTGATAATCATGTGTTGCGGAGAAATACATATTGCGGAGATATACATCAACATGGTGTGATGTGATACAAAATATTTTCTGTTTTATGGTTAAACAATTCACTTCAACGTGGAAAGTCTTTCCTGTAATATGTTCGTGTGGACAAAAACATATTGCCTCAATTGTTTTTTAGATTCAAAATTTTGGTACCAAGTTTGTGTTAACCATTATTATTTGTGTTAACCACTATTATCCTTTCATGAGTAATGGTCTCAATGTTATCACGATAGAAATGTAAACATGTGGAGGAAAGATTGCAGGCCAGATTGTATAGTTGGAAAGGAAAACTCTTGTCCCTTGGTGGAAGACTGGTTCTCATAAATTCAGTTCTCAGTAACATGGTGTTGTATATGATTTCCTTCTTCCAATTGCCAAAGGGTGTCTTCCACCGATTAGATTATTTCCGATCGAGATTTTTTCGGTAAGGGGGTAGTGAAAAGAAAAAAATACAGATTGGCTAAATGGAATGTAGTGTGCCGCCCTAAAGACCATGGTGGTCTGGGGATTCAAGACCTTGAGGTCAAGAATAGGGCCTTACTTGGTAAGTGGCTTTTTAAGCTTCTTACCGAAGAGGGTGTGTGGCAATCGCTGCTTACGAAAAAGTATTTAGGCTCAAGTGCGCTTTCTCAGATTTCTTGGAAAACCGGGGATTCACACTTCTTGTTTGGCCTAATGGCAACGAAGAAATTTTAATTTCCATATGCCTCTTTTTCCATTAAAGATGGTTCATAGATAAGGTTCTGTGAGGACAGGTGGTTATGTAATACCACTCTCCAGGAACAATATCCAGCTTTATACAATATAGTTCTCGGACGACACAAAAGCGATCCTATTGCTATGGTGTTGGAAACTTTTCCACCACAAGTGTCGTTTAGGAGAGACCTCATTGGTACCCGTCTTTCAACTTGGAATGAATTACTCCAACGTTTAGAGTTCATTAATCTGACTGAGGGGGAGGACATGTTCCGTTGGAATTTACACTCTAATGGTAAATTTTCGGTTCACTCTATGTATGAAGCAATGTTGCAACCAACTGTGCCAGTTGATAATAATAGGAAAATCTGGACGATGAAAATTCCACTAAAAAATAAAGTTTTTGCGTGGTATCTTCGTCGAGGGGTAATTCTAACTAAAGATAACCTTGCAAAACGCAATTGGCATGGTAACAAACAGTGTGTCTTCTGTCAGAAAGACGAGACTATCAAACACCTGTTTTTTGATTGCAATATTGCTTCTTCTATATGGCCAATCATTCAGATAGTTTCTACCTTATTTCCTCCAACAAGCATTGCCAATATTTTTGGTAGTTGGCTAAACGGGATGGATAAAAGGTTTAAAGACTTATTAGGGTGGCAGCGCTAGCCGTGATTTGGTCGATGTGGCTATGTAGAAATGACAAGATTTTTAATGGTATAAATTGTTCTCTTATGCATATTATCTTCAGGGCTACATCTACACTCCGTACTTGGATACCGCTGAAGCGTGTGGAGCACCGGGAACTTTTTATGGAGGTGTGTACCAGACTGAAGACTACAGCCAGGAACTTTTTATCCTGGCATGGATGGCAGCATAATTTGCGGATCGGTCCTCCACCTTCATTGACGTTGTTACTTGCTGTGTACATCTTCTTCCTTTTGTTCTTTCTTTCTTTTTCGGCTGTGTGCATCTTTGATATGCAGAGGCTGGGTGTATAACATTTTTTTAGTAATAAAATCTTCCTTTATAAAAAAAACATATGATGGACTTGCAGTCATGAATTATTCATATCCCGTAGCAACTCACGGTCATTTTACTAGTCAACTAAAAACGTCTAATTGTTGTAGGAGAGAGAAAAGAAATATGTAGATGTAGTCCAGCCCAACTCCGGAGAACAGGTTCACATAAGTAAATTGAAGCCAGCCCCGGAAGAAAGAAACTAGAGCACGCTGTAGTGCGAGCGGCCAGACCGCAGCTGGGCTGGTTGCAGGATAGTCGGCTGAGCTAGCGATCTAGCGCTAGCGATACCGAACCAACCTGCTTCGCATTTGCTGCACCAACCATTCCTATGGTGCATTTTGTGGCCCACGGAGAAAGAAGAAAAAAATTACTCGTGTGCAACAACTAAGTGAGGTTTAAGGGCGTATCAGTTTTCTTGACTTGGCCGCCTGCCGACAGAACCTCTTCTGACTACGGTTGTAACAGTGAGGGTCAAGCCTTCATTTACCGCCGAGGAAAGTAAATTGTGCAGATGTGTCTCCCCCCAGGCCCCAGCCATATTGTCAGGCAGTGCAGTTGAAGTTCCTTCGCTCGGTAGTGTTCACAATTTAGGCGCAATTAACGGAGTGAACTCCGTAGTCGCACAAAGCAAGCAGAAGAAAGAAGCAAACGCGCTGTCGTTGAACTCGACACGACATTAATGCTTGGGTAACTCCGGCGTCAGCTTCTCGCCGCGACTGTACGCACCATGGCCCGGGGGACGGTTTGTGCCCGTTATGTAGATGCCCTGAGTCCACTACACACATTTTCTTTGTGTGTCCTGCTGCCCGGTTTCTGTGGAACTTTACCTACGAGGCGCTGGGGCCAATCTGGCAGGCCTCGGACCTCGGCGAGTTCCTGGAAGCCCAGGCACACCGGACCGGAGGGGGCAGACGCCTCTTCTGGTTCGTGTTCGCGGCTATGATGTGGTCGCTGTGGACGACACGCAATAGGATGGTTATTGAAAAGATTTTTTTGCGTCAGGCGTCTGACTCTTTGTTCAAATGTTTGGCTCTGTTGCAGCAGTGGTACCCGCTCTGTAGACAGCAGGACAGGGTGCGGCTAGCGGACTACATCGACAGGCTCCTAGCTGCCGCGCGCCGCATCGCTTCGCGAGTGCCGCCGTGAGGCGTCTCTCTCTTCCCCTGGCGGCTTTATTTACTTCTTTCTTTCTCTTCTTGTCTACCCACACCACCACCCCCCCCCCCCCCCCGCCCACTTCTTGCTTCGCCTCTTTCCTTTCGGGCTTTGTTGTGCTGTGGCCCCAGCTGTAGCGACTTATTTTTTTCTCTCTTCTTTTCTTTCTGTCGTGCTCTGGTGTATGAAACTATGTATGGATGTTGTGGTTGCTTTATTTATAAAGCGGGGCGAAAGCCTGTTTCGAGAGAGAGACGCTCGCGTCGCCGTCTCTGAAGATTCCCTCGAAGAAGAAGACCGTTCAGGACATCTCCAGCGGGAGTGATCATTTGCCCCGGACAGGCCCGATTTGAGCAGCCCCGGCCAAAACGAGGCCCCAGCGGGGCTGCTCATCTCAGAATTGGGTCCGTCTTTTGTCCGAGGCTGCTCAAATCTGACCCAAATTTGGGTCAGATTTGAGCATCCGCCGGACACGATATTTGTCTGTTTGGTCCGCTTGGTCCCACCACGTTCCTCTTCCATGGCGTTTTCTCTCTCCTCCATTATCTTGCAGAGCGCCTCGATGCCGTCTCTCCTCACCGCGCTCGGCGCACGTCCCAAGAGAAATAGCAGCAGCAGTGGTAGACTGTCTCCGCCCGCGACGCCACCACGCAAGCTCGCCCTCCGCCCGCGGGCTCGCCGGCTGTCTCCGCCCGCGACGCCACCACGCAAGCTCGCCGCCACGCGCGCCCTCCGCCCTCCGCCCGCGCTCGCCACCTCCGCCTCCGCCCGCGCGCCGCAGCTCGCCGCAGCTCGCCCAGCGCGCCGCCCCCGCCGCAGCTCGCCCCGCCCCCCGCACCCCGTGGACGCCGCGGCCAGCCCGTCCCGCCCGCTCACGCCGCCGCCCTCCGTCGCCGCTGGAAACGCCGTCTCCGCCCGAGTCACCGCCGATCCACGACACAGTGGTGCTGATCGATGGCCCCAGCCGCCACGAGGAGGATTACGAGAGGACCCGAATCCTCGCGATCGGGATGCGGTGCGAGGCGGCCGGGCGTCAGGCGCTGCCGCGGTCGAACTCGACGGGCACGAGCGCGCAGGCGGGATGGAGCGGTTCGCACTGCGGCTGCCGGAGCACGTTCGTCTCGAGATCCTGATGTCGCACAGGTTGAGGCACGTGACGAGCGCGGTGGCGTCCGTGCGCGTCAGGGAAGGGAGCGCCCACGACATCGGGGCGGGCGGGAACTCGGTTCGCAGCGCCACATCTCCAGCATTTGGGCGAGGAACTGGTCCAGGGAGGCCATGGGCGAGCTCCAGCGCGAGCTCCACGGCGAGCTCCACGCCGCCGCTGCTCGCCACGCGCTCGCGCGCACCGCCCACCCCCTCGCCCG
The DNA here is from genome assembly GCA_028641055.1 of Alopecurus myosuroides. Lineage (NCBI taxonomy): Eukaryota > Viridiplantae > Streptophyta > Magnoliopsida > Poales > Poaceae > Alopecurus > Alopecurus myosuroides. The sequence goes on along the minus strand of CM054061.1, from coordinate 130,600,653 downwards.
GCCGTGCAGGCGTGTTCTTGGCGGGATAAAAGATCTAGGGAGAGCGGTGCATTGGCTGGAGCGACGAGGTGAACTCTGAGACTAGCTGCGGCTGCAAGATGGCGGCGGCGGGCGAGCGCGCGCGGTGGCGAGCTAGAGGCCCTGGAGCGCCTCGAAGCCAAATGTGTCCGCTCAAATGAGCAGTCCCCGCTGGGTGCACGTCCAAAAACGCGTGTCCGCCGCTCCCGGACGGCTGCTCAAAAAGACAATTTGCGGACCAATTTGGTCCGCAAATGAGCAGTCCCGGATGTCTCTTCTTTTCTTTCTGTCGTGCTCTGGTGTATGAAACTATGTATGGATGTTGTGGTTGCTTTATTTATAAAGCGGGGCGAAAGCCTGTTTCGAGAGAGAGACGCTCGCGTCGCCGTCTCTGAAGATTCCCTCGAAGAAGAAGACCGTTCAGAACACAGCTGATCACCCAACGTCTAACATGGAACAGAGGTTGCTAGCTAGCTTGTCCCATGCAGAATCGCGTACTCGAATCCGGTCAAACCGCTATTCAGGCTAGCGAGCTTAGCTATCACGTCCATATCGGACGCGCACTGCAGAACCGACGGTCCACATCTTTCTATACGGTCATTGGTCAAGGGCTTAGCCCGTGAGCTAGCTTAGCTGGTACGCACGCATACCCGAGCTAGCGCGAGACGAGATCTCGATGATGTCCACAGTTCAGTACCTACTTCAGTAGGAGTAGTATGATCGTAAGAAATAGCGGTACGCGCTAAACCGCGACGAAAACTTTGAACATGGAAACACTCTATTCTAGGGCCTGGGCCTGGTCTAGGAGCATGCAGCCAGCCGCTGCGAACGGTCAAGGTCGTTGCAGAGACCGCGAGCGCGCGACAGGTCATGGGCGACACGCGCGCGCACACACGCACCTGCTCCATTTTGTTAAGGTTTAGGGCACGTCAAGCCATCATGGCAAGATCATGTACTACGTGCGCAGCCACGCAAGCTACGCACCGATCTGGTGATGATCGGTGTGACATGACCGTTTTGTTCAGTAAACAATGGCCCGTCGTCCGGCCGGCGTTCATTGTTTAGGCTGGCCACAGTGGGAGTAACTAAGGTAGTAACATCACACGTTTCAATGCAATTTTGCTTACGTGGCACATATTTAATGAAGAGAGAAGTGTTTGTGGTAACTAGCTATGTTACTAGTAACATCACACATACCAAGGCAAAATGTGTCTATAGCCATAATAAATAAAGTCATGCATGACACCACAAATATGTTACTACCCACTGTGGAGGTAGTAACTTGGACTAGTAACATCACGATGTTACCACTCTTAGTTACTCCCCATTGTGACCAGCCTTACGCCGTTTTACACCAGATTAGCTCGCTCGTTTTCAGAGGTAAGAGTTTTATCAGTCACGGTTTCCTGATGCGTAATGACGCCGGCCGAGTCGTCTCCGCATTAATCAATCGAACAGAGTCCATGCGCGCGTGCAGGTGCAGGTGCAGCGACCGCTCTGAAAAACAAAACATAACAGTGACGTCGCGTCCGCAGGGCGTGGTAGCTAGCGTGGGTCTCATCAAAGGAACCACGCTTTCACTTTCGGGACAAGCTCCCGGTCGCAGGTGTTCCCGCCTCGGTTCCCACCCGCGCCAATGGCCGATCGAGTTTCGGTTCAGAGTATTTTATCTTCGTAGTACGAGCACGGGCGCGCCGGACCGGGACTTGATCGATCGATATTGTGACGGCGACACTCGGAATGATCGAAGCCGGAGTACATACACGGGCAAGCGTAAGCTGGCTGTCATGGAAAGCTACGGAGGAAGAGGACAAGGAGGCGTGCGTGTGCGGGTGGCCCGCCCGTTGAATCTGCGGCGAGACGGCGACAAAAGAGTTGTGTAGGGTCGATCCATTGTGCTTTGCTTTGCATCGAGGAGAAAGAACCCGAACCGTCTGAACTTCGATATAACAGTTTAATTTGGTCGAAAGTCCGTCCGATGGGGCCGTTCGTTCGAGATGATTCGCCGAGAAAGTGGAGCCGTTCGTGGGTTTATCTATCGCGTCGTCATCTTCTGCCAATCAGCAACAGATGTACGAGCACGAGAGATTTGTCCCGTAGTTGCTCCTGACTAGCTAGGTGACTTGCGTTTCCTTGCTTCCTCTCCCCGAATTAAGTTCATTTTATATGGAAATTGGGCTTATCCGACTTCAACAAGGTTTGCCCGGCTCCGGCAACGGAGGGGCGATGACAGCGGCGCGCCTTCGGCTCGCTCCAGTGATTGTAGTCGTCGCTAGGTGGTCTACGGACCTAGATGTAATTTATATTATTTCTGGTGTTCCTTGTACTGCCTTGACAGTTGATGAATAGATTGGAAGGTTTTATCGCAAAAAAAAAAAAGAAAAAAAAGAAATTGGGCTTATCCGATTATATCTCGCTTGGTCGTCCGGCCGTGCATTTCATACAGCATGCTGACGCAGTTGCAAGTCATAGCTCCATCTTTCCGACGATGGAATGGTCACTCTTTACTTTTATATAAGAAACACGGTACTCGGTGCAGATTTTACATGCAGCGGTGGAGACCTGATAAATGTTGTGCCCGGGGCCAGCTTCGTACACCATAGCTACAGAAATTGCGTCGTTTTAGCGCTCCTAGGAGCCCAAAAAAGCGTCGTTTTAGCGCCGGCGCATCCAAGCCGAACCCAAGGGCATGGGCGGAGCCTCTTGGAGACCATACTGGGCTCCGGCCCGGTCTTCTTAAAGTGCAAAATCTTTTTACCGGGGCCAAGTCCATCAGCTAGTCTACTCCTATGACGAATGACCGTCCTCATGTGTACGCAAGTCACTCATATATTGCCTCAGTTCTCACGAGTCACGTTCCTCAAGTCCCCCTTCTCTAGGTCTCGCTTCTTCCTAGTTTGCTCTTTATTTCTTCTACTACTAGTACAAAACAGGCCAAACTGAACCAAGCTATAGCTGCAATTTCAGATCGTGGTGGTACCATAGCCCATGGCGCTGTCCCAAGCCGTGGAGCACAAAATCGACCAAGGAATGCAAAAATCCAGTCATAGATTGTTTACTCCTTTTGCTATGTAGTGATATAAAGCAATAGAATCAACTTAGATCTTTGGATGTCATGATTGCCTATGTTATTCCTTGCAGTTTAAAGCCGATTGGGATATTTCAGAAGTTTTTTCTACACATGCACATTAATTCAAATGCTTGCTTAAAACCGATCCACTACTTTTTATATAAATCAGTTAGCTATCTTTGGTTCAGTTCTTCAAGATACAATCATGTAGACATACTACAAAAGAAAAAGAGATGACGCAAGTGTATGTGCTAAAGGTTCTTCTGCTCCTGAACATGAAGTGCAAATATTTGGAAGTGATCGTTTGACACCGTAGGCGATTGGCCCTCCCTTTGTTTTGCTTCACGCTCCGCCACTGCCCAAGGGGCTGGGTTTGGCCTGGGGGGCAAAATGCGCCGTTTTGCATGCAAAAAGAAATCTTTCTCCTATTTTTGTCCAACTTTGCATGCAAAGATGTCTCTCTCTCCTACTTTTGCCCCACTTTGCATGTAAAAGCCTCCCATTTTCGCTGCTTGGGTGGGCTACGGCTGGTAAATGACCTCGCCCAAGTTTTGATTTTGCGCCGTTTTGCGCCGTTTTGGCTACGTTTTGTGATTTTTTTTTGTGCTGGGGGGTTAACACGGCTTGAGATGCCCTAACTATGATATGTCACCATAAGCACCTGGTAGTCGATGACTGTGCTGGCCTCAAGTAAATCTTGAGATGTACGCCCTCCGTTTCTTTTTAACCCGCATATTAGAATTGTCTTAAGTCAAATTTGCAAAGTTTGACCAACTTTATATAACAAAATATCAATATTTATAATACCAAGTTTTTATAATATGAAAGTATATTAGATGGCGAATCATATGCTATTGATTTGATATTATGAATATTCATATTTCTTCCTATAAATTTGGTTAAACTTTAGCAAGTTTAACTTTGAAAAACCTAATACGCAGACTAAAAAGAAACGGAGGTAGTATTAAGTCATCATAAGCACATGCTAGTCTTTTTTTTTGGTACACATGTTAGTCGATGAGCATGTCGTCTCTCAATGAAAGAGTATCGCCGAAACCTAAAATAAATATAGGAGAGCTCGAGCACATGTGCCAAGTTTATGATTTGAACCCGAGTAGATAGGTTCCACCAAAGGAAGCTAACCACCTAAGCTACGCTCACTACATAGAAGTGTGCCCTATCCGACCGTTAAGATTTTTTTCCTCAATACTAAACAAATTACAAAACTGAAGGATATGCATCGTTTTATTGCACTGGATATATAATGTTGCGAATACCGCCTCTCCAAACGTGATAAAATTTAAAACTTACAAATAACACATACCTACAAGCATCAAACAACCCATGTAGAACTAGGGTACCAAGGCAACACTTTCAAGAACGACATGACACTCATGGAACAACATTGTTGGATTCAACTAGTGAAGGACATAACCCTCATTTTTAATTACCCTAGAGCTAACATGTGGAACTTCAAGACAATTCCTTAAGAAAAGAGATGGCACAGGAGTGTTGTCATTGCCGGATCCGGTAAATGACACTAGTAGAAAACATGCCTCTGGTCCCGGCTGTGAGGCCCCGAGATCGGGGCACTATGCAGATTTCAGCATTTCCGCCAAAATCCACATAATAACCAATTCCAGGTTGCCACTCGTGATAACATTACAACAGTTCACGACAACAACAGAGGAGGTATATACAAGACGACTCAAACGAGTCAAGGATACAACTGATACAATACAAAGATCCAAATAACAGCGGAAGAAACAACATAGTGTCCGACTACGGACAAGATACAAATTGGACTAAGAGTCCTGAAGATAACCGATGGCGTCCAATCCCTGCCCAGGCCAAGCCGGAGGGATTCCCAAGCTAACGTCGTCAGACTTCAAACCTGTTGACTGCAATGTGGAATATGCAGCCACGAAAAGGATTCGTGGGTCAGTACGGTTAAGTACTGGCAAGTGGATAAACCATACTCACAAGATACCAGCGTAACCAATCATCACAAGATACAAATACTTTGGGTACAACGGAAAGGAAGGGATTATTGCAAAGAAGCGGCAGCGGGCTGCACTAACTAACTACAGAGACGCGCTACAACATCCGGCTAAAAGAAAGGGATAAGGTAGCGTATCAGAACCAACTACAACTACTCACCAACCAATATCTATCCAATGTTACCCCCTACTAAGGAAGCAACCCAAGGAGACTCACACACGGTTGATTAAGGTGACATTCATTTCGAGGGTGGAAGTAATCTATATTACTAGTCAAGTTATCATCGTTAAGTGTAATTTGTCTGAGTACTTGTTAGCCAGCACTTTCACCAAGTCATCCATAACCGCGGACAACACGGCTTCTCGAGAAGATTTAACCCTGCAGGGATGCACCAATTTGGCCGTACACGTAAGAATGACCCGCCAGATGGAAATGCACTTCCACCAAGCGAGGCACTCAACACAACCCAACTCTTCTTCGCATCAAGCCCAAAGAACCCCGTGCAATTGAGCGCACGGCTAATCAAGCCCCACGAAGAAAAGGGGACCCTCATAGCACTCTAAGAACGTGTCTCCCTAAATGCCGACTACAAAAGTTCCACCCTGGCGACAAGGGTTCGCACCTGCATATGCATGCGGCAAATGGAAAACCCGAACTAAATGAGGCGATTTGGACGAGATGTGAATCGAATCAGAATTGCGGGGGGCGCCCATACTCGCTTCCCACATGCGGTTAGTGCGCTCATCATGGATCAATGGACAAGACCCTTTTCCTAATTAGGGTCGACACTAGCAGGCCTCAAAACCACGCCGGGCCTCCTGCCGGTGCCTTATCATCAAATTATTATTACTGAAAACATTAACATGTTGTTGATTGAATTGAAACCCAACTATCAGACTAAACAGGTGATAAGACGGTCAACAAGACTTGAGCGCAAACAACACTAAGCATGCAACTACGACACGAGGGCCAACAAGGTAAACAAACAACAGTTAATAGGAAGTGGAAGGAAGGCTATATCATGGCTGCAAGGTAAACATAATAGGATCGAGACACAAGCATCGAATCATAAGGCTAGAATAAAGGCAACGGAAAGAATCGGTAACAAGTGATGAAAGGCAGCCATTTGGCAGCAAGTGAGTATACTTGCCTGGAATCCAGCAAGTAGAGGTACATCCGAAGAACTTGTCGTTGCTCACATCATCTCAACGTCCTATCCACGAAGAAGCAACGAACTAGGACAAACACCAGATGCAACAATTACTACTACGGCAAAAGATCCAGCATGATCAACATATGGATGCATGACAAGTTAATTGATGCATCAAAGATAAACTAATTGACATGGTAACATAATTAAATGGGCCCATATGCAATTTGGATTACATATGGAAAATCCCATGAATTAATGTTGAATTAAATGATCTACAAATAACCATCATGTGGAAGTTGATTAGAATGATGCATGGATGAGGAAAACAATGAGAAAACAACAATAGCTTCAATTTGAAAAGGTGTTTACCAAGTTTGGAATTTTATTTATTAAGTTATGAAATTTGGCTTCTTAAATGAGTTACACAAGCATTTGTTGTTTTCACCCAATTTAATTGTTCAAAACATATAACAAAATTTATATTTGGAAAGAACACAAAATTTTAGGTGGAATACATATTTCATTTGTTGAATTTGGATTTTAGATGAGCAAGTTATTAAATTGACAATTTTAAATGCATTAAATAAGAAACAGTTGTTTTCAGCAACTTAAATTATTCAAAATGGAAAACAAAGTTTATATTTGCAAAGTTCATGAAAAATGGGATGGAAAACATATTTTACATGTTGGAATTGGATTTGAATTGCCCAAGTTATGAATTTTGCAATTTAAAAGGTTTAATTAAAGCATTGAATTATCGCACCACTTTTAATTAGGAAAAACAGTAAACAAATTGCATTGAAAAGGTTGAAAACATGTAGCAAATGTTTCACTGAACATTTTGAGCTATTAAACATAATTTTTGGGTTATTATTGAATTTGTTATGCAATTTTTCATAAACATTCTTCTTCTGCCCTTTTTAGTAAACAGAAGGAAACATGTTCAAAATTAATTCAATTGTGGCCAAATAAAATACCAATGTGTAGAGTTTGTTAAGACAAATTTTTAGAGCCCAAGTTTGCTTGAATTGGATGAGCACAACTCAAGTTATGAAATTCCAAAGTTTCAACATTTAATTGCATTTTCAGTGATTAATTATTTAATGCAAAAATTGTTACAGAAACATATTGCAAACTTGACATGAACAGAAAGAGCATGAAATTTTGAATCCACAGAAACTTGAATCGTTGAATTTGGAGCAAAATTCAATTTGTTATTGATTTTAGAAGTAAGGATTCAGATCTGGGTTTCTGAAATTCGAGAGAAAAACAGAAAAAAGAGGGAAAAAGGGGTTGGCTTTGTGCCTTGGGGGGGATCGAACCCAGGACTGATGGGCGCGCGCTAGGGACGCTACCAGTGGGTTAGCTGCTCGGCTTGTGATGGTATAGAGGGCCAACGAAACAACTAGTGTGCTGCGCGGGTTCTACTGACGAAAACTGAAATTTTCTTCAGTTACCAGCGATGGCACTGAGAGAAACTGCAGCGCAACGGTGGTGATCGCCGGCTGCTCGTCGAGGCCCTGGTGCTCGAAGGGAGGCGAGGTGACCGGGAATGGAAACGGGGGCTCACCGGGAGGGTGCTCGACGTAGCCGTTCAGCTCGGGGAAGACAGAGGGCGGCGGCGGAGACCTTCGAACACCGTCCATGGCTGTCTCCGGTGAGAGGAAACCGGACAGTAGCGAAGGCTCGGAGGGGTGGGAGAGGATGGCGGCGGCGGCAGGAGATGGAGAGGGAGGAGGGAGGCGGCTAGGGTTTGGAGGCAGAGGGGGTGGCTTTAAGGAGGAGGGGAAAGCTAGGAGGAGGGGGGTCCATGGTGCGGACAGCGACAGGAGGAGGGGATCACGCCCTCCTCGTGGTCGCACTGTCATACGGAGAAGAAAGGTGGGTGGGCTGGGCTGATGGGGTGGTAGGTGGGCCGGTTGGCCTGCCTTCCCCATCTTTCTTTCTCTTTTCTTTTTATTCCCTCTGTTTTTTTTTGTAAGAGATGAAAGAGAGAGAGATAAATAGAAGGGTTTTATTTTCATGAAATAATTTTATTAATTTTCAAAACAGTAAGGTCAAATCATGTTAGCATTAACTTCAAAAAAATTGAAATGTTAATTGATTTGAATTTGTTAGTTGAATTTCAAATAGGGTTTCACATGGATTTGATTTTTGAAATAAACAATTCTTTTATTCAATAACTCAACCAATTATGAAAACTTATTGAATTTAAAATATTTGCAATAATTTAATTTCAAACCACAATTGGAACATGCCAAGTATGGATGATTTTGATTTGAATTTTGAATTTACCACTAGGGTGTTAATAGAAAGGGGTTTTATTATCAAATATTTTTAATTGATTCAAATTCAAACTATTGGAAACATTTTGAGTGGTTTAGTTGGCAACTTTCAATTGGAAATTTTGGACATGTTAGAAAGTTTAAATTGGTTTGAATTTTTGAGTTGTTTTGAAAACAAGGTGCAATGCATATGATGCATGATGCTATGTGATGCAAAAGAAAAACAACAAGCAATTCTAACTGGAAAACCCCGGGTGTTACAGACGACACCACTAACAAGGGATTGCGCCCTCGCAATCCACCACTAACCCGGGAGGGGAAAGAAGTTCGACTATCAATTCTCCGTGCTTTCAGTTGACCTGCTCGACACCACTAACAAGGGTTTCTCGACACCACTAACAAGAGAATCTTGCTCGGGTTGACGACGATGTTCTTCCACCAGGAATCTTCCGATGATCGAACCTATTAGGTTAAAGGCTCAGAAAACGTCCACCCACGTAGGATCCTAAACATTGAAAATAGACAAGAGGGGAGACTCCAAAACAAATAAGGTGGGAGGGGAAATAGAATAGAGATAAGGAGAAAACAAGAATCCTATTGAGATGTTTCCAAAACAGTTTTTGCACAAATAGTTTTTGACACTCTAAGAACACGACCGTTAGCGAGGTTATCCTACAGGCTTTGCGGACCCGTTGCTTCGATAACCATTCGTATCGAAACAATATCGGGAAACGGGAACCATGCTCTGATACCATTTGTGACGCCCCGAGATCGGACACTATGCAGATTTCAGCATTTCCGCCAAAATCCACATAATAACCGATTCCAGGTTGCCACTCGTGATAACATTACAACAGTTCACGAATAATCCACAACAACAACAGAGGAGGTATATAAAAGACGACTCAAACGAGTCAAGGATACAACTGATACAATACAAAGATCCAAATAACAGCGGAAGAAACAACATAGTGTCCGACTACGGACAAGATACAAATTGGACTAAGAGTCCTGAAGATAACCGATGGCGTCCAATCCCTGCCCAGGCCAAGCCGGAGGGATTCCCAAGCTAACGTCGTCAGACTTCAAACCTGTTGACTGCAATGTGGAATATGCAGCCACGAAAAGGATTCGTGGGTCAGTACGGTTAAGTACTGGCAAGTGGATAAATCATACTCACAAGATACCAGCGTAACCAATCATCACAAGATACAAATACTTTGGGTACAACGGAAAGGAAGGGATTATTGCAAAGAAGCGGCAGCGGGCTGCACTAACTAACTACAGAGACGCGCTACAACATCCGGCTAAAAGAAAGGGATAAGGTAGCGTATCAGAACCAACTACAACTACTCACCAACCAATACCCATCCAATGTTACCCCCTACTAAGAAAGCAACCCAAGGAGACTCACACACGGTTGATTAAGGTGACATTCATTTCGAGGGTGGAAGTAATCTATATTACTAGTCAAGTTATCATCGTTAAGTGTAAGTTGTCTGAGTACTTGTTAGCCAGCACTTTCACCAAGTCATCCATAACCGCGGACAACACGGCTTCTCGAGAAGATTTAACCCTGCAGGGATGCACCAATTTGGCCGTACACGTAAGAATGACCCGCCAGATGGAAATGCACTTCCACCAAGCGAGGCACTCAACACAACCCAACTCTTCTTCGCATCAAGCCCAAAGAACCCCGTGCAATTGAGCGCACGGCTAATCAAGCCCCACGAAGAAAAGGGGACCCTCATAGCACTCTAAGAACGTGTCTCCCTGAATGCCGACTACAAAAGTTCCACCGTGGCGCCAAGGGTTCGCACGTGCATATGCATGCGGCAAATGGAAAACCCGAACTAAATGAGGCGATTTGGACGAGATGCGAATCGAATCAGAATTGCGGGGGGCGCCCATACTCGCTTCCCACATGCGGTTAGTGCGCTCATCATGGATCAATGGACAAGACCCTTTTCCTAATTAGGGTCGACACTAGCAGGCCTCAAAACCACGCCGGGCCTCCTGCCGGTGCCTTATCATCAAATTATTATTACCGAAAACATTAACATGTTGTTGATTGAATTGAAACCCAACTATCAGACTAAACAGGTGATAAGACGGTCAACAAGACTTGAGCGCAAACAACACTAAGCATGCAACTACGACACGAGGGCCAACAAGGTAAACAAACAACAGTTAATAGGAAGTGGAAGGAAGGCTATATCATGGCTGCAAGGTAAACATAATAGGATCGAGACACAAGCATCGAATCATAAGGCTAGAATAAAGGCAACGGAAAGAATCGGTAACAAGTGATGAAAGGCAGCCATTTGGCAGCAAGTGAGTATACTTGCCTGGAATCCAGCAAGTAGAGGTACATCCGAAGAACTTGTCGTTGCTCACATCATCTCAACGTCCTATCCGCGAAGAAGCAACGAACTAGGACAAACACCAGATGCAACAATTACTACTACGGCAAAAGATCCAACATGAACAACATATGGATGCATGACAAGTTAATTGATGCATCAAAGATAAACTAGTTGACATGGTAACATAATTAAATGGGCCCATATGCAATTTGGATTGCATATGGAAAAGCCCATGAATTAATGTTGAATTAAATGATCTACAAATAACCATCATGTGGAAGTTGATTAGAATGATGCATGGATGAGGAAAACAATGAGAAAACAACAATAGCTTCAATTTGAAAAGGTGTTTACCAAGTTTGGAATTTTATTTATTAAGTTATGAAATTTGGCTTCTTAAATGAGTTACACAAGCATTTGTTGTTTTCACCCAATTTAATTGTTCAAAACAGATAACAAAATTTATATTTGGAAAGAACACAAAATTTTAGGTGGAATACATATTTCATTTGTTGAATTTGGATTTTAGATGAGCAAGTTATTAAATTGACAATTTTAAATGCATTAAATAAGAAACTGTTGTTTTCAGCAACTTAAATTATTCAAAATGGAAAACAAAGTTTATATTTGCAAAGTTCATGAAAAATGGGATGGAAAACATATTTTACATGTTGGAATTGGATTTGAATTGCCCAAGTTATGAATTTTGCAATTTAAAAGGTTTAATTAAAGCATTGAATTATTGCACCACTTTTAATTAGGAAAAACAGTAAACAAATTGCATTGAAAAGGTTGAAAACATGTAGCAAATGTTTCACTGAACATTTTGAGCTATTAAACATAATTTTTGGGTTATTATTGAATTTGTTATGCAATTTTTCATAAACATTCTTATTCTGCCCTTTTTAGTAAACAGAAAGAAACATGTTCAAAATTAATTCAATTGTGACCAAATAAAATACCAATGTGTAGAGTTTGTTAATACAAATTTTTAGAGCCCAAGTTTGCTTAAATTGGATGAGCACAACTCAAGTTATGAAATTCCAAATTTCAACTTTTAATTGCATTTTCAGTAATTAATTATTTAATGCAAACATTGTTACAGAAACATATTGCAAACTTGACATGAACAGAAAGATCATGAAATTTTGAATCAACAGAAACTTGAATCGTTGAATTTGGAGCAAAATTCAATTTGTTATTGATTTTAGAAGTAAGGATTTAGATCTGGGTTTCTGAAATTCGAGAGAAAAACAGAAAAAGAGGGAAAAGGGGGTTGGCTTTGTGCCTTGGGGGAGGGGATCGAACCCAGGACTGCTGGGCGCGCGCTAGGGACGCTACCAGTGGGTTAGCTGCTCGGCTTGTGATGGTATAGAGGGCCAACGAAACAAGTAGTGTGCTGCGCGGGTTCTACTGACGAAAACTGAAATTTTCTTCAGTTACCAGCGATGGCACTGAGAGAAACTACAGCGCAACGGTGGTGATCGCCGGTTGCTCGTTGAGGCCCTGGTGCTCGAAGGGAGGCGAGGTGACCGGGAATGGAAACGAGGGCTCACCGGGAGGGTGCTCGACGTAGCCGTTCAGCTCGGGGAAGACAGAGGGCGGCGGCGGAGACCTTGGAACGCCGTCCATGGCTGTCTCCGGTGAGAGGAAACCGGACAGTAGCGAAGGCTCGGAGGGGTGGGAGAGGATGGCGGCGGCGGCAGGAGATGGAGAGGGAGGAGGGAGGCGGCTAGGGTTTGGAGGCAAAGGGGGTGGCTTTAAGGAGGAGGGGAAAGCTAGGAGGAGGGGGGTCCATGGTGCGGACAGCGACAGGAGGAGGGGATCACGCCCTCCTCGTGGTCGCACTGTCGTACGGAGAAGAAAGGTGGGTGGGCTGGGCTGATGGGGTGGTAGGTGGGCCGGTTGGCCTGCCTCCCCCATCTTTCTTTCCCTTTTCTTTTTATTCCCTCTGTTTTTTTTTGTAAGAGATGAAAGAGAGAGAGAGATAAATAGAAGGGTTTTATTTTCATGAAATAATTTTATTAATTTTCAAAACAGTAAGGTCAAATCATGTTAGCATTAACTTCAAAAAAATTGAAATGTTAATTGATTTGTATTTGTTAGTTGAATTTCAAATAGGGTTTCACATGGATTTGATTTTTGAAATAAACAATTCTTTTATTCAATAACTCAACCAATTATGAAAACTTATTGAATTTAAAATGTTTGCAATAATTTAATTTCAAACCACAATTGGAACATGCCAAGTATGGATGATTTTGATTTGAATTTTGAATTTACCACTAGGGTGTTAATAGAAAGGGGTTTTATTATCAAATATTTTTAATTGATTCAAATTCAAACTATTGGAAACATTTTGAGTGGTTTAGTTGGCAACTTTCAATTGGAAATTTTGGACATGTTAGAAAATTTAAATTGGTTTGAATTTTTGAGTTGTTTTGAAAACAAGGTGCAATGCATATGATGCATGATGCTATGTGATGCAAAAGAAAAACAACAAGCAATTCTAACTGAAAACACCGGGTGTTACACCGGCCGTAAGCTATAGTTCCGGATTTTTATCCGGGACTACTCAATCGGGATTAGAAGCCCTCCCCCCCTTTTGTCCCGGTGGGCCACGTACCGGGACTAGAGGCCCACCACGCGGCCATGCCGGCTGGACGACTTTTAGTCCTCAGGTGGTATTACGAATATGGACTAAATATTTTTTTTGTTTTTTATTTTTGGATTTTCCTTTTCGTTTAGTCTCTATTATTTTAACCTCTAATCATTCTCCCTTAGTCTCAATTATTTTTAACTCTAAGCACTTTTTTCATTCTAAACTGTCACTTCTCAGCAGGTCACCCATTCTTAGACTACTCCATTCTCAACACGCTTAACTTCTTAGTTCCTTCCCTCTCAGTTTCAAAGAAACAAATCATGTTTTATTGACAATAATATGATGTCGATCATGTTAACCTTTGAACTATGATGTCGCACGTCTTTATTTTGTGAATCCAAAAAAATATTTAGTTAAACCACAATAAATAAGTAATAATAATCTTGAATTCAAATAATCATAAATTTAGATAGTAAGTAATTTTTTTGTTTTTTCCATTTAATATTGAATAATTCATATCTAGAAATTCGTAAATCGAAAATTGCCAAATAATATTATCTAAATTTGTTAGAAAAATGAGATAAGTTCAAATATATATGATCGACTTCCATATCACAATTGCTTCATAAAGCGTGCTCACATCAAATATAATTAAATAGAGGGTCATAATTAATAGATATAATTGTACTACATAAAGTCTTCTAGGCAATATATATAGAGACACAAAACATCTCGTCACTAGAGGCTCCCAAGCAGTACATAATATACAGACACTACCCATCTACTCGAGCTCGTAGTCCTCTAAAGAACTCCAAACAGTAGGAGACCGGAGCACTAGGTGACGCTGTCCATAGCCGAAGATACTAATAATACGGTACAATTCGAAGGAAACGTATCCATCTATGGCTGCATAATCAACGTTGATCCTTTCAAGTGGGTATTTCTCCCAGAAATCGTGCTGCCCACTGGGGATTTTTATCCTTCATTTCACCGTATGCCTCGTCGATCAAGGCGGCTGCCATATCAGCCATCGAAGTCTTGGGATACTTAAGCTGGAACATGTCCTGGATATCAATATGGCAGTGAGATGATATCTCAATGTTCTAGGTGCGCATCATCTTCAACTTGTCATTTTTTGTATCAACGCTAGCAAAATGTATGTCGTTGTTGAAAAGGAAATCCAGGAGTTGTGGACAATGTTTGTCACTACTGCAACAAAAAATGAAACACATGTTAAATACCGATGCAACAAGTATATTGTTTCAATGCAACAACAAATGGAACAAATGTTAAATACCGCTGCAACAAGTTTATTATTTCAATGCAACAACAAATAGAACAAAATGATTCAAAATGGATACATATAGGATTCAAATAGATCGGATACATGTTGCTATATGAATTAAAAGAAACTCTCTCTCTTTCCAATAGGATTCAAATGGCCACACATGCTGCTATCTCCTTTGCAATTTTTTCTATCCTATATATATATATGGATGAAAATAACCTCTCTTTACAATTGGATTCAAATGGCGACACATGTGGCTATCCTATGCAATTTTTCCTATCCTATATATATGAATCAAAAGAACCTCTCTTTACAATTGGATTCAAATGGCCACACATGTTGCTATCCTATGCAATTTTTCCTATCCTATATATATGAATCAAAAGAACCTCTCTTTACAATTGGATTCAAATGGCCACACATGTTGCTATCCTATGAAATTTTCCTATCCTATATATATATTCAAAAGAAGAGAGTGGAATAGGGAAAGAAGAGAGGAGAGCAAGATGAGAAGTTTATGTATTTACCTTGCCCATTGGAAGACAAGGACACGCCTCTTGTAAGCAATTTGGATGACGGACACCTCTCGTTGATTGAAAGTGTACTCGAGATAAAGGCCAAAAAAGTTGTTGTCACCATCCTCGAGAAGCCATCGCTTCAAATCGCCAAGAAAACCCGGGACCCGGCGGCTCTCGTTCGTGTAGACGACATCGAGAGTTCTACCATGGTTGCCCACTTCTAAAAACTGAGTATCATATTGATCCATTGTGGAGAATGGGGAAGAAGAGAGGAGAGCAAAGAGGAAGAAGAAGAGAGCCACAGTTATTGTAGCAATTAGGGCTCTACTCTCTATTTTGTATGCCTCCCGATGGAACAACTACCAAAGCATGCGGGAGGCAAATGGTTTGGGCATTTAGTCCGGGGCCATATTACGACCCGGGACTAAAAGGTCTCAGGCCAAGCGAACGGTTGCCAGACCACTTTTAGTCCTGGGCTGTATTACGACACGGGACTAAAAGGGTTCAAGGCGAGGCAAACCGTTGCCCTGCCCCCCTCTAGTCCCGGTTAAATTGGTAACGGGGACTAAAGGCAAAAACCTATAGAGGTTTTTCTACTAGTGTAAAGACTAGATCGAGGCTTCCACCTTGGCACAGAAAAGCAATATCGTGAACCCATCCAATGAAGTAATGATCGTGATGGCAATGTGAATGTATGCTCTAGACATGGTGAGCGAATCGACTCCCGGTTGTTGACGTTCCTCGCATAAGAGTGTGTCACGCCAATGAAGGTGTTGAAACCCGAAGAATGGTCCCAAGGAGCCCTTGCGCCGCCTTGCAACCATGGTTCCTATATGACCATAGATAGGAGCTACCATGCATCATGTCTTCCATGTCATTGTCGCATGCAGGCAACCCCTATAGCGAGAGGAAGGCACATGCCCTTATAGTTGACACTATTTATTACGAGGCGAACGGTCATGGGCTTTTTTATTGTCTGAGAAGGTATGATATGCCATCCTACGCTAGGGACAACCACCACAGTGCGAGATCAACATGTTGCCACTATCGGCCACAAGGTCTTTGGTTGTGGTATCCTCTAGTGGTGGAGGGGGTTGGAGGGAGTAACACCGCTAGGGTTAGGGAGGGATGGAGCCATAGATCCATCTCTACATATGCTTTGTACAAACACCATGGATAACATAGAGGTACACACGTGTAGATCACATCTTGCACAGAGTCCCACGTCATGAACCGGCTAAACAAGAGTAACACAAATTTAAGATTGGCATAGCCAACATAAAGATATCTACACAATGTTGACAACCAATTTTATTTTTGAAAGGTAGAGTTTCCTCTCCAAATTCTATTAATATAAACCGTTGAACCCTAGCTGATAGACATCGAACATAGAGATTGTCTCGAGTGGACTGGAAACATAACCACATGACTACTCATACAATATAGTGTGAAATCATACATAAGGTAGCCAAATTAAGAGACGTGCGGGGTTTTAGCGCTCGGGCACATGGATGCCCTTTGTTTGAAAAAATTAAATAAAAATGGTATTTCAAACTTTAAAAAATTTCTGAAAAATCCTAGACGTTGTCAATGATGTGCAAAATAATCAATGCATTTTGGGCTGCACAAAAATAACAAAAGCGGGGGTTTGAGAGTAATGAACAATACAAATTTGTTATCCTATATTTTTTCAGATTTTATCATTTTTGTGTAGCGTAGAATATGTATTTCACGCTTGCATGCTGATAGAATATATCATTGGCTACATATAGGATTTGTTTAAGATTTTAATTAAAAAAATAAATATAGGTTTCAATTTTTTTCCAAAAAAAAATGGTCATGTGTAGCTCGAGCTCTAAAAGTAATTTATAAACTAAGAGTCAATTTCATTCATAGTAATTTCCTATGAGACACTAAAATTTTGAAGGGAGGGGATCTTCAAAAATTGGCACTATGAAATCCTAAAATTTAGACTACTGCAATATTTTAGTCTGTATGTTGATACCATTTTATAAAAATAATACTTTATTATACTTATCACACCAGCCTGCAGTCCACCAGTTCCAAATTTCATCTATTGAATCATTTTGTCATATTTGCAAAGAGAAAACTCACGTTTTATTAAACTCAATACACGTCCCACATTATTTAATTTTCATCCATTTAACTTAAATGGAACTTGGACAAGTTCTGCAGACATAACAACCGCCTAAATAGTAAATACCTAGATCTCGGTGTAGTAGTTGTGCTGCTAAAATTTTGAGAAAATTATGAGCAGCCGGGTTTGGATTTGTACTCTTGCAATTTGAACCTGCTATTTGGATGCCACCGTGCCAAGGAAGTCTGGGCTGCTCTCCCGCCTTGTGCTCCCTCGCCGCTCCCGTGTTCCATCGAAGACACCTAGAGGGCCCTTCCCCTTGATTTGGTTGTGCTCACCATCCTCTCCGCCATCATCTGGTACATATGGAAGCGTCGTAACTCGCTCGTGTTTGACTGCCAGGACACCCGACTCTGGTCACGGCTCGAAAATGCATTGATGACGTCACACTCTGGAGCAATCGCTGTCACAACCAGACCATCAAGGCGCGCATTCTTGCCTGGTGCTTGCAATTTGAGCAGCTGTGAGCTCGCTTGGAACCTTTTTGCTTTTGTGTTTTCCTTCTCCCACCACTCTCTTTGTATATTGCCCTGACTGATCGTTTATAAAAAGTTCAGGCTGGCCTTGGCCCGCCGTAGTTACCGTAAAAAAAATGGAAATGAATGGGAAATGGACATTCGGCTGTGTGCCGCGCGGCAGACAACCGCAGGTGGCGCGATCGACGGCAACATTCACGTACAGTACATATTCCCCACGATTCACACGAAAACCGCGGGCATCTAGGGTGTGTTATCGACAGCAGGTCCCGTCCCTATCGCTCTCATTCCAAGCGCGTCCCTCCCTCCGGTCCCGGCCGCCGCCTTTTTGACATTCCTCCACCGCGTCTCCTAAAGCGTTCAAACTCTTTGCCAACCCGCTGAGTCCTCCACTAGCTTTACCTCGTTTTAGCCGGCAACATGTCGCGGTACGGCAGCAACGATGCACACGTCGATCGACCCAGCTACGAGAAGCCGGGTTCACAGCACATAGATAGCATGCAAGCTAGAATCCCTCCAAAAAAAATGCAATACGAAAGTACATATATTTACATAGTGAACTTTGTAGTGAGACCGAAGTACTAGTGACTTAGTGAGCACCTAAGCCCCTAAGTACGTTTAGTTTAGGTGCATGCATCATGTATGCATGCATGTGCTAAGACTTGAATGAATGGGACAGATATGGATGGAAGACTTTTAACTGTCATCTGCACCTGGCCAACACAAGCGCACTAGCATGCGTCATATCTAACTTTGATTTTACTTCTCTGCTTTTTACCACCCCACTTAATTCGATCGACCGACTCACCGTCAAGGTTGGAATTGATCAAGGTGTGTGTGTGGTCCGGTTCGCCCTCAAAGTTGGACTTTGGTGGAAAAAGCTAGTACTGCCTCTCCCACAAAAGACTTTGAGCAGAGATAAAGGCGTCGTTCTCTGCTCAAGTAACTTGTTTTTAACTGATATATACTCCATTCCTTTACTCTTTTGGTTAATTAGTCCGCCGTCCGTGGACTTATCTAGCTAGCTTATTAAGTGGTGCGGCAGTAGTTTGCCGGTGTAAATTGTCCTTTCATTAAGTGTCTAATCGGCGCCGAGCGAGCGTACGTGCAATGCACTCGTCGTTTTGTTGACTTTCAGCTGCAGCGTATCTGCGCATGTCCCTTTGAAACTCGGTCGAGACTAGTTTACTCGAGAATGCCGACGTCATACAAGCGTGCGTCCCTTAGCACTGCTTGGTTTTGGCACTGTAATCTGATGATTACATCACGTATTGCAGATGCTTTGGAGAATTCCAACATACAGAACACAATACCAGCTTTCACATGCAACTGACAGCTGCTTCATCATCACAACTGTATAAAATTCATAAAACCAGCACATAAATATATTTTTGCATGCATCCGATGCAATGACATCTTTAAACCGTTGGCCATAGGTCAACCAACACATAATTTGCCAGCACTTTCAAATGCATATACTCTCGTGTGGCGAGTTGTTTTTACTACTTATATGTGGCGAGTTGTTTTTACTACTTATAGTATCACACCACCTACTAATATAACGAATATGTTTGTCATTTAGTTGAATGACGTTGATAAAAAGACAAAAGATAGAATCCGAATTGGAGTTTCAGCGTACTATCAGAATAATATTGTCTTTAATCGGACCACAAATATTCATGTTTTGCAAGTTATCTCTATGGTGATCCATTGGATACAACAGTGGCTTTTGCTTCTTCCCGCGGACCAGCGAGGACTTATGGTTACCGGATGTTCACGGCTCATGATGGCCGCTCAGGACATTTTCAGCTGGGCTTCATGGCATCATGTTAGTCGATTACGAGATGCGTAGTTCGAGTTTATTGCCAGCATTTCGATGGTTGATTCATGTCTCAACCTTGCTTGATAGTTGATTGTAATGAATTAATACTCTCTTGAACATTGCAATAAAAAGTTGTGCATCAATCGATGCAGAAGCTGGGGTTTCCACCCCCATTTCGAAGAAAAAAAAACTCCAAATTCAACGACACTTCAAGATCAACGATATTATAGAATTATGTTGAAGAGATAAAATAGATGAACGACAATCAAATATTTCATTTTATCAACAAAGAAAATAAATATGTTTTTTATTCGTAAAATACCGTAAATAAATGAATAAAAACACATGGATATAATAGATGCACGTAGATACAAATTCAGTCCACCTGGTTTTTTTTTTATTCAGAGGGATATAAACTCATAAATTTTCTAATAAAAAGGTGAGATGAAACTTGAACCACACAAAGAATAACTAGGATGTTATAATACAAATAAACACCCACGTCTTATTTTTCGTGTGTAGGAACTCTTAAATGAGGTCCGAATGCATTGTAATTTTTTTTGCTTTTCCCATGTAAGGGAAGCCTTCCTCTATTCTTCCATTAATTCTAAAAACTCATGAACACGAAAAAAAAATGAAAGGTCCATTGTCATGCACACTAAAATCACATGGGTTAAATTTATAACAAAGTATATTGGGGGAAATGTTTAAGTGGACGAAAATATTCTTTGAAATGTTGATTTGTGATGAAAAAATCATACATGATTCCTATCAATAAAAAAATTGTATTTCGAAATTCCAAATCATTTGAAATTTCTCCAAAATCTTTCCTACTCAAATATTTGATTTGGTAGTTGTAAGTTCATTCCTTTTTCAATCTATCTCATTTTCCATCCCAAATGAGAGGGGCCACGCAAATCTACTAACATAGCAGCAAGCGGTCCTCTACCTAATTTGTATATTCCTTGTGCCTCCCCTCCCCTAGTCCCCTTCTCATGCCATGTCACGTCGCTTAATCCATCTCCATTCTCTCACGGTGTAGTTTAGAATTCAAATCAAACAACGGGTACCTCCATTCTATCTCAAGCTCATTCAATCTCGAGAGTGAACCTTATATCCTAGGGTATCGAGGTTCACCCAGTCAATAGATTTGTTGTAATCCGTCTTCCAAGTAATAGTACCTACACTTTTTGTCCATAATGAATAATTGATAAAGAGAAACATCAAAGTGAACTAAACTTAAAAATATATACCTAGTTAAACTATGTTTCACCCTGTTTTTTGCAGTACGGCTGCATAACATCAGTGTCTCACTAGTTCCTATAAAAAATCTTTGAATCAAAGAGAACCTTGGAGTGCAAACCCCTCAGTCCCCACAATTCAAAAAAAAAGGATGTGCATTGTCTTCGAATGGTTACTCTCACGGCTAGTTTCTATCGTAGTTTATTTATAAAATACAACAATGCTAATTCATTATGAAAGTAAATAATTTGTTAGCCAAAATCTACACACACAATTTATATGTATCTAAGATAAATGTTTTAAAATACAGAAATAGTAAATATATTTAGGAAATATATTTTCTGTTTGAGGGAGTATATAATATCCTTGCTTAGCGGGACGATCGCGTCTATTAGCCACATTTATCTTGGAGCTCAACATGCGAGATTTGGACCTAGAGAAAAGGACTCTTAGTCGCGTAAACAAGCAAAGTAAAAGCAAATACTCTCCTTTTCTGTACGTAATTATTTTTTGGAAAAAAATACATCTACAAATATATATAATAAAAGGGGAAAATATCATGCATGCATGTCAAACAATGGGTACAAACTTGTCATTATGAATCTACTCCCTTCGTCCACGAATAAGTGTACACCTACTTTTATGGTTAGTCAAACTTTTTAAATTTTAACCAAATTTATAGAAAATTGTAGCAACATATATGACATCCAAATGGTATATTTTAAAACTTCATAGCAAAATAAATCTATCGGTACTAATTTGGTGTCATAAATGTTAGTACATTTTCCAATAAAGTAAGCCAAACTTCAACAAATTTGACAAACAGAAAAAAAAAACGTACACTTATTCGCGGACGGAGGGGGTAGGTGAAAACGGCATGAAAATTTGCAAGCTCTTCAAAAATCATGAGAAGAGATATTGTATAGAGTACTACACCACAATGCAGGCAATTTGTGTGCAATAAATGGTTATATTTTTACCAATATCCATGTGGGCATGTTTAAATCCAATATCGAAATTCATGAATACCTTTTTTTTTATTGCTCAAAACTTGTGATTTTGTGCTCACTTTGAGACCCATATGATGCCCTCTTTCAAGCTTAGTAGCGAAACCCACGAGAAATTAATCTGCACGAGGAATGCATTATTCATGCCAAGAGATAAAGGAAGGCAACACGCCGAGACCTAATCAATCACTGATTCAGTGGTCCATGTCGTTAATCCCATAAACTGATCTCATGCGCGCATGATAGTACATTGATACATATCTGCCAGAATATTGGTCTGTGAAGGTGACAAATTTTCTCCCTTGCAACCTACAGACACGTAGGCTAACCTTATACTAGTAGCCCTTTCCTCTCTGACTGCAACTCCTGTCAAGAAGAAAATTAGTCTACTTCACAGCCTATCTTCTCCACGGTCTTATTGTGTATAATTTCCTGCTCCCACGTTCTATACGTGTGTAAGTATATACCAACAATCCTCAGGCACGCAAACTAGCTAACGATCAAGAATTAATGAACCCTGTCAATTAATCTGTCATGCTCACGCCCGGGCGGCGGCGCCATGGCACTGGTCGAACCGTATTATGCGCTCCTTGCGCTGCGTGGGCGGCATCGGCGCATCCGCGGCCGCCGCCTCGGCCGGGACGACGGGGAAGTGCCCGCCGCCGAAGGAGCGTGCGTGGTCGTTGAGCGATCGCTTGTGCTTGAAGTCGGAGCCGCATGCGCAGAACCAGCGCTTGCCGCAGTTCTTCTCGTGCGTGCGCCAGTCGCCCTTGACGGCGAAGGGCTTGGCGCAGCGGCGGCAGCCGAAGGGCTTGGCGCCGTGCTTGCGCCTGTAGTGCGTCTGCAGCGTGCGGAAGTCCTTGAGCGGCCGCGCCCGCGGGTGGGCAACGTTGTTCCGGCAGCCTGGCGCGCAGCAGTAGCACGGCAGCCGCAGCAGCGACAGCGCCGCCGCGTGGGACGACTGGCCCGTGCCCTTGAGCGACTCCGGACCCTTCCGGTACTCCCGGCCGTGGCCCCACATGTGCATCTGCATGCACGCAACACACATGATTAGGCCGTGCTGTTCTTCGTAGATATACATGCATGGACGACGCGTTATGCAAAAGCTGAAATGTGGAGTGAACAAAAGGAATATGTTCTTCAGTTCTTGTCGTAGCGATCGATCGAGCGTGTGTGTGCCTGGCTATAATCTGCCTTTTGTCACCGTCTTGGTGAGGAAAGATGTGTTGACCGTGGTTATGGTGGGGTTTGATTCCTCGCGGGCACATGCACTTGGAATATTTGCTAGGTTTTTTTAGGGTATGCTAGGCATGAACATGCATGCACTCGAGACCGAGCTGGGACACGAGCAATAGGAATTTAGCATGCACGTTTCTTGTCACACTATTCTACACCACTTGTAAATTATAAAGCTTCAAAGACTGTGTTCTTGGGATAGAAAAAAAAAATCAGAATACAACTCGGTCAACACTCAACTTCAAAATCATGCGCGCGGCCTACCAAAACGAAGAAGGGCCCAAAGGAAGTAGGTATAGCCGTGTAGTTAGTCAAATCCGCATCCAAACTAAACAAGGCAGGAATATAATCGGGATATGGATGAATCACCTGCATGTTGTTGTAGCGATTGAAGGTCTTGCTGCAGACATGGCAGATGAACTGCACGGCGCCGACGAGTATCTGCGCGGGCGTCGGGATCCAGTACCGGCGGTCGCGGCAGAAGGCGGCCGTGGCGTCGCCATTGCTGCTCTCCTCTCCACCCTCCACCGATTCCACCAATATCTCAGCACGTTCTACCTGCACGCCTGCAGCTTCAACCTTGCACCTCTCATGCCCTGGCTTCTCTTCCTCTTCTTCCTCCTCCGTTTCCTCCTCCTCGTCCTCGTCCTCGTCCATTTCCATGGGCGGCAGCACCTCTTCTTCAGAACTATAAGCGGCGCCAGTGGGAGGCAAGCCGATGTTGAGATCAACACCGGCCTCTTCTTCGGTAACACCGCTCACCTCTTCTTTGACGGCGGTGTTCGCCTGCGCGGCAACATCTACCCCGAGCCTGCCAAGGAGTGGCAAACACAGCATGGTGCTGGGATCTTGACTGTCACGGCCGAGTGCTTGGTGATCCCTCGACGGCGTCGTGGAGAGTGACGAAGGCTCGGATGCCGGCGGCGAACGCGGCGACCGTGGCTTGAGCCACTCGTAGTAGCGCACGCCGAGAGACGCACCGTCCATCGCGTAAGCGCTCAGCACCATAGATCGTCAGTATGGACCCGGGCCAGGCCGCGCTCTCTAGTCTCTACGCAGTTGGATCTGCGTTCTTCTCGGTTGCAATATATTGCAGGGCCGGCAGCTGTATATATATGTGGGGGGTCGTCTATGTCAAGCCGTGCATGTCACGGCCGGGAAGAAAAGCCGGCCAGCTAGCTCGGTAGGGAGGAGGGGGCGCTGCTGCGCCGTTGGTGTTGCTCTCCCCCGAGCTTTATACGCCCGCCGGGTGTCCCTTTGGAGCCTGGAAGGCTATGTATGTGTGAGGTCAGCAGACCGATTAAGCTGGCCGGGGGCTGCATCTGCAGGCGCGTGTGAAAAGGGCGAGCTGTATAATCGCGGCATCTATATATGCACTTGATGCCTAGAGCATGACCTGACAGCGAGCGGTCTCTCTCATGCGGAATGTGGTGCGCCCGCCCGCCCTCCCGTGTGGGGCAAGTGGCGTGTGATGCCACGTAGCTAGCCGCCGTCTCCGGGACGGCGGGTACAGATTGCCGCAAAGGAGGGTGGTACTAGGTTCTCGCCATCGCGGCGAATATGTCCGGCGAGCCGGAGTCAATTCGGCTGACGTATAAAGACGCGTAGCAAACTGCCGATGTTCGACCGGAATTTACTACCGGCCGCGCGGTGAGAAACCTCGCCGTCGCTTCTTCCTGGCGTGCTGCAGATGTGATACCGATTGTTGTACTTAATACGGCGTATTTAATACGACGAATGATTGCTACTAGTATACTGTATATGTACTATAAGAGCTACGTCCCTTTCTGGCGAGGTACGTTGGCAGATTGTTGCCTACACGCCTCTAGCTCTGCCCGTGCTTTACTGTAGATTATGCACTAAAACTATGTAGTACTAATTGATATTTAGTCATATGACAGAGAGATCAGGAAGGACTGCTTGCTTCCCTCTAGCTCCTTGGAGTATTACGCTACGCCATCGCAGATCTTCTTTCTATATAGTGGTCTCTGTTTCCATTAGGGTGCGTGTTACATGCTGCAGGTACTATACTGCTAAGGATGATTACGGACCTTCATCCCTTGGCTTGGCTGTACTTATCCTCTGCATCCCATCGGGCTTGAAGAAAACGTGTTTTAGCATGCTCAAAAAAAAAAACGTGTTTTAAGGCGTGGTCGGGCCAGGTTGATGGGGCCACATTGGGCTTTCTCGGGCTCAGGCCCGACAGTTGGGCCGGGCTTGGGCCTAGGTTCCAGCAACGAGCATTTTTAGGTCTGGCCTGAAGCCCGGCCCGACCCAACATATGGCCAGGTATACTCTGACATGCGAGTTGGTTGTCATTAGAGGCTTTCTCACCTAAGCCGCCTTTTCTTGGCCCATTTGGTTATGCTGAGATGTGTTTTTTGACGAAACCGGTAGGAGCACTGCATTAAAGCATTATAGAAGGAGAAAAACTGAGTTAAAAGTTCCAGAGCAACGATATAGCCAATAGCATAGCACGGGATAACTAAAAGAATTACAATCTACGAGCCATTTGGTACAAGGCCAACTCAGCTTGCGCTCTAGGTCGTTAGGGAAATCTTCTAGAAAAATGCGCTTGTTACGTTCGATCCAAATGTTTGAGAGAACATAGGCAACAAGAGTGGCCTTTTCTTCCTTGGTGCCAAGCAGGGAGAGTGGAATCAAGAAGACACCACCACTACGAAAAGGAGGTATGTCCAGTTGTAGCATATCCAACTTGAATGTCATGGAGCAAAGGGGAGCACCAGATTTCCTTGGCAAAAGGGAGGACGACAGATAGGTGGTATGCACTCTCAATAATCTGATCGCACAAGCAACATTTGTCAACGTGCGGCAGCAGCAGTCCACAATCTGTTTTGAAGAAGCAACCACATGAAGAACCTGATTTTTCCTTCAACCTTAAGCACCTAAATCTTTGATAGATCTACCTTCTCCACATGCCCAAGGAAACGTCACTGAGTATTGGCCGTTTGCTGTCAAGTTTCAATTGGCACTGCCAGGAGCCTCAACAAGCATAATATCTCGGATCTTGAGCCAAACCATCGCAAACTAGTCCATCTCTGCATTAGTGTTTCGTCGATTTATTCCTCGCATCCATGTGACATTAGCTAGTGCTGCCTTAACCGAGAGTTTCTTCCTGTAAGCTTGATTGAAGAAGTCTGGGGCAAAAGTCAGAGGGGCCTCGCCATTTAGCCAATGATCGGACCAAAATCTTGCACGCTCTCCGTTGCCAAGGGTGATCGTAGTTCAGGCATCGGACATCTTCTTGTTAGTATTGTCGCACAATGTCGTTGTTCCTTTCCAAGGTCTATCCACAACATCCAAACTATACCATTTCTATTTCTATTTCTAGGGAAGCTGGAGAGCACGGCCGAAAGACGAGATACCTTTGATTCCTAGAGCACGCCCTCCTCACTAGCGCTCCACACGTGTAATGATTACTGAATCCGCTGAGACATCTTACTTTTCATAGGATTATGATATATTTTTAGATCAACCGAATTATGATACATTTTAAGATCTATACCATTCAAAGAATTATGATACATTTTTAGATCGACATAATTATGATACATTTTTAGATCAATATAAGGGCATCTCCAGTCGTTGCGCCCCCACAGGGCCCAAAACGCCGCCGTTTTGGGGCCGCCGTGGCGCCAAACGGTGCTATTCTGGAACCTGGGGGGGGCAGTGTTCCCAGTCGCTCCCGAGCCCAAATTTCGGCCCAAACAAACGCAATTTGAAAAACTAGGCGAATTTTATTGATTTAGCGAAGTGCGTACATATTCGACGGAAATTTAAACTAAACATTCGACGGAAATTTAAACTAAACTACCCTAGGCATCGTCGTCTTCATCGGCGTACTCCTCGCGGCCCCCCTTCGCCACCAGCTGGTTGGAGGGACCAGCTTCGTCCTCCCTCGCCGCGGCGAGCCAGCGTTGCTCCGCCCGCTCCGCTCGGCCTTGCACCCGCAGCCGGTGCAGCTGCGGCTGCTCGGAGGGCGGACGGTTGCGCCGCTCGCTCTGCACCGCCACCTGCCGCCGGTCGGCCTCGTACAACGCGATGATGCGCTGCTGCCCGGCCGACGCAGCGTTCTCGGCCAGCTGCCGCCGCACCTCTCGCGCCGCCTCTTCCCTCTGGTGCGTCTCCAGAGAGGCCCGAATGGCGGCAGCCTCCGCCGCCTCCGCCGCCTGCTCGACGACGCCGCGAACCTGGCGGTACGCGCCCTCGTTCTGCGCGGTCTCGATGGAGTACAGAGCGGCGTGCTGCTCCGGCC
Source organism: Alopecurus myosuroides (assembly GCA_028641055.1). Lineage (NCBI taxonomy): Eukaryota > Viridiplantae > Streptophyta > Magnoliopsida > Poales > Poaceae > Alopecurus > Alopecurus myosuroides. Next base: position 130,573,135 of record CM054061.1, on the reverse strand, counting down.
ATATGGGCTGCCTCCTCCGCTCCCTCCTCCAGCGACGGGCAGCCCGCCGGGCAGCCTGCGCCGCTTCCTGCTCGGGTGGCACCTCGTTCTGGACAGGCGGCTGCTCGGGCGCCGCCTCTTGCTGCTCCGGGCCACGCGTCGCAGAGACGGTCCATCTTTTTGCGGCGAGGATGGGAGGCGAGAATGGAGAAGAACGGCGAGGAGGAGGAGGCGAGAATGGGCGGGCGGAGAGGGGCGGGCACCCTTTTTATAGCCTGGCGGGCCAATCGACGCGCCGCGCGTGTCACCGCTGCCGCCCCGCCATTAATCCGGCAGCCTTTGACTGGGGCGCATGCACTGGACGGCCGCCACGTCGTAAACGACGGCAGCTTTTGACGGCGCGGGCGCCGAGAAGAAGGTCACGAGCGGTGGATTCTGTTCCCGCGCTTTTCGCGTCGCTGACAGAGCTGGCCCACGCCCGCGGCCGCGCAGTTTCGCCCCCTGGGTTCGGCCTGGGTGCCGCGGCGCGAAATAGCTATTTAGGCCTCTAGGGGGGCCGAGTGGTGAAGAAACGGCGCTATTCGCCGCTTCCGCCGCGAAAAAGGCCCCCTGGGGGCTCTGGGGGGACGGCCGGAGATGACCTAATGATAGATTGGCATGAACGGTGGAAGACCCAGTAATTTTTGTTTGCTAGGGCGAACTTATACATGAAAAAAAAAACGCACCAATGCGTGTGCTAGATAAAAATCATAAATCTTAGCACAACCACTTAAAATAGTATGAAGTACTACTGTAGATCATAAATGGGGGCATGCCGTGCACTACGATCGATCTAGGCGGCCAGGGGCAGGGACGGGCGGAATGCGGCGGCAGGTGGAGGTCAAAAGGCAGGAGCGTGTTCAGGGCTAGGCATTGGAACGGGAAGATTTTTTTTTCATCCATCGATGCTTTGCTCTCTGTGGAAGGAGTAAATGACCGAACCAGTTTCTGGACCGAACGTGGTGGTGCCCAGTGGGCCTCAATTGGCTAAGCCTAGGCCCATTATCTTCTCTTACTCCTTCGTTTTTTTTTCTTAAATACGCTGTTGCTTCGCCCTCTTCCCGATCGTTTCAACAATTCAACTGGAGCTGTAGCCTAGTTATGAGGGTTTTTCAGGAGTTGAAGAGCTGGGACCGAGCTGGAGCGGGAGTAGGAGTTTTGCTTCGCGAGTAGTCTCTTGGGTGTGGAGTGGAGCAGTGTGTTTCGACAGCTAGGTTGCCTGTAACCGCTGCTGTCGTTTCTGCTTGTACCGCTATCTCTTTTCTTCTATAAAAATCAGGTATGCAATTGCATACCCTCGGAAAAAAAACTGGAGCTGTAGTAAGGCCAAGGAACGGTAGTTGCTCAACCGCCGTTGAACTGGGGCGGTCGCCCCTGCTTGCGCAGTGGTGGGTCCGCCCCGCATGAGAGTTGTCCGGTCCTACTTCCTAGCACTGTCACTCTCACTGCCAACAACTGCATGCCACGACCCAAAATCGAGACTTGAAGTGTTTTTTACGACGTGTGGAGCTAATATTCAAGTCATCGCCGTCACTCAAACCTTTGGGTGCAACTTTACCAGCTTTAGAACAATCCCTGAAGGTGCGCAGATATCCTAGCTAGCTAGCTAGACTTTGTCAAAAAGAAGGTAGAAAACAAATAAAGCCCGGTTGACAATTTGACACACCCCACATATATATGTATGCATGTAAGAGGAAAAGTGTTAGTCTAGCGTGTAATGTTAAAAGGGTAGCAAACTAGCCCAGACTAGTAGCTAGCTAGATCGAGTCTCTAGAAGTGGCAAGCTCAGCGCGCGCTCGCACTGTAAGAGCATGTCTAACGGACCCCTTATGTTTTCGCCCCCTAAAACGCGTGTAGAGAGCCCTGTATACATATTTCGCCGGCCAAAAACTCGTGCGAGCTAGCAGACCCCCTACCCCCACCCCGTAAAACAGAATATTTCTGTTTTACAGGGTGGGGGTAGGGGGTCTGCTAGCTCGCACGAGATTTTGGCCCCTCACAAAACAGGGTTCTGCAGGGTTTAGCACAACTACACAAGCATATCAAATATGGCAGATTCAAGATATGCGATGCATAATCCATAGTTTTACATCACAAATAGATCAACAAGTTCATAGGTCATGTTCTAGGCATAGAGGTTCCCAAAAGTACTGCCACCACCAACGCGATCCACATCAATCTTGGAGCCCACCGTCGGCACCACCACTCACCGAAGTTGAAGCACCAAGGTTGGATGCCTCGCGAGCTTGACGCGCCTGCAACTTCCTCGCCATGATCTCGGCCTTGCTCTCCTTCCACCACAGCAGCTGATCCTCGTCCATGTCCTTGGTGTTCATCATCATGATCTCCTTCTCCTCGGCCAAGAGCTCCTTCATGGCTTTGGTTTGTTTGAGAGCCAACATTTGGGCATCCAACTCGGCCTTGCGCATAGCCTCCTCTCTTTTTGCAGCCACCTTGGCAAGCTTCACCTCCAAGTCCACCGCAGAATCGTTGAGCATATCCATGTAGGATGTCGCGACGGCAGGCGCAGACACTTCGTCGAGCACCTGGCGGGCACCAGCCGGCGGCGGCGTGGCCAACCGCGTGGGAGCTGGCGGAACGGCCGGTGACGGAACCTCGGCGACCACCAGCGTGGGCGGATCGTCCGCTGCAGGCGTCGCGGCCTTCTTCACCTTTGGCGGCCGCCCCCTCGTCGCGAATGACTTCACCTTCTTCGCGACGAGGGGCGCAGTAGTGGTCGTCGCCGCCGCCGCTACCGCAGGCCCCGGCGGTGTGTCGAAGAAGAGCTTCGGGATCCTCTTCCTCTTCATCGGCATGGTGGCGGAGATGATGGCCGCCACATCGGCGGAGGCCGCGGCGTCGACGGTGGCAGCATTCACCACCTCAGACATGGGTGGCGCGTCGTCGGCGGTCGGAGGGGCTTGTGAGGAGTCCATGGCGGCGAGATCTGGCGACGCGGTGGCCGGGGAGGGCGAGGAGGCGGATTTCCGGCGGCGGCGGCGGCGGTTGGGAGCTTCGCGCGCAGTTGGGGAAAAGGTGAGGGGTTGGCCCTGTACATCTCCTCCCGACCCGCACATGTAGGGGTCGACGGGCCGCCCCCTACCCAAACTTGTAAAAAATCGTCCGGGTGGTCCATTTACGGGGTCTGCTAGATGGCCGGGTAGAGCCCAAACCCGTATATCAGCGGTTATTATACGGTTTTGGGCCATATAGGGGGTCTGTTAGACATGCTCTAACTTGATGAGCTACGTTTTTTTTTCTTAGCATGATAGGCTGGGTACTAGTGGAGGTCGCAATAGCGTGTGCATATAGAGCCAGTGGAACGGGAAAACATTACTCGCGGGTGGATGTCAAACCCGGGTCCACGACACGATGCATGCATGTGCGGCCGGAGTGGCGCGAAGGTGGGCGATATAAACTCAGCTTGACCGGACTAAAATTGGTAAACATCGAAGGGATCAGGACATCTCCAGCGGGGCTGCTCAAATGCGGACCAATTTGGTCCGCATTTTGTCTGTTTGAGCAGCCGTCCGTGGCCGTGTCCGGCCGGATTTGGGCCCTGCACCCAGCGGGGCTGCTCATTTAGTGGCCGGACATTAAATTTTTTTTTCTAGTTTTTTCTTCTCATCCATACTTTGAGCCTAAAACAAACACAAAACTAAATAAAATACGAGTTATTTATTACAAATTTGACCGTTTAATAAGAAAACAAATAAGTCTTAGCTAAAATAAAAAAAAACTACTGGTTTCCAACGAAGTTCCAGATGTGTTGCACCAAATCATCCCGAAGTGTGAGGTGGGTGTCCTGATCACGCAACTCGTACTGGAAGTCGATGAAATCCGCAAATGTTGCCACTCCTGGCTGGGGCTCCACGTTCTCACCCTGAAACAACCAGTTCTCGTCGTAGACGCTGTCATCGCGCTCATCCTCTATGATCATGTTGTGCATGATCACACAAGCAGTCATCACCGACCACATAATCTCCGGGCTCCATGTTCGAGCAGGGTGGCGAACAATAGCCCATCGAGATTGAAGCGCACCAAAAGCACGCTCCACATCCTTTCGGGCACTCTCCTGCTCTTGGGCAAACCGCTTCCTCATCTCACCTTGAGGATTGGAGATGGTCTTCACAAAGGTAGCCCACTGGGGATAGATACCATCTGCCAGGTAGTATCCCTTTGTGTAGTGGTGGCCGTTGATATCATAGCTCACCTCGGGGGAGTTGCCTACGGCAAGTCTGCCAAACACCGGAGAGCGCTGGAGCACGTTGATATCATTGTGTGAACCTGCCATGCCGAAGAACGAGTGCCAAATCCACAGATCATGCGAAGCAACTGCTTCGAGAATAACCGTGCACTCACCAACATGGCCCTTGTACTGCCCCTGCCAACCAAATGGGCAGTTCTTCCACTCCCAGTGCATACAATCGATGCTTCCAAGCATCCCAGGCCACCCTCTGCTCTCGTTGATCGACAACAGACGCTGAGTGTCGGCAACAGTAGGTTCCCTCAAGTACTCCGGGCCGAACACCTGAACCACAGCTTCACAAAACTTGTACATAGCCTCCAGGCACATTGATTCACTCATACGCAAGTACTCGTCAACCAGATCACCAGCTACTCCGTATGCAAGCATCCGAATTGCCGCGGTGCATTTTTGATAGGAAGTGAAACCAAGCTTACCGGTGGCATCGGGCTTGCACTTGAACCAATCGTTGTAGTCGAGGACGCCGAGCCGAATGCGGTTGAACAAGTCCCTTTTCATCCGAAAACGGCGCCGGAATAGCTTCGCCGTGTACACCGGATTGGTGGGGTGGAAGTAGTCGTTCCACAGCTGCAAATGGCCGGCCGCTCTGCCCCTTTCCAAGCCCGGCGCACGGCCGGGGATGGACCCTCTGAACACCGGCCGCATCCTTGCGATGTGGTCATTGACCACGAGAGTGGCAACGAGGATGTCGCTCTCGTCCTCGGAATCGGAGTCCGACGAGGACGAGTACATGATGAAGTTGTTGAAGAAGAACTCGTCGCCGCTATCCGCCATTTTTTTGGGCCGAGGTCGGGCAGGCACACGGACGAACAGCTTGTGTGCGCCCGTGGAGGTGGGGGGAGGTGGAGCGGGCTGTACGAAGGCCGGTGAGCCTCCTGCGGGGCAGGCGGTGGCGCGGCGGCGTGGGAGGGAGTTGGGGGGAGGTGGACGTCGCCGGCGAGGGGCCGAACGGTGGTCGTGGTCGCGAAATCGGCGACCTATCGGCGGCGAGGTGGGTCGCTGGCGGCGCGGGGGGGAGAGGAGGGGGGTTTTTTGCGGGCCAGGGAGTGTGTCCACGGGACACTTTTGTTGTCCGCGGGGCTGCTCAAATCTGACCCAAATTTGGGTCGGATTTGAGCATCCGCGGACAAAAAAACGGACCGCGGTCCGTATGAGCAGCGCCGCTGGGGCCTGGTTTTGGCCCAGGCTGCTCAAATCCGGCCGGTCCGGGCCAAATGAGCAGCCCCGCTGGAGATGTCCTCAACCACGACGAGAAGATGCACGGGATCGAGTACGACCGACCGACCTGTTTCCCCCACGCATTGTCCGACGACACGGTTCTCGGTTCACGCCGGTCGTCGATCGTACCTCTGGCTAGCTCGTACAGTACGTACGCGCGTGGTCGATCCGTCCGGCCGGTCCATGCGCGCGCACATGCATGGCGATACGGCGCTGGTCTCGGCCATGTGCCGTGGGACGGTGTGGGTGGACGCGTGTGGACGGACGGACAACGGTGGAGGAGCGGGCGCCGCGTGCCGGCCGGACGTCGAAGGTGGCCCGGGTGTTCCCGAAATTTTGTCTGTGTTGCCCATCACGTCTCTGGTAAAGCTAAACGCAGAGGAGCCCACGAGAAACTGCGAGACATGAGTGCGGGCCCTGTTTTGAGCAGGCTCGCGAGCGTCTGGGCCAGTACTGAAGGAGTTGGGCGTTCCTGGTGTGTGGGCCTAATCAGAGCTTGATGCTTTAAGCCTTTTTATTAACATGGGCCACATCTGTCGCAGCCCATTCATTGCTTATTATTGTAAAATTATAAGATAGTATTATTTGACTAAATCTACTCCCTCCGATCCATATTAATGGTCACTAAATCGGATGTATCTAGACATATTTTAGTGCTACATACATCCGATTTAGTGACCATTAATATGGATCGGAGGGAGTATTAAAAATACTGAGATAAATATTTATACAGCTCACGAGGTTGAAAATAAATTTTCACGCGTTCTAAAATATGACCATACACTTTAAAATATGATCACACAATTAAAAGAAGTGTTCATGAGTTCAAAAATATGTTCATATGATTTAAAAGGTTTATTCACCGGGTTTAAAATAAATATGTGCATGTGCTATAGAAGAATCAAATTATTTAGATAAAAAACCAGAAAACGTAAAAAACAATAAGAAGAATTAAAACGGAAAAAACGAAAAGAGAAAGACTTTACCTAGGACGGCCGAAGATGCTCTCGTACATGAGCATCAGGATGCTCTCGTGGTATCCATTTTTTCATTTGGGGATTTGGGATTCGGCCATCTATTAGATGGTTTTCTTTTCGGACTATGACCGTTAAGGCCATGGTGCTTAGCTGGGCCAGCAATTTGGGAGAAGCGGCATGCACGGCGGAATTCAAAAGAGGCTGAACCAATGTGACGTTGTGAAGGATATTTAACTTCCTAAAGACATCATGTCTAGCTTTGATGAGCTGGCCATGGAGGAGAATTCTATATCTCCGAAACAAGGGCCTCTTAATAAAAAAAAATGGGCATTGTCCAACCTACAAGGCAAAGCTCAAGAATTGATAGGTCAAAAAACATCATAGTGAAAGAAAAGGAGGGGAAGGAGGTGACAAATCTGAAAGTGCCTTAGAAAGTAAAAGGTATCATGAATGCAAACCCTATTACTATTTTAAGTCATAACATTATAGATTCCATAGATGATACTATTAGTGTAAATGTAGATGCTCATGTGAACATTTTTGAACGGTTTTTTTTTTGAACGGCTCATGTGAACATGATAGTTCCCTTTGTGCTCCTGACACAGGAGTATCTCCACATAATTTTGGAGATCATGATGATTCTGGGTAGGCATGGATAGAAGTAACTAAAAAAAAAAATCTCGGGGCAAGCAGTCTGGAGCCACGCAGAGCTGTGTAGTCAACTCACTAAATAGTTTTTGGCTAATACATGCATAAATCATGCAAAAAAAATACAAATACGTGTATTTGAGTACTAAAGTTCACACAGACTACATAGAGTTTAGGTCCTGACTTCGCCACTGGGGGCAAGCACCCCATGCAGAAAGTTAAATGATTAGTGCCTTTTAGAATAGTAGCGGGATTGCTATCCCAGACAACAAATGTTTTATTGATGAAAACTTAGTTCCTCTTAAAGTGGACTATGTTGGATTCCAAGAAACAAGAAAAGAACAATTTAGCAAATCTTTCTTGATGTCGGGGGGCTACCCCCGAGTAGGGGTAAGGCAGATGAGAAACAAGGTTCAAGTTGATGTTTACCAGGTTCACCCGTACCAAGTTGGTACTGGCCGGGTAGGCGGCTACCTGGATATCTGGTATCCGGCTGGTGCTATTCGGTAGCAAGAACAAGAGGCAAGAAGGAAGATTCAAGTGTCGTTTTGGATCAGCCAGTTAGTGTTTGGGTGATCCGGATAGACGCGAAGCTGTTCTACTCGGGGCACAAAGTCAATGGAGCCGTTGTGGAAGATCTCGCGTATCCAGAGGCCGTACAGGCGTGCGGTTCAACTTACTAGGCACATGGTTATCTGCACTGAGACATGGGAACAGTACGAGTTGGTAGCTGTCAAGTCCTGCCGCTGACAAGGGGGACAGGACATGTCAGCGACCTACCCTAAGCGACTGACAAGGTGGACAAGACCTGTCAGCCGCATACCGCGGCGACTTTCGGCAACGGTGTTAGCGGGAACACGGAGGCGTGCGCCGTTTCCACTTGGAGTTGTCCAATCTGTACCTTTTATTCATAGTATAGTGGCTGGCTACCAATATATAAGGTGGCAAGTCCCCTCCTGCGCGAGGGACGTTGGACCTTGGCTCATTTATTGTGAGGCTTAGCAACTCACAGAGAGAACAACAGAGAGAGCTCAGCGCTGGCTACTCGGTAGAGAGTGAAACACTGAGAGATTGTAACTTCTGTACTCGGTACGACCCAATAGAGAGAGGTAGGCAGGAGTAGGGGTGTTACCTCCACACGAGGGCCCCGAACCTGGGTAGATTGTGGTGTTTGCATTGTTCTATGCGCGCCTATTCGGCGTGCGATCCCTCCCCGAATAGCTACAGCGTCCATCGGCCCCAACTTTAGCCATCATATGGCATCTGTCTTCTCCACACCACGAAAGTTGGCGCCCACCGTGGGGCCAGCAGCGACGCTGGTTGGGGTACATATTCGGACGGGACCCGTTTCTCCGTCGGGGGAGTGCGTGATTTGTGGCCTTGTCCACAGATTCGGCTCCTTCGACTTCGTCACCGACAACGGTGGTGATTTTGGCGGCAGGCCCGTGCCTGCAGGCGGCTCCGTCCTCTCCTTCGGCGCGCATTTGGTGTACGTCGCCACCACCGTCATCCGCGAGTACCCCGAGGTGGTGCTCGTCGCTGAGGACCCTCCTGCTGTTCTCGTTGTCCGCGGGAAGCCGACTGGCTGCTCTGTGGGCAGCGTGGAGGTGATGATGACTGACCCGACTATCGATGCTGGGAAAGGCGTGCCCGCTGCGCCTGAAGTCGTCGACGAGCCGGCTGCTCGCAAGGGCCACAAGCCCTACGACATGCCCCAGAACCAACCTGGCTACGTGGATCCTTCCACGTCTACTGTGATACCGGCAGCTCGTGCCGGTGTCGAGCGGCTGGGCATGCCTCTCGCCACGGATGCGGATCCGGCTGTGGTGAGGGCACAACTCGAGCAGCAGCGACTGGCTTTGCTGCAGGAGGCCCAGGAGCTGGAGAAGGTTAGGCTTGAGCTTAACCTAGATCAAAACGAGTACAATAGAGCACATGGTTTTACTCCTGTATCTAGAAATCTTAGCAAGATAGGAGTTATTCGGCGTAACCTAGGTGGTGAGCTAGCAAGGGATGGTAGAGCTGCTAGCAAGTCTTCTAGTTTAACCACTGCTGGTAGAACAAAATATAGTTCTCCTGCCAAAACACTTAGAGCTGCAGAGGCAGTTGCTGCCGAATCTAACCGGCGAAGCTCGCGCTAGGCAGCAGGAACGGCTCAATGAGCTCGTTCTAGAAGCTGGTAGGCAGAATGAGGCTTTTCGGCAGGCCAATCCGGGAGCTGGTGCGTCTCATGTTGTTCATTCGCATGGGGCAAGATCCATGGGACAGGCCTCATCACCACTTCCCGGCGGTGAGAGGGCCCAGAGTGCGAACTCTGGGAAGAACAAACAGATGCAGGTGTACGACCCGACTGTCCCCGGAAAACAGCACGCTGTAGAGCGGCAGCCCGGCCAAAAACACAATGCCGTAGGAACTGGCCGTTAGGCCGCCCGAGTTCACCAAGAGGGGCAAGGAGGAAACCGAGATGGCCCATCTTGATAGCATGTTGCTAACCCGGTTCAACATGTTGTTCAGCCACAAGTGGTTGCTGCGGTGGTCAACCCGGTTGTTCAACCCGGTCTTGTGTACCAAGACCGCTACAACGACGGGTACTCGGCAATGGAGCTAGCCGGGTACACCGACCCAAGAGATCTCGCGGCTCGGTTGGGAGGAAGAATGCTGGAGCCAAGTGGTGCGAGATACAAGCTGGACCGACTCTATCGGTCCGAGGAGTTAGAAGCAAGAGTCCCGCCCGGGCCAAGCTGTTTTGGTCCCAGGATCATGGGGGAGCCGGTTGTGGCCAAGTTCCAGCTGGCTAGAGGAACCAAGACCTATGACGGAAGCACCAAGCCAGAAGACTGGCTGAATGACTATGTGACTGCCGTGTACGTTGCATGCGGCAACCGGAGATGGGCTGTTCGGTATGTGCCCCAGATGTTGGAGGACCCTGCCCGAATCTGGCTCAACAACCTGCCGAAAGACAGTGTCAACTGCTGGCTTGACTTCTCGGAAACCTTCATCAGCAACTTCACCAGCACTTACAAGAGGCCAAACTGGCCACAGCAGCTCTCGGCGTGCAAACAGAGAGAAGAGGAGACTGATCGCGAGTACCTTACTCGGTGGAGCACTCTAAGGAACACCCGTGAGGGTGTGAACAAGTCACATGCCATCGCCTGGTTCGCTCAAGGTTGCCGACATGGCAGCATGTTGTGGCAGAAATTGCAGAGGGAGATGCAGAGTACACTCGCCAAAACGATCAAGATTGCAGATATGTATGCTCTTGGTGACCCTACTCAGCCTCTGCTCGATTCCTTTGAGCCAAAGAGGAAGCACCATGATGGATCCCGGCGCCATGACCGCCAAGACTTCCGCAACAAGAGAAGAGAAGATCGTCAGGACATCCGCTATGGGTCGGACCATGTTGCTGGAGTTACTCAGGATCAAGGTGCTGCCGGGAACAGCTAGAGGCAAAAAACTGCTAGAGCCCACTACGGGCAGAACCAGACTCAGGGCCAGAACTTCAAGAAGCAGTACAATGCTCCTCAACAGAACAATGCCTCCCAGGAATCCGGAGATCCTCCGAGATTTATCTTTGAGAACATGAAGGATGGGCCGTGCAGCTTCCATACTCGGCATCCGAGTAGGCCAGCCAACCACACTACCCGGCAGTGCAGCTGGTGGGACCGGATCAAGAGCGAGGGCTTTGGTCAGCTGCCTCCTCCTCCTCCTCTTCCGCTCTCAGGCTCCAATGTGCAGCCTATCCGGGCAGCTGCTGCCAGGCCGGCCGAGAACCAGAGGAGGGAGAATGTGAACCAAGTGGCGCAGGGAGCCAACAACAACTACAACCGCAACTTCAACAGCAACAACCGCAACAAAAACTACTACACCCGAAACAACAACCGCAACAACAACAATGCCAACCAGAACAACAACAACAATGGTGGTGCTGGGGACCAGAACCAGTACCAGGAGCATCATGAGAGCTACATGGTATTCACCACTGAGCCGGATGACAAGCAATTCCAGCACAAGCGCGCGATGGAGGTGAACGCTGTGATGCCATCGGTGGCGCATTACATGGAGTGGTCTGACCAGGAGATAGTCTGGTCCAGAGATGATCATTCCAAGATAATGCCCAACCCGGGTACATATGCACTGGTGGTGGACCCCACTTTCTTGGGGACCAAGAAGAATGTGAAGTTCAGCAAGGTGTTGGTCGACAACGGGAGCAGCATCAACATCATGTACCGAAATACCATGAAGAAGCTCGGCGTTGCCGAGAACATGCTGCTACCCAGTCGGAAAATTTTCCATGGCATTGTGCCAGGAGTTTCTTGTGCTCCCATTGGCCGGATCTAGATGGATGTGCTTTCTGGTACCAGGGAGAACTGCCGGACCGAGTGCCTGCAGTTCGAGGTGGTTGATCTTCAGAGCCCATATCACGCTCTGCTCGGCAGGCTTGCTCTGACCAAATTCATGGCCTCAACTCATGCAGCCTATCTGAAGATGAAGATTCCTGGCCCCGATGGCATCATCACCATCTCGGGTGATTACTAGCGCTCCCTGGAGTGTGCATCTGCTGGATCTCGGCTTGCCGAGTCCATGGTCATTGCGGCCGAGAAGAAGAAGATACACGAGGTGGTGGCCATGGCCCAAGCAGCTCAAGTCGGTATGCCTGGCATGCCGAGTTCTCAGTATGGGGCCACCTTCCAGGCATCCCAGGAGACGAAGAAGGTGCAGATCGACCCGGATTTCCCGGAGCGTGTGGCCATCATTGGTGCCGGGTTGGAGGAGAAATAGGAAAGCGAGCTCATCCACTTCCTCCATGAGAATCGGGATGTCTTTGCATGGTCCAATCAGGACATGTCGGGTGTCCCGAGGGAGTTGGTTGAGCACTCATTGCATGTGCGGCGAGATGCCAAGCCGGTAAAGCAAGCTATGCGCCGCTTCGCGGCTGAGAGAAGGAAAGCCATTGGTGACGAGATCACAAGACTACTAGCAAGTGGATTCGTCATGGAGGTGCTGCATCCGGATTGGCTGGCCAATCCGGTCATGGTGGAGAAGAAGAAGGATGACCCCATGGTCGCTGTGATGTGGTGCATGTGCGTAGACTACACCGACTTGAACAAGGCCTGCCCCAAGGACCCGTTCCCGCTACCCCGGATAGATCAGGTGATTGATTCCACTACCGTGTGCGAGATTTTGTCTTTTATTGATGCCTACTCTAGTTTTCACCAGATACCTTTGAACCCGGCTGATCAAATAAAGACTGCTTTTATTACCCCGTACGGGGCTTATTGCTATCGTGTTATTTGTTTTGGCTTGAGGAATCCTAAGGCTACTTACCAGAGATGCATGCAGAAATGCCTACATGAGCAGATTGGAAAAAATGTGCAGGTGTATGTAGATGACATTGTCATCAAAACAAAAGAAAAACACACTCTGTTGAGCGATATTGAGGAAACATTTGCCAGCTTGCGCAAATACCTGATGAAACTGAATCCAACCAAGTGCACATTTGGCGTCCCGGCTGGCAAGCTACTCAGCTTCTTGGTATAGAGTCGGGGCATTGAGGCCAATCCTTCAAAGATAAAAGCTATAGAGAGCATGTCTTTGCCGAGATCACTGAAGGATGTGCAGAAGTTTACCGGATGTCTGGCTTCTCTTGGCCGTTTCCTGGGAAGAATGGGTGAGAAGGCTTTGCCTCTCTATCAGCTCATGAAGAAAAGTGACAAGTTTATCTGGACCCCACAAGCTGATGTGGCCTTCAAGGAGCTCAAGACCATGTTGGGTAGCGCTCCCATCCTGGCAAGCCCTTTGCCTAAGGAGCCAATGCTGCTCTATATTGCGGCTACCAACCGGGTAGTAAGTGTGGTGGTGGTAATGGAGCGTGAAGAAGAAGGCAAAACCGTGCAGCGGCCGGTGTATTATCTCAGCGAGGTGCTATCCAGCTCCAAGCAGAATTACCCACACTACCATAAGATGACTCACGGCGTATACCTGGGTGCCAAGAAGCTCAAGCATTAATTCCAGGAGCATCCAATCACAGTGGTGAGCACTGCTCCCATCTCGGAGATTATGGGCAACAAAGATGCGAGTGGCCGAGTGGCCAAATGGGCAATTGAGCTAGCAGCATACACTCCTTTGTATGCCAGAAGAGAAGCAATCAAGTCACAAACTCTGGCGGATTTCTTGGTTGATTGGGCCGAGATGCAGTATGAGCCTCCACCGCCGGAAACAAATTTCTGGAGGATGCATTTTGATGGCTCCAAAGTGAAAGAGGGGCTCGGTGCCGGTGTCGTGCTCACCTCACCCAAGCGAGACCAGCTCAAATATGTGCTGCAGATCCACTTCTCGACGTCCAACAACGTTGCCGAGTACGAAGCCTTGGTCCATGGGCTGAAAATTTCCAAGGAGATTGGAATACGGCGGATTGTATGCTATGGTGACTCAGATCTGGTGGTTCAACAAGTCTCGGGGACTTGGGACGCGTCAGATGCCAACATGGCATCTTACTGGTTCCTTGTCCAAAATATGACCGGATTCTTCGATGGGTGTGAATTCCATCACATTCACCGAGCTGAGAATGATGCAGCGGATGCTCTGTCCAAGTTGGGATCTTCTCCGCAATTCATCCCCCCCCGGATTGCTCTGGAGCATTTAAGGAAGCCATCTATCAAGCCATCACCCAACTCGGAGTCTATATTCATTCCGGTTTTGCCGTACTCGGGAGATGTTCCCATGGAGATTGACTGGGAGAGCTCAAAGGAGAACCCGGGGACTGCTCCATCCAACCCGGTGACTGCCTCTGCAAACCCGGGGACTGTCGCATTCATCGAGGGGATCATTTCTCAGTACTCGAGGACTCGTCTCCAACTTGGAGCAAGTCATGGCAGCTGACCCAATGGAAGTGGACGAACCAGTGTTTCCTATCCGGGAGACACCGAGTTTGGCTTTGCTCATATTATCCTTTCTGATGGATGGCACACTGCCGAGTGATGAGGTCACAGCCAGGCAGATTCAAAGAAGATCCAAGGGCCACACCATCATCAATAAGGAGTTGCACAATAGAATCGCTACCGGTGTACTCCAACGCTGCGTTGAGCCGGAAGAAGGAGAAGAGATTCTCAGAGAGATACACCAAGGAGAATGTGGGAACCATGCCTCATCTCGGGCCTTGGTCAAGAAGGCATTCCGACATGGATTCTTTTGCCTCACTGCCTTGCAACAAGCAGAAGATTTGGTGAGGAAATGCAATGGATGCCAGAGATATGCAAGCAAGATCCACATGCCAGCTTCAGAGTTGAAGACAATTCCCATCACTTGGCCATTTGTTGTCTGGTGCTTGGATATGGTGGGCCCTTTCAAGCCAGCTCGAGGCAATATGACTCACATCCTGGTCATGGTTGATGAACGGACAACGACGTCGCCTAGAGGGGGGGGGGGGTGAATAGGCGATTAAAACTTTTCCGGTTAAGGCTTGCTAAATGCGGAAATAAACTAGGTGTTTAAATTAACAAGCATACAACCTAAATATTCTATGGCCAACTAGATGCACCAACAACTTATGCTAAGCAATACAAGTAACAAGGTGATAGCAAGATATATAACTTCAAGCTCGAAGGCTATCACAATGTAAATTGCATAAGTAAAAAGCTCGGGTATAGAAATAACCGAGGCACACGGAGACGATGATGTATTCCCGAGTTCCTCCCACAAAGGGGAGTACGTCTCGTTGGAGGGGTGTGAGCTCACCACGAAGGCCTACTCAACGCCACAAAGGCCTCACCCTATTCTCCGATGAACCCCGCCACAAAGGCCTAGTTCACCTTCCACTATATGGCAACCTTCAAACCCGAGGCACGCATCCACAACTCAATTGGAGGCTCTCGGTGTCACCACAATCTTGGGGCACGCATCCACAACTCAATTGGAGGCTCCCAAGAACACCACAAGTCGTCTAGGGTCCAAGACCCAAGAGTAACAAGCTCACAAACTTTCAACTTCCACGAATCCTCGTGGAGAGAGCAAACCGATGCAACCGATGCAAATGGCAAGAGCACAAGTGCTCAAATCCTTCACTCTCAAATTCCAACAAAGCAACAAATGCTTATGGGGGAATAAGAGAGGAAGAACAATGGAGGAGAAACACCAAGAACTCCAAGATCAAGATCTTCTAAGTTTCCCTCACTAAGAAGGAAGATGGATTGGTGGAAATGTAGATCGAGATCTCCTCTACCTTCTCCCTCAAAGATATGCAAGAATCATAGGAGGGATTGGGAGAGGGGCAAGCTTTCCAAGGTCAACAATGGTGGGAGAGAAGGGGAAAAACGTGCTTGGAAGACTTGGGGACCAATGGGGAAGAAAGCCCCCTTAAATAGGTCCCCACAAAAACTAGCCGTTTGTGCAGGAATCTGGGACCGGAATATCCGGTCCAAGTTTGGACCGGAATATCCGGTCTCAAGATCTGCTCGAAACCTGTTGACTTTAACCGGAATATCCGGTCCCCTTGGAAAAATCCGGTACCAATAATCCGGTCCATGTCAGTGAGCAAATTGGTCTGAAAACTGCCCAAACCGGACTATCCGGTATGCCCCGAATAATCCGGTTCAAATAATCCGGTTCACTCCAGAAGGTTCAAGCTTCCAGTCCTTAGCCATTTTTCGCAGCAACCGGAATATCCGGTCCAGGATGAATAATCCGGACCAAATAATCCGGTTGACTCCAGTAGCTCCAACCTTCCAGTCCTTAGCCATTTTTCGCAACAAACTCCACAACCGGAATATCCGGTTTGAGATGAATAATCCGGCTCCAAATAATCCGGCTCATCTCTGTCCCGAATATGGACCAAAACTACCCTAACCGGAATATCCGGTTGCCCGGAATAATCCGGCTAGAATAATCCGGTTGAGTCCAGAACAGAGAGGCTGAACTAGAAACCCCATAACTTTTGCAAAAGAACTCCGAACGAGGTAAATCCAATTGCAATGGAAAGATAACAGCAAGGAGTATCCAAACAAAAAGTGAAAATATTGATACCTCAAAGTATGGAGAAGTTACCACACATGGAAGGTGTGGGAACATTCTCAAAGACGAACGGAATATTTTCACCACCGAAAAACGCAACAAAGTTTTCTTACGAAATCCGTTTTCGAGAAACCAAGGCTTGTCATGAAGATCACGACAAGCACTAAAACCCAAAGGAGACAAAAGACAAATAAGAACCAAGAAAGATGATATGCAAAGTATGCAAAGGTTTGAGCTCTCCATAACGATTCGATCGAGTTACTCACTTGAGAGCCCCTCTTGATAGTACGACTATCTATCCTATAACCCGGTCTCCCAAAGACACGAGACCGGTAAAATAGAAAACCTATCAAGATTATACCTTTGCCTTGAGCATTCCACTTGAGCTAGATGATGACGATCTTGACTCTCTCAAGTTGGATCTTCTTTCTTGATTGCGCTTGCTAGCACAAACTCCGCTTGATGAAGACTTGCAAGTTGCTCCCCCATACACCATTATGGGAGAGACTAGTTCCCCCATACACCATTATGGTAGAGACCCTTCGGCAAATCTTCACAAGGCCACAATCTCCAAAAGGGTGGCAAGCATCAAGCATATGATATCTTCTAGATGCTTCACTTGAGCTTCCACGTCAAGCTAGATGACGAACACCGCTTGACGACGACAAAGACCATGGGCTATATGAAATCTTCCTTTTGGTTCATGCCTATGGAAAGATACCTAACCACACATAGAGATGCGACACACACACATATCATGGGTTAGTTCACAATGCTAATTTGACAATTGCTTACCATACCATGAGATACACAATCCCACTTGGTACAACTTGTAGCTTTGTGTGTTGATCGCTTTCTTGATCATCCTTGTATCTTTGCTTCTCACTTCTAAAGATGATGTCTTGAAGATGATAATGAAAGATCACCTAATCCTTTTCTTCAAGACATACTAGCAATAAGCTCAACTCAAACCATGACCATTCTTCATATAAATCCATGAGAAAAACAATGGCCATCAAGGAAGCTAATAGAGTTCAACACATGAACTCCATTATTTCCTATGGACAAGATCTACAAGGATAACTCAATGCAAACATTAGTCCATAAAGGATTATCATTAATTACCAAAACCACATATGGGGGAACCATGCGCTTTCAGTTGATAAGTTCACCAAATGGATTGAAGTGAAGCCTATCCGAAAGTGTGATGGAAACACAGAAGTAAGCTTCCTGAAGGACATTATTCTGAGATACGGCTACCCGCACGGGATCATCTCGGATAATGGAACAAACTTTGCCGAAGGAGCTTTTGCTCGGTTCTGTAAAGAGAAGCGGATCCGGCTAGACATCGCATCAGTCGCCCATCCGGCTTCCAATGGGCAAGTTGAAAGAGCAAATGGCACGGTCCTTTCTGGAATAAAGCCAAGGCTAATTGAGCCATTACAGCGAACCCCTGTTTGTTGGCTGGACGAGTTGCCGGCGGTGTTGTGGAGTCTAAGGACTACCCCTAACCGATCAACCGGATACACACCATTCTTCCTGGTATATGGAGCTGAGGCCGTGTTGCCCACTGACCTTGAGCATGACTCACCCAGAGTAACCCTCTATACTGAGGCAGAGGCAAGAGAAGCCCGAGAAGATGATGTTGATCTGCTCGAAGAAGCAAGAGAGTTAACTCTGTCACGCTCTGCTGTATATAAACAGAATCTGAGACGCTATCATAGCCGGAAAGTAAGCCCAAGGGTCTTCCGAGAAGGAGACATGGTACTTAGGATTGTGCAACGTACCGCCGGGATGCACAAACTATTCCCTCCATGGGAAGGACCTTTCATTGTGAGCAAGGCACTGCACAATGATGCCTATTATCTCATTGACGCACAGGCACCGCAGAAGAATATCGCGGATAAATCCCGAGAGGAATCCAAGCGTCCCTGGAATGTAGCTCTACTCCGCCGCTTTCATTCCTGAAAAAACTTTGTATGTATCTCTTCAAGTGAGTTAAATTCCAAGTCGGCACTCTGAATTGAACTCGGGGACTGCCTGTGCTAAACTGATCTGTGTTATTTATTGTCTTTACTTTGTCTACTTGGTTGGTCTACTCAAAATTTCACGTGTATATCTAGTAGTGTATTTAAACCTAACGGTCAACTCTTCGACTTCGCTGATGTCCGCAACCCGGCTTCATGGCAAGCAAGAAAACAAGCCAAAGGTCAATAAACACACGAAAAATTGCTAAGGAAAAAAAGAAGTGTGTCAACCGAGTAGGATGTCTTTCCTTCTGTGTTCTCGGCTAAGTGTTGGGCAGCGTTAGTATTCAAATCTCAAAGTAGTTAAGTATCAGAAACTTGGTTTTGGACATCTTGTGACTCGACTACCAAAAAGACACAAGTGGCAGGTAAGAGCAAAGACAAAAGAACTAAGTGGATGAGAAAAGAAACTCGGGGTTTTGCATTTAACGCAATCCGGCATTGAGCCAGTCTTGCCAGATAACTTAATAAAATTGAGTAGCACGAGAAACAGTAAAGTATTCAGTACATCTGCACCCGGCATCCCGGGGATCTGATAAACAGTTTTTGAGATAAATTGAGAGCAGGAACTTAAGGCATGGTCGATGGAGTGGAGTTGGCCTCTACGCTGGATAAGTCTGAAGACGCGACGCTGAGCGTGGAAGCGGGCTCGGGAGCAGCCGTTTAGGTTGGAGGTGCGGACCCGGAAGCGACGTTCTCGGCGGCGGCCTCCGTTGGGCCCAACTCGGGAACCAGAGTGTCGATCACCATCTTGGTGGTGACAGTTACGACCGGAGCAGTGGGCTGCGACTCGGTCGAGGCTTCCTCAGAACCAGCTCCCTGCTCGGTGACCTCCTGGTCAACGTTCGTCGCGGCCTCCTTCTCGGTGTTGCCCTGCTCGGCTCCCTCCTGGGCATCGCCCTGCTCGGCTCCCTCATCGGCAAGTTCTTCATGCTCCTCCTCCTCATCTCCATGAACACCTTCCTCGCTGGCATCGTCATCATGGCCTTCCTCGCCAGCGTCAACTTCATCGCCCTCAGCATCGTCATCTTCGTATTCATCAACATTAGTATCCGGCTCCGTGGGGCCGTCGATGTATTGTTGAGTATCAGCATAAGATGCGAGCTCGTAGGCGGCTTCCTTGCGGCGCAAGATGTACTCGTCTCGTTTGGTCCACTTGGAGTTGTTCCAGAGGTCCTTGAGCTTCTCAAGATCCAGATTTTCATACCATGAGAGCACAGTGTGGAGGGCCTCATCCGCACCAGCTTGCGCTGCGGAGGCACGCCACTTCTTCAGCTCCTCCTTGACGTGGTTCAGGTTGGCGGCCATCTCATTGATTGTATCCGGGACCTCTCTCTCCGGCCAGAACAGCTTATGCAGCCGCATAGCCGTCGAAACCATGGAGGTGCCCATGCCCTTGAGGGAGATCACTCGGGTCTTGATGTTCTCGATTTGATCGTCGATGGTGGCCGAGTCATCCGCGTTGAGGCCGGATGCTTCCCTCAACCTCCTAGCCTTCTCCACAGCAGTCTTAGTGGCAGCGTTGAAGTCCGGGAAGGTATCTAGGGTAGGGCATGCTGAGTTGAATCATAAAAAGAAACCAGGAAGAAGAAGAACCGAATAGAAGAAAGAGAAAAAGAAAAACCGGATAAAGCAAAGGGTAGTGGTAACTCACAGCTCAACTCCAGAACAAGGGCCCCTAGTCGGCGGGTCCAGTCTTCAACGAGCCGGAAGTGCTTGTATCGGAGGCGGCGCGAGTCGTCAACCATGGTGTCGAGGGCTTGATTTCTCGTCCTGAGAGACTCAATCTCTTTTTCAAGCTCCAGCTTCTCCAACGCGGCCTTGTTCAATGCCTCGGTCTTCTCATTCTCGGCTTGCAGTGCGGTCTTGAGATCCTCAGCAAGCTCGAGCTTGTGAACTTCAGCCTTCTCGGCATCCAAGCTCTTCTCCCGCTGGGCCTCTCTAGCCCGCACTTTCTGCTGCACCTCGGCGGGGGTGACACACCCTTGGTGGTTCTTGAGGAAGGTCTTGCGCTCGTCTGCGAAGAAACGAATCCGGTTAGCAAAGGAGAAAAGGGCAAAAGCTGGACAAGAAAAAAAAATGCAAAGTAACTTACCCTCCAGAGAAGAAATCTTGCTCTGTGTAGAGGCCGCCATGACTTCACAGTCCTGGTGCTTCTCGGCGAGAGCCTTAAACTCACCTGCACGGAAGCGAAAAGTGAGCATAGATGAAAAAATGGGCGTAGATACAAAACGCATAAACAAAAAGTGTTGGCACTTACTCTCTACTGAGGACAACTTGGTGATGGT
This sequence comes from Alopecurus myosuroides, assembly GCA_028641055.1. Lineage (NCBI taxonomy): Eukaryota > Viridiplantae > Streptophyta > Magnoliopsida > Poales > Poaceae > Alopecurus > Alopecurus myosuroides. The sequence continues at coordinate 130,552,686 of CM054061.1, read as the reverse complement.
GTCAGTGATGCTCTGCTCCAGGACAACCCTCTCGCCCTTTTGCTCCTCCAGCTCTCTGTTCTTGTTCCGTACAGCTCGATGTGACCATAGGAGCTGGCGGAAGAGCTTGGTCCGGGTCTCAGTGCACTCCTGCAGAGAAGAAGAGGGCATTATGAGTTGGAAGATTCGGCCCGAGTAGATTGCAACTCGGTTGAGCCTTATCTACTCGGCCCAAATCTCGGGGACTAGATGGTGGGTAAAGCAAAAAACTAAAGGGAAGAAAGATAGCAACTCGTAAATTCGAATAGAAAGGGAAATGCACTTACCTGGTTGGTATTCTCGGCGTCTTCAGCAGCCTTGCGCAGGCAGAACATTTTATGCGCCAGTGTGCTGCTTGAGGAGGACATCGCCATTGTGACGGGACCGACATCGGCTTTATGCCAGGATTGCCGGTAATTGTCGATGTTGTTAAGCCGCACGCCTTCCCATTCGGGCGGCCATACTTCTTGTTGTCCCAGTCCTTCTAGATGTAGCCTATCCGGTCGAGGACAGTGTCCGTGTCTTCTCGGAACTCGTACTCATCCTCCGCGGGAGGAGCATCATCGTGGATGGTCAAGGAAGTGTCATTACCCTTGGATCTAGAGCGGGCCAAGGCTTTCCACTGTTCAGCTCATCCAACCGCTTGGCCTCTTGCGCCATCTTTATCTTGTACAGCTCATGCAACTCGCGCCAATGATCCGGGAAAGTCGGAGGCTTGGCGGTTCCGCTAACGCCTGCTCCGGGAGCCTGTTCCTCCGTAGGGGCGAACTTGTTACTGGTCTGAACCAGCTTGGAGTTCCGAGTAAAGGGGCCACTCTTAGCCTGCTCGGCTGGGGGTTTAACCTGCTTGGGTTTGTTGAGTGGCTAGTGCGTCTTCTTGGCTGGGGGCTGCTGCTGTTGTGGCTACCCGGAGGACTTAGCACCTGGCAGCGGGTACTTGGAAGGTTGTGGGGTCTGCTGCTGTGATGATTGCTACCGTGTTTTCTCAGGCTGCTGCTGGCCAGTTTTCCCTGCAGCTCCTTTGGATTGCCCCTTGGGCGGCTGCTGCTGCGAAGACAATGTTGCCACTGGCGGTGCTGACTCCTTCTTGGAGGCTGGTCCGGGAGGCTGCTGCTGCGGAGGTGGCGTTGCTGTTGAAAGTTTCTCGACAGCAGGCTTCTGAGGTGGTCGCTGAGGAGGTGGCTGAGGTGCTGAAGGATGTGCTTGAGCTGTTGGAGGTGTGGGCTGCTGAGCACTCGGTTCTGGTGCTGCTGGGGTGGACTGCAGCGGCTCAGAAATTGGCTCTGGTGTGGACTGTCGCGTCTCGGTGGGCGGCTCCATAGCCGGATGCTCGTTGTTGGGTTCCCGATCCTCCGGAACCCGATTAGTCTCCAACTTGGTGTCTGTGTTCTAGGCACCGAGGTCTTGTTCTCCCTTAAGGGGATAGGGCGCCTTGGCCCTCTCCTCTGGCTGATCTTCCCCGTCGTCAGTGGTAAGGTCCACGAGGTTCTTGGGTGGATCGTTGGTGGCATCTGCGTCCAGTGGGTCGCTGAGAAGGAAAGGAAGAAGGAAAAATGAGATGAGAAAAGAGAAGAAGCAGAGAAGATAGCAAGAAACAAGTGTGAAGAGCAGCTCGGAAGGACTTACGCGTCCACGACAGTGCGCTTCTTGCGCGTGGTTGTCTTCTTCTTGCCGGCAATCTTCTTTGGTTTCTTGGCAGGGGGCTCCAGTGCTCCATTTCCCGACCTTCTATTTGTTCCGGTGGGGGCGGCCATTGAGACGGGTTGCACGTCTATGGCCTCTTCCTCCTCCACGACATCCGCGACCGGAAAGAACAAGTACAAGAGTGGGGAACGAAGAAAGAGATATATGGCAATGGGCACACGGGTGAACTCGGTCACCTTCATCGTCCTCAGACCAATCCCTTGTAGAGGTGGAAACTCGGGACTTACCATCCTGGCCAGCGAGAGGGATGCAGAACGTATCCTGGACGTCAAACGCCTTTGTGTCGTCCTCGGTCCGATCTGCCTCCCAGTTCTTTTCACGGATGGGCTTGTCTTCTCTCTTCTGGCGAGGGATGACCTAAGGATATAGGCAAAAGCATAAGGAACACAATCATACTCAAAGATACCGAGTGGAAGTCCTACTCGGTCTAGCGTGCAAACACAAAGCATATACAACTAAATCCTAGAAAGTAAAACGAGTAGAGATTCTACTCAGAGCAGTATGCAAGCACAAAGCATAATGAGCTAAGTCCTAGCACAGAAGTTCTACTCGGCCTAGCATGAAAACACAAAGTATATGCGGCTAAATCCTAAATAGGGAAACAAGTAGAGGCTCTACTCTGAATAGCATGCAAACATAAAGCATAGAAAGCTAAGTTCTAACAGAGGAGACCTATCTGGTATAGAGTGCAAACATAAAGCATATTGGACTAAGTCCAAAGAAAAGATTACAAGACATCTCCTACTCGGTATGAACTGAAAAAGCAAGAGAGGAAATCGACTAAGTGTGTAAAAAAGAGCACTCACTTGGGGGATTGGCTTGTTGCGGCTATACGGAACGAAGCCGTAGAACCAGGTGTCGGAGAGTGTGGCCTTGAGAAAGGACTTGGCCCAGATTGCCACCTCCGCCTTGGTGAGCTCGAAGGTGGTCGTCCGGGTGCAGTCACGGGCTCCACCCATGTAGCACATCTTGCGCGCTTGCTCTTGAAGCGGGAGAACTCGGCGCTCCACCCAGCAGGCGATCAGATCGTCCTTCTGGAGTCCTTGCTCCACCAACTCCTGCAGGCGGTCGTCTACCCGGTTGACGTCGTTTATCGTCTTCTTGGGATGGTAGCCCCAATTCCTCATCTCGGTGGAGGGCACGTTCTGGAACTCGGGTAGTTTGATAAGGTCGACTAGCTTCTCGCCTGGTGCTGGAGTTGGGTTCTTAACGTATAAGAATCCCCTCTGCCACTTCTAGCAGGTATCCAGCCCAAGTACCCGCGGGTGGCTACCCGTGGACCGCTGGAGCATCATGGCTGCTCCCGTCTGGGTCATCTCTTTGGGCGCGATTGGATTGGAAGGATTAGGAACGACTTACTGGCGGAAGAAAAAGTATTTCGCCCGGGTGTCTATCGTGGGGTAGACACCGAGAAAAGCTTCGCAGCAGGCGACGAAGGTGGAGAGCATGGAGACGGCGTTCGCCGGGAGATGATGTGGCTGGAGGCCAAAATGGCAGAGAAATTCTTGCATAAACTTAGATATCGGGAGGCCGAATCGGCGTTTGAAATGGCTTAGGAACACTATGTACTCACCGGGGCCGGGAGTAGGCACGAGCTCCTTGCCGGGTGGACGGTAGATGACGCCGGGTGGGACCCGGCGGGTATTCACCAGCCATTGGCAGTCCGACGCCTTAACGTCGGAGCCCTCCCAGGCGGCGCGCATCATGGGAGTTTCCTCCTCGTGCAGATCTGCAGCGGCGGACTCGAGCTCCATTCCCTCTTCTCCGACGAGGAAGACGAAGGCGGAGGAGACGAGGAGCAGCGGAGTGGCGACGGCGGCGCGAGATTGAGAAGGACGACGCCGCGCGGTGAAGAACTCGTTGCGGTCGAAGCGCACTCCGATGAGCGGCGGCGCGCGGGAACATAATGTTCTCTCTCTCTCTCTCTCTCTCTCTGCGCACGGAACGGCGGTGTGCTATGGTCTCGCGGCGGCGCTGGTTTTCGCTGCGGATGCGAAGGCGAAGAGAGAGCGGAGTTGGGGGAAAGTGGCAAGGAAGGATAGGAGAAGGGCGGTGTAGAGGTATTTAAACCTCCTCGAAGTGCAGTTACCACACGGGATCGATCGTGGGGGAAGATCGTGCGGCGTGGGTAGTAACTGTGCCCGTTAGAAACGCATAAAGCGAATTACTCGCGCGTAACGGGCGCAGTTAACCCACGCCTCACATCGTGGGCTCTTGAGTGCCTGTGTGAAGCGACACGACGGCCTGTGGGCCCGCCGTGCAGTGACCGGCACGTGCCCTGCAGCCACATCGGAATCGAGGCGTCGTGGTCTGCGGTTGCAGGACACGTGTGTGGCCTTGACAATTTGGCTAAGTGTTGGCATCTCGGTTTGATACAAGTCTGCTTGGTCTACTCGGCACAACGATGAAAACTCCAAAGATCAGAATAGTAAAGGCCCGAGTTCAGATTGTGAGCATCCGAGTTGAGGTGCAACTCGACTGCAGTTCATCACGGAAGTTATTTGGTTAAAGCTGGCAGGGCCCAACGACCAAGTTCGCCGGACTCTACCAGCTTCGGGGACTAATGTCGGGGGGCTACCCCCGAGTAGGGGTAAGGTAGGTGAGAAACAAGGTTCAAGTTGATGTTTACCAGGTTCACCCGTACCGAGTTGGTACTGGCCGGGTAGGCGGCTACCCGGATATCTGGTATCCGGCTGGTGCTTTTCGGTAGCAAGAACAAGAGGCAAGAAGGAAGATTCAAGTGTCGTTGTGGATCAGCCGGGTAGCGTTCGTGTGATCCGGATAGACGTGAAGCTGTTCTACTCGGGCACAAAGTCAATGGAGCCGTTGTGGAAGATCCCGCATATCCAGGGGCCGTACAGGCATGCGGTTCAACTTACTAGGCGCATGGTTATCTGCACTGAGACGTGGGAATAGTATGGGTTGGTAGCTGTCAAGTCCTGTCACTGACAAGGGGGGCATGACATGTCAGTGACCTACCCTAAGCGATTGACAAGGTGGACAAGACCTGTCAGCCGCATACCGCGGCGACTTTCGGCAACGGTGTCAGCGGGAACACGGAGGCGTGCGCCGTTTCCACAGTGGAGTTGTCCAATCTTTACCTTTTATTCATAGTATAGTGGTTGGCTACCAGTATATAAGGTGGCCAGCCCCCTCCTGTGCGAGGGACATTGGACCTTGGCTCATTTATTGCGAGGCTTAGCAACTCACAGAGAGAACAACAGAGAGAGCTCAGCGCTGGCTACTCGACAGAGAGTGAAAACTGAGAGATTGTAACTTCTGTACTCGGTACGACCCAATACAGAGAGGTAGGCGGGAGTAGGGGTGTTACCTCCACACGAGGGCCCCGAACCTGTGTAGATTGTGGTGTTTGCATTGTTCTATGCGCGCCTATTCGGCGTGCGATCCCTCCCCGAATAGCTACAGCGTCCATCGGCCCCAACTTTAGCCATCCTATGGCATCTGTCTTCTCGACACCACGACACCTTAAGAATTTATAAGGAAACAAAGACTTTGAGTGGAAACACAAGCCTTCCGCTGGAGGTACCTTAGTAGGAGTTAATTGTGACTTGTTTGAGGTAATCTCCTGGGAGATCAAAGTTTATTCTATTAGTGCAGTAGTTAAAAACAAAACTATTAAGGTTGTCGGCAAAATTACCACAATCTATGGTCCAGCCTATGCTGAAAATTATTAAGATTATGATTATTTTGTTCATGTAATATTAAGATGTTTCACTTATATGTCTAGAGAGTTTTAATCTTGTCTTGCAATGATCTAAGATGTGTATGTTTTCCTTGGCTAAGTTATTGTATGCACCTCCAAGAGAGGGGTTATATGCTAGATAGTGAGTTCATGCCTCTTTTGACCTCCGCCGGAGTGACAGAAACGTGCAAGAGGGGGATGTGTTGTTTCCACTAGGTAGAAAACAACGGTGTTCTTTTCTACGAATGGGAATTATTAGTTACATTACATATTGTTCTTAGTGCATTTGCCTATCGCACACAAAGCAATCACTTTTTTGCTGTAACTTAATACCAGCAAGATTTGCTCGATTGTTGTCTCAAGGTGGACTTTTAATAATATATGTTGTCGGATGGCGGTCTATTTATCTTGACGTAATGCCTACAATGTTGAAACACGTGAACTATATCTCTTTATAATAGTATTGTTATACGCATGATTTGTCAATCGGTCGGCTGTAATTTATTTACCTAGAAAGTTTATTGTTCTTAGGAGAGACACCACTAGTGAAACTATGGCCCCCGGTCATATTTTCCTCATTGATTACAACCTCGTTTTCTTGCTTTTCATCATCACTTGCTCGTTGTTCCGTTTTCGTTTGATACAATTAACTCCAACCATATACTCCATGGCCACCGAAAGAAAGCTATCTAGCAAATCACTCTAAGTTGCAGCAACAAAGTGATTTCTTTGTGTGCAACAGGCAAATGTATTAAGAACAATATGTAATGTAATTAGTGGTTCTCGTCCGTAGACAAGAGCACCGCTGTTTTCTCCCTGGTAGCAACAACACATCGCCCATCCATCACGTTTCTGTCACTCGAGCACAAATGTAAGGGAGGCATGAACCTACTATCTAGCATATAAACCCTCTCTTGGAGGAGAAAACAGCTACGTGGCCAAGGTAATCATAAACACCGGAGAGCATTGCAATACAAGATTAAAACTCTCTACAAATATAAGTGAAGCATCTCAGACTGACATGAAAATCATAATCTCATGGTTCATCGGTTCCCAGCAAATACAACATGCATAATTACATAACGGTGGTCTCGATCATGTGAGGCACTTCATAAGACCCTAAACATGGAGGCATATTGTAACATCCCAAATTTTGCTAACAAAAGGGTTGTGGTGTTGTATTCATCTCATACATGCATGAATCAAAAATTTAAACCATGTTTGAAACAATTTAAATTGTGAATTTAAATGGTTTGAGAAAAGTCCCACAAATAGTACTTAAAATGGGTTCCAAAATTTTGTACTGAAAAGTAATTCAATTTCACCAAACAAAAATCTGGTGAGGTTGGAAATTTTCTAAGCTTTTCAAAACTTATTTTGGCCAAATTTTGTTCTTGCAAAAAGACCCTCAAAACTTTGTTTTACTTCTATTTTAAAAAAAGAAAAGGACCTCCTTGCATTTTTTATAACTTTCCAGGGGGTTATTGTAGTTCCTATTTCTTTTTCTGTTTCTTCTACCTCTGGCCAGAAAGCAAGGCAGCTGCGTGGCCGAGCCTCCATCGCGGGTTGCCAACTCCTTCTTTCCCTTCGAGCGTAGATAAGGGCCAAGGTCGCCGATCCCTTCTTCTCCTCCTCAGTCGCCCTCGCCCCTTGCTCTCTCCCTCTGTCTCCTGCGTCGAGAACCCAAACCCTAGCCCTCACCTTGACAGACACCGGCGAGCGCCGCTGTTCTAGCCGCTCCCGTGCTCCGAAGAGCAGCCTATCCTCACCGTCGTCGCCTCCTTGTCCTCCCCGCGGATTTAATCGAGCGGGAACGGTCGGAGTCGTCCGCGCCATCATCATCTTCCCCACGGCCGTCGGGAGATGCGGCCATCGATTCATCACCGTCCGACCACCCCCGGCCTCCCCGACCCCACCATCCTCTTCACGGTGAGGTGTTGCATATCCCGGTGCCCTTCCCGTGCTCCCTCTCTTCCTCTAGCTTGTTGTCCTCGAGGGCCGCCGTCGGCCGCCTCGCCACCTCGTCGACGGCGAGGATTTCGGCGACCAAATGGTCACCCGCTGCTAGCCATCGACTCCCCGCGACCTCCTCTCCGGCTTGGTATGTTTTGATTTCAAAACCACACACTGAATCACGGGATTGATCGAAACCAGAGCCAATTTGGGCGTTGATGACGTCATCCCGACGTCATCCTGGCGTCATAACCCTGTTTTTCTTATTTCCTGGAAATGTTTATTAATTACAGAAAATGATTAAAAATGGAAAATTGAATATCTCCTAGAATATTAATCAGAAAAATACAATAAAATTATGGTTTTTTCAGAAAAATAAACTCTACCTGTCTATGTCATTTTCATACATGTTTTACAAAGTTCAAAAATGAACATTATTTAATGATGTTTAGTTCATTTAAAACTAAAAAAAATAAGTTTTTGTTCAATAAATTAGAAAATTAAAAGTTATATACCAAAATGCTCAAAATGACAAATGCAACCTAGTTATGATGTTTTCAAACCCATTTGAGCAACTAAAATTATACTCACTTTCAGAATTGTCCGAAGTGCCCCTCCGGGGTCTATTTCGGGCTAATTTCAGTAAAATTGCTTATTTAACATACGAACCCTAGCAACCCATAGAACATGTTTAGGGTTTTATTTCAGTGCATTAACTTGCTCATGCATATATGTTGTGCATTGCATCGATGCCATGGTTGATTGTTGTTCTTCTTTTCGGTGTTGTTCCCCCTCGGTAGAACGTGACTCCGAAGTGAAGGCCAGCAACTTCAATGGCGAATACTTGATCTTAACCGACAAGTCAAGCACTTATCCGAGAAGACATTTCTATTGGTTTTCTTATAACCAAGGCAAGCATAACCTCTTATCTGCTCATATATGTTTTCCAACATCCTTTGATTCTCGTACTTTGCATTCGGTTCCAAAGTATTTGATGATAGTAGATATAGTTCACATATATACTGCATTGCCTCAATATCCTGATCCACTGCTCCTAGCCGCCATAGATTTGGTTGTGCGCATCGCTAGAGCCTCATATCTGCTTCGCTTTGCTTTACATGTTTGTTACCTCAGCTCCATCCGGTTGATGAATCAGAGCTGCGATAACCTAGTATGATATGATGACGTGGTGAGATGAGCATTGTGTGGATAACTTGACTAAGGCTGGTATGTGAGGCCACTTGGGAAGTGGTTGTTCGTCCTATACTCGCCAACCCTAGGATTAAGGTCTCAAGCGGAAGCCAAGACTGAGCGTGCAACCACACGCGGGGTCTAAGTAACCGCGCTCGACCAACTAACTTGTTTGGCCAGATCCATGAGTCACGTAGTTTGAGATTTCCATTCGGCAACGCAAATAAAACCTTTTAAACGGTTTTGAAAACAAAATGCTCCGCTAGGGCGTGACCGGGGCCAAGTGATGGACGTACACGGATCTTGACCCCGCCTCACAGAGACAGGTGTCGTCAGGAGGATGGCCAACTCCCTGTTGACGGGGTGGCCCTGATTGGGTTGACTCATGGATAGGGTCGGGTAAAATGTCGTGGTCCGCCATCCTCTGCCACGCTCCCAAGAAGAGCGTTCATGAGGCATTAAGAGTCGGAGGGTACGTGTGGGTAAAGTGTACATCCCCGCAGGGCAATCTTTTCGAAAAGCCGTGTCCACGGTTAAGGACGACTTGGGGAATGCAAAGACCATAGATAACTTGAACGTGGCGTAAAATATGTTGACAAAGCATGGAGACAATGTTTGAAGGGTGCCTCCTCGGAGATGCCGAGAGGGGTGATCCTTGTAGCATGTGAGATGTTGGGAAATGATGTTGGTGGATTGAAATGATGATGATTACAGTAGTGAGTTTCTCATCTCTTTTGAAAACCTTCTATGAGACGTGATATTCCTCCTCGATTTGGAAAATAAAGATTGCTTTACGCAAATCAACCTTCATAAAACACTTTACGAAACCAGCAGATATATAATAGGTTAACTAAGTCTTGTTGAGTACCTCCCGTACTTAGGTTTGCTTAATTTTGGCTCAGGTGAAGTTTCCACTCCAGTGGTGGTGTTTCCGACGTGGGCATCGACGAGTAGTTTGGGATTCCCAGGTAGCAGCCTGGAATCTATGGGCTGGAACGTCGCCTTATGCTGCGGCCTCTTAGGCCTTTTTGGTTCTTGTTGATTAGCAACATACTTTGCCTTCCGTTGTCTGATGTAATGTTGGGTCGTGTGACCTCTGTTTGTACAACTACTCTAGTTCCACCTATTTAATACAACTTTCATGTCTAGAGTGTTGCTTTGATCGGTTGTGGGTTTCGAGCTCATTGTCATACAGTTTTGGCTATGCCTGCATAGTTGTCGCAGTCGAGGGGTTGTAGAGCCGATGATCCATTTCCGAGCACGCCTGCCGATGCGATTCCGCCCGAGGCTTGGTAACCTCAGTAACCCTCGATTATTGTTGCACTTTCTGGACACATAGCATCTCTGTATAGCTATGGTCCCGTTACTTCAGTTTCATACGATTCGTGGACGCTTTGATATGCATAGTTGGTTATGACTAGCATGGACACAAGGAGTCGTAATACCGTGGTGATCCGGCCTGCGTGCCGATGAATCCGGTCTGCCTGCCGTTGTTTGTTGCGGCCGGGGCTGGTAACCCTGAAGCCCTTGTGGGTCCATGACTAGGAGCGCATAACTGTATGTATACCTTTGGGTCCGGGGTCGGGACAAGTCATGGTATCAGAGCAGGCCTGCTTGTAGAAAAATCTTACTGCTTGGTCGATGTTGAGTCTAGAGTTTGTGAAAACTACTTTGAAACTCCAAATAAATTGTGAAAAACCTTCTTAGTATTCTTTTTACTCCTTATCTGGTATCGCTCTAACTCTGGGTCATCTTACCCGTTTTGATTTGAAAAGGTTCTATTCACTCAAAACCTAGGTGCCTTCTTTGGCAAGGACGTCTTTTACCCAAGTTGACCTAGTGTTAAGTTCTAGAGTCGTGTGTGTTCCATGTTTCGTTATCTCTTAAACTGGGAGATTTCCTTTCCATCCTAGTCTCTCAAAGCTGTGTGGGTTCCACATACTCCTGTTCTAAAGTCTCAAAATCCTGAACCTCGAGATTTCCTTTACATCTCGAATGTATCCGTTATCCTTTGCTCAAATGCTTCCGGAGCTATGTTTTTCTTTTGACAGATATTTCGTGATTGCTATTCGAGTGCCCTTGAAGGCACTAAGGTAGTAGTTACTCTTTTCTTAGGGTTTTAACCCTCAGACTTGAACCGAAGGCCCCGGAATGTGCTGAATTACTGTGGATTGAATCATGTGGTTTTATAACCATATGATGCTCACGCTGTCAGTACAGGATGCTTACCTTTAACCCAAGTTCCGTTTCTTTGAACCCTGAGGAACATTTTCTACCTCAGGATGGCCAGGTAATCTCAGCTCCAATAGCCATAGGCTTTCTTCTGGAACAAAATGGGTCACAACAAGAGTGATCATTATGGCTTCCACATCTTCCTTCTTGATTTATCTATACCAATCTATCTAGCATGGGTTCTACAAAAGAGTATCACCCTGTGCATCCCCCATGACCTATGGATTCTCTGGAGTATGATCTTAATCTTTAGTTGCTTCCAAACTTCATCTGTTGTTTTGGACACAAAGTTGCATATGTGTGTGCATTCTTCCAATGCATGTTGCTCTTGTGTTCCGTTAGAACATTCCACTTTGGAATGTCAGGAGAAACAAACTCCAGTACATCGTTCATCTTAAGGACCGGGTCAAAGTTTTGTAATTCACGGATTAAAGAAGTTTCATTAGCTTCTATTCCGTTCTACCTTCGAGTATCACACTCCTTTATATCAAGAGGTTGTGTTGAGTTTCATGGTCTTAATGATGAAGTGATGCTCTTACACATCCTTACCCACCTTTCCTCCAATCCTTAGTGCTCGAGATGGATGGGTGTGTATTGACATGTGTATCAGATATTCCTAGCAATTTTTATTGCTCTGAAAATCTAAGAAACATATGTATCCTTCTTAGCACCTCTGGTTAACCGGTCTTTGATTAAAGTTGATTGTGTTACCAAATCCGTTCATTCCGGTGCACGTTCTTGGTCAGAGAGTTAGGTTCATGCCAAAGCTTTCATGTTCATATCGGTTGCTTTGAAAAGCAAGGTCCCTTTTGAACTCCAAGACATATCGGTAGGTTGTGATATTCTGGTTGTCTTTCTAGAAGTATCACCAGGTTGTTACCTAACCGTAATGTCTAAGCAAGGGGTAATTTGAATTGCTCCCTTCTCCAAAATATCGTGCTAGATATCATGAACTAGTTGGTTGAGCTTAAACGGTAACTTGGAGAGTTGAAAGACAGTGGCTCTTCCTAACTTGATCCTTCGATAAGGGATGTCTAGTTCTTTTGCGTTGAAGAAGGATAGTATCTCCGTAGTGTACATGTTATCACCCTACCTTGATTTGAGTTGGGATATCTTCGTATCAACTCTAGATTCAAGGACTATCTTGATGGTGCTTCTACTCATGGTGTTCCCTCGAGGATACCTTCATGTCATTCGGTCTGACCAATACCTTTCCTCGTTCATGTATCATATGAACCCTTCTCCTTGGAGTGTTGGATAAGGGCGCTTTTGAACCCAACGATGACATCCTTGTTTTCTCCATGCTTAATGAGGTTCACGTTGAACAATTGGCATCTATGTTGGAAACTTTTGAGAACCATCTTTGTGACATCACGAAGTTGTGTTCTAGGTGTTCGAAGTGACTTACTCTCGTTCATGTGCTTATGGTGAAAGTTTCCGCCATGGATCCGAGTAGAGTTTTCTTGTTCCCTCGGGAATAATCCCAAGTCGGTCATGCATGTGTGGACTATTCTTGAGATGGTTGGTTGTTACCTCCATTTATTTGAAAAAGTTCGCATCCACACCAAGCCACTGACTGACTATTCGTGAAAGATAAGAAGTCTAAGAACTTCGTTATCTTTGTATCGTCTCCCCAAGAAGGACTCCGATGTGTTTCATTGCAAGTAGTCCATGTAGGTGCAACCGTCTTCCGCAAGTTGCTAATACATGAGTTCTGCAATCTCGCTCATCTTCTTGAGCGTGGTATCATAGTACATATCTTGAGAATCTAGTATATGTATTTCGTTAGTAACCGGTGTAACCTCTATGATCAAATGTGCCGATTCTGAATCATCCTTCCACTAATCAGAGCTGAATCCCAAGCAGCGATGATGGTTGGTGTTTCCTCAAGGGTATTGGAATAGGTCCATTTGAAAATACAGCATGGTTGATGTTGTGGTTGACACAATTAGCCGTAAGGCCTAATGTCATATCTCTTCGAATCCGTAAGAACTACCACCCTCCGTGAGAATTTTTGTGTGGATCATCCTACCAAGTTTTCCTCACCGTTCTTTTGACCGAAGTTTAACTTCCACTTGATGACCTATTGAAGGCTTATGTAAGATGGATATGGGTGTCGGAACGTCAAGAAGACCTTGGAACTTACCATGTCCAATGTCTCTCTACCAATCCCCCAAATCATTGTTCTCATGAAAACAAGTTCATCATGAGAACCATCTCCTGGTGTTTTGTGAACTCCATCGAACAATTTCTTTTTTAAAGTTGTTTGTAATTGAAGTTATGTTCATCTCACACATTGTGTGAATTCGTCAGTCACTTCAGCCCTAGGGTCATAACCATGTGTTAGATGTATTGCTACGTCAAACCCACAATTGGAAAGAGATTCCCTATTTTCTTTCGGTGTTCCAAACCCCGTTGGTTACTCATCTTTATGGTGGGACCAAGAACTCTTTCTACTATACGGTGTTCCAATATCTTTGGTTACTTATCTCCTGTTGTCAAGTAACATCATGATTTTTTACAAAGATTCCGACAAACTTTAACGGAATGAAAGTTCTGTTATCTTCTGTATCCACTCCGAAGAGTGAATATGATCTTGTATCAATTTTTTTTCTAACGAGCGATTACAGTGTTTTCTCGTGTTTCCCATCGTCTACGGATATTACGTTGTGGTATCCAAGACCATCCTTTCCATCTAGGTATTCTGTTTGAAGAAATCTCTATGTCACAAGTTGTCCAACCGTTCTTTTTCAAAAGGATTTAAAGTCTTGTGCAAAGATCATATTCTAAATCCTTTCAAGAACCATCGTCCACATACTTGAAACCATCTCATATTCCCTCCACTATCTTGATGTGTTTCATGCCTGTTAACTCAAAAGTTCTTTCTGAACATTCCTGTCATGAGTTAGCCATGAGATACTCGATCTTCGTAAAGATCAATTCCTAAGAGTTTTCCTTCTTCCTAAGGTGTAGCCGTTGGATAACTTCGCAAGTGCTACGGATCAACCTCGTCAAGAAGAGAACCCTAAGGTTTGCGAAGATCATTCAAAACCGGTGTTCCTTCTTTCTTTCTCATTCAGGAATCTCGGGACGAGATTCTTGTAAGGGGGTAGATTTGTAACATCCCAAATTTTTCTAACAAAAGGGTTGTGGTGTTGTCTTCATCTCATACATGCATGAATCAAACATTTAAACCATGTTTGAAACAATTTAAATTGTGAATTTAAATGGTTTGAGAAAAATCGCACAAATAATACTTAAAATGGGTTCCAAAATTTTGTATTCAAAAGTAATTCAATTTCACCGAACAAAAATATGGTGAGATTGGAAATTTTATAAGCTTTTCAAAACTTATTTTTGCCAAATCTTGTTCTTGCAAAAAGGCCCTCAAAACTTTGTTTTAGTTCTGTTTTAAAAAAAGAAAAGGACCTCCTCGCAATTTTTTTAAAACTTTCCAGGGGGTTATTGTAGTTCCGTTTTCTTTTTCTGTTTCTTCTACCTCTGGCCAGAAACAGGGCAGCTGCGTGGCCGAGCCTCCATCGCGGCTTGCCACCTCCTGCTTGCCCTTCGAGCGCAGATAAGGGCCAAGGTCGCCGATCCCTTCTTCTCCTCCTCACTCGCCCTCGCCCCTTGCTCTCTCCCTTTGTCTCCTGCGCCGAGAACCCAAACCCTAGCCCTCACCTTGACAGATGCCGGCGAGCGCTGCTGTTCTAGCCGCTCCCGTGCTCCGAAGAGTAGCCTATCCTCACCGTCGTCGCCTCCTTGTCCTCCCCGCGGAGTTAATCGAGCGGGAATGACGGGAGTCGGCCGCGCCATCGTCATCTTCCCCACGGCCGACGGGAGATACGGCCATCGATTCGTCGCCGTCCGACCACCCCCGGCCTCCCCGACCCCACCATCCTCTTCACGGTGAGATGCTGCACATCCCAGTGCCCTTCCCGTGCTCCCTCTCTTCCTCTAGCTTGTTGTCCTCGAGGGCCGCCGTCGTCCGCCTCGCCACCTCATTGCCGGCGAGGATTCCGGCGACCAAATTGTCACCCGCTGCCACCCATCGACTCCCCGCGACCTCCTCTCCCGCGTGGTATGTTTTGATTTCAAAACCACACACTGAATCATGGGATTGATCGAAACCAGAGCCAATTTGGGCGTTGATGACGTCATACCGACGTCATCCTAGCGTCAAAACCCTGTTTTTCTTATTTCCGGGAAATGTTTATTAATTACAGAAAATGATTAAAAATGGAAAATTGAATATCTCCTAGAATATTAATCAGAAAAATAAAATAAGATTATGGTTTTTTTTCAGAAAAATAAACTCTACCTGTCTATGTCATTTTCATACATGTTTTACAAAGTTCAAAAATGAACATTATTTAGTGCAGTTTAATTCATTTAAAAATAGAAAAATAAGTTTTTATTCAATAAAATTAGAAAATTAAAAGTTGTATACCAAAATGCTCAAAATGACAAATGCAACCTAGTTATGATGTTTTAAAACCCATTTGAGCAACTAAATTAAACTCACTTTCAGAATTGTCCGAAGTGCCCCTCCGGGGGTCTATTTCGGGCTAATTTCAGTAAAATTGCTTATTTAACATACGAACCCTAGCAATCCATAGAATATGTTTAGGGCTTTATTTCAGTGCATTAACTTGATCATGCATCCAAGTTGTGCATTGCATCGATGCCATGGTTGATTGTTATTCTTCTTTTCGCTGTTGTTCCCCCTCGGTAGAACATGACTCCGAAGTGAAGGCCAGCAACTTCAATGGCGAATACTTGATCTTAACCGAAAAGTCAAGCACTTATCCGAGAAGACATTTCTATTGGTTTTCTTAGAACCAAGGCAAGCATAACCTCTTATCTGCTCATATATGTTTTCCAACGTCCTTTGATTCTCGTACTTTGCATTCGATTTCAAATTATTTGATGCTAGTAGATATAGTTCACATATATACTGCATTGCCTCAATATCCTGATCCACTGCTCCTAGCCGCCATAGATTTGCTTGTGCGCATCGCTAGAGCCTCATATCCGCTTCGCTTAATTTTACATGTTTGTTACCTCTGCTCCATCCGGTTGATGAATCAGAGCTGCGATAACCTAGTATGATATGATGACGTGGTGAGATGAGCATTGTGTGGATAACTTCACTAAGGCTGGTATGGGAGGCCACTTGGGAAGTGGTTGTTCGTCCTATACTCGCCAACCCTAGGATTAAGGTCTCGAGCGGAAGCCAAGACTGAGCGTGCAACCACACGCGGGGTCTAAGTAACCGCACTCGACCAACTAACTTGTTTGGCCAGATCTATGAGTCACGTAGTTTGAGATTTCCATTCGGCAACGCAAATAAAACATTTTAAAAGGTTTTGAAAACAAAATGCTCCGCTAGGGCGTGACCGGGGCCAAGTGATGGACGTACACGGATCTTGACCCCGCCTCACAGAGACAGGTGCCGTGAGGAGGATGGCAAACTCCCTGTTGACGGGGTGGCCATGTCTTGGGTTGACTCATGGATAGGGTCGGGTAAGGTAAAGGTCGTGGCCCGCCACCCTCTGCCACGCTCCCAAGAAGAGCGTTCATGAGGCATTAAGAGTCGGAGGGTACGTGTGGGTAAAGTGTACATCCCTGCAGGGCAATCTTTTCGAAAAGCCGTGTCCACGGTTAAGGACGACTTGGTGAATGCAAAGACCATAGATAACTTGAACGTGGCATAAAATATGTTGACAAAGCATGGAGACAATGTTTGAAGGGTGCCTCCTCGGAGATGCCGAGAGGGATGATCCTTGTAGCATGTGAGATGTTGGGAAATGATGTTGGTGGATTGAAATGATGATGATTACAGTAGTGAGTTTCTCATCTGTTTTGAAAACCTTCTATGAGACGTGTTATTCCTCCTCGATTTGGAAAATAAAGATTGCTTTACGCAAATCAACCTTCATAAAACACTTTACGAAACCAGCAGATATATAATAGGTTAACTAAGTCTTGTTGAGTACCTCCAGTACTCAGGTTTGCTTAATTTTGGCACAGGTGAAGTTTCCACTCCAGTGGTGGTGTTTCCGACGTGGACATCGACGAGTAGTTTGGGGTTCCCAGGTAGCAGCCTGGAATCTATGGGCTGGAACGTCGCCTTATGTTGCGGCCTCTTAGGCCTTTTTTGGTTCTTGTTGATTAGCAACATACTTTGCCTTCTGTTGTCTGATGTAATGTTGGGTCGTGTGACCTCTGTTTGTACAGCTACTCTAGTAACACATGTTTAATACAGCTTTCATGTCTAGAGTGTTGCTTTGATCGGTTGTTGGTCTCGAGCTCATTGTTATACAGTTTTGGCTATGCCTGCATAGTTGTCGCAGTCGAGGGGTTGTGGAGCCGATGATCCATTTCCGAGCATGCCTGCCGATGTGATTCCGCCTGGGGCTTGGTAACCTCAGTAACCCTCGATTGTTGTTGCACTTTCTGGACACATAGCATCTCTGTATAGCTTTGGTCCCGTTCCTTCAGTTTCATACGATTTGTGGACGCTTTGATATGCATAGTTGGTTATGAATAGCATGGACACAAGGAGTTGTAGACCGTGGTGATCCGGCCTGCGTGCCGATGAATCTGGTCTGCCTGCCTGCCGTGGTTAAAGGCGGGGGCTGGTAACCCTGAAGCCCTTGTGGGTCCATGACTAGGAGCGCATAACAGTATGTTTACCTTTGGGTCCGGGGTCGTGACACATAAGGGAGATAAAAAACATCTAGATACTTCTATGGACCCGTAGTCCCGAGCTGAAGTACTCATGCATCTGTCCGGAGGCGATCATGGTGATGTAGAGGCCTCTGATACGTCCATTTTGCATCACTTTTTTATATTGTTATTTTTTTGTTATTCATCGATATATTTCATGTTATGATGCATCACTTATGTTATTTTATCTTATTTGCATGTTTCATAATTTTTGGAGAATAAACACCGAAACTAGAAATCTGACGGAAAAAGCATCGTCGAGGTACCCTATTTCAGAAGTTCAGAAGAAGAGGGGGGACACCGGAGATGTATTAAAAGTTCAGAGGAGGAGGCTAGCCAGAAGGGGATCCAGAGGGAGGCCACCAGGGGCACACGCCATGGGGTGACGTGCCCCCCTTGGCCGCGCCGCCAGGTGGTGTGGCCACCCTGGTCCACCTCTTGTCGACCCCTTTTGCGTACTTGACCCCCAGGGAACCCTAAGACCCAGACTATCATCGAAGAATTATTCCGCCGCCACCTCGGGGTGCAAAACACCAGAGAGAGAAAATCTCTCCGGCAGGGAGAAATCTTATGGGGAAATTCCTCTCCGGAGAGGGGAAATCATCGCCATCGTCACTGTCATCGCTCCGGGCATCATCAAGATCGTCATCATCATCATCATCACCACCACCAGCACCATCACCCTCATCATCCACCGTCATCCTGATGTAACAATTAGGGGCCTCTATTGTTGTTTTACAATAGATCTCTCTCCCGGTGTGGATTACTTGTTAGTAGTTGATGCTTGTGAGATTTATCGGTGTTAGCACTTTATGACCAGATTGTTATTATCCATTATATCACCTTTGATTATGATCCATATGATGTCTTGTGAGTATTTCGTTTAGTTCTTGAAGACCTGGGAGAAGTCATGATGTTAGTAGTGAAGTTATGTTGAAGTAATATCTCGTGATTCGGTATTTAAGTTGTGGTGCTATTCTTCTAGTGGTGTCATGTGAACGTCGACTACATGATACTTCACCTTTATGGGCCTAGTAGGATGCATTGTGTATTTGGCTACTAATTGTGGGGTTGCCGGAGTGAGAGAAACCTAAACCCCCGTTAGGAAACCAATGCACGAGGGAACGTAGAATCCCGGAGTTTTAAGGCTATGGTTAGATTTATCTTAATTACTTTCTTGTATTTCTGGATGCTTACAAGGGGTATAATCACAAGTATGTATTAGTCCTAGTTGGGCGGTGCATTAGCATAGGTTAACCACACAATACTTCACGAACCAATGGATATTAATCAATCTTAACAAAGCGGAAGCACTGGACGAAATTCCCATGTGTCCTCGAGAACGTTTGGTAGTCATAGGTAACACAATCGGCTTGTCCTTTTCTCTCAAAAGGATTGGGTCACTCGCTGCAATATTATCTACTGCACTTTATTTACTCGCACTTTATTTATCTGTTATATCAAAAAAAAACCAAAAACCCGTTTGTTAGTGTTTACGGTGAATCCTCTATCCAACCTGCTTGTCAACACCTTCTGCTCCTCGTTGGCTTCTACACTCTTACTTATCAAAAGTACTACAATAAACCCCATATACTTGTGGGTCATCAGCCTCCGATGATGATTCCCCTCTCCGGCAGGGTGCCGGAATAGGGTTGCATAAGCCCTAGATTGGACTTTCAAGGTGGTGGCGCCTCTCTGTATGTTTTGTGGAAAATAACTCCATCCCCGGTGTTTTTAGGGCTATAGGCAATTTATAGGCGAAGAGGCGACGAGAGGCGGTGGCTGATACGTCATAAACATATCCTTAATTTCTGATGTTCCATGTTGTTTTCATGCCATACGCTACATGTTTTCCTTACACTTTATGTCATTTTTATCGATTTCCTAGGACTAACCTATTGACAAGATGACACAAAGCCAGTTCCTGTTTTCTGCTGTTTTTAGTTTCAGAAAAGTTGTTCTGGAAATATTCTCGGAATTGGAAATTCGAAGCCCGGAAGTCTTAGAATTCCCGAAGGTTCCACGGAGTCCTGAAGAGGCTCAGAGGGGGCCATACCATAGGGCGGCGCCCCCTGGTCGCGCCATGGGGTGGTGTGGGCCCCTCGGGCACCCACCGCCATCGCCCTTTTTCCTATTTATTCCCCCCGGTGCGTGAACCCTAAAAATATACCACTTTTCCACGAAAAACACCTGAGGCCGCCGTCATCGTCAACCCGAGATCGGGAGGGTTTTGGAGTTCTCCCCGGCACCCTGCCAGGAGGGGAAATCATCACCGGAGGTCTCTACACCACCATCCCACCTCCGGAGTGATGCGTGAGTAGTTCATCCTTGGACTACGGGTCCATAGCAGTATCGAGATGGTTTCGCTCTCCTCTTTATGCCTCATGTTTAGATCTCGTGAGCTTCCCTACATGATCGAGACCATCTTATTGTAATGCTACATGTTGTGTTTGCTGGGACCCGATGATTATTGAATGCTCTGTCTCTTGATTATCAATCTATCATGTTGTCTTCATGTGTATGTTATTTATGATCTTGCATGCTCTCCGTTGTTAGTAGATGCTCTAGCCAAGTGGATACTAGTAACTCCAGGAGGGAGTATTTATGCTCGATAGTGGGTTCATGCCTCCTTTCCATCTGTTCTCGAGTGACAGAAATCTGACGAATGGAGGATGTGTTGTTGCCATTAGGGACAAAACAAAGATGTTTACATTGTTTACATTACACACTCTGCTTACTGCCATTATCTGTTGCTTGCAACTTAATACCCAACGTTTATTCGGATGATATTAGGAGGGTGGATTATTAGTCATAGGTGCAGTTGGATGACGGTCTATGTATCTTGTTGTAATGCCCACATGAATCACATAGTAATCATCATGTCATGCATGTTTCATTATCTATCAATTGCCCAACTGTAATTTGTTCACCACGCATGTTAGCTATCTTTTATGGAGAGACACCTCTAGTGAACTGTGGACCCCGGTCCATTTTCTCATACTTATAATACAACCACTTCAATTACTGTTTTCACACTGCTTCCATTGTTTTCACACTGCTACTGTTATTTTCACATTGTTCTCATATTATTTTACACACGGTATGTTTAACCTCTTTGTGTTCAGCAAAACCGGTGAGATTGAAAACCTCACTGCTTCGTTGGGGAAAAGTGAATTGATTGTGTTGTGTAGGTTCCATGTTGCTTCTGAACCGGTAGTGCGCCCTGTCATCTCAGCTGCTTCAACCATCGGAAGTGCTTGTTTTCCTACTGGTCGATTCAACCTTGGTTTATTTTGTGAGGGGAACTTGTTGTTATGCTCATCACACCTTCCTCTTGGGGTTTTCCAATGAGTGCAAGACCTGCACCATCAGTGGCCAGGGCACCTAGGGGCCCACCAGGTGCGGCCTAAGGTGTGGTCGTTCCTGGCACCCCCCTCGGGCCCCCTAGCCCCCCTTTGGCTCTTCTTTGGATTCTGTCTTCGTTCCGGGTAAAAAAGATCTCCGTGGATTTTCAGCCCTTTCCGAGAATATTTCTTTAAGAACTTGTCTGAAATAGAAAGTAACAGAAAACAACAACTGGCTTGGGGCATCTTGTTAATAGGTTAGACAATGAAAACATCCAGAAAACAAGAGAAAACATGCAGAAAACAAAAGGTATTGGGTACAAAACAAGCATGGAGCATAAAAAACTATAGATACATTTGCAACGTATCAACATCCCCAAGCTTAACTCCTGCTCGTCCTCGAGTAGGTAAGTGATAACAAAATAATTTTTGAGTTGACATGAATCCAACACAATCTTGATCAACGTAATGTAAAATCATTGTAAGTTATGATCAAAGTACTTTAACAAAGGCATAATAAATATTATTTAACCTAATGTAAACTTAGCAACTATGCTGCACATGAAAAGTAACACAGATAAATGACAATGAATAATGATGACTTGAAAGTGATACGTTTGTTTCAATCATAAAGAAAAACATAATAAAGTGGTATCCAGCTTGTCCTTTGTGTGGTACCAAAACATAAATTTCAGGACACCTTCAAAGTTTAAATGGTGACTAGATACAAATAATTTGAGAGCAAGCAATACCATAATCATGAATCAATCAATAATAAAGTTTGGGACTATGCACATTATACTCAGAATGACAACTATGCACTCTTAACTGCTGCATAAAGTAAGAAGATGAATACTCGACATAAAAGTAAAAGAAAGGCCCTTTGCAGAGGGAAGCAGGGATTAATCATGTGTTAGAGCTTTTTATTTAATAAAATAGAGGTATTGAAAACAATTTTTGAGAGAGGTCTATGTCGATGTCAACGAATGGTAATGAAAAACTTATCATAATCCATGGCTAGCAAAGTGTTTAGACTTTTGAGAGCGGTTTCCATTAGCATGTTTTCTTATGGTTGGAACTTCCCCCACCTTGTCTTTCACCAACCAGAGCTAGTCATATCCACGGGTGCCCACCAGCATTCATCAAACCATGGGAAAGTTCCTATTTTTTTCTTATTTGAGTTCATATTATTTGGCACCAACTCTCTGCAAATTTAGATTTGCACAGATTTCATACTCATCGGGTGAAATAAGGGAGAAGGACTTTGCTTAGCATAAACCATGATAAACTTTAAACTACTTCCTCAAGAGCTAAGACATGAACACAAAATAAGTTAATAATTTTGAAGGTTTAATGGTAGCACACGAGAAATTTACTTGGAGTGGCGGTTAAATACCACATATAGGTAGGTATTGTGGGCAGATTGGAAAACTTTGGTTTTTGGGAGTTGGATGCATGAGTAGAGATCGTACTCAGTGTATGGTGAAGGCTAGAAAAAGACTGGGAGCGGCCAACTAAGAAAGCAATGCTGTGGGGGAGAATCCTGGACCTATCGGATGAGGCTACCCGGTCCAAGACCCAAGACCTGAGCCAAGAGGGAGGTGCCACCTACAGTTCTAGAAGGCCCAATTGGAGCCCACCCGCAAAGACTTGTGGGTCAAGAAGGAAACTTGTAAACGACCTAAGCTAGGGTTTGTAACCCCCCGGGGACGGTTTGAGACCTGGCCACCTATATAAGGCCAGGAGAACCACCGGGGAGGGGATCCAATCAACTTCTTACCACCAAAGCCTTGAGCTCGAGACCATACTCTCGACTTGAGCACCCCCCCCCATTGTAACCGATCTACTCATAATACAGATCGAAAGAGCAGGAGTAAGGGTTTACCTCTACGAGGGCCCCGAACCTGGGTAAATCGTGCCCCCTGTTAGCCGACGATCGTCACCAGCGTCCATACGTTATCTTAATCCAAACCCTACCGGATCATCCGAGGGACTTGTTGAGATGACTATTTGGCAATTGGCGCCGTCTGTGGGAACGGCGGGCATTGGATCTACAGCGTCTTTGGCCTTATCATGGCCAACCTTCAGCTTGAGCCCTGGAACCTCGACTCTACCAGAACCAATCCGCTTCGGGTCGATCATCGTCGCGCCCCACTCGCCGGAATTGCGCCCGGCGTTCGACGGATTGGAGAAGAGCGTCAACATGAAGTTCGGGAGCCTCCACTTCCATGCCAACAAGGCGGGGATCTTGCACTTCCCCGAGCAGATCGATCTCGCGAATTGGACTCCGAGTCTGTCTCAAGTTCGGCAACCCTCGACTCGCCACCCGACGACACTGGTCGTGACCTAGCGCCTAGTGGTGGTCCATCCGCCCCAGCGTCCGCATATTCCATACTATCGCGGCTGAAGAACCCTCTCGGGTTGGCAAAAGCTGTCAACCCACGCCTAGGACTCGTGAGCCATATCTGGCCCAGGTCTGCATGTCAGGACCAGCTGATCCACCCGAGGAAACTGAGGAAAGCCAGAAGGAGCAAGAGCGCATAAAAGTCTCGCGTGACTCCTGGGTCAGAGCGAAGGAGGCCATACACCTAGGCCAGCCACTCGCGGAAGGAGCTCCCCATGAGGATCTGACAATGATCAATGAAGCTCGCAAGAATCTGGAGGCACGAAAGAAAGCGGCAGATGAGTCAAGCGCGCGCCGTGCGGCCCTCTCCCAAACTCGCTCGGTGGGAAACAATCCCTCGAAAAAGAGATACGTCTCAAAGACCGCCGCCATGGACCGCGAATCCCTCAGCGGAATCAGCAAGACACTCGAGACATCCCTCATACACGTCAACGACAACGGCAACGTGCACCCGACGACTCCCGCCGCCGCAGTCTTGGCAGCCGCCACATATTTACAAGTAAACCAGCCGCCTGAAAACGATCCCCGCGCGGAGCAATATCGACAAGTCCAGAAGGGACTATGCATGGCAGCCGCGAGAATCGTCACCCAAGCCCGCAGGAACGCGACAGCGCAAGAAGCGGAAAAAACCCCGAGGACAGACAAAACACCCCGCAGACGATGGAGTACGTCACCTAGAAGGGGAGACAAGGAATCACCCCGTCGCGCCCGAGGGAAAGAAGCCCGACTCTGCGGCGATAGTTCGGGCAGCTACAGAGATAGCCCGTGGGATCGCGACCGCAGCCCGCGGCACCATGGAGGCCAATCGCGACATCGCAGCCGGGAACCACGATGCGAAGACGATCGCAACCGACCCGAGTACGACGCGCATGGATGCATCATGCAAAACAGGGTCGACAAGGCCCGAGCGCGCAGAAATCCCGACCGATCGCTGTCCACCTCCTCTGACGAAGAGGCCTGCGGTGCCATATGCTTCAGTCGCAGCATCCGCGAAGCGCCAATGCCTAAGAGATTCAAACTTTCGACGGAGGTTCCAAAGTACGACGGTTCGATAGAACCCAAGTCATGGCTCGGGGACTACCTTACTGCGGTAAAGTGCCAGCGCGGGAACAACGACGGCCATGCAGTACTTAAACCTGCACCTCACAGGCGCCGCCCGCAGTTGGCTCGAAGGAAGACCGCGTGGGTGCTACGGATCTTGGGAGGATCTCACCCGCGACTTTGAGAAAAACTTACAAGGGACGTACAAGCGACCTGCAACCATCGAGGAACTGCAAGCGTGCAAGCAGAAAAGCGGCGAGTCCACCCGCGCATATATCCAGAGATGGACCACGCTCAAGAACACCGCGGAAAATATGTCGGAAGTTGAAGCCTTCTCCAAAGGCGCTCGGCGTGCCGCTTTCCGAGAATAACCGGGGCGAGCTGGACCCAAAACTATAGGGGAGTTGATGGCGATAGCCGACAGATGGGCTAACAGCGAAGATTCCGTGCGCAACGAAAAAGCATCTTCACATGTGCCTGAGGAGGATCACCACAGCCGAAAGAAAAGGAGAAAACACTACGACCACGACGATCGAGAAGAACTGGTGGCGTTAGAATTCACAAGAAATCGCGACGGCGGGGCTCGTGGAAACCGCGAATGGAAACCAAAGCCAGATGAGAAAACTCCCGAAGAAGACCTTGACGGCTACTGCACGCTACATCTATTCACAGACAAGCGCACAAGCAAGACCAAGGTGACTCATCTCCTCAAAGACTGCCGGAAATTCCAAGACATCCATGAAGCCTACACAAAGAAAAACAGAGCTGCAGTCAGCCAGGGATACCCGCAACTCCCGGGAGGATTCCACCCGCCTCAGCCCCTACCTCCACCAGGACATCAGAACGCGGTACTAGCCGCGCTACCAGCTCCACCAGCCGCAAACCAGGGAGCCAATGGGTACCCGAACCCACAGGGACTCCTAGGAATGATCCAAAAGGTTTGCCCGTCCCGAAGAGCTCAGAAGACAAATACACGCCAAGTAATCATGGAAGTACAAACTCCACCATCCACGCCCGAATACCTGAAGATGGCTGACCAGTCGATAACCTTCTCCAAAGAAGACCATCCCCCTCGGGTACATCGACCAGGACACGCCGCGCTCGTCATTCAGGCGCAAATAGGCAACTACGACATGGCTCAGGTGTTCATGGATGGTGGCAGCGGAATCAACATCATATACACGGACACACTCCGCAAGATGAACAAAAACCTGGACGGACTCGCAATATCACAAACATCCTTCCACGGGATAGTACCAGGAAAAGCAGTCCGACCACTCGGGACAATAAACTTGGAGGTGGTGCTTGGAAATCCAAGAAACTACATGAGAGAATTCCTCGACTTCGAAGTAGTCGACTGGCCCTCACAGTACCACGCCATTCTTGGCCGAACAGCGTTCGCGAGATTCATAGAAGTACCACACTACGCATACCTGAAGCTCAAACTCCCAGGAAAGTATGGCATCGTCACTATAGATGGTGACTTCCAAAAGTCAGATAAGTGCGATATTGAATTCAACGAGATCGCAGAATCGTTCGGGATGCAGGAGGAGCTGGAAGAGTTGGCAAAGACCACGGACCACTCCGTGATGCTGCTCACCAAAAAGAACGCTCCAGAACTTGAGTTCAGTGCAAACAGCGACACTCGAAAGCATCAAGTGCACCCGACAGAACCTGCGAAGACGGCGATGGTGTCCACCACCCTCTCGCTCGCATAGGAAGGCGCGCTCGTCGAATTCCTCCGTGTGTACTGGGAAATTTTCGCCCGGCATCCTTCAGATATGACAGGGATACCCAGGGAGTTCGCCGAGCACTCAATAGAAGTATTCAAAGACGCCAAACCTGTCAAGCAAACGACCCGACGATTCTCTGAGCCTAAATAGAAGGCACTCGGAGAAGAAGTGAATAGACTACTCGCCGCAAAATTCATCAGAGAAATCAAAATATCCACCTGTTTAGCAAACTCGGTGCTGGTCCCGAAGAAAAACACTGACATCCTTCACGTATGCATTGACTATAAGTCGCTGAATAAACACTGCCCCAAGGATAACTTTCCATTACCATAGATCGACAAGATCGTGGACTCCACTGCAGGCTGTCAAGGCCTCTCCTTCTTGGACGCCTACTCAGGCTATAATCAGATCAGGATGAAAAAGGGGGATGAGAAGAAGACAACATTCATTACACCTCACGATGTCTACTGCTACACGATAATGCCCTTCGGGCTAAAAAACGCGGGCCTCAACATATCAGTGTTGCATGCAAAAATGCCTCGCCAAGCTCATTGGCAAGAACGTACAATTGTACGTTGACGACATCGTCATAAAAACTCGGGTGGAGGATACACTCCTCGAGGACATCAGGGAGACATTCGACGCACTCAACGCGTACAAGATCAAGCTTAACTCGACAAAATGCGTCTTCGGTGTTCCTGCGGAACAACTTCTCGTGTATCTGGTGTCCGCCCGAGGAATCAAAGCCAATCCAGAGAAAATTCAAGCGATCTTGACAATGAAGGAACCAACCAATCTTCACGGCGTACATCAGCTTGCAGGGCGACTGACCGCTCTGAGCAGATTTATCGCGAGATTGGGCGAGCAGGCGCTGCCCTTCTACAAGCTGCTGAAGAAAACATATAAGTTTGAGTGGAAACCTAAAGCAAAAAAGGCGTTCATCGACCTAAAAAGAGCGCTGCAGAGCAGACGTGTATTGGCAACGCTAGAAGAAAGAGAACCACTCCTCCTTTACCTAGCCGCAACAAACCCGGTCGTCAGCACGGTCATCGTCGTCGAGCGGCCAGAGGACGTAAAGGCAAACGGTGTTTTAGAGGCCAATATACTACATCAGCGAGGTACTTTCTCCATGCAAACAACGATACCCCCACTACCAGAAACTCGTGTATGGAGTGGTCCTTACTGCCCGCAAACTCAAACACTACTTCCAAGAGCATACCGTCACGGTGCTAAATGACGCATCACTCGGTACTATCATGAACAACCAAATGGCATCCAGAAGAATCGCAAAATGGAGCATAGAGCTAGGCGCCTGGGACATCATTTATGCAGGGCGCAAATCTGTAAAATCCCAGGTCGTCGTGGAATTCCTTAGCGAGTGGACAGAGCTGCAAACCCCGGGACCTCTAGAATACACGAGCAACTGGATCATGTACTTCGACGGGTCGAAGAGAAACGAAGGAGACGGAGCCAGAGTTATCCTCATATCTCCCTAGGCGACAAGCTGCAGTACGTCCTGCGACTGGACTTCCCTCCTGATGACCCCGCGTCCAACAACGACGTGGAGTATGAGGCCCTCCGACACGGCATGAAGATGGCGATTGCTTGCGGGGCCACTCGATTGATGATATACGGGGATTCAAATCTCATCGTGCAGCAGACGATGAAGGAGTGCGACGCCATCGCGGATAACATGGTCGCCTACCGTGACATGTACAACCTACTCGAAGGAAGTTTCAAGGGGTGCGAGCTGAAGCACATCGCACGATCGAGCAACGAGGAAGCAGACAAACTGGAAAACATCGGGTCAACAAACGCCCCCATCCCACCAGGGATCTACTTCGAAAGAATGATCAAACGATCAGTCAAAGTCAAGAAACCAGCAGGAACACCCGCAGCAGTGGAAGCAGATACCAGCCCGCAAATTGCTACCATCGAGCTAATTCACAACATCTCAAGGAAAGTTTTTTTGGTCGAGTCAGTCTGGACGCAGAAATACCTCAACTACTTGTCCAACAAACAGCTCCCAGCAGACGTTCGCAAGGCCAGACAGATAGTACGACGCAGCAAATCCTTTCGGGTAATCAATGGAGAGCTATACAAGCAAAGTATATCAGGGGTACTGTAGAGATGCATCGCACCCGAAGATGGCAAAGAACTGCTCAATGACATACACCAAGGAGACTGTGGGCACCATGCCAGCTGGAGGGCAATCATGGGCAAGGCATTCAGGGCAGGATTCTACTGGCTCACAGCAGCCAGAGATGCCAAAGATCTAGTCGACAGATGCAACGCCTGTCAAAGGTTCACGCCCAAGCCACACGGCCCTGCCACATAAATCAACATGATCCCTAACGCCTGGCCCTTTGCTCAACGGGGGCTAGATATGGTGGGACCGCTGCGCAAGTCAACACCCGGAGGATACACATACCTGCTCGTAGCAGTCGACAAATCCAGAAAGTGGATAGAAGCTATGCCAGTCACCTTCGCGCACGCCGACGGCGCCGTGAGATTCCTCAACACAATCGTGTGCAGATTTGGCATACCACACAACATCATCACGGACAACGGCAGCAACTTCACAGCCAAAGAAACTCAGAAATTCTGCGAGGCAAAAGGAATAACTCTCATCTTCGCTTCGGTAGCACACCCGCAAACTAACGGCCAAGTCGAACGATCCAACGGATTAGTATCGGCTGGACTAAAGAAGCGGCTACTCAATCGACTACACCCAGCAGCAGGGCACTGGGCCGAGGAATTACCATCGGTGTTATGGAGCCTGCGAACAACACCAAATCGGTCGACAAACTACACACCATTCTTCATGGTATACGGCGTTGAGGCCGTACTACCCGATGACGTCAAGTTCAACGCCCCACGAGTCGTCGCATACAGCGAAGAAACTTCGAACAAGGCACTCACAGATGATATGGACGCACTGGACGAGATTAGGGACATTGCACTCGCAAGATCTGCAGTCTACCAACAGTCGCTGCGCAACTACCACAGTCGCCGCATACGCCACATATCCTTCGTGGTAGGAGACCTGGTGCTGCGGCTCAAGCAAAAGGAGGGGCACAAGCTCGAACCACCATGGGAAGGACCTTTCATCATACATGAAGTCATCCCAGGAGGCGCCTATCGCTTGAAGAACCTGAAGAACAGCGACATCTACTCCAACCCGCGGAACGTGGCGCACCTCCGCAAGTTTTATCCTCAGGATTTTTAATCTTCTACTCGCAAGAAATAAGGCTATACCATCCACTCTGTAGCTCGATCAAACACATGGCTTCTCAGCCATAGCAATAAAAACATGGTTTCCCAACCATAGCTACAAAGACTATCGCATTTTTTCCTCTTTACATGCTAAAACGACAGGTAAACACCCCCAACACATGGGGGCTACGCCTAGCTAGCATCACAACATTCCTTCGAACACTCAAATAATACAGGGTATAACAAGGTGCACACCTTATAAACACCTTCAAACATCTTATAACAAAAAATACAAGATATTTCTCAACAACTGTCGGCGAGCAGCCGCATCCGCAAGCAATTGTTCAATCTCCTCGGAGGTCAGTCGAACAATCTGTTCCGCTGCAGGAAGCACGGCCACATAATGAGGAGAAAGATCCACCGGTGGACCTCTCGAGTCAGGAAGTCGCGCCACAGAGAGAAAGTTGACCTCAGGGTGCCACAGGCGAACAAAGGCAAGTGCCACTTGAGCTCCACTAACAAGCTGTTGGCGCACGCACTCTCGAGCCTCCCCCACCCGACGGAACATCCTGAGCAAACCACTCAAGCTATCTGGAACAACACCCAAATGGTAAAATGCTCGACGGATAGAAGAGAGAGCCCCGCGACAAGACTCAACGATTATCTGCGGCTGACTCGCCCGATACTTAAGGTTATCCAGGATGAAACCTCGGTTGTGGTCGGACCAGAAGTTGTTCGCATGAGGGTTTGAACTACCCGACTCGTAGACGATGTGATTGTCCACCCAGTGGGTTTCACAGACTCCATCAGGTTCAACAACTGCAAGGACAACATACGCGTCAAAACAAAGTCAGAGACCAACGACAAGTACTCGGGGGCTCACAAACTTACAGAGCATGCCCTTTGCAACAACCGTCAGCTCTTCCATCACATATTTCTCACGCTCCGTTGCAAGTTTTTGCTTTGACTTGGCGACATCAGTCACACCACGCAGAGCCTTCAGCTTACGATCGCCATCCGCAACACGATCACGGAGTGATGCAAATGTCCTAGCAACAGTGACCAAGGGATCGACCTGCGAAGCAGCTCCACTCGAGGACTCAACGCTGGAATCCACTACCTGAAAAAGAACAACGAAGATTCAGAGACAACACAAGACCCCAGTCGAGAATATACCACCCAAAACGGCGGGTGCTCGGGGGCTACTCCCATCGGGAGAATTCAAAGAAAAGGCGTAAATACAAATGCGCTGACACATTCAGAAAACACTTCGATTAAGCAAATTAAAGTATGGGAATACATCCCAGGATTCATTGCATCAAGAGCACTTGAAAATAAAAAAGCTATCCTATGGACCTAAGGAATTATCCCCACTCGCGGAAGGCTGGCCCTTACGACCACCGCGAGAGAGCACACCAAAAAGCTTCCTTGCGAGCTCTTCAGCATGTTCGCCAAAAGGACGGATCGCTACCTTTTTTCCCAGGGAGTCGCGCGGAAGCTCCGAGTACACCTTGTCCAGGTCACCCAAGATTCCATGCGCCAGAACAAATTGGATTGCCGTCTTGGCCCCGCTCTCAGTCTGCACGAGCAAAAACTTGTGGAGGAGATCTTCATCGCCCAGGAAGACCTGCAGAAGACCGCCCAAGGTGAGAGGAACCATCGCGTCCACGAGCAGGCGCTCGTGGAACCGCGTCAACACTCGGGTGGCGTCACCAACAAGGAAGCAGATTCTGCTCGCGTGTTCCTGGAGTTGGGCGCACGAGCCGGTAAGGGTTTCTAGTCGCTGATATCCAGGAAGCTCCAGCCCAACCCCAAGAGCATCTGAGACAAAGACAAAATAATCATCAACGAAGAAGGCCAAATAAAGGCCACAATCGAAGAAAGGCGAAACACAACTTACCAGCAAGCTTCTGAGCCAAAGGTCGGATGGAGTCGACAAGGTCACTGTCGTGCTTCGCACCCACCTCTTCCAGCTGCTTCAGGCCCCCATGAGCTCCCGTGAGACTCCCCTCAAGATCGGCTGAGCGCTTGCGGGCGGACTCCAACTCCTTTCGGGAGGATTCCAGCTCTGTCTCAAGAGTTTTCACTCGAGAGACAGCTTCCGCCTTCTCAGCCTTCATGCGGGTAACCTCATCTGCAATGGAAAAGGTGCGGTTGGAGCAACAATTACAATCAGGAAGAAGCGATGAAGACAAGAAAGGCGCACTAGCCTACCTTGAAGGGAACAGCCATCCTGGACAAGCCGATCATGATCCGCCCTGAGGGAAATGAAGTCCGCTTCAGCCGAAAGCACTCGACGCCCGAAAGCAGCGAGGGAGTCGAGGAGAGCCTACAAAAAACCCAAGGCAAAAATAAAAGTCAAAAGATGTATCATTTGAGCCTATACACGACTGTACACAGTCGAGTATAGCCTCGGTGGCTACTCCCATCGGGAGCACTGCTGTGCACCCGATAGAATTCAAGCCAAACGAAGAAATAGGAGAAGTAAAGTTTGACTTGAGTCCATGGCCAACTACAAGCAGTTAATCATAGACTCAGGGGCTACTCCCATCGGGAGCACTGTCGTGCACCCGATAAAAACTACGAACAAGCAAAGTAAGAATGCGAGAAGATAAACAGGCTTACCTTGCCCTGGGCAGTAGACAGAGGGTCTGTTGAGCTACCCGAGATTTCCCTGCTCGCTAACGCTCCACCTGCGAAGCCAGGCATCCTGTACTCCGGGTTTTCAGTTGCTCCTGCGGGGCTTGGAGATCTTCGGGCAACCTCATCAGCTGGAGCAGGATCCGCGGCAGCCTCTTTCCTCTTCACGGAAGGAATCGAAGAAGCAAACCGGCCTGGGTTGATGGTCGCAAGATTGCCGTTGAAAGCAAAATCAGATAAAAAAACATAACGGGAAGAAAAGAAAGAAAATTCACGATTAAGAACGGGGCGCGCAAGACTTACTCGTTCTCGTCATCATTGTCAAGAACGTCCGGGTTCCAAGCGGTGGAAACCCTCGGTTGACGACCAATAGGTGGAAGCGCACGGAGGGGAGGCACCCGGAGAGGCTCAACCGCGTTGGTGGACTCGTCACCCAAGGAGCGATCCTTTGAAGTGACTTCATCATCCTCGTGTTTGTGGCGCTTGCGGTGATGGAGTTGGTCGCTACCCAACTCTTCCTCCTCGTCCATATAATCACGTTCGGAGCTTGAGTCGGCATCCGCAACGCTGGTCTCGTGAGGGGCTTCAATGTTACTCGCCAGAAGATCTGAGGCATCATCCGCATAAATTGGCGGGTAGCATGTCGCCACCTTCAAACTCTATGGAGGAGAAAAGAGAAAGAATAAAAGATTCTCAACAAAGGAAGATCCAAACTGAAAGAAACGAAAAGCAAGAAAGAAGAGCAAAGAAAACTCACCTCAGCCAGAGGAGGGTTCGAAGCCTCGAATGGCTCGGAAGGACACGCCGAGCAGAACTCTCCCTTCTTCGGCTTGGTGATGGCCGCAATTTTCTTCTCGAACTCAGCATTCGAGAGAATGTCCTCGCAAACACGACTTGGGTCCTGGGTGCCCTGGTACTCCCTGATCCTCCAACGAAGAAACACACCCCATAGGTGTACCCCATTCAACGGATTTTCCGACTCCCTGTTACGGAAGTTTTCCACTTTCGCGAGTAGAGGGGCAACAATTTTACCTTTCTCGACGGTGAGCGAATGCAGCCAGGAGTTCCGTCTCTTCAAAGGAGCGAATGGCTGAAATTCAGGAACTCCACTCGCGCTGTTGTCGGTGACGTAGTACCATTTCTTCCCCCACCCCTGCGCCGAGTCGACGAAGTACATCTCCATGTAGGGGACGTCCTTGCTCGCCTGGATCCCGACGCCTCCGGTATGCAGCGGCTCTCCCTGCTTCTCGCCTGGCCGCGCCCTCTCCTGAAAGATCCGCACCTTGAAGATAGCCTTCCAGATGCCCCAGTGCGGACGGATCCCCAGGAAGCACTCACAAAGCACGATAAAACACGATATGTGCTGAATCGCGTTTGGAGGGAGGTCATGCAACTGTATGCCGTACACATACAACATATTGAGAAGGAAGGGGTGGAGAGGGAGAGAAAGGCCGCGAGAGACGTGCTCGGAGAAGAACACGCGCTCATTAGCGAGGGGGTTGGGGACCTCCTCCTTCTTGGACAAGCGCACGCGGTCCAGCGGGAGCAACCCCTCTCGCTGCATCTCGGTGATGATTTTCTTGGTGGTGTTCGCGGCGCGCCACTCGCCTATCTTCATGGGAGGCGGCGCGGAAGCACTCGCCACATCCTTCAAGGACGACACAGCGGCGCTGCGTCTCTTCCCTCCTGCCATTGGAGCTCTTTTGTGCTTGCAAAGAAGGAGATGTGCGCGAGGAGGAAGAAGGTGAACAAAGGGCCGGGAGATTTACCCCTCTCCTAAGGGTCATTATTTATACACAAAATGGGCTGATCCAAGCCGTGGATATAGCGACGTGGCGCCCATCGCGGCTGCCACGCGTGAAGCGGAAACGAAGTGGCAACAAACAGTTACTCTGGCAAAAGATCGTGCGCATTTACAACGCGTGGCCAACGGGAAAACCGTACACGACCTATCATCTCGGGTCAAAAAGCTGACAAGATGGGCCCGCGCGCTGCTCCGCTTCGTCACGTCCCATCGGGAGCAGCCAGAACGAACAAGTGCACAGTGACATCACCACATACCTCATGAAGACGCAAAATTTCTTTCGGATGAGCACCCTAACACAAAATTTATTTCGTATGGGCATACCAAGACGCGAAAATTCTTTCGCATAAGCACCCTAACACGAAATTTCTTTCGTATGGGCATATCAAGATGGTAAAATTTCTTTCGCATAAGCATCCCTAACACGAAATCTCTTTCGTATGGGCTCATCAGAACGCGAAATTTCTTTCGCACAAGCACCTTGACACAAAATCTCTTTCGTATAAAAATGACAACACGAAATCTCTTTCGTATAAAATCAACAAGGAAAAAAAATCTCCTCACTTGAAGATTCGCAAGAAGGTGACTAAGGTAAAATGACGAGTGTGCGGCTCCTGCTACTCTACGACACGATGTATTTACACATCCTTATCCTGGATTGTTTGGCCGACTAGGCACATCCGGATGCCGTATTCTTTCGAGGACGAAGGTAAGACCCAAAGATCTCTCTTGTGGGACTGGAATCACACTCAAGTTGCGTCCTCCGGTAAATTTCCGTGTCAAGAACACGAATAAAAATCCTAGCGGACGCGCCGGGTACCCCTTTAGGTTAAGTTCGACTCGGTAAGACCTCCACGGCCCAATCGCAACGATCACCTCGCCAGATTCGAGTCGGAGGTCTCGAATTTGTGTAGGCCAGAACCGTTTTTTCCCTAGATGCATTTAATTGGCCCTGAAATTTCGGGAGAGCCAAGCGACTGAGCCACATCCTTCTACGAAAACCGCCAACACAAGGCACATTTATCACTCGATGCTCGAGTACATGAGCGTGTCACGCACAGGGAATAAACCCTAAAAAACAGGCGATTGAATGGTCAATCGAAGGAAATCAAAACAAACTTTGAGTGTCCACCCGACAGATTCTCAATCGAGTAAACACTCGGGGGCTACTGACGTGGGGGAGAATCCTGGACCTATCGGATGAGGCTACCCAGTCCAAGGCCCAAGACCCGAGCCCAGAGGGAGGTGCCACCTACAGTTCTAGAAGGCCCAATTGGAGCCCACCCGCAAAGACTTGTGGGTCAAGAAGGAAACTTGTAACCGACCTAAAGCTAGGGTTTGTAACCCCCCGGGGACAGTTTGAGACTTGGCCACCTATATAAGGCCAGGAGAACCACCGGGGAGGGGATCCAATCAACTTCTTACCACCAAAGCCTTGAGCTCGAGACCATACTCTCGACTTGAGCACCCCCCCATTGCAACCGATCTACTCATAATACAGATCGAAAGAGCAGGAGTAAGGGTTTACCTCTACGAGGGCCCCGAACCTGGGTAAATCGTGCCCCTGTTAGCCGACGATCGTCAACAGCGTCCATACGTTCTCTTAATCGAAACCCCTACCGGATCTTCCGAGCGACTTGTTGAGATGACTATTCGACAAGCAATAAATGCCATACATACTTTGATGGGTGTGAGTTTCATCATATACACCAAGCTGAAAATGCAGTTGCCGATGCGCTGTCCAAGTTGGGTTCATCTCGGCAGGCCATCCCAACAGGAATTGCTTTGGAGCATCTAAGGAAGCCATCCATCAAGGCGTCGCCCGAGTCAGATTAAATATTTGTCCCGGCCAATCCGGAACCAGAAGCTGTTCCAATGGAAGTAGATGTGGGGTGCTTCATGGAGGACTCAGGGACTGCCTCGCAGAACCTGGGGACTCGGGGACTCGTTCCCATGTTGGAGCCAGTCATGTCGGCTGAGCCTATGGAGATTGATGAGCCTATTTTTCCTCTCCAACCGATACCCGGTTGGGCCCAGCCAATAATGTCCTACCTGGCGGATGGTACTTTGCCGAGTGGTGAGATCTCGGCCAGGCAGATATAGAGAAGATCCAAGGGCTACACCATCATCAACAAAGAATTGCACAAGAGAAGTGCCACAGGTGTGCTCCAACGTTGTGTTGAACCGGAAGAGGGAGAAGGAATTCTTCGAGATATACATTAGGGGGAATGTGGGCACCACGCGTCATCCCGAGCTCTAGTGTAGAAATCATTTTGGCATGGCTTCTTTTGGCTCACAGCCTTGCAGCAAGCAGAAGATTTAGTAAGGAAGTGTAATGGGTGCCAGAGATATGCTAGCAAGATCCATATGCAAGTCTTCGAGCTCAAGACCATTCCTATCACTTGGCCATTTGCAGTATGGTGCTTGGATATGGTGGGGCCTTTCAAGCCAGCTCGGGGCAACATGACCCACATCTTGGTCATGGTGGACAAGTTTACCAAGTGGATTAAGGTGAAGCCAATCCGGAAGTGTGATGGACACACAGTTGTGACCTTTCTGAAGGATATTATCCTGAGATATGGCTACGCACATGGGATCATCTCGGATAATGGAACAAATTTTGC
The DNA here is from genome assembly GCA_028641055.1 of Alopecurus myosuroides. Classification (NCBI taxonomy): domain Eukaryota; kingdom Viridiplantae; phylum Streptophyta; class Magnoliopsida; order Poales; family Poaceae; genus Alopecurus; species Alopecurus myosuroides. The sequence continues at coordinate 130,516,347 of CM054061.1, read as the reverse complement.
TGAGGGAGCTTTTGCTCGATTCTGCAAGGAGAAGAGGATCCGACTAGACATTGCGTCAGTCACGCATCCAGAATCAAATGGGCAAGTTGAAAGAGCCAATGGCATGGTTTTTTCCGGGATAAAACCTTGGTTGATTAAGCCATTACAGCGAACCCCGGGTTGTTGGTTGGATGAGCTACAGCGGTGTTGTGGAGTCTAAGGACTACCCCTAACCGATCTACCGGATACACACCATTTTCCTGGTATATGGAGCAGAGGCCGTGTTGCCAACCGACATAGAACATGACTTGCCAAGAGTGAACCTCTATACAGAGGCAGAGGCAAGAGAAGCCCGAAAAGATGATGTTGATTTGCTAGAAGAAGCAAGAGAATTAAATCTGTCGAGATCAGCTATATATCAACAGAATCTGAGACGCTATCATCGCCGGAAAGTGAACTCACGGGTGTTCCGAGAATGAGATCTAGTGCTTAGGCTGGTGCAGCGCATAGCCGGTATGCACAAACTTTACCCTCCATGGGAAGGGCCATTCATTCTGAGAAAGGCTCTGAACAATGATGCATACTATCTCATTGAAGCCCAGGAACCAGAGAAGAACAGGATGGACAAGTCCAGAGAAGAAACTAAGCGCCCCTGGAATGTAGCTCTACTTCATCGTTTTCATTCCTAAAAATGCATTGTATGTATCTCCTTACCGAGTTGAATCTGTGTCGGCACTCCGAGAAGGAACTCGGGGACTGCCTGTGCCTAACTTGCTGTGTGTACTTACCTTTTTTACTTTCGTATGCCGGTTAGTCATCTCGGAATTTTGTGTGTAGGTTTAGTAATGTGCTTAAACCTAAGAGCCAACTCTTCGACTTTGCTGCTGTCCAAAACCCGGCTTCATGGAAAGCAAGAGAACAAGCTAAGGGTCAATGATCACATGAAAAACTACTAAAGAAAGAAAGAGTTAACCAACCGACATAAGTTCTTGTTTCTTCCGTTTTTCGCTAAGTGTTGGGCAGTTTTAACTCTTATCTTAGAGTTGTGAATATTATAAACTTGGTTTTTGAAATCTCGTGACTCGACTGTCAAAAAACAACAAGTGGTAGGCAGGAGCAGAGAAGAAAAAAGCCGAGTGGATAAGAAAACATACTCAGGCACTCGATTTAAAGCAATCCGGCATTCAACCGGTCTTATACAAAGTTAATTAAAATGGAAGTGGAAAAAGATAAAATGGTTCATTACATCTGCACCCGGCATAGTGGGGATCTGATAAATTTAAAGACTATTTGATAAGATTTAGGCCGCAACCAAAGGAGTCGAAGCCGTATCGGTCCCCGCCGTGATGGTGGACTCGGTGGCAGTCTCGGCGACGACCGTCTCATTGGATACGGTCTCGGCAGCTGGAGTCGCGGTCGAAGTTGTCTCAGTAATGGTGGCCAGGTCGACCTCGGCCTCGATCACCTCGTGGACCTCCTCGGAGCCCTTGTCTGCCTCGTTTTCTCCTTCAGCATCGCCACCTTCGTTCTCGGATTCATCTTCCTCCTCATCCTCGGTCTCTGGCTCGGGGAGGCCCTCGATGAAGTCCTTGGTCCCGGCATAGGAGGCGAGCTGGAACGCGGTTTCCTAGCGACTCTGAATGTGGCCCTCATCGGTGGACCATTTGGACTTGGTCTGCATGGTCTTGAACATCTCGAGGTTGATGGATTCGTACCAAGATAGAACAAACTGCAGGGTCTCGTCTGGCGCTAGCGCATGTAGCCGAAGAGCGCCACTCCTTGAGGCGGTCCTTGGTCTTGTCGAGGCACTTGGCCATCTCTTCAATTGACCCCGGGACCGCCATACCCGGCCAAAAGGCCCGATGCACCCGGATTGCACTGGATAGGAGATCAGCTCCAATGGACTTGAGTGGCAGAACTCGGGCCTTGATGGCTGCTATGAGGTCCTTGATGCTGGCCCTCTCTGAGAGAACTTCCCCAGCTTGAGCTCTTCTCTCCCGGGCTTTCTCGATGGCTTTAGCAGCACCACCTTCCGATTCGGGGAAGGTTCCTGCGAGATAAGCTGTCCGAGTTAATGAACATCAGTACAGTGGATCAGACCAAAAGCTAGAAGAAAGAGAGAAGAGAAGGGGTTTACTTTTCAGGTCCAAGTTCACCTGGGAGAGCTTGGTGAGCCACCTATCAGCGTCCGAGTTCGCCTTGTCTGGCTGGGTTTGTAGGGAGTACGCCCTGGACTCAATCTCTGTGTGCTGGTCCTTGAGGTTATCTAGTTCTTCTTCTTGGCGGGCCTTCTCGGCAGCAACGTCCTTCTCCAGCTCGGCCTTGGCTTTCTTGGCCTCGGCCTTTTGCTTCTGCATCTCGACCAGTTCCAACTTCGGTCGAGTTACCTCGGCCTTCTTGGTCTGGAGCTCGTCCTTGAACTTCGCCTCGCAATCTGAGAGCTGCATTGCGGTCTCGGCGAGAGTGGGGCAGTCTTGATGCTTCTCAGCAAAGATTTTATGTTCATCTGCACAAAAATAGTCCAGTTAGCAGGAAATCATCTCATAGAGACATAATAAGAAAGAAGGAAAGAAACTTACTCTCAAGGGCCGAGATCTTGCTCTGTGCCGACTCGGCGAGTGTGGTGCAGTCCTAGTGCTTCTCGGCAAAAATCTTGTGCTCATCTGCATCGACACAACAAGATTAACCAGCAAAAAGGTGGCATAAACACAAAACGCGAGATATAGAAAGAACAACTTACTCTCCAGGGCTGAGATCTTGGTGATAAAATCCACCAACTGATGCCCGGCCATGGCTGTTGGAGGTAAAGAGAACGAGAGATAGAAAATCGATGCAGTAGGAAGCATACTCGATATCTCAGGGATAGAAACTGGTACCTTTGCCTCCCAGCTGCTCCTTCAGGCGTAGGTTGAGCTCAGTAAGATCCCGGTGGGTCCAGAGAAGCTTTTGGTACAGCTTGGCATGGGTCTCTGTGCAAACCTGGAGACAAGCAAATGAATGAGTGAGTTTGAAGATTCAACCCGAGTAAGCTTTAACTCGGTCGAGTGATGCCTACTCGGCCCAAACCTCGGGGACTGGATGTATGTATTTATCTCGGGTTTGCAATGTGCAATCTCGGAAAAAAACGGAAATGAAAAAAGTTACTTACCCGAGAACTGATCTCGGCATCTTCAGCAGCGGAGCGCAGGGAGTACATCTTGTGCGCGAGAGTGCTGGTGGAGGACGCAACCGACATAGTCACCTGGCCGATGTCGGCTTGGTTCTAGTCCTGGCGATAGTGATCCAGCGGGCCTAGCTTTTTCCCGGCATGAGTGTCGGGGATATACCTAATTTGATCAAGGCCCACCTCCACGTCCTGTGGGTGCACTCCTAGCCCTTGGTGCGGGACCATCTGCGTATCGGAGCTGATAGCCAGCATGCTTTCTTTTGGCTGCCCAGTCCTGGTCTTCTTCATGGACACGGAGGCTTTCCTAGGCTGAGTCGGTGCTGACAGCTCCTTCCCGGCGGCCTCCGCCTTCCCGGTTTTCCGCTGCAAACCGCTCTGCACAGGCACGGAGGCCTGTCTCGGTGGCGGCGGAGGAGCAAACCGAGTCACAGGTGGCTGCAGTGCTGGAGGAGTTGTTGGCTGCTGAGTTGGAGGGGGGTAGCTATGGGTGCTGCTGGAGTTGCTGTTGGTGCTGGTTTTGCTGTTGGAGTAGATGTTGGTGCTGCTGGAGTTGCTGTTGGTGTTGGTGGTGCTGTTGGAGCTGCTATTGGTGGGGCCGGCTGCTACGGTGTTTCCTCTGGATGTTGTTGCTGCTGTTGCTATTCCGGCGCGTCAATATTTTCCATCTCAGTGCCCATGTTGCTGGCACCGAGGTCTTGGTCTTCCCTCTCGAGAATGGGCATTTCCGGCGTGTCCATGGAGTGTACTTCCGAGTTCTCGGCGTCGAGGTCGATGTAACCTACTGCATCCGGGAGCTGGATCACATGAGAAAGTTTGGTACTCGGTGGCACCGAGACAGGGCGTCTCAATATCGAGGTGAAAGCAGAGGGCTCTGTCATCTCGATGTGAATCGGCTCACTATAAGAGAAAAATAGAGATAAGGAAACCAAATGCAACTAAATCAACTCGGACGGAAAAGCAAAGAAGTAGAGAAAATGCAAAGATAGCGCAGTTCGGAAATGATTTACCCGTCCGACATGGGCCACTTGGTCTTGCAGTTGGTCTGGCCCTTGGTCCCGGTTTCTTCTTCATCCTCTTGGACGGAGGAGCAACTACGCCGCTCCCCGATCTTTTCCTAACTTCCACGGGCGCGGCCATGGCGACGGGAGGAACATCCCGGACCTGCTCTCCCGGATCAACTGAGGCTGAGTGCAGAGGATACACGAATGAGATCGGAATCGGATCAAGTACCTCTACAATAATGCAATCATCATAAACTTCTTCATCGTCCTCGGACCAGTCTCATATGGAGGTTGGAAATTGGTACTTACCGGCTTGGGCGGCGAGTAGGGCGTCCGGGATGGGAATGTTGTCCTCATCGTCACACTTCTGAGTGTCTTCCTCAGTTCGGTCCTCGCCCTAGTGGTCCGGTGGAGTCTCACCATCCTCTTCTAGCTGGCGGGGAAAGAGCTGTACATGCGAAACATAAAGCATTATTTCCGAGATAATGTTGTCTCGGAGCATACCGAAATGAATACAACTCGGTGAAGTTCGAGATACTTATGTTGGGCGCCTGACATTCTCGGTTGTAGGGCTCAAGCCCCCACTCCCAGTCCTCACCGAGATCAGTCTTGGCGATTGACTTTATCCGAGTGTGCACTTCCTTCTTGGTGATCTCGAAGGTGGTTACTCGAGTGGGATCTCAGTGCCCACTCATGAAGCACATTTTGTGGGTCCTACGCTACAGTGGCAGCACTCGGCGGCTCACCATGTGGCGAGAAGGTCGTCTCGGCGTAGCCCAGCTCGGAGGAGTTGTACGAGTTGGTTGTGGACGAGATTCACCTCGGCAACTGAGTTTCGGGGGTTCTAGTCCTAGTTCACCATCTCGGTGGGGGGACTGTCGTGGAATGCGGGAAGTCCTATCAGATCTGCCTTGGGGGATTCTTGACGTAGAAGAATCCCCGCTGCCACTTCCGGTAGGATTCCAAGCCCGGAATGCAGGGAAACTTGGAACCCAGATGTAGGATCACCATCACGGATCCACACTGCATCATGCGCTTGGGCGCATTCGGATTCGTCGGGTTGGGAATGACCTATTTCCGAAAGTGGAAGTATTTGCTCCACATTTCAACAGTAGGAAGGAGGCTGAGATAGGTCTCCGAGAAGGTGACGAAAGAAGAGAGTGTTGTGATAGCATTGGCGGGGAGGTGATGAGGTTGGAGACCTAAACGGAGGAACAAATTGGTCATAGAGGAAGAAAGGGGGAGGCCGAAACCGCGTTCGAAATGGTCGGGAAAGACTGCGTACTCGTTCTCGGCAGGTTCCGGCTAAATCTCCCCGCCGGGCCTCCAGCATATATACTACACCCGCAGGGATGCGCCGGGTATCTAGTAGCCACTGGAGATCCTCATCTCGGACCTCGGAGCCATCACACGCTGCGCGCGTGGATGCAGGTCCCACCAGCTCCACCTCTTCCATCGCTTCGATCTCCATGGCGTGCCTTGGAGGTTCCGGCGCTTCCGAGATGCTCGCAGGCGCGAGGAGGCGCTTGGGGTGCAGTGGACGTAGAAGCGTGGCGGCGGCGCGGAAGATAAACGTCGTGGCGATGCGGGCTCAAAGAAGAGCGGCGTGGAGACGGCGCGGCGGCGCGTAGATCTGTGGTGTGGTCGAGTCCGAGCGCGGGAGCGCTTCGGTGCGCGGTACAGCGCGGAAGCGCGGCGTAGTCCACGGGACGGCGGTGAAGCGGTGCGCTGCGCAAGGTTGCAGTGAAGATAAAAAGGGGACAAGTGATGGAGGAAAGGTAGAGGAAGGAGTAGTGTAGATATTTATACCCCCGGGGAGTGTTAACTGCTCCGGATCTATCGTGGCGCAAATCGTGGGCGGATCTATCGTGGCGCAAATCGTGGGAACGGTGCAGTTACTCCGCCCGTAGAAATGCACGAAGCGGATTCACCGTGCGTAACGTGCGCAGTAAATCCCACGCTAACTGCAACAAGAACTTGAGTGCACTGCTGGGGCGTGACGGCCTGTGGGGCCACGTAACAGCGCGTGGCGTGGGCGTGGCGCCTGCGCGGCTGCGCGCGAGAAACGAGGCGACGTGCACGGCGGTTATCAGCCATGTGTTGCATCCACTACGCGAAGGAAACGAGGCGACCACGCCTCGTACTGTTTGAACCTGTGGAGAAAATGGCTAAGTATTGGGATCTCGGAAAGATCAGACCCACCACTAGCATCTCGGATTTTGGTGAAAATCTATAACAGTAGTTGCGGATTGAATCCGAGTTCGAGATAAAAGTTGGACCGAGATAAAAGTATCTCGGTCGAGTATTCTGAAGTTTATTGATTTAAGCTGGCGTGGCCCAGCGTCCGAGTTCGCCGGACCATACCAGCTTCGAGGACTAATGTGGGGGGGGGGGGCTACCCCCGAGTAGGGTTAAGCTTGGCATAAAATGGTATCCAAGGAGTGGACACCGAGGTGTTGTTGACCGGGCTGACTACCCGGACCGAGATGAAGATTACCGAGATGGATCTCTCTCGGTAAGAAGAATCAAGGTCCATGTGAAGAAACGGGTGTCCCGGGTTATCCGAGATACACTTGGAGAGTCCGGGTACATGAAGAATTATCCATCCCGGAGCAGGGTCAACGGAGCAGTTGAGATCCCAAAGATCACGGGAGAGTACGCGCATGCGGTTCAACTTACTAGGCGTGATGATGTATACTCGTACAGGGGAGCAGTGCAGGACGTGGGCGAGGCCACGTCGTGTCTCTGACAAGGGGGACATGACATGGCAGTGGCTACGGAGGAGGCGACTTTCGGCGTAGTGACAGCGAGCGTGCGCTACGGCACAATGTTCTACGCCTAAGTATGTACGTTCCGTCAGTGGCCACCGGTATATAAGGTGGCCACTCCCCTCCTGCGCGAGGGACGACGACGGGAAGAAAGACACTAGACATTTTCCTTAGAGAGAAAAGAGAGAAGAGAGAGCTTCTTCTTCCTCTAGCTCTGTGAGCTTGAGGAACCACATTGTACTCGGTAACGCACTGATATAGACAGACATGCAGGAGTAGGGGTGTTACTTCCACACGAGGGCCCTGAACCTGGGTAGATCTTGGTGTTTGTAGTGTAGTGAGCGCGTCGTCTAGTCGTGCAATCCCTCCCCGGATAGCCACAGTGTCCATCGGCCCCAACCTTAAGCCATCCCATGGCATCTGTCTTTATCCCACCACGACAGAGGCGAAGCCAACGGATTATCCCTTTTGGAAGGGAGTTATGAAGGTTAAGCCGGATTTTTTTCCCACATCTCTTGCTCCATTGGTGATGGTCAAAGGGTGCGTTTTGGGGAGGACACTTGGTTAGGGCAGACTCTATTGGCAACTCAATATCATTCTCTTTATAATATTGTTAGTAATAAGAATGTTCTTGTTGCGCAAAGTGATACCACATGAACACCCAAATATTACGTATAAGAGACTGCTTCTAGGTGATAAGTGGGTGGCCTGGCTGGTTCTTGTTGAAAGATTAATGGCAGTCACTATGACGGACAATCCTGACACTTTCAGATGGAAACTAGCACCATCGGGTGTTTTTCTGTTAAGTCCTTATACGAGGATCTAATGAACGGTCACACTAGGTTCCTGCGTAAATACCTTTGGAGATTAAAGGTTCCACTTAAAATCAGGATTTTCATGTGGTTTCTGTATCGTAAAGAGTTGCTCACAAAGGATAATCTAAAAAAGGTAAGTGGACATGGTGTACGAGGTGTGTCTTTTGTGATGAAGAGGAGACAACTGATCACTTGTTTGTTCTTTCTAGTTTTGCTAGAAAAAATTGGAGGTTGATTCACTTTACTTTTAGTATTACTCCACCTTTTTCTGTTACTAATTTGTTTGGAAATTGGTTGAATAGGATGGATCAAGTCACTAAAGCTAGTATACGCATTAGTTTATATGCTTTTTTATGGGCAATTTGGAATTACAGGAATAATGTGATTTATAAGAATTTGGGAGCTGGTCATTTTTTGCAGGTTGTTCATCGAGCCACTCACTGGATCCACATGTGGTCCTTCGTGCTGCCGGAAGGTCAACGTGGACGTTTGGATTTTGGACGCACAAGGTTGATGGCGGTCGTGCGGACTATCTTCAATCAAGGTGGTTGGTTGCACACTAGAAGATTACAATATGTGTAGACATTTGATGCTAGTGTTTTTTCGTTGGCTTATCTTTGTTGCCACTATTTGTTATCGTTGATTTGTAATAATCCACTATCTATACGCTATTCTGAGCATTTTTTAATAAAAAAACCGTGTGCATCGACTAGACGTAAAGACTGGGTTATCCGTTTCAAAAAAAAACCGTAGCCTGACCCCTCGAGCGAGGTACGTCGGTTCAACCTAGTGTTGTTGACAAGCACAATATCAGGTTGAACAAACTAACACAAAAATGCCCCGCAAAAAAAACTAACACAAAAATGGACGACAAAGAAATGTGGTAAATTAGTCAGATCAATATTCTTTAAGTTCGTCATCCCTAGCTTCACCTTTTGCACCTGGACATTTGACCATATCTTTAAGTAAGGGCATCTCCAGCCGTTCGCCCCCCCCCAGGACGCAAAAACCGCCCCTTTTTTTCCGCCGCGGCGCGAAACGGCGCAATTCTGGAAACTGGGGGGGCGCGTTTCCCAGCCGTGAAACCCAGGCCGCCCCCCCAGCCGGCGATTCGGCCAAATTTGGGCAGGTAGAGTTTTGGCACACAAATAATTGAACTTTTGCCACCAAATAAATAGAGTTTTGCCACACAAATAAATAGTTCAACAATTTAAACAAAATAATAAATTACACTAGTCATCGTCATCGTCCTCAACATTGCCATTTCCCTTTCGCGCCCACAAATGCTGCACCAGGTCATTCTGAAGAGCATGGTGTGTTGCATCGTGTCGAATCTCCTGTCGCTTGGGAGAAAGTCTGTCCATAAAGCCGGCACCTGGTGATGAACAGTTGCAAGAGGGCCCTGCCGGTAGTATGGTGTGCTTGCCTCATTGTCAGGCACCGGGTCATCCCGCTCACTCTCAATGATCATGTTGTGCAAGATCAAACAACACTGCATCACCTCCCACATGTTGGACTTCGACCAAGTCATAGCTGGGTACCGGACAACAGCGAATCAAGATTGCAGCGCACCAAATGCCCGCTCAACATCCTTCCTGCAAGCCTCCTGACACTTGGAAAACCAAGCTTTTGCGCTTCCTGGGATAGGGTTGAAGATGCTCTTCACAAATGTTGCCCACTTCGGGTAGATGCCATCTGCAAGATAGTGCCCCTTTGTATACTGGTGTCCATTGATCTCATAGTTCACAGGGGGGCATGGCCTTCGACAAGCTCGGCAAAGACATTCGACCACTGCAAGACATTGATGTCGTTGTGACTTCCAGGCATACCAAAGAATGAATGCCAAATCCATAGATCGTATGAAGCCACGGCCTCGAGAACCACCGAGCACTCTCCTTCCTTTCCCTTGTACATCCCCTGCCAGTCAAATGGGCAGTTCTTCCATGCCTAATGCATACAGTCGATACTGCCAAGCATCCCAGGAACCCTCTTGCTTCATTCTCTGCGAGGAGACGAGCAGTGTCTTGCGCATTGGGTGATCGCAGGTATATTGGGCCAAAAACTGCAACCACTGCCCGGCAGAACTTGTTCAAGCACTCGAGGGTTGTGGACTCGCTCATGCGCAGGTAGTCATCTTGTGCATCTGTGGGAGCACCGTATGCAAGCAACCTCATGGCCATCGTGCACTTCTGGATAGAGGTAAAGCCTACCGTGCCGGTGAAGTCCTTCTTCAACTTGAAGTAGGTGTCGAACTCCCGGATGGCATGCATGATCTTGAGGAAGAGCGTGCGTTTCATCCTGAAACGACGCCGGAACACCTTCTGGTCGTTGGTGGGATCCTCGGCGAAGTAGTCGGAGTAGAGGATGCAGTCGACCTCGTACCGCTGCCTCGGCTTGCTCTTGCGGCGACCGGGCTTCGATCCAGTGCGGCTCGGCTCGGCGGCCTGAGCCTGCAATCCGGCCAGGCAGCTCAGGACGAGCAGGTGTTCCTCCTCGTCGATGGCGGCCTAGTCTTCCTCGTCGAAGAGCTCGGCGAGCATCTCCTCGGCGTCGGAGTCCATGGCTCGGACAGAACGTCGAACACCTTGCGGGTGGTGGACGCGGTTCACCGGGCACAACCTCCTCCGCGGCGGAGACGCGAGCAAACGGCGGCGACGATGTCGTGGAGCAGCCGGCGGTGGTTTGCCTCGCCGCTCGTGTGTGATGGCGGCCGACGGCGGCGACGTGGGGTGTGGCTGACGGGGTGGCGACGGCGAGGCGAGCGAGAGGAAAAGCCGAGTCGGGGGGCAAATAGCGCTCCCTCGCCGACAGCGCTGGCCCACGCGCGCTTTTCCTTCCGCCGCCCCCCAAGGCCGAACCCAATGGGCTGGGTTCCGCCTGGGTGCGACGGCGCTAATTTCCGCCGAAACGGCGGTATTTCGGGTTCTGGGTAGAAAAACGGCGATTTTCGAGTAAAATGGCGTTATTTTGCGTCCTAGGGTTGCGCTGGGGGGACGACTGGAGATGCGCTAAAGAACCTACTATCGTTGAGCGCACTATGTTTAGGAAGGCACCCCTTGTAGTTCAAGTTGTCGAACAACTGCTTCGACGTTGTACAGCCAGAGAAGAAGACTAGGAAACACAAAAGACCAAAACAGGAGAAAACTGACCACACCACAATTGTACGATCATCATCGCCCGACGACAAGGCCTTGCTTGCCGTGGAAAAACTCTCTGGTATCATATCTTTTAAAATCTTAATAAATAAGAAGATAGACCACTGGGCCACAAGCCTACAAACAACTGGCCTGATTTGATCTTATTTAGCTCGCATATAGTATTGGTCTGTTGATTTTCAGATCATTGGTCTGATGCATTAGGAACAGTAATCCGGGCCATTAAAAATCTGTCATTCGAATCTGGTTACCCCACCACAAGCATCAAATTAGCAGGCAGGCCATGTTCAGAGATGCGTGCAAGTACTGAAACTTTTGTTTCTGAATATGATCAGTACCCATCTGACGCAAGTGGCCATATATATGCCACGGATATTTCTCATATCTGGTCTATACCTGTGCCAATGTGCGTGCTATTCATCAGGTCCCCTTCCGTGATGCCTTCAAGTCGACATGTCCATTTCAGAAGGTGTAGCAATCACCAATTGCACGGAGTACAGGTACATGGAGCATGGCCTACCATGATTGGTGGTGTGTTGGTCTCATCTCTCCGACAGTTGCAAGCGTGGTTCAATGCCGGCCTAGTACGGCTCAGTTGTTTGTAAGGTGAGACATGTCGAAAGCCTTGTGCTTTATGACGTTGTAAACGTTGTCTTCATTGATCCTCTCTTCAATATATGAAGGCTGGAATTAAAACTCGAAACTCGCGAGTTAAACGAGTAGCTCGCAACTCGACTCGGCTCGGCTCGAGCTCGCTGTCCAACGAGCCGAGTCGAGTTTTCGTTTTCGACAGTAAACGAGTTTAAACTAAACGAGCCGAGTTTACGAGTACTCGTTTAGCTCGTTTAACTCGGTAAAAAGAATTTCTAATGATATTCTTATATATGTGAACATTTTTTTACTGATTATTGTAGTTTATTTATGACAAATTATTTTATGATGACATCTTTTCATCGATTATTGTGATGATTTTATTATACGTGCCCCAAATAATGAAAAATAAGTATATATACAATACATAATGTTGACTTTTTATAGTTTTATAAAATAAAAAAAGTTAAACGAGTAGCTCACTCGCGAGTTCACCGAGCCGAGCCGATTTTTGTTTTCGGACTCGTTTGTTGAACGAGTCGAGCCGAGCTCGACTCGTCAGTTGACCGAGCTTGAGCGAGTCGAGCCGAGCTGACTCGGCTTGGCTCGAATTCCAACCCTGATTACAAATGTTATGTGTATTTTTTGCCAAAAAAAAAATAACCAAAAATAGATCCGGGAGCTGGAATAGTACGCCATTATGAAGCTTTGGCAGATCGATCAGTCCATGGGGCACGAGCTGTATAATGTATTGCAATCGACAGTCTGCTTAGTTATTTTCTTTAGGGAAAGAAAAATAATAATCAATTGAGTGGTCACATGCCGCTCTCAAATTCTCTCTCTTTTTTTGTTGAAAGGGACACGCTCTCAACTAACCTTAGTTTACTGCACGAGCCCGACCTACCTTGCCTTAGTTTACAGGCACGAGGCCCAGCGGCCAGTCTACCTTCCACTCAGCAGTCTCAGCTGCTCTGGCTTTCCCCTTCTGCAACCGTATAAATCTCTCCTCTGCATCTAATCCCATCTGAGGTCACACCAATGGAGATCAAGACGAAGGAGACATGGAGCCTGCTGCTCGTGCTCTTCCTCGGCCAGCTCGTGGCCTTCTCCATGGCTGCCGCCAGCTTCGCCTCCTCCCTCGTCGCTAATCTTGGTACCATCCTCCTCATTAGACCAATCCATAAATTTATCATTTCGCACAACACTTGCCACTCAATTACTTATCTTCCGCATTGGCCTAATTCATGTAGTACAAGAATCATCATCTGATGAACCAGCAGAGCAAATAGATATAACTTCGTATATTTATGCAGGAGTTGATGCACCACTCACACAGTCATTCTTCGCATATCTCCTTCTGGCCTTAGTCTATGTGCCAATCCTCTTGCATCGACGGCAGAAGCTGCGGGTGAGCATAGCTAGCTGCATCAAAATCAGCCATGGAGCTTATCTAATGTGGCCTCAATCCCCACTGCTTTGGCCGCTCTTGTCCTGCAGATACCTTGGTATTGGTACTTGGCGATCGCCTTCGTCGATGTTCAGGGGAACTATCTGGGTGAGTACAAGCAGCACATTTCAGTGAAATGCTAAATCCAATCTTCACTCCTAGTGGATGAGCATACAGACATGTTATAATCCTGAAATTTGCATTGCAGTTGTCAAGGCGTACCAGTACTCGTCCATCACCAGCGTAACTTTGTTGGATTGTTGGACTGTTGTATGGGTCATCATACTCACCTGGTACGCACTCGGCACAAGATATTCTTTCTGGCAATTTCTGGGGGCAGGGACTTGCGTGGCAGGGCTAGGTCTTGTGCTCCTTTCAGATGCAAAATCTCCAGATGAGCAAGGTCAGTAGTAACTGTTTTAAGAGTTAAAACACCAAGCTCAGTTAGAATGCTAGTTACAAAAATATCAGTGATAAACCTAGCTAGGATAGACACAGGATGAAGTTCTTGTCGGTAGAAAAATCATGATGAAGTTCTTGGCAGTACAATTGTAATACCCAATTTAATGCTGAATAAGATGGAAAATTTGCAATAAAACAGTTACGGATGTGCTCAATGAAGACCTAACTTTATGAACCCTGCAAGCTGAAATTGTTCCTCAAATTTGTACAGCTGAGTTATATAAGTGTCAACAGTTTACATAAACCTTAATTTTCTGCAGATCCAGGTAAAATTCCACTTCTAGGGGATGCCCTCGTTATCCTTGGGACAGTTTGTTTTGCATTTAGCAACGTTGGGGAGGTTGGTTCTTTGCTGATGATATATATCCTGCTACTACCAGCAATATTTTCTCAAAATTCTAATACACATATCATTTCCTTGGATATGTAGGAATACTGTGTCAAGAAGAACGATCGAGTAGAACTTGTCGCAATGCTTGGACTATTTGGGTTGCTTGTCAGCACAATTCAGATGTATCCTCTCCACAATTCATCATGAATTATTACAAACAAGCAAACAAAAATGACATGATCTGTTGGTATCGCCGTCTATACATTTACTCTCGTTCTTGCATCACTAAAACATCACTACAATATGTCTGGAACAAAAATTTCTTACATACACTCTTCTGGAACAAATATGCATGTTACCTTTAACCTGACAACACATCAGACTTATATTCGAAAGGAAGACCGTAGAGACAGTTGCCTGGTCTCCAACAATGGTAGCAAATTTACAGATGTGGTTTAACTCTTTATCTGCAATACTCGTTTTTAACTTGCCTTACAGAAAACTCACTACTGCTAACTATTTTTCTCTCTTTTATGCCAGATAAGTTTGTTCGCAGGATTTGCCGTTGCACTTTTTGTGTTCTACACCATTACTCCTCTAGTTCTTAAGGTTAAATTTCCTCCAGCATGTTAAGCAGAAAATAAGCTACACAAGTAGAAAACAACAAAAATAGGTTCCAGCAAGTGGTTATGAATCATGTGAATAGATAAGTATAAAGTAAGCTATTTGGGTAATGTTAGCTCACCAGGAATTATGATACATAAGACCCTTTCATTTCTCGTTTTACAGTCCAATAGTAGTTTAGCCCTTTCTGATGACCATAGCTCTTGCAGATGAGTGGATCAACATTGTTTAATCTCTCACTCTTGACATCTGACATGTGGGCAGTCGCCATCCGAGTATTGTTCTATCAAGAACAGGTGACAATTTCTTACCGATCTCTGTACCTGCTCATAATATATTGCAGTACATGCTCACATGATTTAGGTGAAACCAACAGATAAACTGGCTGTACTATCTAGCATTCACAGTTGTGGCCGCTGGATTGATCATCTACTCGCTTAAGTATGTCCATTCAAGTCGTTTTAGATCCATGTCCACAATTGCCAGCCTTCGTATTAATAACCTAACTAATTGCTTGTAATATATGAAGTGAGAGCTCTTCAGGTGATGGAACAACTACAAGTACAGAAGCAACATCTCAATATCAACAACTTCCAGGTGAGGATAACTCAACAGAAAGTGCTTATGATTTGGACAGCCGGGAAAGGAAGCGACAAGAAGAAGCTCACATCTGTTAAGAGGAGTCAATGTACTCCCTCCGTTTCAAAATAAGTGTCGCTGAAATTGGTTGAAATGGATGTATCTAGTATTTGAATATATCTAGATACATACATCACAATGACAATTATTTTGAGACGGAGGGAATACAAGTTAGCTTCACGGTTTCGTTGTAGCCATAATCAAATATGGCACAAGAGAAAATTCAAAAAAAAATGGCACAAGAAAATGTGCAAAGTATACAGTCTTGCGGTATGCAGAACTGTTATTGCTAAAGAAAATAGTGTTTTTGTATTAGGATGGTGACCAGAAATTTTCTCATAATATACAGTCAGGTAAATAGTAAATACTTGGAAAGAAAAAAATCAAAAGGAATACTGAACAAAGGGTTGAAAATCACCAAAGCTTTTATGTGTAAATATTACCAAAATAGGAGTAATAAAAAAATATGAATGCAGACGAAATATGAAGAGAGAGAGAGAACTATAATGTGAAGTTCCAGAGTTAACATACTAAATCTCCTTCATGAATCGTCAGTTCTCCACAAAAAACCAGCATTGACTCCTCCATGACCATGAGAACCATAACAGCATTAACAAAGAGAATTGAAAATAGGAGCCTATGAGGCTATGAATTGAAAATAGGCTCTACAGCAGCAAAGTTTTGATTCAGCATGGGATTCCACATCCTTGCAAGTATGGACAGCTTCTCAGAAGAAGCAATATAAATTATCATGTGGAAAAGGAGCTACGCTATCTGCAGATGGTAATTCACCGTCCCGTTCTTATGGGCAAACAGAAAGATCGGATTCGAAAACTGCCTCCTCAAGTGGGGTGCCCTCGGCGGCTAGGAAACACATTGGGTTGTGGAAAGTAATGTTTGGGATGAGCAAGTGCATTTGTTGGCTTTCGAGCAGTAGCGGCAGCGGGGTACATAAAGGGTCTTTCTTCATTTCACTAATTGACTTCTCAATAACTCTTCGTGCTCTGCAATGGGATCGATAGGTAGCAGAAGTTTACCTGCGGAAATCAGACATCATTTTGTTGACGACTTAACTTGAGACGCATCACTTAGGTGTGAATCATCCATACAGGCACCAAAATGGCATCCGTTGTAAGTCCATCTTAAGATACATAGCTCGGACTCTTTGTCTGCCTCATTTTCAGCAATTCTACGTGATGTTTCTCTTTTTTCCCTGGCACATCTTTCAGTCGTCTGGCATCAGCTCTGCAACTTGAAGAAACATTTCAGGATCCAGGGAGTCCAATCGATCAACAATCTCATCTATTTTAGTCTGTATAACACAAACATGAATCCTCCTTATCCAAAAAAAAAAAAAAAAAAAACAGAACCGTGACTCCTTTCGTCCTCCAGGATTTTAACCTTGCAACTAGTTTCCTAGATCAGTTCATTCGTCATGCTTTCAGAAAGCTACAAATTTAATATCATCAGCAGTAGCATCGAGCGCAAGCCACATGGCAATTTTTTTATTTTTGAGATGGAACGTCCTCATTCCATTAATTAAGAAGTTCGGCTAATTCGCCAGCCACCAACGGACGTCTGTGGCTGGATGATGTACCTGACTCTGTATCGGTGTTGGTGATTGGCGAGTCAGCCGAATGGAACGAGGGCGTTCCATCTAAAAAAGAAAGGTGTAATTCCGGTTTAAAGCAGAGATGGGACCCATCTACTGGCTGCATGGTGTCCTTTGCTGTGTACTTTTGCATGGTGGATCCCAGCTTAGAATTATATTATTTTAACGCAAGGAATCGGATGGAATCGAACCACAAAGTTGGTTCGCCATGCCAATTTACACTTGGTCCTTCCACAAATTCAAAAAAAAATCAAAAAAAATACACTTGGTCCTTCCACAGTTCCACTCAGCAGCTCCGCCTTTCCCCTTCCTCTGCATCCTTGCAAGTATGGGGACCATGCAGATCAAGACGAAGGAGGCATTTAGCCTGCTGCTCGTGCTCTTCCTCGGCCAGCTCGCGGCCTTCTCCATAGCTGCCGCCAGCTTCGCTTCCTCCCTCATCGCTAATCTTGGTATTAGACTAATCCATAAATTCAAATTCACTTCGTACAGCACTTGCTAGTATTTTTACTTAATTACCCATCTTCCGCATTGGCCTAATTCATTTAGTACAAGAATCATCAGTTGATAAATCAGCAGATAGATATAACTTCATATATTTATGCAGGAGTTGATGCACCACTCACACAGTCATTCTTCGCATATCTCATGTTGGCCTTAGTCTATGTGCCAATCCTCTTGCATCGACGACAGAAGCTGCGGGTGAGCATCGCTACATCAAAATCAACCATCCAGCTTACCAAATGCGATTTCAAACCTCACTGTTGTGGGCGCTCTTATCTCGCAGATACCTTGGTATTGGTACTTGGCGCTCGCCTTCGTCGATGTCCAGGGGAACTATCTGAGTGAGTACAGGCAATACACACTTCAGTGAGATACTAAATGCAATCCTTGCTCCTGATGATGAACATAGAAACCTGAAACTTGCAATTGCAGTTGTCCAGGCATACCAATACTCGTCAATCACCAGTGTAACGTTGTTGGATTGTTGGACTATTGTATGGGTCATCATACTCACCTGGTACGCGCTAGGCACAAGATATTCTTTCTGCCAATTTCTGGGGGTAGGGACTTGCGTGGCAGGGCTAGTTCTTGTGCTTCTTTCGGATGCAAAATCTCCAGATGAGCAAGGTTAGTAACAATTGCGTAAGAGTTAGAATACCAAGTTCAATTAGATTGCGAGTTACAAAAATCTCAGTGATAGGCTCAGGATGAAGTCTTGGTAGTACAAATCATGATAGTACAATAATAGTCTAGGAGATAAAATTTAAAGCTGAATAAGATGGCACATTGGCAATAGAACAGTTACGGATGTGCTCACATTAGGCATGTTGTTATCAGCAAAAAAAAGTGCGTGTATGTGTTTTTGCTGGATTGGTATACTTTTCAAATTTAAAAGCGTTATAAATTAACTCATCAATGTTGTTATCTGACAACATCAAAAAAATTACTTCGGAAATTGCTGTGCTGGAAATACACAAAATCTAAATATGTAGGTGTGTACTTTATCTTATATGAACCCTACAACCTGAAATTGTTCCTCAGATTTGTACGGCAGAGTTAGATAAGTGTTAACAGCTTACATATACCTTCATTTTCTGCAGATCCAAGTAAAATTCCACTTCTAGGGGATACCCTTGTTATTGCTGGGACAGTTTGTTCTGCATTTAGCAATGTTGGGGAGGTTGGTCTGTTGCTGATGATATAAATTCTGCTAGCACCAGCAATAAATTCTCAAAATTCTAATGTGCATATCATTTCCTTGAAATGTAGGAATACTGTGTCAAGAAGAATGATCGAGTAGAACTTGTTGCGATGCTTGGACTATTTGGGTTACTTGTCAGTACAATTCAGATGTATCCTTTTCGTTCTTAGTTTCAAACAAGCAAACAAAACTGACATGATTGCTTAGTACGTCTATAGATTTACTCTGGTTCTTGCATCGTGAAAATATCACTATAATTTTCTGGAACCAAAATATCTTTTGCATACTCTCTGGAGCAAATATTCATGTTACCTTTTAACCTGATAAAACATCAGATTTATATTCGAAAGGAAGAGCCTAGAAGCAGCTCCCTGGTCTCCAACAATGGTAGCAAACTATAGTTGTGGTTAACTCTTTTATCTGCAATATATATTTTTGAACTCTCTGACAGGACACTCACCCCTGCTAAGTACTTTTCTCTTTTTTTGTTTCCAGATAAGTTTGTTCGCAGGATTTGCCATTGCGCTATTTATGTTCTACACCATTACCCCTGTAGTTCTTAAGGTTAAATTCTCTCCCCTATGTTAAGCAGAAAATAAGCTACACAAGCAGAGAACAGCAAAAATAGGTTCCATCAAGTGTTAATGAATTATCTGGATATATATTAAGTGTAAAAATAATATATGTGGTAACATTAGCTCACTAGGAAGTATGAGACAGAAGGCCCTTTCATTTCTCATTTTACTGCCCAATAGTAGGTTAGCCCTTTCTGATGACAATAGCTCTTGCAGATGAGTGGATCAACATTGTTTAATCTCTCACTTTTGACATCTGACATGTGGGCAGTCGCCATTCGGGTATTGTTCTATCAAGAACAGGTGACAATTTCTGACCGATCCTTGCACCAGATCGTAATATATTGCACTGCATGCTCATATGATTTAGGTGCGACCAACAGATAAACTGGCTGTACTATCTAGCGTTCACAGTTGTGGCCATTGGATTGATCATCTACTCGCTAAAGTAAGTCTGTTCAAGTCTTTCTAAATCCATGACTACATACCTCAGTCCTTGCAGTGACCTAACAGACTTAATTGCTTGTAATCTATGAAGTGGGAGTTCTTCGGGAGATGGAACAGCTACAATTACAGAAGCATCATCTCATTACCAACAACTTAACTCAACTGAAAGCACTTATGATTTGGACAGCCAAGAAAGGAAGCGACAAGAAGAAGCTCACATCTGTTAGGGTAGTCAGTGTACAAAGTTACCTCCACGGTTCTGTTATAGCCATAATCAAATATGGCAGAAAAAATGTGCAACGGTATTCAGAATTGTTTTTGCTTCAAAAGAAATAGTGTTTTTGTATTAGGATGGTGACCAGAATGTTTCTCATAACAGAAAGTCAGGTAAATAGTAAGTACTTGGTAAGAAAAGAATCGAGAGAAAATTCTGCACAAAGGGTTGAAAATCACCGCAGCTCGTATGTGTAAGTATCAGCAAAATAGTAATAAAGAAAAAAAATATGAATACAGACGAAATATGGAGAGAGAAAAATATAAGGTGAAGTTCCAGAATTAACTTACTAAATCTCCTTCATCAATCGTCAGTTCTCCACAGAAAACCAGCATTGCGCATCCATGACCAAGAGAATCGTAACTGCATTAACAAAGAGAATTGAAAGTAGGAAGCTGCCTACGAATTGAAACTGAAAATAGGCTCTACCACAGCGAATTTCTGATTTAGCATGGGCTTCCACATCCTTGCAAGTATGGGCAGCTTTTCAGAAGAAACAACATAAATTTCAGGTGGCAAAGAAGCCGTGCCATATGCAGATCAATACACTCATCATGCTTTTAGAAAGAAATAATTTTAGTCTCATCAGCAGGAGCATTGAGCGCAGGCCACAGGGCAATTTTCTAACTGGTAGTCTGGTACCTGAGACCTCATTTGGCGTCACTGGAGACTGGAGTCAATACCAGTTACCAACACACTTCCTTCTCGTTCATCTTGGCGACCCAGCACTTCGCCGCTACCTCAGACTTCTGAACCACCAATGTGAACGCGTCCTTCTCCGCCTCCAGTGCCTCCCGCCGCGGGCATAACCCTGAGATGAGCATACCCCACTCTGAGCCTCCAGCCTCAGCGGACTCCTTGACACGGGCGCGGTCCTTTGGAGGCGACAGTTCATCGTCACCGGAGATGAACAAGGGGCAGATTCTTCGGGAAAAAAAAAAGAATAAAGGGCAGATGTGGATGATTTAGAGCATGAGATGGCGGCGGAGAAGGGGGAGAGGGCGCGTTGACGTGAGAGAGTGAGCTAGAGGAAGGATAGGAGGGGCGTCGGGGCCGAGGTAGGCGTTGACGGCGCGGAAGCCGAGGGCGGCGGCTTCGGTAGTTCGGAGGAGCGAGCGGCCCGCCACCGCGCTGCATTTTGTCCGAGTTGTGCGGTTCAAATATTGATATTGTAGACCATTATTTTCGAAATAATTTGACATTGCAGATAAATATAGGCCAAAGCACACTTCGCTGGCAGTATTTTTTTGAACAATCTGACCTTTTCGAGAAACTTAACATATATGTCCACGGTCCACCCCTCAAATATATTTCGAGATCTAAACCGGATTGATGTCGAAGAGGAAATAGCCGAACTTGCTTTTTTGGTGGCGTACTCTTTTGATTTTAAACCCCTCTTTTGGCTCCACATTTTTTTCTAAGGACTTAGAGGATCTAGGGCGGAGGTCAACTCTAGAGAGAATGGAGCCGTCACGTAGAAGTTCAGCTCCATCCTCTTTGGTGGCGACGTCGGGGGGCAAGTTTCGAAATAGTTGCAGGGAAGGGTTATAAGTGAAATAAGTTTTGCGAGAGATCATATTTGGCAAACAATATCTAGCTCCCCACAATTTCTCGACCCCCATGGTCCCATAGAGTCGTGTCAGTACTGTCGGGTGGGCTTGAGGCAACTTGTTCACGAGCCCTAGGTCTCACATCCTCTCGCGCAGAAAATTCCTCTCTCACACCATTGCCTATGGCATCTAACACATCAACCCTTCAAACTCCACGAGAGACCGTGCCTACTTGCACTAGGGTCGCAAGTGCAAACAACAACCGTTCTTGCTGCACTGGAGCTTGCAGCCCAGTTTGCAACATCGTTTGTCGCCCTTGCAACATTGTCGATCCGGCTTGCCGCAATCATGCACCTGTCTTTGAGCTTGTGATTTCGTCTTGCAACATCACCGCCACGCTCGCGCCACAACCTCCTACCGCTTGCCCTCTGCTTGCAACGCCCTCCAGTTAGAAATAGGCCTAGTGGCAATCATTCGATGATGATATTTCCTAATGTATTAACAAGTTATTTGTGTTGTCCTTGAGCAACATCAATGCTTTTTATCATCAAGTATGTGACTTGGTCGCGCAACTAATTATATGATGTTTGTTCTAGTGGTTCCTAGTCGACAAGGTTATGGAAACACATATCCTGAGTAGTATAGAACTCGTCATATGACTATGTTTCACAATTCATGGACATGGAGATGTCAATTCGGTAATATTGTCTTTGGTAAAGGAATCCATCAAGTCAGACATACTCACATTGAAACACAAGGATGTGTTGTTATTTTTTAGTCCCAAGCACAAGGTTATGTATCATCAGAATATATTCATGCATATTAATAGAAATGTTCATGAATGTTAGAATATATATCCATGAAACTTTAAAATTTTCAAGTATCTGCCAAGGAATAAAAATATAAAAATAGTAGAATAACTAGAAAAAGGGGAAATTACAAAAGAATGAGAAAACCCTTAAAAGGAAATTAAAAAGTAAAATAATACAAAAATTAATAAGTAAAACTAAATTAATAATAAATAAACTAAAATTTAAAAATAATCTTGAAAAATATATTAAAACATAACAAAAGAACGGTAATAAATAAAGAAACAAGAAAACAAAAAATAAGATGAAAACCAACCTTGTTGGACCGGCGCACCACTAGTGAAAGCGCAAATCCACCTAAATCTTGTTTTGTGTGTTTGTTAACAATATAAGTATTATTTTAACGTGTGTTGATGTTCAGTGTCAAATGATAATTTTATTAATGGTGGTGAGTTCTCCAAAAAGATCAAAGAGAACTACAAGAGCTGGAGTTGCTGGAATCTATTTCCAAGCCGGAGTCTCCGGGGTCCCAGACCAGAGTCTCCGGACTCAGGATTTCCAGCAAAGAAGACAAAGTGGTGTCACCCACTAGCATCACTCCAGAGAGTATTCGGAGTCTGTGCGGAGAATCCAGCCCACACCGGAGTCTCCGATGTGCAAGGGTCGGAGTCTCCGGACACAGTGCATTTTTCCAGCGCTTGAAGGAAACGGTGACAGCCTCTGAACTCTGGCGAGATTTTAGGCCCGGAGTCTTTGCGGAGTTTCTGGCCTGGCCGGAGTCTCCGGCCTGGTGGATTGGAGTCTCCGCCCTTGAGGATCTCCCAGTGTGAAGTCAATAGTGGTGTCACCCACTAAAAAAGGTCTGGAGAGTGCCCAGAGTCTCCGGCCCTCCGGATTGTTGGCGGAGTCTTTGGTAGGCCGGAGTCTCCGGCCTTTACACCGGAGTCTCCGGTGTGACTTTCGCAGGAAAGCCTCAAACGTCTAGATTTTGGGGTGTGGGTATAAATACCCCCTCCCCTTCTTCTTCCTCCAGCTATCTCGTCCAGAATTGAATGCTCCATTAATAGCTCATCCACCAAGCTAGATCTCCCAATACCTCCACCCAAACTTGTTGATCTTCGGAGGATTGAAGGAGAAGGACCCGATCTACATCTTCACCAACCGGTTTTCCGTTCCCCCTCATTTGCTTGAGGGATTCGAATCTAGGGTTTCTTTGTGGAAAACCTAGACTCCATTGCTACTCTCTTGGTGATTGTTGGTGATTCTTGGGAGCCCCCAATTTAGTTGTGGGTGTGTGCCTCAAGCTCATTGTAAAGGACTCAATTTCCGCCTCAAAAGGAATCAATAGTGGAAGGTGAACTAGGCCTTTGTGGCGAGGTTCATCGGAGAATAGGAAGAGACCTTTGTGGCGTTGAGTAGGACTTCGTGGCAAAACTCACACCCCTCCAACAAGACATACTCCCCCCAAAAGGAGGAACTCGGTATTACATCATTGTATCCGCGTGCTTCCGTAATCGGTTACCTCATTCTCTCTCCTTTACTTTCTGTTTGTATCTTGTTTATTGTTGTTCTGGTCATATAGGTAAATTCACCGTAGTTGCATATCTAGAGAATTTACCTTTGTGTCAAGCCTTAATTTGAAGAAAAAATATAATTGGTGGTAGCACCTATTCAAGCCCCCCTCTAGGTGCCCATACTATCCGTTCAATTGGTATCAGAGCCTCGTCTCTTATTTTGGGCTTAACCGCCTAAGATTTATAGTATGGTCAACGGAGGGGAAGTCGTCGAGTCCGCGGCACAAGTCACTATGGATGATATCAAAGAATTGAAAGATTCCTTCACCTCATCCATGGATGTCAAAATGACGTAATTGCGAGATCTAATATTGCAACTCTTGAAATCCAAGGGCCCTGAAACTTTGATGCCTTGGGGGCATGTTGTTCGTTAGGTTACTCCAAGCATAGAGTTTGATGTAGAACATCGGCAAGATTTCACTTGAAATTAACCAAGGTTGTCAAATCCAGGAGGACATGGAGGTTCTTCAGAAGGTTGTCAGCGGTGCAACTGACATGGAACCTGCACACAAACAAACACGCTACTTTGCCCCAACGAAACGGAGAGGTTGTCAATCTCTCTGGTCATGCTGAAAACAAAGGGATTAAACGTATGGTGCAGAAAACAATGATGATTGCAGGAAACAGTAGAGAACAATATGATTATAGTAGGTGGTTTAACAGTATGAGAAAAATGGACCGGGGTCCACAGTTCACTAGTGGTGTCTCTCCATAAATATTTCCAGCATGTTGGATAAATAAATTACAGCTGGGCAATTGAGAAATATTGAGGGCATGACAATGCAATACATGACAAGATGTTCACTATGAGATTTAACAGGGCATGACAACAAAGTACATAGAATTGCTATCCAGGGCATCTATGCCTAAATAATCCACCTTCGGGCCAGCATCCGCGTCACTTATAGTATTAAATTGCAAACAACATATTATTACATGAAGTATTGTGTGTAATGTAAACAATGCAAAAGACACACAGACTAAGCATCATTGTTTTTATCCTTAGTGGCAACAGCACATCCACAACCGTGCACGTTTTAGTCACTCGAACGTTGATTTCTAGAGGCATGAACCCACTATCGAGCATAAATACTCCCTCTTGGAGTCACAAGCATCTACTTGGCCAAAACATCTACTAGCAACGGAGAGCATGCAAAATATAAACAACATAGGCGTATGTATAAATAAACAACTTGCTCATATTATTAATGTTCATCGGATCCCAGCAAACACAACATGTAACATTACATAACGATGATCTTGATCATGTAGGGCAGCTCACAAGATCTAAACATGATAGAAAAAAGTGGAGGGACTACCATCTAGCTACTGCTATGGACCTGAAGTCCAAGGATGAACTACTCACACATCACTCCGGAGGCAGGCATGGCGGTGTACAGACCTCTGGTGATGATTTTCCTCTCCGGCAGGGTGCCGGGAAGAGCTTCATAACCCTCCCGAACTAAGGTTGATGATGTCGACGACGTCTAGATGTTTCGTGGAATATTGTCGTGGTGGTATCACGGCAGATGCCATGGGATGGCTAAAGTTGGGGCCGATGGACGCTGGAGGTGCTCGGGGAGGGATCACACGGCGAGTAGCCGCGTGTGGTAGATCACAAACACTGCAAACAACACGATGTTACCCAGGTTCGGGGCCCTCGTGTGGAGGTAACACCCCTACTCCTGCCTCTCTCTTTATATGGTGTTCACCGAGTAGCCACAGTACAATACGGGCCTTCAGCCGAGTAGCCACTCTTCTCTCTAGTTCTCTCTGTGTGTTGCCTCTAGTGTTCTCTTCGTAATGCGCAGCGAACCTCTCACAGGAGGAGGCAGGACACCTTATATACTGGTGCCCAGCCGGATAGAATAAGACTAAAACATACAGCTTGATGGGACAGGAGCACTGCAGAACCGTGCACGCCTCCCGGTTCCCGCTGACGCTTGCCCCGTAAGTCGTCACGCCGTTCGGAGATGGGACCTGTCCACCCTTGTTAGTGAGATAGGGTAGGCCCCTAGCCCTGTCCAGTCCCCTCTGTCAGTGAGAGGACTAGGCAGGCGCCTACCACACTGTAGCCACGCCGTAGCGCGGATAATCACGCGCTCCGTTAGTTGAACCGCACGCCGTACGGACGCAGGATACGCGGGATCCTTTGTCAGAACGGCTCCATTGACATCTGGCCCGAGTAGGAAACCACTCCCTCTACTCGGACCAACTCCTCTACCCGGAGGAACACAACTTCCTTGATTCTTCCTTCTGGCCATTGGTGTGTACGACCGGATAGCTGCCTACCGGGTAGCAAGTACCGGGTAGCCATCCTACTTAGTCAAATAGCCCTTCTGATCTTGCCTTTAGCACTTGCCTTACCCCTACTCGGGGGTAACCCCCCGACATTAGTCCCCGAAGCTGGTAGAGTCCTGCGAACTTGTTCACTGGGCCCTGCCAGTTTTAAGAACAAATCTTGTCTTCGTACTGTAAGAGGCCGAGTAGCCCTTCCAAGTAGCCCTTAACTCTTGCTTGAATATCAACTCTTGCTTGAATATCTTCTTCTCCGAGTAGCGCTGTCTTTCTTCTCTGATGCCGAGTAAAATGAATTAGTGAAATCTCGAAACACAATCCCGCTTCAACGGTGCGAATCTGCCTCTGCGTGTCGCTACGGGGCACGTGTCACGCCCCCGTACCCCCGACGCCTCGGTGCCTGGGACACTGCATGCCACGCGCCAATAACTGCACATCGGGCCCACTAGCCTGTAAAGTCACTTCAACCGCACTAAATCGCCCACGATTTCGACGTGGGATTAACTACGCCCGTTACGCGCGCAATATGCGCTGTGTGCGTTTCTAACCGGCGCGCAGCCCACGCCGCACGATCTCTGTGCACGATTGATCCCGAATATTCCGCTGGTAACGGCAACTCGAGGGGAGAGATAAATACCCCCTCTATGCCTTCTTCTTCTCTTTCCTGCTCACTTCAATCCCCTGCCCCTTCATCTCTCCGCCGCCGCAGAGCGCACCGCCACCGCAACCTCTTGCCGCGCCGCTGCTCCACGCGCCACCGGAGAAACAGATCCCTGAGCCTCCAATACTCCGATTCGCATCTTCCAGTAGCGCCTCCGCCTCCAAATCTTCACCGCGCATCTCTGCTGCGATGGCTGCCCACGGAGACGACGATGCCGCCGCCCGCGCCGGCTGGGAAGGCTCCAAGGTCACCGCGGACGATTGCCAATGGCTCGTGAATACGCGCCGCGTGCCTCCCGGCGTGACCTGCCGCCATCCAGGTACGGAAATCGTACCCAAGCCTGAAAAGGACGAGTACGTGGTCTTTCTTGCGCACTTCAAGCGCGGCTTCGGCCCTCCGGTTTCTGATTTATTTGCCAGATTCCTCAATCATTTTGGCCTTCAGCCACGCCACCTTCCTCCAAATGCCCTCATCATGCTCTCCACCCACGTTGTGGTGTGTGAGGCTTTCCTTGGCGTGTACCCAACAATCCACACGTGGACACGCTATTTCTTTCTCCGCAAACAAAGCATCCCCAATACGGGTAAACCAGATAGCGCCGCGCCATGACCCAGACGGGATGCGCGATGATGCTGCAGCGAACCACTGGTAGCCATCCCCGAGCCAAGGGACTGGAATCTGTGCGCAAGTGGCAGCGCAGCTTCCTCTACGTGAAGAACGTAGCCACTGAAGTCAGGAAGCCGATCCAGGACCGGATAGGCCTTCCCAAGTTCAAGAACGCCCTGCCAACTCAGCAAAATTGGGGCTACCACCCGAAGAACACCGTCGAGGACGTCATCCAGGTCGAGCGACGCATGGCCGAGTTGCGCGATGAGGGGCTTCTCCACGATGATCCGATTGCCTGTTGGATCTCGCGCCGGGTACTCCCACTTCAGCGCCGCTCGCACAAGATGTGCTACATGGGAGGGGCCCGTGACTGCACAAGGACCACAACCTTCGAGCTCACCAAGTCGGAGGTGGCTGTCTGGGCCAGGTCCATCATGCACACCACGCTGAAGGACGATTGGCTGTACGGCTTCGAGCCGTATAGCCGCACCAAGCGCATCGGACAGGTTAGTACTCTGTGCTTTACCTCTGCACTTTGATACCGAGTAGATGGTTTCTCAGCTTTGTATGCTTAGTGTTTGCATGCTGCACCAAGTAGAGCATCATAAGTAACCTGTTGGCTTCTTATGCTTTGTGTTTGCATGCCATGCCGAATAGAAATCCTCGGCTGTATATGCTTTATGTTTGCATGCCATTCCGAGTAGGACATTACAGAATACTCCTTTGGCTTTATATGATTTATGTTTGCATGCCTTGTCGGGTAGAAATACTTAGCCAGATATGCTTTGTGTTTGCATGTTGCTCCGAGTAGGACCCCGCAACCGAGAACTCAACTCACTGTGCTATCTTGCTTGTCTTCACAGCACATTGATCGTCAGCTAGAAGAGGACGAGGAGGTCTTCGAAGGCAATTGGCACGACGACCGGGAAGAGGACGACGAGAAGGCCTACGACACCCAAGACACTCTCTGCATCCCCCATGCCACTCAGCCTGGTAAGCACCGAGTTGATGCGTCTATCCGGGATTGGTTCGAGGATGACGAAGGTGACCAAATTCACCTTTCTGATCTTGAGTAGCATGCTCAGATTTCCTTTTCTATTTCTGAATCCCTTTTCTCTTCTCTGCAGAGGATGTCGAGCATGAGGATGACGAGGAGCCTATGGACGTCCAGCCTCTCTCTGCGGCCGCTCCCACAACCCGGAAAAGGGCGGGCAGTGGTGCCCAAGAACCTTCCGCCAAGAAGCCGAAGAAAGTGGCTAGCAAGAAGCTCACCACCAATAGAAGGCCGCCCCCTACCCGCAAAGGGTAAGTTGTTCCATCCGAACACGAACTCGCTTACTGCTTCTCGTTGTTCTGCTTTTCCCTCTTTCTAAACTCTTTCTTTCTTCTCATCCAGCGATCCTCTGGATGCTGATGCTGCCGCGGCCCCCACTCGTACCAAGAGGAAACCCATCATGGACCTCGAGAAGCTCGTCGAGCTCTCCGAGGATGAAGACGAGCCAGAACCGCGGGCTAGGGCGCGTGCGCCCTCCCCGGTGAAGCTAGAAGAAGAAGACACCGGCGCCGAGAACACGGGCGCTGGTGACCAAGATGCCAGGACCTAGAGCAGCAGACCCACGCGTACCAGAGTACGCAGGATGCTGCTCGGGATGAGACGCCTCCCTCTCCCCCAGCTACCACAGCTAGGGAGAATGTTGAACAAGAAGCCGAGAACCAGGACCGTGCCGCCCTTGAGCGGCCGGTTGACAACACCGAGCAGCAGGAAGAACAAGCTGCAGCTCATGAAGACCCCGCAGCAAGTGACAGTGACAACACCTGATCCCGCTGCCGAGCAGCGGGTTGAGAAGACTGTGGTGGAGCCCGTGCTCCAGAGCCAAGCGCAGCCAGACGCTGCGCAGGGTAGCCGGCCCCTTGTGTCGCCTACCCAGCAGGTTACTCCACCGACTGCACCAAGCCCTCCCCTGAAACAGAAAACAACCAAGACTGCATCTCAGCTGATGCCTCCTCCCGCTGCACGCCAAGTGCCTTCGCCCGCTTCTCGGGCGGACACCGGCAAGAAACCCGCCAAGCCTGAAGCTGCGACCATTCGGAAGAATCCACCGCGCAAGGTTGTGCAGCTCAGAGATCTGATGCCACCGCCCAAGGCACCAACGAGCTCGCAACTCACCACCGGCGCTGCTGGTGGATCCTCTGGCCCATCGAAGGGTCAAGTGCTGAAGGTGCTGCTCGGGCACAAGGCAGCTGGCCATCATACCTGCTGTCTGTGTCCAAGCAATACAGCATCTCCCTAACCAAAGGAGAGAAGAGGCTTTCCGCCTTGAAGGAAGGCCAGGCCAAGGCAGTGGACGCCAAGCTCAAAGCCAAGAAACCCATTGAGTTACACTCGCGCGAAGCCGGTGAGGATGACATCCAGTCAGAGGGGCTAGCCGCGGTCGTGGACCGGGTAGGCTTCGTGGACAAGGTCTGGGAGAGCGACGCTCTCGGCCTCGAGAAGTGGAACAGCAGCACGCTGGGCACGGTTGACCATTATCGCATCGACTGGAACAAGGCCGACATCGGCACTACTCCAATGACTGTCGCCTCGGACACCTGCACGCTAGCCGGGCAGCTGTTTTGCCTGCGCAAAGCCGCCGAGGATGTCGAGCAGACATACGCTGTAAGTTTTTTCTTGCTTTCCTTGCTTTTCCGAGTTGCAGTTTTTCTTTCCTTCTTCTCTTCTTTTCCTCTTAGCTATTCCCCAGTCCCCGAGATTCGGGCCGAGTAGACGGGTACTCAACCGAGTTGCCGTCTTCTCGGGTCAAATCTTCCAAAAACCTCTAACTCTTTTTCTTCTCTTCCACAGAATAGCCTCCTGAAGCGGACCAACATATTCCGCCGTCTGCTCTGGAACCACAGCGTGGCCAAGAACCGCATCGCGGCTCTTGAAGCCGAGCGCAAAGATGATGCAGCACTGAAGCAGGCGGCACTGGACCGTGCTCTCCAGCTCTCTGAGATCGAAGGTAAGCTTTTAGCTATTCGGTTTGTGCGTTTTGTGTTTACGCCCGCGTTTGCTTTTTGCTATAACTCTGTTTACTCTGCAGGCAAATTCAAAGAATTGCAGGAGCAGCATGAGCACTGCCACGTCTTCTCTTCCGCTGCTGAGAGCAAAATCAAGCATCTGGAAGGTGAGTTGCCAGCTTCTCTGCCATTGCATCTTCCTTTACTTGGTTACTCTGCTAACCTTGCTGTTCTCTCTGCAGAAGAATAGAAGAAATTCCGGGAGGAGCATCTCAACTGCTTGATGCATGCCGAGGTGCAGCAGCAGCTGGCGGCCCGAGATGCAGAGCTCAAGAAGGTGCACGACGCCGAGCGCTCAGAGTTCGAAGAGATGCAAGTGAAGTTGAAATCAGCTCTTGAGGATGCCTTGAAGACCGAGACCACAGCCAAAGCCACAAAGAAGGCGCTCGAGACAGAGATCAAGGTGCTGAAGGATCACAACTTGCAACTCATGCTCCAGCTCGCCACCGCACGCCAGGTTGAGGACCGGCATATTGCTGACGAAGATGGTTGGAAGATCAAGCTGGACGCGCTGCTGGTGGACCTTAGAAGTAAGTTTCCTCTTCCCGGAACTTAGTTGTCTCTCTTCTCCGCTACCTGGCTTGCTTTTCCTCTCACTCTTTCTTCTTGGTTTCGTCGCTCTTCTGCCTCCATTTCTAACTTTTATCGGTTTCTCTCTAGATATCTTCCCTGATCTCCGTGCCCCCAGCACTCCTGCTTTGGCAAAGGCACAGCAGCTCCGAGCTGATTCCGAGATGCCTGTCGACACTAAGTCCAGCATCAACGACAACCTTCTCAGCATCAAGTCGCAGCTTCGCCAACTCAGAGGCTTGGGCACCACCATGGTGTCCACTTCCTACAAGCTCCACGACCTGTTCTGGCCTGATCAAGTTGCGCCGAACAACTTCAGCGCGCTTGCCGAGAAGCTGGACGGCGTGAAGGCCGAGTTGAAAAAGTGGTGCGGCTCAGCAGCTCGGGCAGGAGCGGATGAACTTCTTCACTTCATTTGCATCTGGTATGAGAACCTCGATCTTTCCAGGATCATTGAGATGCGCCAAGACTCCAAGTGGTCCAAGGATCCCGAATGCATTGCTCGCCGGAAGGCAGCAGCCTACGAGGTAGCCTCCTACGCGGATACCGCCACCTTCATCGACGGCCTCCCCGAGCCAGATACTGAAGCTGAGGACGAGGACGACGATGACGATGAGGACACCGAGTTAGATGACTTGAGCTTCTTCGAAGAGGGTGCCGTGAAAGGAGCTGACGAGAAGGGAAAAGGCAAGGCCAAGGTTGATGCTGAAGTCGAGAAGCCGCAACCCAACGCCGAGGAGCCCACCATCACCACCGAGATGGTGATCCAGCAAGCGGCCCCCGAGTTGGGTGCAACCAGCAGCAGCTTCCAGGCCGCTGCATCGACCTCGGCCACAGATCCCATCTCCGTCGCCACGGCAACCTCAGAGCAAGCCGCAAACGCCAACACTGAAGCGGATGCCAAAAGCGCCAAGACTGATGCTGATGTCGAGAAGGCTGAAGCTGACGACAAAGCTGCGGACAACACCGCTACCTCCAAGAAGTGACTCCTGAAAACACTTATCCTCTAGAAATTTTATCAGATCCCCGGGATGCCGGGTGCAAATGTATCAAACTATTAAGTCTTTTGTTGCTACTCAATTTTATTCTTAGTTCAAGTTCTTAGCAACTCTGGCTCAATGCCGGGTTGCGTTAATATGCAAGTCCCCGAGTTGCATTTTTTATCCGCTCTTCCTTTTTATCTCAGCTCTTACCTGCAACTTGTTGCTTTGTTGGTAGTCGAGTCACAAGAGTTCAAAGTAGGAGTTTCAAATACTTAGCCAGTTAGAAAAATCATAGTAACGCTGCCCACCACTTAGCCGAAAAGGAAAAACAGTAAAAAACACTCTACTCGGTTGCCACACGCTTCCTTTCCTTTGCAATTTTTCATGTATTCATTGACTCTTTGGCTTGTTCTCTGGCTTGCCATGAAGCCGGGTTGCGGACAGCAGCAGAGTCGCAGAGTGTCCGGTGAGTTTAAACACACTACTTTGTATGCTTTTGAAATTCTAAGTGGTTCAACCGAATAGACAAAGCAAAACAGAGTAAACACAAGGAACAATTTGGACGAGGGCAGTCCCCGAGTTCAATTTCAGATTGCCGAATAGGAGTTTAACTCGGATAAGGAGATACATACATAGTTTGCTCATGAGTGAAATCGTCGAAGTAGAGCTACATTCCAAGGGCGCTTGGATTCCTCTCCAGCCCTATCCGGCCTGTTCTTCTGGGGTGGTTGTGCGTCGATTAGATAGTAGGCATCATTGTGCAAGGCTTTGCTCACAATGAATGGCCCTTCCCACGGAGGAGAAAGCTTGTGCATCCCGGCTATGCGTTGCACAAGCCTAAGCACCATGTCTCCTTCTCGGAAAACCCTCGGGTTCACTTTCCAGCTATGATAACGCCTCAAGTTTTGCTGGTAAACAGCTGAACGTGACAGAGTTAGCTCTCTTGCTTCTTCCAGCAGGTCAACGTCATTTTCTCGAGCTTCTCTAGCCTCTGCCTCAGTGTAGAGCGTTACACGGGGCGAGTCATGCTCTAGGTCAGTGGGCAACACGGCCTCAGCTCCATAAACCAGGAAGAATGGCGTGTAACCGGTTGACCGGTTAGGGGTAGTCCTCAGACTCCACAACACCGCTGGCAACTCGTCTAGCCAACACACGGGTGTTTTCAGCAACGACTCAATCAGCCTTGGATTTATGCCTGATAGCACCATGCCATTTGCTCTTTCCACTTGCCCATTGGAGGCGGGATGCGCAACAGATGCCACATCTAGCCGGATATGCTTATCTCTGCAGAACCTCGCAAACACACCCTCAGCAAAGTTTGTGCCATTATCCGTGATAATGTTGTGCGGGTAGCCATACCTCAGGATCACATCCTTCAGAAAACTCACAACAGTGGTTCCATCACACTTCCGAATAGGCTTCACCTCAATCCACTTGGTGAACTTGTCAACCATGACCAGGATGTGAGTCATGTTGCCTCTAGCCGGCTTGAAAGAACCCACCATATCCAAGCACCAAACAGCAAATGGCCAAGTAATGGGAATGGTCTTCAACTCGGAAGCTGGCATATGAATCTTACTTGCGAATCTTTGGCAGCTATTGCACTTCCTCACAATATCTTCAGCTTGCTTCAAGGCAGTGAGCCAAAAGAAACCATGCCGAAAAGCCTTGTTGACCAGAGCCCGAGAAGAGGCGTGGTGCCCGCATTCTCCTTGGTGTATCTCCACCAGAATTTCTTCTCCCTCTTCTGGCTCTACACAGCGCTGCAGCACACCAGTAGGACTTCTTTTGTGCAGCACATCTCTGAAGATTGTATAGCCCTTGGATCTTCTCTGAATTTGCCTCGAGGTAACCTCATCACTCGGCAAGGTGCCTTCCTTTAGAAAGGATAATATGGGCAAAGCCCAACTCGGTGTCCCCCGGATGGGAAACCCTGGTTCGTCCACTTCCATTGGATCAGCCACCACTTCTTCTTCTTCTGAGTTGGGGACGAGTCCCCGAGACCTCGTGCACGCGGCAAGGACCCCCTCAATGAATGCGACAGTCCCCGAGTTGGGAGGGGCAGTCCCCGAGTAAGAAGGGACAGTCCCCGGGTTGCAGGCGCCAGTCCCCGGGATGGAGACGACAGTCCCCGGGTTCTCTTTTGCAACCTCCCAGTCAATTTCCATGGGAACAGCTTCCTCACCAGGCATAGAAGGAACGAATATGGATTCCGAGTTGGGGGATGGCTTGATAGATGCTTTCTCAAATGCTCCAAGGCAACCCCAGCCGGGATGTATTGCCGAGAAGACCCCAACTTGGACAGCTCATCAGCTGCCTCATTCTCTGCTCGGTGTATGTGCTTGAACTCGCATCTTTCAAAGAATCCAGTCATGGTTTGCACCAGAAACCGATATGAAGCCATGTTGGCATCCAGAGCATCCCAAGTGCCTGAAACTTGTTGCACAACCAGATCCGATTTGCCATATGTAACATCCCAAATATGAAAACCACCCCTAGAATGTTTGTTTCTTGATTTACTATTGTTTTGCATCATGGCATCTTAATCATTGCATTTGTTTTCCTTTTGTTTGCATCTGTTTTTCTTTGTTTTCACAATTGAAATTCAAACCAATATTCAAACCTTTTTTTCATACTTGTTATGTTACAACTTCCCAAATAAAAGAGTTCAAATAAAACATCCAATTGTTTCCATGAAAAATAAAAAGCTCAACTATTTATTTGTTCTTTAATAACCCACTTAATCCAATTTGTTATTCAAATTCAAATACATTTTCCAAATAGCAACCTTTTGGAATTAAGGAAAATTACAACACAATTATAACCATATGCTTCCAATTAAAATTATATGATCACCCCATTTAAAATCTTGTTTTCAATAATCAATTAATCACAAAATTCATTTAAATTCACTCCAAGTTCAAACAGTAACATAATTCAATTATTTTTGGAATTCAAAACTTGCAATTTGTTACTATTACATTAAGGAGTTGTTACAAAATTTTCCCTAAAAATTTCTAACTCAAAAACCCTAGTTTTCTTCCTATTTCTATTCCTGCAAAAAAAAGAAGCAAAACAATTAATAAAAAGAAAAACGCTCAGGAGAGGGGGAGAGGCAGGCCCAGCCCACCAGGCTGCAGCCCGCAACCTGTCTCCCCCAACCTCCGTACGCTCGCTGTCGTCAGCCATGGACAGCGACAGGCGCTGCC
Source organism: Alopecurus myosuroides (assembly GCA_028641055.1). Taxonomy (NCBI): domain Eukaryota; kingdom Viridiplantae; phylum Streptophyta; class Magnoliopsida; order Poales; family Poaceae; genus Alopecurus; species Alopecurus myosuroides. The sequence goes on along the minus strand of CM054061.1, from coordinate 130,481,439 downwards.
CCACTGCTCCACCCCTTTTCCCCTCCTATATGTACTCCTCCCCCCTCGGAAACCCTAACCCTAGCCGCACCCGCCTCCTTCCCTCTCTCTCCCCACCACCGCCGCCATCGAGAGGAGAAACGCCTCCGTTACCTGCTGCCACGGCCGCCGCCCGCCGGCCCTCGCCGCCGACGACTCCGCCTCCCCCCGGTCGTGCCGCGGCCACCCCTGCGACGAGGGTACTCCCCTCTTTCCATTCCCCTACCTTCCCCTCTTGTTTCCTTGCAGTAGATGCGCGGATTTCTTCCGGCCATGGTTGCGTTTGCTGCTCCGTTTCGTTGACAGGAACGAACATCTGTATGTGTTCATTGCAGTTCAGTTAACGCAGTATATGAGGTTCAAAATCAAATCAGCCCGTATAGTATCAAACCAGCGCAGCAGCCCATCTGGTAGGACTCGCTGCGCGCGCCCAGCAGATCCCAGGGTCGAGTCCCCGCACCCCCACCTTTTTCTGCTCCTTATTTTCGAATTGTTTCAGTGCAGGTTCTGAACCTTAACTCCATTCGCCCCCCTTATCTGTCAACTCAGCCGCACCACCGCAGTGGTTGGTGTCCACTGTGCGCTAGCAGAGGGCAGGGGTTCGAATCCCACCCCTGCCTATTAAAACCCAATTTTTTTTTCATTTTTTTCCTAGATCCAGATCTAATCTAAATTTCTCACAAGTCCATGTTACTTTTATCTAGGTCCCTGTTAATTTATTTCCAAGTCCCCGTATCTTTTCTAGGTCCATAGTTATTCCTATCAACCATAAAAATGCTTAAACTTGATAATTCAATAACTTTTGTTTGGAAACTCCAATTGCAAAACTTTAAACATGTAAATCACTCCATTTTAAATTCTCTACCCAAATATAAAATTTGTTTACTGTTTTGAATATTTTAAATTGGTGAAATATTTGAATTCTTGTTTAATTCACTTAATTTTGCAAAATTCATAACTTGAACATAAAAATTCCAAACTCAACAAATAAAATATATTTTCCATCCCATTTTTCATGTACTTTGCAAATATAAACTTTGTTTCAGGTTTTGAATAATTACAATTGGTTAAATAATTTAAACCTTGTTTAAATCATTTAAATTTGCTAAATTCATAACTTGCTCAAATTAAATTATTTTTGAACATATAAAATATGTTTTCAAACCAGAAAAGTATAAAATTTTCAAATATGAAATGGGTTTAATGTTTTGAACAAATAAAAATTCAAATAAATTCATACTTGAATCTAATTCATTTAAATCTTGTTTGACTTGTTTAATTCATAAATAATTCATCGTAATTCCTTTTTCAATAATTGAAAAATGTATTCCACCTAAAATTTTGTGTACTTTCCAAATATGAATTTTGTTATTTGTTTTGAACAATTAAAATTGATGAAAACAACAAATGCTTGTGTAACACTTTTAAGGAACCAAAATTCCTTAACTTAATAACTAAAATTTCAAACTTGGTAAACCTTATTTCAAAATTGTTCTATTGTTGTTATTTTTCTGTTTTCCTCATCCATGCATCATACTAATCCACTTTCACCTATTGGTTAGTTGTAAAACAATTGTTTCAACCATAATTCATGGTCTTTTCATATGCAACTCAAATTGCATGTGGGTCCATTTAATCATGTTGTTACCATGTCAACTAGTTTATTTTGATGCATCAATTAAATGGACATGCATCATCCCATGATTGTGCATTATGCCATGTTATTGATTGTTTGTCTCTTTGCGTTGTTTGTTTGCTTTTTCTCGAATAGACGACGACGTTGAGACAGACGAGCTTTACGACACCCCTTCTGAGGATCTAGCTCAGTACCAGGCTGCTGAGTTTGCAGGCAAGTATTCACTCACATGAACCATTGTGTTCCTTTCAACATTGGATACCGATACTTTCCGTTGTCTATTCTGCTAGCCCTATGAATCGTTGCTTCTGTTCGATCCTATCACATGTTATCCTTTAGCCCTGATATTGCCTCACCTCCACTCCTATAACCCCGTTGCTTGTGCCCGTGTCTTACTAGCATGCTTAGGGTTGTTTTGCTCGAGTCTGCTGTCAATTACTTTCTGTTATCATATTTCTATTATGTTTTGGGGCTCGATGTTAAACAACAACCTGTTAATTTTGAGGTAATAATAATTTGATGATAAGGCACCGGCAGGAGGCCCGACGTGGTTTTGAGGCCTGCTAGTGTCGACCCTAATTAGGAAAAGGGTCTTGTCTACTGATCCATGATGAGCGCACTAACCGCATGTGGGAAGCGTGTATGGGCGCCCCCCTCAATTTGATTCGATTCGCATCTCGTCCAAATCGCCTCATTTAGTTCGGGTTTTCCATTTGCCGCATGCATATGCAGGTGCGAACCCTTGGTACCAGGGTGGAACTTTTGTAGTCGGCATTTAGGGAGACACGTTCTTAGAGTGATATGAGGGTCCCCTTTTCTTCGTGGGGCTTGATTAGCCGTGCGCTCACTACACGGGGTTCTTTGGGCTTGATGCGAAGAAGAGTTGGGTTGTGTTGAGTGCCCCGCTTGGTGGGAGGCATTCCATCTGGCGGGATATTCTTACGTGTACGGCCAAATTGGTGCACCCCTACAGGGATAAATCTTCTCGAGAAGCCGTGTTTTCCGCGGTTATGGGTTGACTTGGTGAAAGTACTGGCTAACAAGTACTCAGAACAACTTACACCTAACTAATGATAACTTGACTAGTAATAGTCTTATTGACACAATAACTTGAACCATCATTAATCCAACTGTGTGAGTTATCCTCGGATTGCTTCTTTGGATAAGGGGCGAGATCCAGGATGGGTTTTGCTTGGAGTTAGTTATAGTTGGTTACGATACGCTATCTTACCTCCTTTCTGTTAGCCGGAAGTTGTAGTATGTTTTGTAGTTGGTTAGTGCAGCCAGCTGCCGCATCTTTTGTATCACCCTTTCTTCCGTTGAACCCAAAGCATCTGTGCTTGGTGTTGACGGGTTACACTTTGGTGAACTGTGAGTCTTGCTTTCCAGTACGTTTATGTACTGACCCCTTTGGGGCTGTGGTTTTCGCAGACTACGCTTACGAGGATCCCCGTGACGGCTACTACGTGGAGTTTGACGAGGCTGCTGACGAGTAGATAGCGGACCCGGGCAGGATCCGAGACATCATGGATGGGCTCCGTTTTTTTCGTTTCCGGCTTCTTAAGCCTATTTGGATTTTGTCTGTACTCAGACCTTTTGAATGCTTCCGCTGAGATGTAATGATGTTATGTTGGGACATGTGTCCTCTGGATGATTGTATTTGCTATCTCTGCTCTAGTGAGAGCTATTTGCAACTTATTTCAATCTTTTGTGTCTTAGAGATATGTTGTGCTATCATTCTGTTAAACGCCGTTGACGTACCATGTGTGTATGGTATGAAGTACGTCAATGGTAGTATCCTGATTTCTATGGGATGGTTTACGTAGACGATGAACAGTAGGGGTTGGTTGTCACACATACGTGTGTTGGCCTACTCGTAAGAGATGCGGGTGCCGGTAAGCCCCGTAATCCAATCAACTACTGTTCAACGGAACTGCGAGTATCCTCTAGAAGTCCGGGTGCGACACCATAGCATATAATGCGCTGCACGCCAACCTCCTTGGCCACCTTCAAGCCGTGTACCACGGCCTCGTACTCTGCTACATTGTTGGATGCCTTGAAGTGAATTTGCAGCACGTACTTGAGTTGATCTCGCTTGGGTGACGTGAGCACCACGCCAGCACCCAAGCCCTCCTTCACCTTGGATCCATCAAAGTGCATCTTCCAGTAGTTGGCTACCGGAGTAGGAGGTTCATATTGCACCTCAGCCCAATCCACCAGAAAATCTGCTAGGATCTGTGACTTGATGGCTTCTCTTCTCGCATACGCAGGAGCGTACGCGGCCAGCTCAATCGCCCACTTGGCTACTCTGCCACTTGCCTCCTTGTTGCCCATGATGTCCGAGATGGGAGCAGAACTCACTACAGTGATGGGATGCTCTTGGAAATAGTGCTTCAGCTTCTTGGCGCCCAGGTACACGCCGTAAGTCATCTTCTGGTAATGCGGGTAGTTCTGCTTGGAGCTAGACAGCACCTCACTGAGATAATACACTGGCCGTTGCACAGTCTTGCCTTCCTCTTCTCTCTCCACCACAATCACAACGCTGACCACTCGGTTAGTCGCAGCAATGTACAACAGCATTGGCTCTTTGGGTAGCGGACTAGCCAAGATGGGAGCGCTACCCAGCATGGCTTTCAGCTCCTTGAATGCCACATCAGCTTGCAGTGTCCAGACGAACTTGTCACTCTTCTTCATCAACTGATACAAAGGCAAGGCCTTCTCGCCCATTCTGCCCAGGAAGCGGCTCAGAGAAGCCAAGCAACCAGTGAACTTCTGCATATCCTTCAATGATCTTGGCAAATACATGCTCTCAATAGCTTTTATCTTTGAAGGCTTGGCCTCAATGCCCCGACTGGATACCAAGAAGCCGAGTAGCTTGCCAGCCGGGACGCCAAAGGTGCATTTAGTCGGGTTCAACTTCATCTTGTACTTGCGCAAGTTGGCAAATGTTTCCTCAATGTCACTAAGAAGAGTATGTGTTTTATTCGTTTTAATGACAATGTCATCTACGTACACCTGCACATTTTTGCCAATTTGATCATGCAAGCATTTCTGCATGCATCTCTGATAGGTAGCCCCAGCATTCCGCAACCCAAAGCACATGACACAATAGCAATAAGCCCCGTACGGGGTAATAAAGGCAGTCTTTATTTGATCAGCAGGGTTGAGAGCTATCTGATGAAAACCAGAGTAGGCATCTATGAAAGACAAAAGCTCACAACCAGCAGTGGAATCGATCACCTGATCTATGCGGGGTAGCGGAAAGGGATCCTTGGGGCAGGCCTTGTTCAGGTCGGTGTAGTCCACGCACATGCGCCAAGCGGTATCCTCCTTGGGGTCCTCCTTCTTCTTCTCAACCATAACCGGGTTGGCTAGCCAGTCCGGATGCAAAACCTCCATGATAAAGTTGCTTATCAGCAACTTGGTGATCTGATCACCGATAGCCTTCCTTCTCTCATCACCAAAGCGGCGCATCGCCTGCTTAACTGACTTGGCATCATGCCGCACATGTAGCGAGTGCTCAACCAACTCCCTCGGGACACCCGGCAAATCCTCATTGGACCAGGAAAACACGTCCTGATTCTCACGGAGGAAGTGGATGAGCTCGCTTTCCTATTTCTCTCCCAACCCGGCGCCAATGATGGCAACACGGTCTGGGAACTCAGGATCAACCTAGACCTTCTTTGTCTCCTGGGACGCCTGGAACGTAGTCCCGTACTGGGAACTCGGCATGCCAGGTGCACCACCTTGTGCTGCTTGCGCCATAGCCACCACCTCGTACATCTTCTTCTCGGCAGCAATGACCATGGATTCCGCCAGCTGGGAACCAGCAGAGGCACACTCCATGGACTTCTTGTAGTCACCCGAGATGGTGATCACTCCATTGGGACCAGGGATCTTCATCTTCAAGTATGCAGCATGGGTTGAAGTCATGAACTTGCTAAAAGCAGGCCTACCGAGTAGGGCATGGTATGGGCTCTGGTGGTCAACCACCTCGAAGGCCAAGCTCTCAGTGCGGCAGTTCTCCCTGGTGCCGAATAGGACGTCTATCCAGATGCGGCCGATCGGAGAGCAAGACACTCCCGGCACAATGCCATGGAAAGTGGTCCTGCTGGGTAGCAGCATGTTCTTGGCCATCCAGAGCTTCTCGAGTGTGTCTCTGTACACAATGTTGATGCTGCTGCCGTTGTCAATCAGTACCTTGCTGAATCTGACGTTCTTCTGAGCACCCAAGAAGGTGGGATCCACCACCAAAGCGTAGCTACCCGGGTTGGGCATCACCCTAGGATGATCAGCTCTGGACCATGTGATCTCTTGGTTGCACCAGTGCAGGTAGTGGCGCATAGCGGGAATCACAGCATTGACCTCCATCGCGCGCCTGTGCTGGGACTCCTTGTCGGAGGGCTCGGAGGTGAAGATCATGTAGCTCTCGTGGTGTTCCTGGTACTGGTTGCGGTCTCCACCGCCATTGTTGCCGTTGTTGTTGTTACCTTGGTTGTTGTTGTTGTTGTTGTTCATGTTGTTGTTGCGGGTGTAGTAGTTGCGGTTGCGGTCGTTGTTGTTGTAGTTGCGGTAGCGGTCGTTGTTGAAGTTGCGGTTGGCTCCTAAAGCCACCTAGTTCACGTTTTCTCTTCTCGGGAAGGCTGCAGGCCGAGGAGCAGGTTCCCGAGCTGGCTGCACATTGGCATTCGCAGCTGGCAGAGGAGGAGGAGGAGGCAAGCCCTCATTCTTGATATGTTCCCACCAGCTGCACTGCCGAGTAGTGTGGTTGGCTGGCCTGGCAGGATGCCGAGTGTGGAAGCTGCATGGCCCATCCCTCATGCTCCCAAAGACAAAGTTCGGAGCAGGATCCGGGTTGCCGCTACCCTGCTGGGGAGCATTGTATGGCTTCTTGATGCCTTGGCTCTGATTCTGGTTTTGCCCGTACTGGGCTCCAGCAGTTTTTTGCCTTTGGCTACTCCCAGCAGCGGTAGTCACTGCATTCACCTCCTCGGGATCGTACCGAGTATCAATCCGGTCACCTCTGCGCTTGTTGCGGAAATCATTGCGCTTGTTGCTATTGTAGTTCCTTCTCGGCTCGGGGGAGTCCATCAGAGGCTGAGTTGGGTGGCCGAGTGCATACATGTCCGCGATCGTGATGGTCTCAGCAAGAGTACTCGGCATCTCGCGCTGCAGCTTCTGCCACAACATGCTGCCATGCCTGCAACCCTGCGCAAACCAAGTGATGGCCTGGGCCTCATTCACACCCTCACAGGTGTTCCTCAAGGTTCTCCACCGAGTAAGATACTCGCGGTCGGTCTCGTCTTCCCGCTGCTTGCAAGCAGACAACTCCTGCGGCCTATTCGGCCTCTTGTAAGTGCTGGTGAAGTTGCTGATGAAGGCCTCTGAGAAGTCCAGCCAGCAATTGATACTGTCCTTGGGAAGGTTGTTGAGCCAATTCCGAGCTGGACCCTCAAGCATTTGCGGAACATACCGCACAGCCCATCTCCGGTTGCCGCCTGCAATGTGCACGGCTGTGACATAGTCACTCAACCAGTCCTCCGGCTTGGTGCTGCCATTGTAGCACTTGGTCCCCCTGGCCAGCTGGAAGTGGTTCACGGATGGCTCGTTCATGATGCGAGGGCCAAAGCACTCTGGGCCAGGCGGCCCCTTGTTCTCGAGTTTGCGCGGACAGATTGATCCGGTCCAGCTTGAACCTGGCATCACTGGGCTCCAACATGCGCTCACCCAGGCGATCATCAACATTCCTTTTGTCAGCATAGCCGGCTAGCCCCATCGCCGAGTAGCCATCGTCATACATGTTCTCCTGCACAACAACGGGTTGCACCACAGGGTTGGCTGCTGGCGCAGCCGCACGCGGCTGTGGTGCAGCAGGCTGTTGCGTCCTCTGCCGAGTAGGCTGAGCAGCAGGACGCCGAGAAGGCCCCGCGTTGTCTCCGTCGTTCCCCTTGCTGTGAGCTTTATGGGCTTGATAGCCTGCTCCTGCAGTAGTGTGTTTCTGACCGGACTCCCGCGGCACAGCGCACTGTTTCGCGGCGAGAGCCGGGTCGTACACCTGCATCTGTCTGCTCTTCCCAGAGCGCACACTCTGGTCCCTCTCGCGGCTGGGATGCGGCGATGAGGCCTGATCCGTAGATCTGACCGCATGCGAGTGTACAACTTGAGAAGCACCGGCACCCGGATTGGCTTTCCGGAACTCCTCATTCTGCCTAGCAGCTTCTAGCACTAGCTCATTGAACCTCTCCTGCTGCCTAGCGCGCGCGTCGCCGGCAAGGTTTGGCAACTCAGCAGCTACAGCCTCTGCAGATCTAAGCGTTTTTGTGGGGGTGCTATATCTGGGCCTGGTAGTGGTGTTTGCGGTGGCAGATTGGCTAGGAGCCTCTACAACTGTCGCCGTCTCGGCGCCTAAGTTGCGACGCGTAGCGCCTACTTTGCTAGGCTTCCTAACAACAGGAGTAAAGCCATGGGCCTTGTTGTACTCGTTCTGGTCTAGGCTAAGCTCGAGCCTAACCTTCTCCAACTCCAGGTGCTCAAGGAGCAGCTCCTGGCGCTGTTGGTCGAGCTGCGCCCTCATGGTCAAGAGCTCGAGCTCGGTGGGAGGCGGCATGCCCATCCGTGCAGCGGATGCCGGTATCGTTGGTGTAGTGGAGAGAGGGATGTTGCAGTCCTTCTCGTAGGGCTTGTGGACCTTCTGGGCACCACTCGAACCAGCAAGATCCTTGATGACTCCCGCGGCAGCAGCCGCGCCCTTCCCGGCATCGGCAGCCAGGCCGGCCACCATTACCTCCACGCTGTCTGCAGAGCAGCCAGTCGGCCTTCCACGGGCAGCGAGCACGGCAGGAGGATCCTCTGCGACCAGCACCTCCTCTGGGAACTCGCGGACAACGGCGGTGGCGACGTAGACGAGGTGCGAGCCGAAGGAGAGCACCGAGCCGCCTGTCGGTATGGGCCTCCCGCCGAAATCTCCGGCGTTGTCGGTGACGAAGTCGAAGGAGCCGAATCTGTGGACAAGGCCACAGACCAGGCGCTCCCCAGTAGCAGAAACGAGTCCCGTCCGAACATGGACTCCAGCCAGCGCCTCTGTCTGCCCCATGGTGGGCGCCAACTGTCGTGGTGGTATCACGGCAGATGCCATGGGATGGCTAAAGTTGGGGCGGATGGACGCTGGAGGTGCTCGGGGAGGGATCACACGGCGAGTAGCCGCGTGTGGTAGATCATAAACACTGCAGACAACACGATCTTACCCAGGTTCGGGGCCCTCGTGTGGAGGTAACACCCCTACTCCTGCCTCTCTCTTTATATGGTGTTCACCGAGTAGCCACAGTACAATACGGGCCTTCAGCCGAGTAGCCACTCTTCTCTCTAGTTCTCTTTGTGTGTTGCCTCTAGTGTTCTCTTCGTAATGCGCAGTGAACCTCTCACAGGAGGAGGCAGGGCACCTTATATACTGGTGCCCAGCCGGATAGAATAAGACTAAAAGGTACAGCTTGATGGGACAGGAGCACTGCAGAACCGCGCACGCCTCCGGGTTCCCGCTGACGCTTGCCCCGTAAGTCGTCACGCCGTTCGGAGATGGGACCTGTCCACCCTTGTCAGTGAGATAGGGTAGGCCCCTAGCCCTGTCCAGTCCCCTCTATCAGTGACAGGACTAGGCAGGCGCCTACCACACTGTAGCCACGCCGTAGCGCGGATAATCACGCGCTCCGTAAGTTGAACCGCACGCCGTACAGACGCAGGATACGCGGGATCCTTTTTCAGAACGGCTCCATTGACTTCTGGCCCGAGTAGGAAACCACTCCCTCTACTCGGACCAACTCCTCTACCCGGAGGAACACAACTTCCTTGATTCTTCCTTCTGGCCATTGGTGTGTACGACCGGATAGCTGCCTACCGGGTAGCCAGCCTACTTAGTCAAATAGCCCTTCTGATCTTGCCTTTAGCACTTGCCTTACCCCTACTCGGGGGTAACCCCCCGACAAATATCGATCGGGTATTTAGGTTTTTCGGGCCAGAAGGAATATATAGGCGAAAGGACGGCGTCGGTGGCCACCCGAGGGGCCCACGCCACAGGAGGGCGCCGACCAGGGTGGGTTTTTTCCTGGTGTGGCGTGGACACCTCCTGGGTCGGTTGCTCCTCCCCTTCGGGCTTCTGGAGTCTTCTGTTGTAATATTTGCGTACGCCAATTTCCGTCCGATTCCGAAAATATTTTGCGACTAGCTTTTCTGAAAGGGAAAAACAGCAGAAAACAGGAACTGACACTGTGGCATCTTGTTAATAGGCTAGTCCCATAAAATGCATAAAAATGCTACGAAGTGTAAACAAAACATGTGGCAATTGATATAATAACAGCATGGATCATCAAAAATTATAGATACATTTGAGACGCATCAAACTTCTACTTCATCTCCTTCGGTAGAAATTCCGGAGGAGATAGAGGATGGGGATAAGGGTGGAGAACCTAAAAGCGAATCCTCTAAAGACAAAACTTCTAAGGGAACGGATGAGAAGACCGAGTACCACAATGTTGAAGGACGGTACTCTTCCGATCCTCCTATCCCACGTCCTCATATTAACCCTAGCGGCGAACCTCCTAAAATTGATGCACGTACTTTTGATCAATGAAAAAATTATATGAAAACTCACTTGAACTCTTCTTGTATTGAGCTTTCGAGGGTCACACAAGATGGATACAAGCCTCATGACCACAAGAACTTGACTAGAAGAGAAGTAGTAGATTGGCAACTCAACTACACCGCCTTGTCGATTATTCAACAAGCCGTGGGTCCAAAGCACATGCCTCATCTTCAACAATATGTCACCGCCAAAGAAACATGAGATGCTCTTGTCATCATGTGTATGGGCAATGAAAGCATGAAGAGGAATAGGTATGATACCTTGAGCAATGAGTCTGAAGGGTTCTATATGCATGATGGTGAGAGCCATGAGGACATGTACCGAAGACTCAAGACCCTAGATACCGCCTTTAGTGGTCTCGGTGCCACTTATGTGAATGATGCTTGGATCAAGAGGAAGTATGTGAGTGCCATCATGCCTTTTGAGCCCGTGGACTTGAAGAGCCTTCAAGTAAGACACAACTATCACCTCATGACCTCAACCAAGGTGATGCAAGAGATGGCCTCCTTCCAAGTTCAAACAAAGCATGCACATGACACTCGGGCTCGTGCTATTGGAATGAACAAAGGAGCCTCTGTTGCTTTGAAGGCCAAGGTGGTGACCAAGGTGGTGGTGTCACGCCCCAACAATAGGCCTAGTCATGACAACCGCCCCATGTTTATAAGCCTAAAGATTATAAACATGTTAAGCTAACCAAAATTTCAATTAATCGGTCTAAAATAAAGGGATACATTTTATTCCATTGCTAGATAGTACACACGTTCTACACACTGATCATACTTCTATGTAGTACAAAGGTCCTGTTGCATGCAAACTTGTTTTATTCATATCCCATCATGTAGTACTAGTCCAACTTTTCTTCATCATGACCAACAGTGCCCACTTCTGCAAAACAATTAAGATAGCAAGAATGAGTATGAGGTCATACCCAGCAAGCATGCAAAAGGCCAGGGGAAAAGTAGATATCAACGGATCAAAGCAATAAAAGGATTAGTGGGGACAAATGCACACGAGTTGCAAAATAAAAGGAATTTAAATGGATGACAAAGAAATATTTGGTATCACGTATGACAGCAAGTTTCCCGACCCGGGAATCACAAGAGTGAATATTCACGCTTTTACGCTCTTAAGTGGGGTACTCCGACGCTGACAACCCCGACAAGTACCATACAGGTGTTCATCGAGCGGAGCCCTTTTTCCCACCAAGTACCGAACACCTCAACTTACTGATGTCGGTCGCTCCTACGGATCCATCACCGACACTTTCCGGAAGAGGGTCGTCCCTAACGGAGAACCCCGACGGTCCTATACTCGTATTGCGACCGGTACAATGTGTTTGCTATCGTGATACTGTACTTTACATAAAGTAAGGATTGACAAGAAAGATTAGTGGCTGGATTAACAGGGCAAAACACCACAAGGTTTCCTGAGTATATTCTCAGTTTTTCCAGAACTAGCTACTCCACAAAGTGAGTTAGACTTATGTGTGGAGTTTCAATTAGCAGAATAGCCCAAAGGCTGAGTTTACACGCTAAAGTGTAAAAGAAAGAGTGTGTGCAGCAAATAAAAAGACAGCTGCAGAGTACATGAAACTACAACAAGGACATGGTGACAGAGCCAGGCATGGGCTACCATCGATATGAATTAGTCATGCATACCTGACGTGGTAAACTAAAAAGTGGCAGGAGATGGCGTGCATGAACCACAAGCTAGCATCATGCAGACATCAACTAGCTAGAACAAAGTCTACTGTATGCTACTGTAAAGGCACAAAGAGAGAGGATTCTAGGGAACTGATGGACGCATGCTTGCCTTTGGCGCTTAGACACTGCAGCAGAGTCACGCTGCTCCTCGCTCTCCTTCCGCCACCGGTCTGCTTTTTTGCCGGTGAAGATTTTTTGCTCTGTGATCTGGTCGTAGTAGGCTAGTTCTTTCAACCCATCTCCTTTTTATAGGTACAGGAGAGAAATATCCCGACGGCGTCGCCTGTTACGCCACCGCTTAGGGCGCTCGAGTAAACTGGAGATATCATCTGCCGCTTTGCCGACTCTCTTATTTTCAGTTTTCTCTTAATCACCAAGTACGTGCACCTCCAGTTGAATGCCGCGTCAGTCTCCTGGTGCTAGAAACCTGACACGTAACCTATGCATGCCTCTGACTCATCTCTTCACAGCAAAACGCCTCGCACAGTCAGTATACTACTTCGCTTCCATGCACCAGGCATAGTGTTCGACCGGGAAAATATCTGAGATCCAAGGAAAATTATCTGGGGACCCACCTGCAAGTCTGGCTAGAGTGCACATGCTACTAAGTATTAAAGCAAGATCGTTATCTCATGCCAGGCAAGGGCAGCTAACGATTTACTTATTTAAACTTGTTCTAACTAATAATAAACCTTAAGCAAGTACCACTTTATTTATTTTAATCCCGCGACTAATACTTAAACAACATGGTTATTACAGGTGGATCAACAAGAAGAGGTTTCTTTGGAAGAAAACTTGTCTCCGCTCAAAGATCAAGAATATGATCTCGTGCTTAAGGATTATGTTGCTCTTGCGCTACAAAAGTTTTGGAAGAACCCTCCCAAGGCCAAGGCATATGTTGAGGAGAAGACCAAGTCAAACTATGGAAAAGAAGGGACTCAAAAAGTGAGGGCTTGTTTCAATTGTCAAGACAAGTATCACTTTGTTGCCAAGTGCCCCTTAGAGAATAAGGAAAACCATGGAGGAAAGCTTGTTCTCAAGGATAAGTCAAAGCTCCCCAACAATAAGACTCATTTCAAGAAGAAACTCTTCAACAAGAAGCCATCGTCAAGATATGTGCTAGTGACTCAAGAAGAGTATGATTTCGGTGATGAAGAAGAAGAAACCACAAGTGAAGTGACCGATATTGCTATTGCATCTTCATCATCTCCTTCACTCTTCGAATTCCCCAATGAGAATCTTCCTCAACCCTCTGCAAAGTGCTTCATGGCAAAGGCCACCGAGGTATCATTTTCTTCCACCACCAAGACTCAAAGTGAAACGAATAAACTTGCTAGTCCTAGTGTTGAAGATGAAATTGCCTCTTTGAATCTATTTATGGCTAACTTTCAAGGTGGGACCAAGAGGTATTTTAATGTCCTCATGAGTCAATTGGGAGAGGCCCAAGAGGATCTTGAGAAGAAATGTGAAACCGAGAGGGAATATTGCATTGAAAAGGGTTCCCTATCAAATTCTCTTGATGAGGAACATGAGCTTCGAGTATCTCTTGAAGAGAAAAATGAATCTATTAAAGAGTCATATAATGAGTTATAAACTCACTAAAGAACGTGAGCATGCAATTGCTAAATATAAAATTGCTAAAAAGAAGAAGGTTGAGTTTGGTGTTGGTCATGAAAATCTAACCGAGGAGCTAGAGAAGATCACCGAGGCTCACAAGGCCTTGGAGAGTGAACACTCTACCCTGAACAAGACTTGTGAAATTCAAACTCAACTAGACCAATTCAATGTGCCTAGTATTTCTACTTATTCTTGTGATCATGCAAATATTATTGAGGAGAATGTTAGGTTAAAGGAAGAGCTAGCAAGTATCAAGGGAAAGGGCCCTAGTGTTGAGAAGGTTGTCGCTCCAAAGCCACAAGTGGTTGCTCCTAGACCACAAAGTGGCAAGAAAGGTCTTGGCTATGTTTCCAAGAGTAAGAAAAACAAGAACAAGAACAAGAACAAGGCTGACGAAGATATGGATCCTGGACCCTGCGAATAAGGACACCCCCTCTCAGGCCCAAGGTTAAAGGCCCAAGAAGAGGAGCCCTTGGAATACTCCAGAAGGCCCATGTGAAGCCCACCCGCACTAACTTGCGGGTTAAGCTAGGAAACATGTAACCAGCCTAGTTAGAGTTCGAGTCCTCTCCGGGTAGGATTCGAGACCTGGCCATCTATATAAGGCCAGGAGAACCCCCCGGAAAAGGACCAAGCAACACCTCACCATTGAAACCTTGAACTCGAGACCTTACTCTCGATTCGAGTGCCACCATTGTAACCGATCTTTCCATCAATACAGATCGACAAGAGGCACGAGTAAGGGTTTTACCTCTACGAGGGCCCCGAACCTGGGTAAATCTCGCCCCCTGTCTAGCCGACGATTCCACCAGCGCTCATGAGTTCTCCTAGTCGAAACCCGATAGGGTCACCTAAGGGATTTGTAGAGTCAGAGATTCGACAATTGGCGCCGACCGTGGGGACGACGGGCGCTGGATCACCGGCATCTTCGGCTTCATCGACAACCCACTCTCGTTGGAAACCATCGACTACGGCTCCGAACAATCCTATACAGATCGGATCTGTCGTGGTCACACCTCACTCGCCGGAATCACGCCCGGTATTCGAGGATCTGGAGAAAAGCGTCACCTTGACGTTCGGGAGCCTAAAATTCGTGACCAACAGGGACGGGATCCTCCACTTCTCGGATGAATCAGAAACTGAATCTGGAGCTGTCGACTCGCGCCGCCATCTGGAGAAAAGCGGCGAGTCCATCCGCTTCAACGCCAACGACTATCATACCCTCTCGACAGAGGAACCATCAAGAATTCAAAGAAACTTCTGACCTACGCCTAGGACACACAAACCACGACTGGCTCAAGTCTGCATGGCAGGATCGGAACAAGCCTCGGAAACAGAACACAACGCGGCAGAGCGCAACATAATCGGCGTCTCACGAGAATCCTGGAACCGAGCAAAGGAGGCTATGCGAACGAGCAAGCCACCCGCAGCCGGGGCCTCACACGAAGACATGGTTGCCTACCACTATCACCTAGTGAGAGCAGCCACAACCGTCAAAGACGCTCGGATAGATCTGGCCCGCCGAAGAAGAGCGGCGGATGAGTCGAGCCAGAGGCGAGCCGGGCTGTCCATAACACCCTCGGTCGGAACCCGACCCGCGAGGAAGGGGCACGCATCTACATCCAGGAACAATGAGTCCCTAGCCGGAACCAGCAGATCGATCACTCCTTCTCTCATGCGAGTCGATGACGATGGCAATGTCTACCCGCAAACTCCTGCTGCCGCGGTTCTAGCCGCAGCAACTTACATGCAGATGAACCAGCCGACGGAAAGTGACCCTCGGGCGGAGCAGTATAAACAAGTACGCAAAGGATTAGGGCTGGCAGCCGCGAGGCTCGCCGCGTATGATCGAAAGAAGGCCGCAGAGCAGCTGGAAAAGGAACAGGAGAAGGAGAAATAAAAGGACAGGGAAGCGTCCCGCAAACGTAGGAGTTCTTCGCCAAGAAGAGACAGGTCACCACGTCGTGGCCGAGGAAAAGAAGCACGGCACCGTGATGACAGTCGAAGCAGCAGCGAAGGCAGTCCGAGAGACAAAAGCTCGCGGCACCATAGCAGCCGCTCGCGAAAGCGAAGCAAGGAACCAAGGAAGGATGCTGACCGCGACCGGCCAGAATACGACGCGTGATCAGATCTCGCTCAAAAAAGGGTGGATAAGGCGAGGGCTTCGCGATATCGCGAGCGCTCTTCGTCCGACTCCTCGGATGACGAAACCTGCGGCGCTCTCTGCTTTGCCCGCAGTATCCGCGAGGCGCCTCTACCCAAAAGATTCAAGCTTAGCACGGAAGTGACGAAGTACGACGGCTCACTCGAGCCCTCTCAATGGCTAAGCGATTACCTCACGGCAGTAAAATGCCAACGTGGGAATAAAAACACGGCTATGCAATACCTTAATTTGCATCTCACCGGCGCGGCCCGCAGTTGGCTGGAGAGACGACCGAAATCTTGCTACGCATCGTGGGATGACTTGCACCGCGATTTCTGCAAAAATTTCCAGTCGACTTACAAGAGGCCAGCCACCATTGAAGAACTGCGAGCATGCAAGCAGAAAAGTGGCGAATCCACCCGCGAGTACATCCAGCGATGGACTACGCTCAGGAATACCGCAGGAACCATCTCGGAAGAAGTAGCGATTGAAGCCTTCGCAAAAGGCGCCCGAAGAACGACTTTCAGAGAAGAACTGGGCAGAGCCGCACCCAAAACTATTGGGGAGCTGATGAACATAGCCGAAAAATGGGCTAACGGAGAAGATGCGGTGCGCAATGAGAGAGCATCATCACCTGCGCATGATGAAGACCGTCATGGCCGGAGGAAGAGGAGAAAATATTACGATCACGAGGACACAGAGGAGTTGGTAGCAGCAGAATTCACGCGAAGCCGCGACTCCGGTCGCCGTGGGAATCGCGAGTGGAGACCAAAGGCTAAAGAAAAATCACCCGAGGAAGACCTCGATGGATACTGCTCGCTACATCTATTTACAGATAAGCGCACGGGCAAAACTAAGGCAACGCCCCTTCTCAAGGATTGCCGAAAGTTTATTGATATCTCAGAAGCACTCGCCAGAAAAAGTTCTGCAAACACGCAAAATTACCCACCACTTCCAGGAGGAGGCCACCAAGGATTCCAGCCGCCACAGCCCCCACCTCCACCAGCAAATCCAAACATGGCATTAGCCGCGCTACCTGCACCACCAGCACAAAACTCCGGAGCCAACGCGTACCCGAATCCAGCAGGGCAACTCGCAATGATCCAGAAGGTATGTCCATCCCGCAGAGCTCAAAAGACTAACACGAGGCAATTGTGCATGGCTGTGCAGACACCACCAACAAAAACAGAGTACTTGAAGATGGCAGACCAGCCGATAACATTCTCAATGAAGGACCACCCGCCACGAGTCTATCGACCAGGACACGCCGCCCTTGTCATCCAAGCACAAATTGGCAACTACGACTTGGCCCGCGTATTCATGGATGGTGGCAGTGGCATCAACATTATCTACGCGGATACACTCCGTAGGATGAACAGGAACTTGGACGGCCTCCAGGAATCAGAAACATCCTTCCACGGGATAGTTCCAGGAAAGGCAATCCGTCCACTCGGAACAATTAACCTAGAAGTTGTGCTGGGCACCAAGAGCAACTACAGAAGAGAATTCCTCGACTTCGAAGTTGTCGATTGGCCTTCGCAGTACCACGCCATTCTTGGTCGAACAGCGTTCGCCAGATTCATGGCAGTACCGCATTACGCCTACCTGAAGCTCAAATTACCTGGAGAACATGGCGTAATCACCATTGACGGAGACTTTCAAAAATCCAACAAATGCGACATTGAATTCAATGAGATCGCAAAATCTTTCGGGATGCAAGAAGAACTTCAAGAGCTGGCAAAAACCACGGATCACTCCGTGATGCCCCTCACGAAGAAAAACGCGCCTGAACTGGAATTCAGCGCTAACAGTGACACCCGAAAGCATCAAGTGCACCCGACGGATTCTGCAAAGACAGCGCTGGTTTCCACCACCCTTCCGCAAGCATAGGAAAGCGCGCTCGTCGAACTCCTCCGTGAGTACTGGGAAATTTTCGCCTGGCAGCCATCAGATATGCCAGGAATACCCAGGGAGTTTGCCGAGCACTCACTCGAAGTCTTTCCAGATGCCAAACCCATCAAACAAACTACTCGACGATTCTCAGAGCCCAAGCAGAAGGCGCTTGGAGAAGAAGTAAACAGATTCCTAGCAGCAAAATTCATCAGGGAGATCAAGATATCCACTTGGTTAGCAAACCCGGTGATGGTCCCCAAAAAGAACACGGACATCCTTCGGGTATGCATTGACTACACATCGTTAAACAAGCACTGTCCCAAGGATAACTTCCCCCTACCGCGAATCGACCAGATCGTGGACTCTACGGCAGGCTATCAACGCCTCTCTTTCCTGGACGCCTATTCGGGATATAATCAGATCCAGATGAAACGGGAGGACGAAGAAAAAACATCATTCATCACACCACACGGTGTATACTGCTACACGACAATGCCCTTCGGGCTCAAGAACGCAGACGCAACATACCAGCGCTGCATGCAAAAATGCCTCGCCAAGCTCATTGGCAAGAACGTACAAGTGTACGTTGACGACATAGTCATCAAGACTTGAGTTGAGAGCACACTCCTCGAGGATATTAGAGAAACATTCGACGCCCTCAACGCATACAGGATCAAGCTCAATCCGACAAAATGCGTCTTCGGCGTTCCAGCAGGGAAACTTCTCGGGTACCTGGTATCCGCCAGAGGCATCAAAGCCAACCCAGAGAAAATACAAGCAATCTTGACAATGAAGGAGCCAACTAATCTACGCGGAGTCCAACAGCTTGCAGGGCGACTGGCCGCCCTGAGCAGGTTCATCGCACGATTGGGAGAGCAAGCGTTACCCTTCTACAAGCTGCTGAAGAAGACAGACAAATTCGAGTGGACACCAGAAGCTAAACAAGCATTCGCAGACTTAAAGCGATCGTTGCAAAGTAGGCGAGTCCTTGCAACGCCACAAGAAAGGGAGCCACTCTACCTGTACCTAGCCGCCACAAACCAGGTCATCAGCACAGCAATCATAGTCGAACGACCTGAGGAGGGCAAAGCGTACGGAGTTCAGCGACCAATCTACTACATTAGCGAAGTGCTCTCGCCATGCAAGCAACGATACCCTCATTACCAGAAGCTCGCATACGGAGTTGTTCTTACAGCCCGAAAGCTAAAACACTACTTCCAGGAACACGCCATCACAGTGGTTAATGATGCGTCACTCGGGACAATCATGAACAACCCTATGGCATCCGGAAGAATAGCCAAATGGAGCATCGAGTTAGGTGTCTGGGACATCACTTATACAGGACGCAACGCAGTCAAATCCCAGGTACTCGTGGAATTCCTAAGCGAGTGGACAGAGCTACAAACGCCAGGACCACCTGAGTACACGAGCAACTGGAGAATGTACTTCGACGGGTCCAAACGAAACGAAGGAGTAGGAGCTGGAATTTTCCTCATATCGCCTAGGGAAGACAAGCTGCAATACGTCCTACGGTTGGATTTTCCACCCGATGATCTGGCATCAAACAATGACGCAGAATATGAAGCTCTGTTACATGGGATGAAGATGGCAGTCGCCTGTAGAGCCACCCGACTAATGATCTACGGCGACTCCAATCTCATCGTACAACAAACAATGAAAGAATGCGACGCAGTTGCCGAAAACATGGTCGCATATCGCGACATGTACAACCTACTCGAAGGAAACTTCAAAGGATGCGAGCTGAAGCACATTGCGAGATCAAGTAATGAAGAAGCAGATAAATTAGCAAACATAGGTTCTACAAACACACCCATACCGCCAGGAATATATTTCGAATGGATGATCAAGCGATCGGTCAAAGTCAAGAAAGCTGCAGGAACACCCGCAGTGCCAGAAACAGAGGTCAGCCCGCAAGTCGCCAATATCGAGGTTACCCATAACATATCACGACAGGTTTTTCTGGTCGAGCCAGTCTGGACGCAGAAATATCTCGACTACCTGACCAACAGACAGCTCCCAGCCGATCCACGCGAGGCTCGACAAATAATGAGACGCAACAAATCTTTTCGGATAGTCAACGGAGAATTATACAAGCAAAGCATCTCGGGTATACTTCAGCGCTGCATCGCACCCGAAGATGGCAAAGAATTACTCCAGGACATCCACCAAGGAGACTGCGGACATCATGCTAGCTGGAAAACAATCATGGGAAAGGCCTTCCGAGCAGGATTCTACTGGCTAACAGCAGCTACCGATGCAAAGGACCTGGTCGGACGATGCGATGCTTGCCAGCGATTCGCACCAAGACCACATGCACCTGCTACGGAATTGCACATGATACCCATTGCCTGGACCTTCGCACAATGGGGGCTGGACATGGTTGGACCACTACGCAAGTCCATGCCGGGTGGGTATACACGCTTGCTGGTCGCAGTCGACAAGTTCACCAAATGGATCGAGGCCATGCCAGTAACTTCGGCTAGCGCCCAATGTGCCGTCAAGTTCCTCGACTCCATTGTATGCAGATTTGGTGTGCCACACGACATCATTACAGACAATGGTACAAACTTCACAGCAAAGGAAACGCAACAGTTCTGCGAGGAAAAGGGCATCAACTTCACGTTTGCTTCAGTTGCCCACCCGCAAACGAACGGACAAGTCGAAAGATCCAACGGCTTAGTTTCAGATGGCATAAAGAAACGCCTACTCGATCGTCTACACCCCGCAGCAGGACATTGGGCAGAAGAGCTACCCTCCGTACTATGGAGCCTCCGCACAACTCCAAACCGATCCACAAAATACACACCATTTTTCATGGTATACGGGGCAGAAGCAGTCCTTCCCGAGGATGTTAGATTCAGCGCCCCACGAGTTGTGGCTTACAGCGAAGAAACCTCCAACAAGGCACTCGCGGAAGATATGGATGCACTCGACGAGATGCGTGACATCGCGCTCGCAAGATCCGCAGTATATCAGCAATCACTGCGAAACTATCACAGTCGACGCATACGTCACAGAGCATTCGCGGTTGGAGATCTAGTGCTGCGGCTCAAGCAGAAGGAAGGACACAAGCTCGAGCCTCCCTGGGAAGGACCCTTGTCGTGGTGGTGTCACGGCAGATGCCATAGGATGGCTAAAGATGTGGGGACGAAGGACGCTGGAGGTGCTCGGGGAGGGATCACGCGACGAGTAGACGCGTGAGGTGAAGACCAAACACTGCAAACAACACGATCTACCTAGGTTCAGGGCCCTCGTGAGGAGGTAAAACCCCTACTCCTGCCTTTCTCTATGTATTCTGGTGTCTCACCGAGTAGTCACAGTACAAATGTTCTTGCTACCGAGTAGCCACTCTTCTCTCTCCGGGTAGAATTAGGTCAAGAATCTCTACAGGTGCTATCGTAATGCTCCCTTGTGAACGTGCCTCGCGCAGGAGGCGGCTGGGCACCTTATATACCCGGTGCCCTGCCGGATACAGCCAAACACAAACAAGTGTCGACATTGTGTGCACACCGTCCTTCTTCCGAGTTCCCGCTGACAGCTTTGGCTTCTAAGCTTGTCCTGATGCAGAAAGTCGTTGGGCAAAACCAAGTAACCAGTCTGTTATCACTGTGCGAACACAGAGTAGGTCCCCCTATCCTGCGACGCCCTGCTGACACACTGTCGCTGTCAGGCACGCCGTCCCCAGATGAACAGTGCTGTGAACAGTGCCAAGTACGGACCCGGGATACGCGGGATCCTGTGTCAGAACGGCTCCTTTGACTTCTGGCCCGAGTAGGTTCCCGCCAGTTTTACTCGGGCCAACTCTTCTACTCGAACAGATATATCTTGCTTGATATCTCCTTCTGGTCATCTTTTTGTGAGACCGAGTAGCAGTCGACCGGGTA
The DNA here is from genome assembly GCA_028641055.1 of Alopecurus myosuroides. Lineage (NCBI taxonomy): Eukaryota > Viridiplantae > Streptophyta > Magnoliopsida > Poales > Poaceae > Alopecurus > Alopecurus myosuroides. The sequence goes on along the minus strand of CM054061.1, from coordinate 130,459,889 downwards.
GCAAGTACCGGGTAGGCGGCTACTCGACCAAACTTCTCTTCTGATTGTTGCCTTTACCACTTGCCTTTACCCTACTCGCGGGTAACCCCCCGACAGCAGTCCCCGAAGCTGGCAGAGCCATGCGAACTCGTTCACTGGGCCCTGCCAGCTTTAAAACCAAGCTTGGCAACCTTGCCCTTGAACCTCAAGATGCCGAGTAGGACTTCCGAGTAGCACTCTGAAGAGTACCTTGAGTTTCCTCTCTTCCGAATAGAGCTAGCCTCCTTCTCTGTAACCGAGTAAAAAGACTTAGGGAATTTCTTCAATCGAATCTCTGCAGCGCAGAGCACAATCCGGCTTTCCGTGCTGCAACTGGACACGTGTCACGCATCCAGGACCGCGACGCCTCGCTGCCCAGGCCCTGACAGGCCACGCGCCCAGTTTTCACGGAGCGGGCCCACGACCTCGTAATGTCCCATCACGCGCAGTAATCGCCCACGATCTCGTCGTGGGATCTAATGCGGCCGTTACGCGCGCGTTTCGCGCTGTGTGCGTTTCCAACCGGCCACAGACCCCACGACGCACGATTATTGCCACAATTGATCCCACTACCGCGAATCATAACGGTAACCCGAGGTGCGGTATAAATACCCCTCGGTAACTTGCTCTTCTCCTTCCGCTTCATTTTCCCCTTCTGTCTCCTCGATTCTCCGCCGTCACAGAGCTCTCCGCCGCCGTGCAAATCTTTGCGCCGCCGCGGGCTCGTCCACTCCACCAATTCCTTTCAATCTTCTCCAGTCTTCCTACTCGCTGCCATGGCTCGTGGTGACAGTGCTCGCGCCGGCTGGGCCGGCTCCGACGTCACCGCGGAGGACTGCCAGTGGCTCGTGAACACCCGGAGGGTTCCTCCCGGTGTTCGCTGCCGGCCGTCCGACGACGAGCTTGTTCCGTCACCGCAGGAAGGCGAACATGTCGTCTTCCTCGCGCACTTCGCGCGGGGATTCGGCCTTCCTGCCTCCAATTTCCTCCGCTCTTTCCTAGATCATTATGGTCTCCAAATGCACCATCTTCCTCCCAACGCAGTCGTCTTCCTCTCCTACCACGCCGTGGTGTGCGAAGCCTTCCTCGGCGTTCGCCCCACGACGGAGACATGGTCGAAGTACTTCTTCTTCCGCCAACAGAGCCAGGGTAAGAAGGATGGCGCGGACACCAGCAGCCGGGTAACCGAGACCGGCAGCGCCATGATGGTGCAGCGCCCGGGCACCAATCATCCCCGCATCAAAGGCCTGGATTCTGTCCGCAAATGGCAGAAGTCCTTCTTGTATGTGAAGAACATCCCCGCCACGAAGGAGGCCAAGATCGAGGACCGCATCAATCTGCCCCCTTGGAGCAACCGAGCTCCTACCGGGCAGAATTGGAAGAGCAAGCCGTCCAACAGCAGGAACTTGGTGCAGATGGAGGAGCGGCTCGCCCACCTGATTGGAGAGGGGCTCAAGAGCGACGATCCAGTCGCCTGCTGGATTCGCAACCGCGTGCTGCCTCTGCAACGCCGCTCCCACCCCATGTGCTACATGGGCGGCCCCCGCGACTGTACTCGGACGACTACCTTCGAGCTCACCAACGCGGATGTCGCCGCTTACGCTCGGTCCATCCTGACCACCGGCCTTCGAGACAACTGGCAGTATGGCTTCATCCCATACAGCCGCATGAAGCCGATTCCACGGGTACGTTCTTCCTAATCTGCTTCTTGTATATGCAATCTGAGTAGATAGCTTCCTCTCCTTGCTGCGACTACCATCCGCATTCTGTGCCGAGTAGGGCGTTCAGCGGAACTGCTCAGGCTTAGTGTGCTTGTTGTTTGCATGCCTTGTCGGGTAGCACACTTAGGAGAAATACTTAGGCTTAATATGCTTGATGTTTGCACGCCTTGCAGAGTAGGACACTTAGCCGAATCGCTTAGGCTTAATGTGCTTGGTGTTTGCACGCCTTGCCGAGTAGGACCCTTAGCCGAACTGCTTAGGCTTAATGTGCTTGGTGTTTGCACGCCTAGTCGGGTAGAGTGCCTTCATGCTACTCGGCTAACTTGCGATGTCTCTCTATCCTTCAGGTTCTTGATCGCCAGCTTGCTGAGAGCAGTGAACGCTTCGAGGGCAACTGGTTCGAGGACCGGGAGGAAGACGATGAGGTCCCCTTCGAGACCGCGGACAAGCTCGATCCTCCTGAAGCCGCCCAGACGAGTAAGCATCGCGTGGACTCGTCTCTTCGTGACTGGTCCGAGGATGAAGATGAAGGTAACTGAATTTATCCCCTCTGGTTGCGAGCAGCGCAGAATAATTGCTTTCTTCTTCTGAATTGCTTTTCTTCCTTTCTATTTCACAGAGGGTGCCGATGCTGAGGATGAAGACGAGGATGAGGACGAGGACGAGGGAGCCCTGGTCGTCAAACCTCTTGCAGTCGCCGCTCCTGCTACCCGCAAGCGGGCGGGCAGTGGCGCCCAAGAGCCCCCCGCTAAGAAGAAGAAACCGTCCGAGAAGACGATCAAGAAGGTCGTGCAGAGAAAACGACCAGCGATCCCTACCCGCAAGGGGTAAGTTCCTTCTCGATTGCACACTTCGGTTTGCTTCGTTCTTCTCGGTTGATTTCCAATCCTTTTACTTTGCTGTTTCCTCTCAGTTTCCTATGCCTTCTTCTTATTTTCTGAACGCAATTTTCTCTTCAGAGCCCCCCTGGATGCGGACGCCGCTCGTGCGCCCACTGAGACCAAGAAGCAGGCCGCCATCGACGTTGATAAGCTTATCGACCTCGACGGCGACGAGAACGAAGCCGCCAACGCACATGGACACATGGACACCGATGCCCAGAACGTCGAGCTGGAGCAGCAGTCCCGCGCGGAGCTAGAAGCGCAGGATGTTGCTCACCAAGATAGGCCTCCTTCTCCTCCGGCCAACACAGCCGAGGAGAACCAAGATCAAGATCAAGAGACGCACAACGACGCCGCCCCTGAGCGGCAGGGAGAAGAACAAGAGCAGCCAGCCACAGGGGCTGCTGAACAGGAAGACCCCGCGGCCCAGCCGCGGGTAGAAGAACCAGATGCCTCACAGCCAGATCCCGCTGTCGAGCAGCGGGTAGAAGTAATCGATGAGGCGGAACAATACCCTCTGAGCGACGCGCAACCAGGCGCCGCGCAGAGTAGCGCTCAGCCAGACGCCGCGCCGAGTAGCGCGCCCCTGGCGCCGCCCACTGCACCAGACTCCTCCTTGGTGCAGAAAACCAAGACTACAGCCAGCTCTCCGGCCAAGCCAGTTACAAGGAAGAACGCTCAGGAAGCTGCCGAGAAGAAGGCCGCCGAGGAGAGGGCCAAGAAGACCACCGAGAAGAAGACCACTGAGAAGCCAACCGCCCAGAAGGAGATTTCAAAGAAACGGGCTTCCAAGAAGCCAACAGAAGGCACCGTTCGCAGGAACCCGGCGCGTGGCGCCGGTCAAGACACGGCCGTGATGCCGCCGCCAACGTCAATTGCCCAATCCAGTCAGCTGGCTATCCGCGAGCCTGGCGCGGCTGCTGACGCCGTTGGCGCATCCAATGTCGTAGATCCGCCCAGCTTCCCACCCTATATGGTGAAGGTCAGCCAGCAGCACCAGGTTGGCTTAACCTCCGCGGAGAGGAAGCTTGCTCTTCGGAAAGGGAAGAAAACCGTGGCAGTGGACTCCAGACCCCCGGCCCCAAATCAGGACAAATCCCTCTCCATTTCTTTGCGCGGGGTTCAGGACAAGGCGGTGACGTCCCAGGGCCTTGAGCAAGTGCTCGATTTGGTTGGCTTCATTGATGCCAAGTGGGACAGCAAGGTTCTGGGCAACTCGAACTGGGACGGCACGGATTTGGGCGACTTGGACTATATGCGTCTCGATTGGAACAAGGCGGACTTGGGTTACAAACCCATGACTATCTCATCCAACTCCGCCACGCTTGCTGCCAAGATGTTCGTTCATCGCAAAAATGCAGAGGACCTCGAGCAATCTTACGCGGTAAGCTTCTACTCATCCTCCCCGAATTGCGTTTCGCTTTTCTTCTACTCTTCTTCTTTTCCTTATCCATCACCCAGTCCCCGAGATTCTGGCCGAGTAGGCGGATACACTCCCGAGTTGCCGCCTTCTTGGGTTGAATCTTTATTACTTTGCCTGATTTTTCTTCCTTTTGCTTCTCAGAATAGCTTACTGAAGCGGACCAGCCTGCACCGTCAGCTACTCTGGAACCATGCCATCGCCAAGAGACGTATTGAGGCCCTGGAAAGAGAGCGCGCAGATGATGAGGCAGCCGAGAAGGATTTGATGAACAGCACATTGAAACTTTCTGAAGTTGAAGGTACGCTTTTAGCTACGCGGTTCTCGCGTTTGTTGTTTACGCCCGCTTTTGCTTTTTGCGCTAACCACTTCTACCCTGCAGGGAAGTTAAAGGCCCTGGCGGAGGAGCACTCAACCTGCCGTGCCTTTGTCGAGAGTGGCCAAGCCACGATCAAAAGACTAGAAGGTACGTTGCCGTCTTCTCAGCTTGTCTTTTTGTTTCTTTCTTCGCTACTCTGCTGACCGTGCTTTGCTCTTCTCAGAAGACCATAAAAAATTTGTCGAGGAACATCAAGACTGCCTCAAGCCTGCTGAGGTGCAGCAGCAACTGTCCAGCCAGGCTGTCGAGCTGATAAAAGAGCATACTACCGAGATGGAAACTCTCCAGACCCAGCTGCAGACTGCGCTCAAAGACGCCCTCAACTTAGCAGCCGAGAAGGACGAATTGCTTGCCGAGAAGAAGAAGAACGAAGCGGCAGCCAAAGCCAAGGAGAAAGCCCTCGAACAAGAGTGCGAGGTGCTGAAGAAGGCCAACGCTAACCTCTTTGCTCAGCTGAACGGGCTCCGCTCGATTGAAGAAAGGCACCTAGCCGACGAGGATTTATGGAAGAACAAGCTTCAGGGGCTACTCTACGATCTGAACAGTAAGTACCCTCATTCCTGCGTCTCTGTTACTCGGTTCACTTTCTACTCTGCTTCTGTCTCTGATTTTCTCAATAGCTCTTTCAGGAGTCTTCCCCGGCCTTGAATCTTCATGCAAGCCTGCTTTGGCAAAGGCCCGGGCTGCTCGCGCCGAGAAGGGCAAGCCCACGGACACCAAGGCAGAAATTGAAGAGTGCCTCCTCGTCATGCAAGGTCAGCTTCAACGTCTGGAAGGCGTGGGCACCGAGCTGGTGCGCATCGCCTTCAAGCTCCACGACCTCTTCTGGCCTCAGGATTCCGCGCCAACAACAATCCAAGGGCTTGCTTTGAAGCTGAACGGCGTGAAGGCCGAGCTGAAGAAATGGCGCGCATCGGGAGCTCGGGCAGGCGCGGACATGATGCTTCTATTCGTCACCAGCTGGTACGAAAATCTCAACATGCAAATTATCCGCGAGATGCGCCAGGACTCCAAGTGGGAGAAGAACCCCGACTGCATGGCTATCCGCCAGCTGGTTGCACACGAGGTTGCCCAGTACGCTGATACCGCGACCTTCATCGACGGCCTCACCGAGCCCGACACCGAGGTGGACGAAGGCGAGGAGGAGGACGAAGACGAAGAGACGGACACAGAGGAGCTGGACCTGAGCTGCTTCGAGTCTCCTGGTGGCAAGGCCGGGAAGGGGAAAGCCGCGGTCATCGCGGGCAGCGATGAGGAGGACGAGAACGAGAAGATGTCAATTGACACCGCTGTCGTGGTGGTGTCACGGCAGATGCCATGGGATGGCTAAAGATGTGGGGACGAAGGACGCTGGAGGTGCTCGGGGAGGGATCACGCGACGAGTAGCCGCGTGAGGTACGAAGTAAACACTGCAAACAACACGATCTACCCAGGTTCAGGGCCCTCGTGAGGAGGTAAAACCCCTACTCCTGCCTTTCTTTGTGTATTTTGGTATCTCACCGAGTAGCCACAGTACAAGGTTCTTGCTACCGAGTAGCCACTCTCCTCTAGATGATGAACTAGGTCAAGAACTAGGGTTCCAGTATGCGATCTAGGTCAAGATGTGTTCGATCCCCACGCAGGAGGCGGCGGGGCACCTTATATACATGGTGCCCAGCCGGATACGTCCAAACATGGACAAGTGTCGACATAGTGTGCACATCGTCCTTCTTCCGGGTTCCCGCTGACAGCTTTGGTTCCTAACCTTGGCTTCATCTGGAAAGTCGTTGGGCAAAACAAGGGGACAGACTGGTATCACTGTACCTAAGCACAGAGTAGGCCCCCCTTATCCTGCCACGGCCTGCTTCCATGCTGTCACTGTCAGGCAGGCCGGTCCCAGGTGAACAGTAGTTCGAATGCTGCCAAGTACGGACCCAGGATACGCGGGATCCTGTGTCAGAACGGCTCCTTTGACTTTCTGGCCCGAGTAGGTTCCCGCCAATTGTTCCCGCCAATTGTACTCGGGCCAACTCTTCTACTCGAACGTGGAGAACTTGAATGATTCTTCCTTCTGGTCATCTTGAGGCAAGACCGAGTAGCAGTCGACCGGGTAGCGAGTACCGGGTAGTCGGCTACTCGACCAAACCTCTCTTCTGTAAGTCGCCTTTACCACTTGCCTTTACCCTACTCGGGGGTAACCCCCCGACAGCAGTCCCCGAAGCTGGTTGAGTCTTGCGAACTCGTTCGCTAGGCTCTGCCAGCTTAAAACCAATCTTTGCCTCATAGCCCTTGAACCTCAAGATGCAGAGTAAAAGGCCTCCGAGTAGTACTCTGACAAGTATCTTGCGTCTCTTGTCTTCCGAGTAGCACTTGCTTTCTACTCTGTAACCGAGTGAAAAGACTTAGAGAATTTTCTTGAATTGAGCCCTTGCGGCGCAAAGCACGATCCAGCCCTTCGCGCCGCAACTGGACACACGTCAGACATCCAGGCCCCCGTCGTTTCGCTACCACGACACGACGTGCCACGCGCCCAGTTTTCACGGGGCGGGCCCACTAGCTCGTTATGTCCCATCAAGCGTAATTATAGGCCACGATCTAGTCGTGGGATCCACTGTGGCCGTTACGCGCGCGTTCCGCGCTTGCGTGCGTTTCTATCCGGCCACAGGCCCCACCACACGGCAATCATGGCCACGATTGATCCCACTACCACGATGGTAACGGTAGCCTGAGACGAGGGTATAAATACCCCCATCGGTAACTTCCCCTTCTTCCTCCTCCGTCCTTTCCCTTTTCTCTGTTCTTCTCCGCCGCCGCGCAATCTCTTGCGCCGCCGCGAACTCAATCCACTCGACCAAACCCTTCTCGTTTTCCACCATCCGCACACACTCTGCCATGGCCGCTCGCGCTGGCTGGGCCGGTTCAATCGTCACCGCCGAGGATTGTGCCTGGCTTGTGAACACTAGGAGGGTTCCTCCTGGTGTTCAATGCCGGCCATCCAGGGGCGAGCTCGTGCCTGCGCCGGAGGAGGGTGAGCGCGTCGTGTTCATGGCGCACTTCGAGCGCGGCTTCGGCCTGCCAGCCTCCGACTTCCTCCGCCGTTTCCTCGACCACTTCGGCCTTCAAATGCATCATCTGCCGCCCAACGCTGTCGTCTTCCTCGCCTACCACGCCGTGGTGTGCGAGGCCTTCCTCGGCATCCACCCGACAACGGACACCTGGCTCAGGTACTTCCACCTCCGCCAGCAGACCACCGGGAAGAAGGAAGGCACGGGGGTGCCACGGGCAACCGACACCGGCTGCGCCATGATGGTGCAGCGGTCGGGGACCAATCACCCTCGTATCAAGGGGCTGGAGTCTGTCCGGATGTGGCAGAAGACGTTCCTCTACGTCAAAAACATCCCCGCCACCGAAGGAGGACAGGTAACAGACAGGATCAACCTTCCCGCTTGGAGCCTCCGCGCTCCCACCCAGAAGAATTGGAAGGAGAAGCCCCTCAACGACCTCAACGCGACGGAGATTGAGGCGCGGCTCGGCGCTCTAATCGACGAGGGTCTCAAGAGTGATGACCCTGTGGCATGCTGGATTCAGAGGCGCGTCCTGCCTCTGCAGGAACGCTGCCACCTGATGTGCTACATGGGAGGCCCCCGTGACTGTACCAGGACGACCACCATCGAGCTCGACAACGCTGACGTCCCCGAGCACGCCAGAGCCATCCTGACGACAAGCCTCGCCGAGCATTGGCAGTATGGGTTCATCCCATACAGCCGTACCAAGCCGATTACCCGGGTACGTTCTTCTTTTTCTGCTTTCTGTTACATGGATTCCGAGTAGGAAGCTTCCTCTTCTCGCCGCGACTAGCAATCATAGTCTGTACCGAGTAGAGTACTTGGTAGAATTGCTCAGGCTTAGTGTGCTTTGTGCCTGCACGCCTTTCCGGGTAGAATACTCGGTAAAAGTACTTAGGCTTAGTGTGCTTTGTGTTTGCACGCCTATCCGAGTAGAGTACCATCCTGCTACTCGGCTAACCTGTGACGTTTCTTTGTTCTTCAGGTCCTCAGTCGCCAGCTCAGTGAGAGCTGCGAACGTTTCGAAGGCAATTGGTATGAGGATCGAAAGGAGGATGACGATGCCTCTTTTGGGGCTGAAGATCAGATCAATCTCCCTCGCTCCCCCACGATGGAGAAACAGCACGCGGAATCGTCTCTCCGCGACTGGCCTGAGGACGAACTCGAAGGTAATTCACCCTTGTCTTGCTCGATCCTGAGTAGCACCAATTCACTGTTCGCTGTTTCTGATTCGTTCCTCTTCTTTATTGGATCCGTAGATAACGTTAATGCAGAGAAAGAGGATGAAGATGAAGACGAGAACGAGAACGAGAACGATGACGCCCTTGTCGTCAACCCTCTTTCTGTTGCTGCGCCCGCTACTCGCAAGCGGACTGGCAGCGGCGCCGCAGAGCCCCCCGCCAAGAAGAAGAAGCTGATTGAGAAGAAGGCGACCAAGGCGGTCGCGAAGAAACCAAGGCGGAAGCTCGCCTCCACCAGCGCGTAAGTTTCTTCTCTGTTGCCTTTCTTCCCGCACTGTGTTATCTTTCCCAGTCCTCTTCTGATTTCTGAACTTCTTTTTCTCTGCAGTCCTCCCATGGACGCAAACGCTGCTCTCGCGCCCGATCAGGCTAAGAAGCCAGCAGCGCCGCTTATCAACCTTGACGACGACGAGGATGACACCGCCAATGCCCAGAGCACTAATGCTCAAGGAGCAGATTCAGAGAAGCAGCCCCGTGCGGAGTCAGCAGCACAGGACACTGCCACCCACCAGGAAAGGCCCCCTTCTCCTCCGGCCAATACTGCCGCGAAGAACCAAGACGCCGAGATGCAGGATAACACCGCCCTCGAGCGGCCAGAGGCTGAACAGGAGCAGCCAACCACTGACGCTGCAAGCCAAGTGAACCCCGCTGCCGAGCAACGGGTAGAAGACGCCACCGCCACGGATGCCACTATGACAGATGCCTACCCGTTGAGTGATGCGCCAACGGGCGCCGCACCGAGTAGCGTCCAGCCGATTGGCGCACCGGATAGCGCGCCCCTGGCGCCGCCAACCGATCCTGCCAGGCAGCAAGCCCTTGATGCTTTGAGGGAGGAGGTCGAGAAGAGGGCAGCCGAGAAAGAAGCTGCCGAGAAGGCAGAAGCCGAGAAGGAAACTGCCGAGAAGGAGGCCGCCGAGAAGGCGAAGGCCAAGGCTGAAGGAAAGAAGGCCAAGGAATCCGAGAAGCAGCGAGCCGAGAAAGAGAAAACGAAGAAACAAGCCAGAGATCAGATGCCACCTCCGACCTCGACTGGACAGTTGGTTATTCGCGCGTCCGGCCCGGTTGCTACTGCTACCTCCGCCGCTCTTGCTGCTGCTGGTCAGCCTTGCTTCCCGGACTACATGGTGCAGGTTAGTCAACAAAACCAGATCGGCTTCTCTCCCCAGGATAAACAACTTGCCCTTCAGAGGGGAAGGAAAGCCGTAGCTGTGAACTCCCCTCCCCCGGCTCCAAACCAGAACAAGTCCGTCACTATTGCTTCTCGGGGAGTCCAGGATCCAGCGATAACATCACGGAGCCTTGAGCAGGTACTTGACACCATTGGCTTCATCGACGCCAAGTGGGACAGCAAGGTTCTCGGCACGGACAACTGGCACGGCCTTGGGTTGGGCGCAATTGACCACATGCGCGTTGAATGGAACAAAGTGGATTTGGGTTACAAGCCCATGACTGTCTCCACCGAGACTGCCACTCTTGCCGCCAAGATGTTCCTGCACCGCAAGAACGCCGAGGACATCGAGCAGGCTTATGCGGTGAGTCTTACTTGCTCTTTCCGAGTTGAATTTTTCTTCTCTCCTGTTCATCTTCATTTTCCTTTACTCTCACCCAGTCCCCGAGATTCCGGCCGAGTAGACGGATACTCTCCGAGTAGCCTCCTACTCGGGTTGAATCTCCACTTCTTTGCCTAACTTGCTTTCTTCCCGCTTCTCAGGATAGCGTTCTGAAACGCACCAATTTGTACCGTGTGCTCCTCTGGAATCATGCTATTGCCAGGAGGCGAATTGTTGCACTGGAAAAGGAGAAGGCAGCTGCAGAGGCAGCGAGCAAGAATGCCAATGATAGCACCCAGCAGCTGGCTGAAGTAAAAGGTATGCTTTTAGCTGCGCAGTTACTGCGTTTTATGTTTACGCCCGCTTCTGCTTTCTTTTGCGCTAACCATTCCTACTCTGCAGATAACCTGAAGGCCCTGGCTGACGAGCACGAGAAATGTCGCACCTTTGTTGCGAATGCCGAGAACACCATCAAGAAGCTTGAAGGTAAACCTCCGTCTACTCGGTTTGCCCTTGTTCCTGTTTCCTTTGCCTCTCTGCTAACCGTGCTTTGCTCTTTTCAGAAGATCATAAATTGTTTGTTGAGGAACATCAGGACTGCGTGAAACCTGAAGAAGTGGAGGTGCGACTAATAAGCCAGTCTGCAGCTCTGCAAAGCACACACACTTCCGAGATGGAGACGCTGCAAATCCAGCTGCGGGAGGCACTCCAGGATGCTGTCAAGCTTGGTGACGAGAGGGACAGAGCCATCGCCGCGAAGGCAAAAGTCGAGACAACCCTTAATGCCAAGATAAAGGCCCTCGAGCAGGAGCGTGAAACGCTGAAAAAGGCCAATGCTGGGTACTGCACTCAATTGGACGGATTTCGCTCGCTCGTGGAGAGGCACATTTCCAATGAGGAGCAATGGAAAACCCAGTTGCAGCGGCTGCGCCAAGAGCTTCACAGTAAGTTCCCTCTCTTGCTGCATCTTTTCCTCTCGACTCTGCCTCTTCTCGGTTCCCGTGACTGAATTCCGTCCTCACCTCTACGCAGAAATCTTCCCTGATCTCGTGTCCGCCTGCGCGCCAGCCTTGGCCAAGGCTCGAGCGGTTCGCCTTGAGAAGGGCGAAGCCTCGGACACTAGGGCCGAGATCGAAGACAGCTTGGTGGTGATGAAGGGGCACTTTGAACGCCTAGCCGGCGTGGGCACCGACTTGGTGCGCGTCGGCTTCGCGCTCCACAAGCTGTTCTGGCCTGAAGATGCCGCGCCGACAACGATTGGTGGCCTTGCCCTCAAGCTGCAGAATGTGAAAGCCAAGCTGAAAAAGTGGCGCGCCTCGGGAGCTCGGGCAGGTGCTGACTTAATGCTCCTCTGCGTCGCCTCATGGTATGAGAATCTGAATATGGAAATCATCCGTGGGAAACGCGAGAAGTCCAAGTGGGAGATGGACCCCAGCTGCGTGGCCGCGCGCAAGTTGATTGCGTACGAGGTCGCGGAGTGCGCTGAGACGGATGTCTTCATCGACGGCCTCCCCGAGCCCGACACCGAAGTGGAGGAGGGCGAGGAAGATGATGAGGAGACAGACTCTGAGCTGGAGTCAGGTTTCTTCGACTCCCCCAGGAGCAAGGCCGGGAAGGGGAAAAATGTCGCCGTCGCGAGTAGCGATGAGGAGACCGAACATATCGACACCGCCGCACTCGACTTTGGCACCTCCTCAGGAGCTGCTCTCGACGACACGGTCCGTCCCCCTGGCCAAGCCTCTGGTTCTTCTTCTGCTGCAGGGCCCATCTCGGTTGCCACGGCTACTTCCGAGCGTGACACCGAGATGGAAGAGTCCGCCACCGTCCAGTCGGAGGCGGATGCCACCCATGCCAGTGCCGACGAAGAACCCGCAAGGACAGCCGCCACCAACTCGGAGGCAGAGGCAACCAGGACCACCACAGAAGATGCAGCAGCCAATGCCAGCGCCGACAACATTGCCTCCTCCACATGATTTTACCTGCACACTTTTTACTTGAACATTTATCAGATCGCCGGGATGCCGGGAGCAGATGTATCAGACTTATTTATGCTTTTCTTGCTACTCAATTTTATTTCCATCCATTATCTTTAATTTAATCATTTTGAGCAGCCTTGGCTCAATGCCGGGTTGCATTTCCATGCGAGTCCCCGAGTTGCATTTCTTATTCACCCTATCTTTTCATCTCTGCTCTACCCGTAACTTGTTGCTTTTTTGGTATTCGAGTCACAAGAATCGAAGAGTAGAGCTGCAAATACTTAGCCGCTTAGAAACAATCATAATAACGCAGCCCACCACTTAGCCGAAAAGACGAACAGAGAACAAAAGTAACAAAAACACCCTACTCGGTTCCTGCACTTTTTCTTCCTTAGCGATTTTCGTGTGCTCATTGACCTTTTGCTTGTTCTCTTGCTTGCCATGAAGCCGGGTTTCGGACAGCAGCAGAGTCGAAGAGTTGGCATATAGGTTTAAACACAGTACTCAATGCGCTTATGAGTTCTGAAGTGAAGCAACCGAATAGACAAAAGGTAAAGCCGAGTAACAAACACTTGGAGCAATTTTGGACGAGGGCAGTCCCCGAGAACAATTTCAGATTGTAGAGTAGAATTTCAACTCGGATAAGGGGGTACATACACATCTTTGCTTACGAATGAAAACGACGAAGTAGAGCTACATTCCAAGGGCGCTTGGTTTCCTCTCCAGCTTTATCTGCCCTGTTCGCCTGTGATGGGCGCACATCACTGGTAGAAAACAGGCCTACAGTCCCGGTTCGCCAGGCCCATTAATCCCGTCCGGGCAACCGGGACTAGCTACGCGCGACTAAAGGCCCCCCCTATAGTCCCATCTCTTACGGACCGGTAGTAAAGGCCTGTCCACGTGGGCGGGTGGCGGAGCCTGGGGTCGGAGGACATTTAGTCCCGGTTGGCCACATGAACCGCGACTAGATTTATTTCGTAATTTTTTTAATTCATTTGGTTTCTAATTATTTTTCTCACCTTTTTTCACTCCCTTTTTTTCACTCCTTTTTTCACTCCCTTTTTTTCACTCCCTTTTTTTCTCACAATTTGTATTATTTGCTTAGTGTCTAACTAAGATTATCTCTAGTCCAATTAGTTACTCATGGTCAAACTTCCCGCTCGGTCACCCATCCTCCCACTGCTCTAGCACTAGCACGCTTAACTTCCGAGTTTCATCCCGTCCCGAATCCAAGTGTTTCTCACGCATGTATATGATAGTTGTATCATATCAATCTTATTAACATGTTGGCCGAAGCCATATTTCTTTATTGTTTGAATTTCAAATAAATCTTTTAATAAACAAAAGAAAAGATGTAATTAATAATTTTGAATAAATAAATAAACATTAACTTTTAATTTGTATTATTTCTAAAAATACCAATAATATATCCAAAAATTGAGAAAAATAGAACTAATTCATTTTAAAATCTTAAAAATACAAATAATATATCAAAAATGAAGAACAATAATACTAATTCATTTTAAAATCTTAAAATACAAAATATATATCAAAAATTAAGAACAATAATACTAATTCATTTTAAAATCTTAAAAATACAAATAATATATCAAAAAATGAAGAAAAATAATACTAATTCATTTTAAAATCTTAAAATGAAAAAATATATCAAAAATAAAGAACAATAATACAAACAATATTCATTACATGCATAGAGTCGATCACACATAACACAATAGAGTCGATCACACATAACACAAACATAGAGTTGATCACATTTCATAATTAACATATTATATATAGAGAGTCGATCACAAAAGATATCCATTACATATATATATACTACTAATTAGATACCCATTACATGCACATGCATAGATATCGAACGCATGCATACATCATCTATGGCCCCGCCGAGTAGATGCGGAACAACTCGTACGCGACATATGCATCTACGGCCGCATACTTGAGGTTCGTCATGCGCAATGGGGTCTCCTCCCAATAGTAGTGATTCTGCCGGGGAAATTCAGTCTTCATCCTTTCATAGGCCTGGTGGATGAAGGTGCTTGCCATGACAGCCATCCCGGTCTTTGGCCCGGTCAACTGGATAAGAGTCTGAAGATCAACGTAGTGATCTTCAGGTATCATAATACCGATGCGCATAAACTTCACACGGTCTTGCGTGATGTCCACGCTGCAAAAGTCAAACCCCGAGTTGACAAGAAAATCAACAAGGTCCGGGCAATGCCTCGAACTACTGTAACAACAAAAATAGGATATGTGTTAGATATGTTGCAACACACGTATTGTTCACATGCAACAAAAAAAACTCGAAGATGGAATGCAAGATTGTACACGTGTGCTATATATATATAGCTTCTACCTTGACCATTGGAAGACCAACACCGAATGCTTGAACGATATCTGGATGAGGGCAACATCCTTCTGATTCGCCGTGTACTCCAGATCGAGACCAAAGAACCGGTGTTCTTCGGGAGCATCAAAATAGAGATCGGCCAAATGACCCAGAGCTTCAGGCAGCCTCGCGCAACTGTTGGTGAAGAGCACGTCCAAATCCTTGCCGCATGGTGTCTTCCCATTGTATTGCGTCCATTCAGCCATTTTGCGTGCGTGTGCTTGGATCGAAAAGAACAGAGAGCGAGAGAGAGGAAGAACAGAGAGCGAGAGGAAGAACAGAGAGAGCGAGCAGTGGAATGGCGCCCTTCTGCCTCGCTCGCGAAATAAAAACCGCCGCGGGGGAGGCGAGACGCTTGATGTTTAGTCCCGGTTGGCCACGGGCACGGGGAATAAAGGGCCATTGGTCCCGGTTGGCCACGGGAACGGGGAATAAAGGACCAATAGTCCCGGGCGGCCATGTCAACCGGAATTAATTCCCTCCACGCGTCGCAACGCGCTTCCCAACCCGCGACGTCTGACCTTCTGTCGCGGGTCTCCTCCCTACCCGGGACTAAATACTCATTGGTCACGGTGCGCAACGCTTGGGGACTGATGCTGGCATACCGAAGGCCTTTTTTCTACCAGTGCATCTACAAGGTAGTACGCATCATTGTGTAGCGCTTTGCTCACAATGAAAGGCCCCTCCCATGGAGGAGACAATTTGTGCATCCCGGCTGTGCGCTGCACAAGCCTAAGGACCATGTCTCCTTCTCGAAAAACCCTTGGGTTCACCTTTCGGCTATGATAACGCCGCAGGTTTTGCTGGTAGATAGCCGAACGTGACAGAGTCAGCTCTCTTGCTTCTTCAAGCAGGTCAACGTCGTCTTCTCGAGCTTCTCTCGCCTCCACCTCAGTGTAGAGGGCTACTCGGGGGGAGTCATGCTCTAAGTCTATTGGCAACACGGCCTCAGCCCGGTATACCAAGAAGAATGGCGTGTAGCCGGTTGACCGGTTAGGGGTAGTCCTTAGACTCCACAACACCGCTGACAACTCTTCTAGCCAACACCCAGGTGTTTTCAGCAATGGCTCAATCAGCCTTGGCTTTATGCCTGCCAGTACCATTCCATTTGCTCTCTCAACTTGCCCATTGGAGGCAGGGTGCGCGACTGACGCAACGTCTAGTCGGATATGCTTATCTCTGCAGAATCGCACCATTGCCCCCTCTGCAAAGTTGGTGCCGTTGTCGGTGATGATACTGTGCGGGTAGCCATATCTCATGATCACATCCTTCACGAATTTCACAGCTGTGACCCCATCGCACTTCCGAATAGGCTTCACTTCAATCCACTTGGTGAACTTGTCCACCATGACCAAGATATGCGTCATATTGCCTTTAGCCGGCTTGAAGGGGCCAACCATATCCAAGCACCAAACAGCAAACGGCCATGTGATAGGAATTGTCTTCAACTCGGAAGCGGGCATGTGAATCTTACTTGCGAACATCTGGCAGCCATTGCACTTCCTCACAATATCTTCAGCTTGCTGCAGTGCAGTGAGCCAGTAGAAGCCATGCCGAAAAGCTTTCTTGACCAAAGCCCGAGATGATGCGTGATGCCCACACTCCCCTTGATGTATCTCCACCAGAATTTCTTCTCCCTCTTCTGGGCTCACACAACGTTGCAGCACGCCAGTGGCACTTCTCTTGTGCAGCACATCTCTGACTATGGTGTAGCCCTTGGACCTTCTCTGAATCTGCCTCGCAGTCACCTCATCTTCAGGTAGTGTGCCGTCCCTTAGAAAGGATAATATGGGCATAGCCCAACTCGGTGTCTCCCGTATGGGAAACACTGGTTCGTCCAGTTCCATTGGGACGGGCTCTTGCGGATGCACAGGAGGAGCAGGAGCGCTTCTTTGCAGCCCAGATCGATTGGCGAGAACTTCTTCAATGAATGCGACAGCCTCTGGGTTGAGGGCGGCAGTCCCCGAGTAAGGAGTGGCAGTTCCCGGGTAGGGAGTGGCAGTCCCCGAGTAAGGAGTGGCAGTCCCCGAGTAAGGAGTGGCAGTCCCCGGGTAGGGAATGGCAGTCCCCGAGTAAGGAGTGGCAGTCCCCGGGTAGGGAGTGGCAGTCCCCGGGTAGGGAATGGCAGTCCCCGAGTAAGGAGTGGCAGTCCCCGGGTAGGGAGTGGCAGTCCCCGAGTAGGGAATGGCAGTCCCCGAGTAAGGAGTGGCAGTCCCCGGGTAGGGAGTGGCAGTCCCCGAGTTCCCTGCAGCACTCTCCCAGTCAATCTCCATTGGGTCAGATTCTTCACTTGGCAGAGAAGGGACAAATATAGACTCCGAGTTGGGAGAAGGCTTGATGGATGGCTTCCTCAAGTGCTCCAAGGCGATTCCCGCCGGGATGGACTGCCGAGAAGATCCCAACTTGGACAACTCATCTGCTGCTTCGTTCTCTGCTCGGTGAATGTGCTGGAACTCACAACCCTCGAAGAACCCAGTCATAGACTGCACCAGGAATCGATACGATGCCATGTTGGCATCAAAAGCATCCCAGGTGCCCGAGACTTGCTGCACCACCAGATCTGAATCACCATAGCATATGATGCGCTGCACGCCAACCTCCTTTGCTACTCGCAAACCATGCACCACTGCCTCGTACTCTGCAACATTGTTGGATGCTTTGAAATGAATCTGCAACACATACTTGAGCTGATCTTGCTTGGGTGAAGTAAGCACAACACCAGCGCCAAGGCCTTCTTTCACCTTCGAGCCATCAAAATGCATCTTCCAGTAATTTGAAACTGGACCAGGAGGTTCATACTGCACCTCGGCCCAGTCCACAAGGAATTCCGCCAGGATCTGCGACTTGATGGCGTCTCTTCTCGCATACGCGGGAGCATACGCGGCTAGCTCAATCGCCCACTTGGCTACTCTGCCACTCGCCTCCTTGTTGCCCATGATATCCGAGATGGGAGCAGAGCTCACAACTGTGATAGGGTGCTCCTGGAAATAATGCTTCAGCTTCCTGGCGCCCAGGTACACACCATATGTCATCTTCTGGTAATGCGGATAGTTTTGCTTGGAGCTGGACAACACTTCACTGAGGTAATACACTGGGCGCTGCACACTCTTGCCTTCTTCTTCTCGCTCCACCACTATCACCACGCTGACTACTCGGTTAGTCGCAGCAATGTACAGCAGCATTGGCTCCTTGGGTAGCGGACTAGCCAAGATGGGAGCACTTGCCAGCATTGCTTTTAGCTCATTGAATGCCACATCTGCTTGCGGAGTCCAGACAAACTTGTCACTTTTCTTCATCAGTTGGTACAGAGGCAGGGCCTTCTCGCCCATTCGGCCCAGAAAACGGCTCAGAGATGCCAAACAACCTGTGAACTTCTGCACATCTTTCAGTGATCTCGGTAAAGACATGCTCTCAATAGCTTTTATCTTAGAAGGATTGGCTTCAATGCCCCGACTAGAAACCAGAAAACCGAGTAGCTTTCCAGCCGGTACACCAAAGGTGCACTTAGTCGGATTCAGTTTCATTTTGTACTTGCGTAGGTTAGCAAAGGTTTCCTCCAGGTCGGCAAGCAGAGTATGTGTTTTATTCGTTTTGATGACAATGTCATCTACGTACACCTGCACATTCTTGCCGAGCTGGTCGTGCAAGCATTTCTGCATGCATCTCTGATAGGTTGCACCCGCATTCCTCAAGCCAAAACACATGACACGATAGCAATAAGCCCCGTACGGGGTAATGAAAGCAGTCTTTATTTGATCAGCAGGGTTGAGTGCAATCTGGTGGAAACCAGAGTAGGCATCTATGAAAGACAACAGTTCACAACCAGCAGTGGAATCGATCACCTGATCGATGCGAGGCAGCGGGAAAGGATCCTTGGGGCATGCCTTGTTCAAGTCGGTGTAGTCGACGCACATGCGCCATGTAGTGGCAGCCTTGGGATCCTCCTTCTTCTTCTCGACCATGACCGGGTTGGCTAGCCAATCCGGATGCAGCACCTCCATGATGAAATTGCTTATCAGTAACTTGGTGATCTGGTCACCAATGGCCTTCCTTCTCTCATCTCCGAAACGGCGCATAGCCTGCTTCACTGGTTTGGCGTCAGGACGCACATGCAAAGAGTGCTCAACCAATTCCCTCGGGACTCCTGGTAGATCTTCATTGGACCAGGCGAATACATCCCGATTCTCACGGAGGAAGTGGATGAGCTCGCTTTCCTATTTCTCCGCCAACCCGGAACCAATGATGGCTACGCGGTCGGGGAACTCGGGGTCGACCTGGACTGTCTTGGTCTCCTTGGCAGCTTGGAAGGCAGTACCATGCTGGGTACTCGGCACACCTTGTGCACCAGCTTGTGCGGACTGAGCCATGGCCACCACCTCGTACATCTTCTTCTTCTCGGCCTCGATCACCATCGACTCTGCCAGCTTGGAGCTAGCTGAGGCACACTCCATGGACTTCTTGTAGTCGCCAGCGATAGTGATTATGCCATTGGGACCAGGGATCTTCATCTTCAGGTATGCAACATGAGTAGAGGCCATGAACTTGCTCAGAGCAGGCCTGCCGAGTAGAGCATGATAGGGACTCTGGTGATCAACCACTTCAAACTGCAGGCGCTCTGTGCGACAGTTCTCCCGGGTACCGAATAGCACATCTATCCACACTCGGCCAATCGGGTTGCACGAGATCCCGGGCACAATGCCATGGAAGGTGGTCTTGCTAGGCAGCATCATGTTCTCGGCTAGGCCAAGCTTCTCGAGTGTGTCCTTGTACACAATGTTGATGCTGCTGCCGTTGTCGATTATCACCTTGCTGAACCTCACATTCTTCTCGGGGCCCAGGAAGGTAGGATCCAGCACCAAGGCATAGCTACCCGGATTGGGCATCACCTTGGGATGATCTGCTCGGGTCCACCTGATCTCCTGGTCACACCAATACATGTAGTGAGGGACAGCAGGAATCACTGCATTGACCTCCATGGCCCGCCTGTGCTGTGATTGCTTGTCGACTGGCTCAGAAGTGAAGATCATGTAGCTCTCATGGTGCTCTTGGTACTGATTGGAGCCATTGCCCCCATTGTTGCCATTGTTGTTGTTCCCCTGGTAGTTGTTGTTGTTGCCTCTGTTGTTGTTGTTGCGGTTGTAGTAGTTGTTGTTGTTGCGGTATCTCTCATTGTTGAAGTTCTGGTTGGCTCCTAAAGCCACTTGGTTCACATTCTCCCTTCTCGGGTACACTGGCGGCCGAGCTGCGGGTGCGCGAGTAGGCTGCACATTGGCATTGGCTGCTGGCAGGGGAGGAGGACGAGGCAAGCCATCACTCTTGATTGCCTCCCACCACTCGCACTGCCGAGTAGTGTGGTTAGCAGGCCTCGAGGGATGATGAGTGTGAAAGCTGCATGGGCCATCCTTCATGTCATCGAAGACAAACTTCTTCGGCTGCTCGGAGTTCCCGCTACCCGACTGAGAGGCGCGAAATGGCTTCTTGTTGCCTTGGCCCTGGTTCTGGTTTTGCCCGTAGGCTCCAGCAGGTTTCTGCCTCTGGCTGCCACCAGCTCCAACAGTCACTGCATTCACCTCCTCGGGATCATACCGATTGTCTACTCGGCGCTTGTTGCGGAACTCATTGCGCTTGCTGTTGCTGAAGTTTCTTCTCGGCTCAGAGGAGTCCATCAGTGGCTGAGTAGGATCACCGAGTGCGTACTGATCCGCAATCTTGATGGTCTCGGCCAGGGTGTTCGGCATCTCCCTCTGCAATCTCTGCCACAACATACTGCCATGCCTGCATCCCTGCGCAAACCAAGTGATGGCCTGTGCTTCATTCACACCCTCACAGGTGTTCCTCAACGTGCTCCACCGAGTAAGATACTCGCGGTCCGTCTCGTCTTCTCGCTGCCTGCAAGCTGATAGCTGCTGTGGCCTATTCGGCCTCTTGTACGTGCTCGTGAAGTTGCTGATGAAGGCATCCGAGAAGTCCAGCCAGCAGTTAATGCTGTTCTTGGGCAAGTTGTTGAGCCAAGTGCGGGCTGGACCCTCTAGCATCTGTGGAACATAGCGCACAGCCCATCTTCTGTTGCCATTCGCGATATGGACCGCGGTGACATAGTCATTGAGCCAATCTTCAGGCTTGGTGCTGCCATTGTAGCTCTTGGTGCCTCTTGCAAGCTGGAAGTTCTTCACGGACGGCTCGTTCATGATGCGCGGGCCAAAGCACTCGGGGCCAGGAGGACCCGTGCTCTCCAGCCGCGCTGACAAGCTGATCCGGTCCAACTGATGCCTCGCATCTCCCGGCGCCAGCACGCGCTCACCAACACGGTCATCAATATCATAGCCAGCCATCTCCATAGCCGAGTAGCCATCATCGTACCTGTCCACCTGCACAGCTGCGGGCTGCTCCACCGGGTTGGCGACTGGTGCCACTGGACGCGGCTGCTGCCTCTGCCGAGTAGGCTGAGCTGCGGGTTGCCGAGAAGAACCTGGACGTGCGGCTTCTCGGGCACGGCTTTGAGCTTGATGGGCTTGAGAGCCTGCTCTTGCAGCGTTGTGTTCCCGCCCGGGCTGCTGCGGCACAGCAACCTGTTCCGCGGCAGCAGCCGGGTCATACACCTGCATTTGCCTGTCTCTGCCCGAACGTCCGCTGCGGCTCTTCTCGCGGCTAGGATGCGGAGATGAGGCCTGATCGTTAGATCTAGCCGCGTGCGAGTGAACCACCTGCGAAGCTCCAGCACCCGGGTTGGCCTTCCGGAACTCCTCGTTCTGCCTAGCGGCCTCCAACACCAACTCGTTGAGCCTCTCCTGCTGCCTGAGGCGCGCCTCTCCATCCAGGCGCGGCAACTCGGCAGCCACGGCCTCTGCAGCCCTGAGCGTCTTGGCGGGTGTGCTGTACCTTGGCCTTGTGAAGGTGTTCGCGGTGGCGGACTGAGCGGGCACCTCCGCAACCGTTGCCATCTCGACACCCAAGTTGCGCCGCGTAGCGCCTACTCTGCTAGGCCTCCTGGCGACTGGCGTGAAGCCGTGAGCCTTGTTGTACTCGAGCTGGTCTAGACTCAGCTCAAGCCTGATCTTGTCCAACTCCGCCTGCTCGGCAAGCAGCTCCTGGCGTTGCCGCTCGAGCTGCTCCCTCGCGGCTAGGAGCTCGATGTCGGTGGGAGTGGGCATACCAGGTCGTGTAGCAGACGCGGGGATGACCGTAGACGTGGAAGGCGGCAAGTTGCTCTCCCTCTCGTAGGGCCGGTGAGTCCTGCCACCAGCAGGCGGTTCGTCAACCTCCTCGACGACGGCCGCAGCGCCAGTGTTTGCCGCCAAGCCCGTCGCCATCACCTCAGCGCAGTTCGCAGAGCGGCGCGCGGGCTTTCCGCGTGCAGCAACCACCGCGGGAGGATCCTCCGCGTCATGCACCAGCTCAGGGTACGCGCGGTTGGCGACGGTGGCGACGTAGACGAGGTGAGAGCCGAAGGAGATCACCGAGCCGCCCTCAGGCATGGCCATGCCACCGAAACAGCCGGCGTTGTCGGTGACGAAGTCGAAGGAGCCGAATCTGTGGACAAGGCCACAGACCACGCGCTCCGCTGAAGAAGATCCCGTCCGAACAGAAACTCCAGCCAGCGCCGCTGGCTGCCCCACGGTGGGCGCCAACTGTCGTGGTGGTGTCACGGCAGATGCCATGGGATGGCTAAAGATGTGGGGACGAAGGACGCTGGAGGTGCTCGGGGAGGGATCACGCGACGAGTAGCCGCGTGAGGTACGAAGTAAACACTGCAAACAACACGATCTACCCAGGTTCAGGGCCCTCGTGAGGAGGTAAAACCCCTACTCCTGCCTTTCTTTGTGTATTTTGGTATCTCAACGAGTAGCCACAGTACAAGGTTCTTGCTACCGAGTAGCCACTCTCCTCTAGATGATGAACTAGGTCAAGAACTAGGGTTCCAGTATGCGATCTAGGTCAAGATGTGTTCGATCCCCACGCAGGAGGCGGCGGGGCACCTTATATACATGGTGCCCAGCCGGATACGTCCAAACATGGACAAGTGTCGACATAGTGTGCACATCGTCCTTCTTCCGGGTTCCCGCTGACAGCTTTGGTTCCTAACCTTGGCTTCATCTGGAAAGTCGTTGGGCAAAACAAGGGGACAGACTGGTATCACTGTACCTAAGCACAGAGTAGGCCCCCCTTATCCTGCCACGGCCTGCTTCCATGCTGTCACTGTCAGGCAGGCCGGTCCCAGGTGAACAGTAGTTCGAATGCTGCCAAGTACGGACCCAGGATACGCGGGATCCTGTGTCAGAACGGCTCCTTTGACTTTCTGGCCCGAGTAGGTTCCCGCCAATTGTTCCCGCCAATTGTACTCGGGCCAACTCTTCTACTCGAACGTGGAGAACTTGAATGATTCTTCCTTCTGGTCATCTTGAGGCAAGACCGAGTAGCAGTCGACCGGGTAGCGAGTACCGGGTAGTCGGCTACTCGACCAAACCTCTCTTCTGTAAGTCGCCTTTACCACTTGCCTTTACCCTACTCGGGGGTAACCCCCCGACAACCGCCGCGCTCGATTTCGGCACCTCGTCAGGGGCTGCCCTCGACGACACCGTCAGCCTTCGCACTCAAGATACTGGCTCCACCTCCGCGACAGAGCCCGTCTCAGTGGCCACAGCCACTTCAGACCAGGTAGCCACCGAGCCCGACGCCGAGCTAGCGAAGACCATCCCCGTGAACCTGGAAGCGGATGCGACCAAGGCCAGCGCCGAGGACGAAGCTGCGAAGACCGTTGACGCCAGCTCGGAGGCAGACGCGACCAAGGCCACTACTGAAGATGAAGCAACCAAGGCCAGCACCGAGAACGCCGCCTCGACCTGAATATGTCCTGCAGCTCATTCCTCAAACACTTATCAGATCCCCGGGATGCCGGGTGCAAATGTATCAGACTATTTATGCCGTTTGCTACTCATTTTTATTCACACTTGTTGCTTTCAACTTAATCATTTTGTTCAGCCTAGGCTCGATGCCGGGTTGCGTTATCATGCGAGTCCCCGAGTTGCATTTCTTATTCACTCTTTCTTTTTGTCTCAGCTCTACCCGCAACTTGTTGCTTTTTTGGTATTCGAGTCACAAGAGTCAAAGAGTAGAGCTGCAAATACTTAGCCGCTTAGAAACAATCATAGTAACGCAGCCCACCACTTAGCCGAACAGAAAAGACAGAGAACAAAAGTAACTGCACCCTACTCGGTTCCTGCACTCTTTTCTTTCTTGGCAATTTTTCTTGTGCTCATTGACCTTTTGCTTGTTCTCTTGCTTGCCATGAAGCCGGGTTTCGGACAGCAGCAGAGTCGAATAGTTGGCATGTAGGTTTAAACACAATACTCAATGTACTTATGAATTTTGAAGTAGAGCAACCGAATAGGCAAAAAGTAAAGCCGAGTAGAAACACTTAGAGCAATTTTGGACGAGGGCAGTCCCCGAGTTCAATTACAGATTACGGAGTAGAATTGAGAGTACATACACATTTTTGCTCACGAATGAAAACGACGGAGTAGAGCTACATTCCAGGGACGCTTAGATTCCTCTCCAGCTTTATCTGCCCTGTTCGCCTGTGATGGGCGCGCATCTACAAGGTAGTATGCATCGTTGTGCAGCGCTTTGCTCACAATGAAGGGCCCTTCCCATGGAGGAGACAGTTTGTGCATCCCGGCTGTGCGCTGCACAAGCCTAAGGACCATGTCTCCTTCTCGGAAAACCCTTGGGTTCACCTTTCGGCTATGATAACGCCGCAGGTTTTGCTGGTAGATAGCCGAACGTCACAGAGTAAGCTCTCTTGCTTCTTCGAGCAGGTCAACATCGTCTTCTCGAGCCTCTCTCGCCTCTACCTCAGTGTAGAGGGTTACTCGAGGGGAGTCATGCTCCAAGTCCATTGGCAACACGGCCTCAACCCCGTATACCAAGAAGAATGGCGTGTAGCCGGTTGACCGGTTAGGGGTAGTCCTTAGACTCCACAACACCGCTGGCAACTCGTCTAGCCAACACCCGGGTGTTTTCAGCAGTGGCTCAATCAGCCTTGGCTTTATGCCTGCCAGTACCATGCCGTTTGCTCTTTCCACTTGTCCATTGGAAGCTGGATGCGCAACAGACGCAACATCTAGTCGGATGTGCTTATCTCTGCAGAACCGCACCATTGCTCCCTCTGCGAAGTTTGTGCCGTTGTCGGTGATGACGCTGTGCGGTTAGCCGTATCTCAGGATCACATCCTTCAAGAACTTCACAGCTGTGGCCCCATCGCACTTCCGAATAGGCTTCACTTCGATCCACTTGGTGAACTTGTCCACCATGACCAAGATATGTGTCATGTTACCTTTAGCCGGCTTGAAGGGGCCAACCATATCCAGGCACCATACGGCAAATGGCCATGTGATAGGAATTTTCTTCAGCTCGGAAGTAGGCATGTGAATCTTACTCGCGAACATCTGGCAGCCATTGCACTTCCTCACGTTGTCTTCGGCTTGCTGCAGAGCTGTGAGCCAGTAGAAGCCATGCCGAAAAGCTTTCTTGACCAATGCCCGAGAAGAGGCGTGGTGCCCGCATTCTCCTTGGTGTATTTCCAGCAGAATTTCTCCTCCTTCTTCTGGGTCCACACAACGTTGCAGCACGCCGGTGGCACTTCTTTTGTGCAGCACATCTCGGAATATAGTGTAGCCCTTGGATCTTCTCTGAATCTGTCTTGCGACCACCTCATCCTCTGGCAGAGTACCGTCCCTTAGAAAGGATAATATGGGCATGGCCCAACTCGGTGTCTCCCGTGTGGGAAACACTGGTTCGTCCACTTCCATTGGGACAGGCACCTCTGGTTGCTCTTTAGGGTTGGGAGCACTTCTCTGGAGCCTTGATCGATTGGCAAGGACTTCCTCAATGAATGCGACAGTCCCCGGGTTAAGGACAGCAGTCCCCGAGTATGGAGTGGCAGTCCCCGAGTAGGGAGTGACAGTCCCCGAGTAGGGAGTGGCAGTCCCCGAGTAGGGAGTGGCAGTCCCCGAGTAGAGAACGGCAGTCCCCGAGTTGGGAGCAGCAGTCCCCGGGTTTCCTGTAGCATTCTCCCAGTCAATCTCCATGGGATCAGATTCCTCGCTTGGCAGAGAAGGGACAAATATGGATTCCGAGTTGGGAGAGGGCTTGATGGATGGCTTCCTCAAGTGCTCCAAGGCAACCCCCGCTGGGATGGATTGCCGAGAAGATCCCAACTTGGAGAGCTCGTCTGCCGCTTCGTTCTCTGCTCGGTGAATGTGCTGGAACTCGCAGTCTTCGAAGAACCCAGTCATAGACTGTACCAGGAAGCGATATGATGCCATGTTGGCATCTAGAGCATCCCAAGTGCCAGAGACTTGCTGCACCACCAGATCGGAATCACCATAGCATATGATGCGCTGCACGCCAACCTCCTTGGCTACCCGCAAACCATGCACCACTGCCTCGTACTCTGCTACATTGTTGGACGCCTTGAAATGAATCTGCAGCACATACTTGAGTTGATCTCGCTTGGGTGACGTAAGCACTACGCCAGCACCAAGGCCTTCCTTC
Organism: Alopecurus myosuroides; assembly: GCA_028641055.1. NCBI lineage: Eukaryota > Viridiplantae > Streptophyta > Magnoliopsida > Poales > Poaceae > Alopecurus > Alopecurus myosuroides. The sequence continues at coordinate 130,433,690 of CM054061.1, read as the reverse complement.
ACCTTCGAGCCATCAAAGTGCATCTTCCAGTAATTTGAAACTGGAGCAGGAGGTTCATACTGCACCTCGGCCCAATCCACCAGAAACTCCGCCAGAATCTGAGACTTGATAGCTTCTCTTCTCGCGTACGCGGGTGCATACGCGGCCAGCTCGATTGCCCACTTGGCTACTCTGCCACTCGCCTTCTTGTTGCCCATGATATCAGAGATGGGCGCAGAGCTCACAACCGTGATAGGATGCTCTTGGAAGTAGTGCTTTAGCTTCTTGGCGCCCAGGTACACGCCGTAGGTCATCTTCTGGTAGTGTGGGTAGTTTTGCTTGGAGCTAGACAGCACTTCACTGAGATAGTACACTGGGCGCTGCACACTCTTGCCTTCTTCTTCTCGCTCCACCACAATCACCACACTGACTACTCGGTTAGTGGCAGCAATGTACAGCAGCATTGGCTCCTTGGGTAGCGGACTAGCCAAGATGGGAGCGCTAGCCAGCATTGCTTTCAGCTCGTTGAATGCCACATCCGCTTGCGGAGTCCAGACAAACTTGTCACTTTTCTTCATCAGCTGGTATAGGGGCAGGGCCTTCTCGCCCATTCGGCCCAGAAAACGGCTCAGAGACGCCAAGCAACCAGTGAACTTCTGTACATCCTTCAGGGATCTCGGCAAAGACATGCTCTCAATAGCTTTTATCTTTGAAGGATTGGCTTCAATGCCCCGACTAGACACCAGGAAGCCGAGTAGCTTGCCAGCCGGGACACCAAAGGTGCATTTACTCGGATTCAGCTTCATTTTGTACTTGCGTAGGTTAGCAAAGGTTTCCTCCAGGTCGGCAAGCAGAGTATGTGTTTTATTCGTTTTGATGACAATGTCATCTACGTACACCTGCACATTCTTGCCGAGCTGGTCGTGCAAGCATTTCTGCATGCATCTCTGATAGGTTGCACCCGCATTCCTCAAGCCAAAACACATGACACGATAGCAATAAGCCCCGTACGGGGTAATGAAAGCAGTCTTTATTTGATCAGCAGGATTGAGTGCGATCTGGTGGAAACCAGAGTAGGCATCTATGAAAGACAGCAGTTCACAAGCAGCAGTGGAATCGATCACCTGATCGATGCGAGGTAGCGGGAAGGGATCCTTGGGGCATGCCTTGTTCAAGTCGGTGTAGTCGACACACATGCGCCATGCAGTGGCAGCCTTGGGATCCTCCTTCTTCTTCTCGACCATGACCGGGTTGGCTAGCCAATCCGGATGCAGCACCTCCATGATGAAATTGCTTATCAGCAGCTTGGTGATCTGGTCACCAATGGCCTTCCTTCTCTCATCTCCGAAGCGGCGCATAGCCTACTTCACTGGCTTGGCGTCAGGACGCACATGTAATGAGTGCTCAACCAACTCCCTCGGGACTCCTGGCAAATCTTCATTGGACCAGGCGAACACGTCCCGATTCTCACGGAGGAAGTGGATGAGCTCGCTTTCCTATTTCTCCGCCAACCCGGAGCCAATGATGGCTACGCGGTCGGGGAACTCGGGGTCGACCTGGACCTTCTTGGTTTCCTGAGATGCCTGGAAAGCGGTCCCGTGCTGGGTACTCGGCACGCCTTGCGCACCAGCCTGCGCGGATTGCGCCATAGCCACCACCTCATACATCTTCTTCTTCTCGGCAGCAATCACCATCGACTCCGCCAACTGGGAACCAGCAGAGGCACACTCCATGGACTTCTTGTAATCACCAGCAATGGTAATCACACCATTGGGACCAGGGATCTTCATCTTCAGATATGCCGTGTGGGTAGAAGCCATGAACTTTCTCAGAGCAGGCCTGCCGAGTAGAGCATGGTAAGGGCTCTTATGATCAACCACCTCAAACTGCAGGCGCTCTGTGCGGCAGTTCTCCCTTGTACCGAATAGCACATCTATCCACACTCGGCCAATCGGGTTGCACGAGACTCCCGGCACAATACCATGGAAGGTGGTCTTGCTAGGTAGCAGCATGTTCTCGGCCAGGCCAAGCTTCTCGAGTGTGTCTCTGTACACAATGTTGATGCTGCTGCCGTTGTTGATTAGCACCTTGCTGAACCTCACATTCTTCTCGGGACCCAGGAAAGTAGGATCCAGCACCAAGGCGTAGCTACCCGGGTTGGGCATCACCTTGGGATGATCTACTCGGGACCACCTGATCTCTTGGTCACACCAATACATGTAGTGAGGGACAGCAGGAATCACTGCATTGACCTCCATAGCACGCCTGTGCTGTGATTGCTTGTCGACTGGCTCAGAGGTGAAGATCATGTAGCTCTCGTGGTGCTCTTGGTACTGGTTGGAGCCTCCGCCCCCATTGTTGCCGTTGTTGTTGTTGCCCTGGTAGCTGTTGTTGCCTCTGTTGTTGTTGAGGTTGTAGTTGTTGTTGTTGTTGTGGTAGCTCTCATTGTTGAAGTGACGGTTGGCTCCTAAAGCCACTTGGTTCACATTTTCCCTTCTCGGAAACACTGGCGGCCGAGCTGCGGGTGCGCGAGCAGGCTGCACATTGGCATTTGCGGCTGGCAGAGGAGGAGGAGGAGGCAAGCCTTCATTCTTGATCTCATCCCACCACTCGCACTGCCGAGTAGTGTGGTTAGCAGGCCTCGACGGATGCTGCGTGTGGAAACTGCATGGACCATCCTTCATGTCGTTGAAGACAAACTTCCTTGGCTGCTCCGAGTTGCCGCTTCCCGACTGAGAAGCACGGAATGGTTTCTTGTTGCCCTGGCCCTGGTTCTGGTTCTGCCCGTAGGCTCCAGCAGGTTTTTGCCTTTGGCTACCCCCAGCTCCAACAGCCACTGCATTCACCTCTTCAGGGTCGTACCGAGTATCTATTCGGTCACCCCGGCGCTTGTTGCGGAACTCGTTGCGCTTGCTGTTGCTGAAGTTTCTTCTCGGCTCAGAGGAGTCCATCAGGGGCTGAGTAGGGTCACCGAGTGCGTACTGATCCGCAATCTTGATGGTCTCCGCCAGAGTGTTTGGCATCTCCCTTTGCAACCTCTGCCACAGCATACTGCCATGTCTGCAACCCTGCGCAAACCAAGTGATGGCCTAGGCCTCGTTCACACCTTCACAGGTGTTCCTCAGTGTGCTCCACCGAGTAAGGTACCCGCGGTCCGTCTCATCTTCTCGCTGCCTGCAAGCGGACAGCTGCTGTGGCCTATTCGGCCTCTTGTAAGTGCTTGTGAAGTTGCTGATGAAGGCGTCCGAGAAGTCCAGCCAGCAATTGATGCTGTTCTTGGGCAAGTTGTTGAGCCAAGTGCGAGCTGGACCCTCTAGCATCTGCGGGACATAGCGCACCGCCCATCTCCTGTTGCCGTTCGCGATATGAACCACGGTGACATAGTCATTGAGCCAATCTTCCGGCTTGGTGCTGCCTTTGTAGCTCTTGGTGCCCCTTGCGAGCTGGAAGTTCTTCACGGACGGCTCGTTCATGATGCGCGGGCCAAAGCACTCGGGGCCAGGAGGACCCATGTTCTCCAGCCGGGCTGACAAGCTGATCCGGTCCAGCTGATGCCTTGCATCTCCCGGCGCCAACACGCGCTCGCCAACACGGTCCAGAATATCATAGCCAGCCATCTCCATGGCCGAGTAGCCGTCATCGTATCTGTCCACCTGCACCGCTGCAGGCTGCTCCACCGGGTTGGCGACTGGCGCCACTGCGCGCGGCTGCTGCCTCTGCCGAGTATGCTGAGCAGCGGGACGCTGAGAAGGACCTGGGCGCGCTCCACCTCGGGCCTGGCTTTGAGCTTGATGGGCTTGGGATCCTGCTCTTGCAGCGTTGTGTTCCTGCCCGGGCTGCTGCGGCACAGCGAGCTGTTTCGCGGCAGCAGTCGGGTCGTACACCTGCATTTGCCTATCTCTGCCAGAACGTCCGCCGCGGCTCTTCTCGCGGCTGGGATGCGGAGATGAGGCCTGATCGTTAGATCTAGCCGCGTGCGAGTGCACCACTTGCGAGGCTCCAACACCCGGGTTGGCTTTCCGGAACTCCTCATTCTGCCTAGCAGCCTCCAACACCAACTCGTTGAGCCTTTCCTGCTGCCTAACGCGCGCGTCACCGTCGAGATGAGGTAACTCGGCGGCCACGGCCTCTGCAGCTCTAAGTGTCTTGGCGGGTGTGCTATACCTAGGCCTAGTGGAGGTGTTTGCGGTGGCGGACTGAGCGGGAGCCTCTACAACCGTTGCCATCTCGGCTCCTAGGTTACGCCGCGTGGCGCCTACTCTGCTAGCTCTCCTAGTGACTGGCGTGAAGCCGTGAGCCTTGTTGTACTCAAGCTGATCTAAGCTGAGCTCTAGCCTGATCTTGTCCAACTCCGCCTGCTCGGCGAGCAGCTCTTGGCGTTGCCGCTCGAGCTGCTCCTTCATGCTCAGGAGCTCGAGGTCGGTGGGAGGCGGCATGCCCGGACGCGCAGCAGACGCAGGGATAGTCGGGGTAGTGGAAAGCGGGAGGTTGCACTCCTTCTCGTAAGGCCGGTGAGTCCTGCCACCAACGCTCGGGCCAGCGAGGTCCTCAGCAACGACCGCAGCGCCAGGAGCACCCGTGCCGGCGTCCGCAGCCAAGCCAGCTACCATCACCTCCGCGACGTCCGCGGAGCTGCCCAGCGGCCTCCCGCGTGCGGCGACAACGGCAGGCAGATCCTCCGCGTCATGCACAAGCTCGGGATACGTGCAGTCGACGACGGTGGCGACGTAGACGAGGTGCGTGCCGAAGGAGATCACCGAGCCGCCCTCCGGCATGGCCCTGCCGCCGAAATCGCCGGCGTTGTCGGTGACAAAGTCGAAGGAGCCGAACCTATGGACAAGGCCACAGACCACGCGCTCCGCTGAAGAAAATCCCGTCCGAACAGAAACTCCAGCCAGCGCCGCTGGTTGCCCCACGGTGGGCGCCAACTGTCGTGGTGGTGTCACGGCAGATGCCATAGGATGGCTAAAGATGTGGGGACGAAGGACGTTGGAGGTGCTCGGGGAGGGATCACGCGACGAGTAGACGCGTGAGGTGAAGACCAAACACTGCAAACAACACGATCTACCCAGGTTCAGGGCCCTCGTGAGGAGGTAAAACCCCTACTCCTGCCTTTCTCTATGTATTCTGGTGTCTCACCGAGTAGCCAGTACAAATGTTCTTGCTACCGAGTAGCCACTCTTCTCTCTCCGGGTAGAATTAGGTCAAGAATCTCTACAGGTGCTATCGTAATGCTCCCTTGTGAACGTGCCTCGCCCAGGAGGCGGCTGGGCACCTTATATACCCGGTGCCCTGCCGGATACAGCCAAATACAAACAAGTGTCGACATTGTGTGCACACCGTCCTTCTTCCGAGTTCCCGCTGACAGCTTTGGCTTCTAAGCTTGTCCTGATGCAGAAAGTCGTTGGGCAAAACCAAGTAACCAGTCTGTTATCACTGTGCGAACACAGAGTAGGTCCCCCCTATCCTGCGACGCCCTGCTGACACACTGTCGCTGTCAGGCACGCCGTCCCCAGATGAACAGTGCTGTGAACAGTGCCAAGTACGGACCCGGGATACGCGGGATCCTGTGTCAGAACGGCTCCTTTGACTTCTGGCCCGAGTAGGTTCCCGCCAGTTTTACTCGGGCCAACTCTTCTACTCGAACAGATATATCTTGCTTGATATCTCCTTCTGGTCATCTTTTTGTGAGACCGAGTAGCAGTCGACCGGGTAGCAAGTACCGGGTAGGCGGCTACTCGACCAAACTTCTCTTCTGATTGTTGCCTTTACCACTTGCCTTTACCCTACTCGGGGGTAACCCCCCGACAACCCTTCATCATACACGAAGTCATCCCAGGCGGAGCCTACAGGCTGAAGAATCCATCGACTGGAGGAATCTATTCCAATCCTTGGAATATCGCACACCTCCGCAAATTTTATCCCTAGGTTTACTTATTATCACAACAAATAAGGCTATACTAGCCACTCCTGTATACCGAATACATGACTTCTCAGTCACAACAATAAAATACATGGTTTCTCAACCATATTTACTCGAAGATTATTTCTTCTTACATGCTAAATAGTTACAGGTACACACCCCATAAACACACGGGGACTACGCCTACAATTAAGCATCACAAGAAAATTTATACACACAAGGTTACACACCTTATAAACAGTTTTTACAAACTATACAGCATCACAGAATGTCCACATTCAACAATCAATCATGGCGATAAGCATTCTCAGTCGCCAACACTCTATCTACTTCCTCAGAGGTCAGTCGAATGATTTTCTCCACTGCAGGACGAACAACATCGTAATGCGGAGAAATATCATCGATTGGGCCATCTGGGAGCCTAGCTACGGAGTTAAAATTTACTTCAGGATGCCATATTCGGACAAAGGAGAGAGCCACCACCTCGCCGCAAGTCATCTGGTTGCGCACGCACTCGCGAATTTCTCCCTCTTGCCCGAAGAGCCCAAGGAGGTAACTCCAGTCTTCAGGACCCCTTTCAAGCGGGTAGAATGCAGCGTTCATCGCGACCAAGACCTCGTGAAAAGAACTCACGAGAAATTTTACCTGGGAGACACGGAACTTCAAAGTAGCTAACACAAAACCTCGGCTGCGATCAGACCAAAAATTATTCGCATGAGGCCTTGAGCTGCCAGCTTCTTGAAGAATGTGGTTTTCTACCCACTGTTTTTCCTCCCTATCATCCGGTTTAACAACTGAAGAAAAATATGCGTGATCAGATAAGGAAACAAGACAAAGAAGACCTGGGGGCTGTATTACTTACACAACAGTTCCCTAGCAAGGGAAGCCAGCTCGTCCATCACAAACTGTTCGCGTTCAGTCGCCAGTTTTTGCTTGGACTTCGCCACATTGGCTACACTGCGCAGAGCTTTAAGCTTGCGCTCACCTTCCTGGACTCTATCACGAAGACCCGCGTAGGTCCCAACAGCGGCGACAAGGGGTTTTACTAGAGTAGCACGTCCACCTGAAGATTCTGCGACAAACCGAGTAGCCTGGAAGAGTACAAGGAAAGAAGTAAGACGCCCTATTCGAAGTATCTCTAGTCGCACATTTGACGAGTGCTCGGGGGCTACTCCCATCGGGAGAGAATACACAAACTACAAGAAATAATTTCCAGACGAAAATTTCGATTAAAGACAATGAAAATACGGGAATACATCCCAAGGTTCATTACATTCAAGAGGGAAAAGAAAAACAAGACTACAGAGCTACAGTGGTGCTCCCGCTAGCGGCAGTCGCCCCTCCTTTGAGTCGAGCAAATAGCTCAGACAGCTTCCGAGCAAGGACGGCGGCTTGCTCGCCAAAACGAGAGAGTCGTACCTTTTTGCCCGTGGAGGGGTCGACTGGAAGAGCCTAGTAAGCTTCCTCCAAACCGTTGACTCCATGCGCCAGCGCGAACTGGATCGCAGTCTTTGCGCCAGACTCCGACTGGGCGACCGCGTAGGCATCCAAGAGATTGCTCTTCGAAAAGATCTTCAGCAAGTCGTCTAGCGCGGATGGAGGTGCAGCGTTGGCGAGGAATCGACCGTGCAGTTGCGTCAACACGTGAGTGGCATCGCCAATCAAGGAGCAAACTCCTTCGGCGTGCCTCTTGAGTTGAGCAAGAGTGTCGGTTAGCACGTCTACCCGCTGGATCCCAGGGATCTCCAGAGGAACATCCAGAAGACCTACAAAAGAAAAGAATGTCAAGACTTGGCAAGTTCAGGGGGATAAAAGATGAAATCGCGAGAGCCTAAATCACTTACCCGCGAGACGCTCAGCAAGGGGACGGAGGAACGTGACAAGGTCAGCATCGGCCTTATTGCCAGCATCCTCTTGATCCTTTAGAGCTTTCCGCGCATCCGCGAGTTGCCTTTCAAGATCCTCCGATCGCATGCGGGAGGCCTCCAGTTCTTGTCGGATAGCCGCCAGATCAGCCTCCTGAGTGGTTACCCGCTCAGAGAGACTGCCCTTCTCGGACTCCGAAAATTCGAGTCGAGCTGCATAGTGACACTTGTCAGAAATCAAGAATTGAGGAAAGAATAGGAACAATAGAAGATGATAAGACTTACTCTTAAGAAGCTCGTTCTCGGTGCGGAGTCGACTGCGGTCTGATCGAAGCGACTCACATTCCGACTCGGCAAGAACAACTCGGCGGCCAATCGCCGCAAGAGAGTCAACAAGCGACTACAAAAGTACAGAGGTAGAAGAATTAGAAGATATAAACTGGAGCCTGTACCTGATTGAATTCAATCGACTACAGCCTCGGGGGCTACTCCCATCGGGAGCACTGCCGTGCATCCAAAAAAATCAAGAAGAAGAAAAAGACAAGACTTTGAGCATGTAGCCGACCGCACGCGATCGACTACAGCCTCGGGGGCTACTCCCATCGGGGGCACTGTCGTGCACCCGATAAAAATATCATGACAAATGACAAAGTTTACCTGGCCCGTGGCGCGGGAGAGGGGATCTGAGCTGTCCGTCACCTCTTTCGAAGCTGAAGTCCTGGCGGCAAAACTAGGAGCTTCATGTTCCACAGTCGCTGCATTGGGGGCTGCGCTGGGAGAATTCTGGATGGTGCCAGCAGTGGGAGTCTCACCCGCAGCTCCTGCTCTATTCCTCTTTTCGGGAGGAATGGAAGAAGCGTACCTGCGAGGACTGATGGTTTGCAGACTGCAACAAATAAACATCAACATAGGTGCAAAGAAAAATGTTCGACTAAGAACGAGGAGAAGAACTTACTCATCGTCTTCATCTTCATCCAGCAAATCCGCGTTCCAAGCGGTTGCGATTACTGGGAATGAAGGGGAAGGGGCGAGTGAGCGAAGTGGAGTCGCGGAGATAGGAGCCTTCCCAGGCGATTCCTCCAAGGAGTTATCCTTGGAAGTAGCCTCGTTATCATCCACCCGACGACGCTTGTGGTGATGGAGGCCGCCATTCGAGTCCTCTGCACCATCCGAAGAATCGTGCTCGGAGCTTGAAGAAGCATCGGCGACACTGGTATCGGCTAAGCCGTCCAGGTGACTCGCCAATAACTCCGAGGCGTCCTCTCCCGCAACTGGCGGGTAGCAGTTCGCCACTGCTAGACTCTACAAAGAAGGCAGAAGAAGGCAAGAAAAAATTCAATCGACTAAAGCTCAGAGCAAGGAAGAAAATAATAGAAGACAAGAAGGGTAAACTAACTGCGGCTGGTGGAGGTCTCGAAGCGTCGAAGGCTTCGACTGTGCGGTCGGGGAACTTCTCTCCCACCTTCAGGCTAGTGATAGCCGCGATTTTCTTCTCGAGCTCAACGTTCGAAAGCTCCTCGCGGCTCACTCGGCTAGGATCCTCAGAGCCTTGGTATTCCCACATGGTGGAAGGCCTTTGCTGCAGAGGTTGGATCCTGCGCTTCAGAAAAATACTCGCCAGGTGCAGCCCGTTGAGCACAACTCCAGCAGTTTGATCCCGGAGAGCGGACACCCTTGCGAGTAGGGGTGTAACGACCTGAGTTTCTTCGGCTGACAGCTTGTGCGCCCAGGACTTCCGCCTCTTCAAAACAGCGAACGGGTGGAATTCTACGATCCCACCCGAGCTGTTGTCGATGACGTAAAACCATTTTTTCCGCCAGCCTTGGGTGGAGTCGATGAAGTGCATGCTAAAGTAGCTGCTCTCCAGTCGCGCTTGGATCCTGAAGCCACCCGTGCGTAGCGGCTCGCCAGGCTCGGAGTCTACCCGCGATTTCTCGCGGAAGATCCGAACTTTGAAGAGGGCCTTCCAGAGCGCCCAATGTGGGCGAATGCCAAGGAAGCATTCGCAGAACACGATGAAGCACGATATGTGCTGCACCGCGTTCGGAGGAAGATCGTGAAGCTGTATGCCATAGACATACAGCAACCCGACTAGGAAAGGATGGAGAGGGAAGGAGAGACCCCGAGACACGTGTTCCGCAAAGACCACGCGCTTGTTCTACTGCGGGTTTGGTACCTCTTCTTTCTTCCCGAGGCGCAGCCGCTTCTCAGCTTCCGCCGGCAGCAGCCCCTCCCGCTGCATCTCTTTGATGCTCTCCGCGGTGGTGTTGGGCGAACGCCAGCCGCCAGCACGGGGCGCAGGTTGCGCGGAGACTTCTCCAGATGCGGAAGTGGCAGCGCCACGTCTTTTGCCTCCAGCCATGGCTGACAGCGCGAGCTTGAGAACGAGGAGGAAGATGGGCGCGAGGAAGGAGATGGATTGAAGACGAAGGCTGGGAAAGTTTTACCGCAGCGCTAAGTCCCGTATTTATACACGGAGCGGATCAGTCCCAGCCATTCGATGCACTACGTGGCGCTTATCGCAGCCACCACGTGTAAAGATGAAACGAAGAGACGGTGAACGCTGTTCCGTGCCACGATCTTAACAGAAGATCGTGCGCATTTACTGCACGGTTCGCGTAAAAACCGGGAGCGACCTCTCGTTTCCCGGTCAAAAAGCTGACTAGGTGGGCCAGCCCATCTGCTACCACTCCGTCACGTCCCATCGGGAGGAGAAAAGTGCGCCATGACGTCATGGCACGCATCATCAAACTCAAGAATCTTCGAATGGAAAATTCAAACACGAAAACAACTTCATACGAAACTCCTTCGAATAAAGGCAATCCTTTTGTGAACAAATCATGGAGCAAGACCTCTTTAAACAAGAGAGAAATACCCTATACACGAAAACTCTTTCGTATGGGCACGACCTTCCAAACATGAAAACTCTTTCATATGGGCATAACTTTCCTCAGCACGAAAATTCTTTCGTATGAAACTCAAACAACCACTCGGGTAGGCAGAATCTACCTCTTTTCACACATGATATTTTTACATCATAAAAACCTGGATTGTTCAGCCGACTAGGCACATCCGGATGCCATATTCTTCGAATATGAAGGTAAGACCCAAAAAGATCTCTCTTAAGGGCCTGGAATCGCACTCGAAAGCTGCGTCCTCCGGTATGATTCTGTGTCAACAACACGAAGAAAAATCCTAGCGGACGCGCCGAGTACCCCCATAGGTTAAGTTCGAGTCGATAAGTCCACAACGGCCCAGTCGCAACAATCACCTTATCGGGTTCGAGTCGGAGGTCTCGAATCTGTGTAGGCCAGGAATGTTTTTGCCCTAGTCGCAATTAATTGGCCCTGATCTCTCGGGAGAGCCAAGCTACTGTGCCACATCCTTCTGCGATAAAAGCCGCAAAAACAGGCACCTATGTTGCTCGATACTCGAGCATGAAGACTCGTTGCACAGGGAACACACCCTTTAAACAGGAAACAACCAAGCTGGTTATCCATAAGAAAGGAAGACCAAGAAAGGTTTGACCGTCTACTCGACTGGAAAAATCCCACTCGAGCAAACGCACGGGGGCTACTGACGAAGATATGGATCCTGGACCCTGCGAATAAGGACACCCCCTCTCAGGCCCAAGGTTAAAGGCCCAAGAAGAGGAGCCCTTGGAATACTCCAGAAGGCCCATGTGAAGCCCACCCGCACTAACTTGCGGGTTAAGCTAGGAAACATGTAACCGACCTAGTTAGAGTTCGAGTCCTCTCCGGGTAGGATTCGAGACCTGGCCATATATAAGGCCAGGAGAGCCCCCCCGGAAAAGGACCAAGCAACACCTCACCATCGAAACCTTGAACTCGAGACCTTACTCTCGATTCGAGTGCCACCATTGTAACCGATCTTTCCATCAATACAGATCGACAAGAGGCAGGAGTAAGGGTTTTACCTCTACAAGGGCCCCGAACCTGGGTAAATCTCGCCCCCTGTCTAGCCGACGATTCCACCAGCGCTCATGAATTCTCCTAGTCGAAACCCGATAGGGTCACCTAAGGGATTTGTAGAGTCAGAGATTCGACAAAGGCCAGGCCCGCACAAGCAAAGAAGAATGTTGGTACGAGTGGTATTGTCATTAGGGACAACACTACTCGTAGCAACTCCGCAGGAACTAACAACCCACACCATTTCTTATTTGTTGATTATTATGGTGTTGTGCAAGATAAATATGTTGTTACTATTGAGAGTTTCATTCATTACTCTATTTGGGTTCCAAAGACCCATGTTTCTAACATTAGAGGACCCTCCACGGGTCCTAACTCAAGTTAATGATTTCTTGTAGGACTATGCTTCTGGTGGTTGAAATGGATACTTGATAGTGGTGTACAAGTCATATGACCGGAAGGAAGGCTATTATGACGGAGTTGAAACAAATATAAATCAAGCAACTGTCACTTATGGAGATAAGTCAAAATCTGAGGTAGATGGTTTCGGCAAGGTGGTTGTTACTCCTAATATCACCCTTGAAAATGTCATGCTTGTCGAATCCCTTGGTTTCAATTTGATTTCAGTTCGTGCTTTAGGGAAGATGGGTTTCTCCGTCTTATTTGATCCTAACAAGGTGGTCATTATGTGGAGCAATTCTCTCGATGTTTCTTACGTTGGGCATGTCGAAAATGAGTTGTGTGTGGTAGACTTTTCGAAGTCAGCCAACTCTCAAATGATGTGTCTCTTCAATAAGGCCGGCGTGGGGTGGTTATGGCATCACCGCTTATCCCATGTCAACATGAGAACTTTGCAAAGTCTTCACAAAGGTGGCCACATCCTCGGACTAAAAGAGAATGTTTCCTTTGCCAAAGATCGTGTGTGTAGGGCTTGTGTTGAAAGCAAGATGCATGATGCCTCCCATAAAAGCAAGACAATTATTTCATCAAAGAGGATCTTGGAGCTTCTCCATGTTAGTATTTTTGGTGTCGTGCCCGAGGCAAGTATTGGAGGCAAGAATGTAGCGTTCCCACATTTAAATAATGTAAGAACATCTGTGTTAGTGTGCTAGTCCCTGGATAAATTTCTAGCACCACAGTACAAAATGAAATATCATGCAAATGCATCAAATTCTATTACATTGCATGATCCAGTCTTTACAAAATAGTATTACAACTTGCATAGTCTTAGAAGACTAGCAGAAAACAAAGAAATACATCGAAAAGCATAGTACAACATTGAGCCCATCTTCTTCATGTGCCACAGGCAAAACATGTTGGCGATAGTCTCGAGATTCTAAACGAAATCCTCACTCGTCTTCAGAATCATCTACAGGATGGAATATGCGGCCACAAGGGGTCAGTACAATTTAATGTATTGGCAAGTAACACTATGGTGGATATAAATGGCAAGACTAATACTACATGCTTATTTAGCTGAGTGGAGTTTTGGCTAAGTTTGCATAAAGCTAGTTTTCTCCTATCTCTTTTGTAAAACAAACTTTTCTTTCCAAAGGGTGGCATCATTGGACTAAGATCCAAGCACCACAACTACTGTTCACTTGGTCAAATTTTACTTATTGAAAATGGTGATGTGATTCTTCCGTCCATCCTTGTCCAGCTGCTCATAGTTGTCCATAACCGGGGACACGGCTAAGATCTTAGTTTGTTGACTCTACAGAGTTTGTGCACTTTCACCTTCAGACTCAATTCAACCCCAAACATCCTATACACCCTGAGTGCATTAAGGAAAGGAGAAGAATCAAGACGAGATCTTTCAGAAGCAAGAATTCAACCCAATGGCAAGACCCGTTCCACCTATAATTATGCTACATCTGCTTGTCAAGCCCAGGCTGAACCCTCACAACTTAGTTGATCAAGACAGAGCCCATATGACTGAAGGCTGCACTGGAAGCAAATCTAAACTTGGGGAACATCATAATCACTTTGTTCCTAGGTGGCATTCCTTCAAGTGAACTCCCCTCAGAAAGACACTCAACTATCAACAACCCCGCATTACCAATCCACCTAGGTGGTTAATTGAAGTTGTTACTTAGAATTTTCCACAACATCAAGTAAAACAATTTTTGTAGCAAGGCTAAGCATCCACTAAGTACCAAGTCTTCAAAAGTAACAATGTATAAGGATGGCTACACACTACTAGGATATAGCATATCATAATGTAACTTAGTAAAATTTCCTATCATGCATACTACTCAAAATCAACTAATGCATATAGAAAATAATGGGTAGTTGAATGGTGTGTTACTTTCCTTGTTGAAGTTGGTGAAGAAATCACACTCTCTTCACAAAAGGTCGTTGCTCTCCATACAATCTATACAATGAAAACACAATAACAAAATAAACAAACATTCTACCAAACAAACATACAAGTGAAGAAAACATACAAAGCAACAATCATGGCAAAAGGAGTTTAACCAAGTTGGCTAAGATAAGGTCAAGGTTTGAGTTTGAAAGATTGATTCTTTCTTGGTTCCATACTTGTTAAGGGATTTCGAAGAGTTCACTAAGAATGGTCAAGATTGAGTTTATAGAAAACTAACTTTGTTATAACCATACTTGTCGAGTTCCAAGAGTTCACCAAGGTGATCTCACTATTTCAACTAAAGTAACACATAACAAAGTGTAACACTTAGTTGTTTTCATCAAAACATTTGAGTACTCTAAGTTAGTCTTTTCATTTTGGGTTAAGGTAGGTCTAGGTTCAACTAACTTCATAACCATAGAGGTAACAAGATAATTTCTTCGGATTTTCCCATTTGGGTCAATGGTTGGACAAAAACAACTTGTTAATCTTCAACTTGTGTAGATTGCTCCAAGTCTTCACATGCTTGTCTTCTTGAAGATCATCTTCATGCTTCATTTGTAGTGTTGTTCCTTGGATGGATTCTTCTCTTGGTCTTAATAAATTCTTCCTGGCCTTCTCAATAGTTGGTCCAAGGTGAGATGGGCACAAAATACTACTAAGTCAATTGGGAAAGAAAAAAATAAGAAGAAAGATAGAAAGAGAGAGGGAGATGTTTTCTTCTGAATTTCTTTACACTTGTACTTCCTTGAGTTGCTTCTAGTTGTGGAGTCTAAGTCTTTCCTTCAAAATTTATTCATTGATCTTCCTTGTAGCTCTTCATGTTTCCACCGAGTTGAAAATGAAGTTTCCTTCTTGTGCTTGAGTCTTGATCTCCATTTTACTAAGTTGATGAATTCTTGAAGCAGGAATGGGGAGTGGAGAAGTAGATAGAAAACTATGGTACTAGTTTTTGTAGGTTCACTAGTTGGCTAAGTATATGATTGAATCTCACTAAGGACTTAGACTTGGTCTTGGCTCCAAATAGCCATAACAACGAGGATCAAGAGATGGAAGCAAATTCAAAGGCATGGTGAAAATGGATGTATCACTAAGTTGGGTTTTTGGTCAAAATCACATGGTCATGGTCCAAGGGTATCCAAAATGGTTGGGAAAATATATCTCTGGTTCAAGGTTACCAAATGGAACAAATTTGCAAAAGAAACTATATTCTAATTATTTATAGAATTAAACCTATGTAAAAAATACTCAATTATATCACTTAATTCTAAATTCCAATTTAACTTGTTCAAAAATTATTTTGGGACAGAGGTTATTAAAGTACACATCCTAAGGTTTCCAAAACTATTATATTTTTGCAATTTTTGGAATTGTAGAATTTGAATTATACCAAAATTTATCAAACAAGCATATTTAAATTTGAACCAATTTAAGTTTGTCAAATTTGAATTTGAACAGTGCCAAAAGATTCTACAGATCCATAGGATTTCAAAAAGTCAAAGTTTGCTAAATTTGGCTAAGTGGATCAAAAGTTATGATGTTTCTAATAACCGGGTGCTTTTCTGCAAAATGTCATTGTATTTTTATTCGGAAATAAATATCCAGAGACAGTTGGGCTCAAATAGGCTATTTACCATGCAGGGTGATGGATAGGAATTGGGCTTGGGCCATTTACGCACTGCGCTGAGCGATGTATAAAAATATAACACGTTGGCTGCCTTGGCGAGCTCTGATTGGCTGATACCCCTACGGTAAGTGTACTAATCGTGGCCTACCATTGTAGATCTAACGGACAGGGACGAAAGGGAGCTCACCGGGCGGCGGGATTTCGCCGACGGTGCTGCGGCACCGACGTGGACGACTTCGATGCTCCGGTGGTCCTCCGGGCTCGGGGAGTTGGCGACGGGAAGCACCTCGACGCGGTGATGCAGATGGTGGCTGCTATGTGCCTCCTCGCTTCCGGGAGCAGTGGCGCGATGCGGATGGAGGTTCGGTGGCGCCGGAGAGATGTAGACGAGCTCGTCGTCTTCGTTTTTCTACGCAAAAGAAATAGCCCGAGGGCGTGAGGGGATGCGCAGGGTTGAGGGGAAGGGAACGGAGGTGGTCATGTGCTCGGGGACCAACTACACTCACCGGAAATGAGGAACAATGGCGGCGGGCAGAGATAACTCTCGCGAGATATTGTGGTCCAATGGTTGCGGTATCACGCAAGGAAGCAAGGGGGAAATGAAGAGGGAAGGCTAGGCTTTTAAGGGGAAGAAACGGGGGGAGTTAAGATGGCCTTAATCGGAAGAAATCAACGGGAAAAAATTCGGGAAGAAACATATGCGTTTCTTTTCTGAACGTTGAAGACGATGCTGACGTCAGCTCTCTTTTTTCCCTGTTTTCTTATTTATTTTATATCTTCTGTTTAAATAATCCAAATAACATGAAACAAATTTCTAAATTCTTAAAATTTCAAATACTTTCCAACAGTACCATTTTTGTAAACTTTTCAACATATTTTATTTTTGAATTTTGAAAATTTGAATAATTCCTTAATAGTTGCTTAATGTGATTTTCAAATTAGAAAATTATAAAATATAGTTATTGGTCAAATAAAATTTCAGTGACATTCTAAATGTTGAAAATGTATTTTTGAAAGTCATTTCGTCTTGTTTTCACAATTTTATATTTTGAAATAGGGGTACACCCTAATAGCAACCTATGTTATTTTTATAATAGAGAAAATTTATAGTGGGTAATTAGGAAGATAGAAAATTGATACTTAACCATTTGAAAACATGTTTATTACAAGTCCTTTTCTTAAAAGGAAATTTGTGAAAGCCATTTTGTTACTGGGTCATTAGTTGAAAATGATATGGTTGATTTTTGTCTTTGAATATTTTCAATAACTAATTAGTTGGAGAAATAAATATCATCAATTACTAGGGGTTGAAGAAACATTTGGAAAACATATAGCTAGTAAAACAATTTTACATTATTAAGGTTTTATAAGACAATAATTTGGTCACAAAACTATTTCAAGTTCAATTAAAATATTTAAAGATGGTGAAAACGAAACTTAGGGTTTTTAGAAAACAGAGGCATTTGGGTTATCAATTTCAATAGCATTGGAAAAACAATTAATGTTTACTTTGTGTTTGAGTTTTATTTGGTTTTTGATAGCTTGCATTAGTAGAAAACAAAAAGTTTTAAATTTTTGTGATTTTTGCACTTTCCAAATATCAGGGATGTTACAAAGAAGTATTGTTTGCTAATCGTGGATGTCTATTCAAGATACACTTGGGTCTATTTATTCAAGTTGAAGAATGAGACTCAACAAACCGTCATCGACTTCTCCAATCAAGTGCAACATCAACACAATCTTCCTATCTTGGCTATTCGAAGTGATAATGGCTCCAAGTTAAAGAACTACACCCTTAATGAGTTCCTTAGTGAAGAGGGTATTCGTCATCAATATTCCCCTGCATATACCCCCTCAATAAAATGGTGAAGCCGAGAGGAAGAACCAGACACTCTTGGATATGGTTAGGACCATGTTGGCGAAGTTTAACTCTCCCCAATATCTTTAGGCCGAAGCAATCTCCACCGCTTTTCATTCATCTAACTTGATCTACATGCGCAAGGGCTTAATGAAGACTCCATATGAGATTCTCACCAGCAACAAACCCAACATCTCCTACTTCTGTGTCTTTGATTGTAAGTGTTTCTATTTGATCAAAGGTGCTCGTTTGTCTAAATTACAAGCTAAAACTATTGAGGGTACATTGGTTGGTTATGGTCCCGAATCCAACACTTATAGAGTCTTTGACAAAGCCTCACGGATTGTCATTGAATCTAGTAGTGTGGTGCTTGAAGAAAATGATGACTCCCAAGTTGGGAATTTTGTGTTTCCGATGTAGATGTTGAAATTCCTCAAGAAGACATATGAAGAATGGGCGTGATATTTTTCCTCCCCATTGAGGGATACCTTATGGCGACTCGAGGAGGACTATGCTCTACTCAAGTGGAGCGCTCCTCTACATTGGAAGATCATTCCAAGTGAGCAAGTGATGCTCCAACCCAAGAACAATTTCAAGACCCTCCTATTGTTGACCAAGTTTCTACGCAAGAACCAAGCACTCATATCATTCATGCTAGCCAAGGTCAAGGCCAAGATCAACGTTCTTCATCTTCTTCTCCTTCTGTTGAAGAAAGTCAAGATGATGATCAAGGACAACATTCCGGTCAAGACGGGGAACCAAATGATCAAGTGATTCCTCCTTGCAATAATGAGGAGATCGAAGGCCTTCGTGCTAAAAGGATTGCTAGAGCCTTGAAGAAAATTGATGCCTCCTGCTGATAAGGTGTTAAGTGGTGTGCAAAACAAGAGGTCCAGAAGAGCCCAATTGGCAAGCTTTAGTGAGCATAGAGTTCACAAATCCATGGTGGAAACAAAGAAAGTGTTTGAGGATCTTGAAGATTCGGATTGGATGGAAGCTATGCATGATGAGCTCAATAGCTTTGAGCGCAATAAAGTTTGGAAGCTAGTTGAGAAGCCAAAAGATTGCCACAATGTTATTGGCACCAAGTGGATATTCAAGAACAAGCAAGATGAGCATGGTATTGTTGTCAGGAACAAGGCAAGATTGGAGGATCAAGGCTACACTCAAGTGGAAGGCATTGACTTTCATGAAACCTATGCTCCCGTGGCTCGTCATGAGTCCATCCGTATCCTCCTTGCATATGCATTTTGCATAACTTTAAATTGCAACAAATGGATGTCAAAAACGCTTTTCTAAATGGTCCATTGAAAGAGGAGGTATATGTTAAGAAACCCCCAGGGTTCGAGAACCCCAACTTCCCTAACTATGTATACAAGATCTCTAAGGCACTCTATGGACTTAAACAAGCTCCACGTGTGTGGTATGAGAACCATAGAGAGTTATTGCAAGACTGTGGGTTCGAGGTTGGGAAAATCGACCCCTACCTTTTCACAAAGAGGGTAAAACGAGATATTTTCATATGCCAACTCTACATGGATGATATTATCTTTGTCTCAACTAAAAAAGCTTTCAATGATGAGTTCTCAACGCTTATGACTGACAAGTTTGAGATGTCTATGATGGGAGAGCTCAAATTCTTCCTTAGCTTTGAGATCAAGCAATTGGCTTGTGTGACTTTCATTTCTCAAGCCAAGTATACCCAAGACATGCTCAAGAGGTTCAACTTCCAAGGTGCTAAAGAGAAGGTCTCTGATACGTCCAAAACGTATCTATAATTTTTTATGGTTTCATGCTACTTTTATGCTTTTGATAATTATTTTTATATTAAGTTTATGATTTATTTGGACTAACCTACTAATAGTTGCAAAAGTGCACAATGTTCTTGTTTTACACTTTGATGTGTAGGAATTATCAAAAATAGAAGAGGAAACCTTGTTGGAGTTGAATTGGGACTTTCCTGAAATTTGTCTGAAAACTCTTTTTAAAGATTGCCACGTCACGGGTTGAAGACGGCGTCAAACGGAAATCTCACATAAGAAAAAATTGTGGGTAATTTTGCAACAAACATTCTTGATTTAAATTGGCCTAATTCCAAGTCCGGACAGCTGAGATACACTCGATTTACTGTAACCCTAGATGGGATGAAGGAAATCCGTGAGACTATATAAAGGGAGGAAACATAGGTCATGGGAGACACCCTAGACCACGAATTTCCATCCACCAAAGCCACGTTTTAGCCTCCACCATGGATCCCATCTCCATGGGGGAGGGCTCCCAAGACCATGAAGGAAGAGGGCTAAGGGGCGGCGCTCCCCCCGTGTTGTCCTCTCAACGGTCTTCACCGCCATCTCCATCGCCAATTCCTTCTTGTATACAGTGGTTCATCCTCCCACACACCTCTATACCGCCCTATGTAAACATTTTGTTTTACGTTATAAATTATTTGCAGATGATCTATTGTATCTATGTCATGTTTGTGTAGACCCCTTTTGTCATATGATTGATTGTTGAATCTCTATGGATGGTTTGAGCTATATATTGATTTTTTTACAGTCCTATGGTGCCATCATATGTTTATGCGCGCATGGATCACATCATAGGGTTTGTAGTATGTGGAGAAAGCTAGAGGGAGGGATGCTTGAGTGACGGAAACATGAGCCCCAATCTAGTGATTAAAGAATATGTAGAGGACCTTTTGATCTTAATGCTATGGTTGGGTATTTTTACCTTAATGTATCTTCTAGTAGTTACGGATGTTTGCTAGAGTTCCAATCATAAGTACTTGCAATCATTGGATAGTGAGATCTTGTTAGCTTTGCCTCTCCCACATAAAAGAGGAATATCAACATTGTATTTGACTATTTGATCATGGACAAATCCATCACAATTACCACCACTTTTCCACACTCATGGTATTGTTACTTTATAGTTACCTAGTATACTTTATTTCTGCAGCAACTAACTTTACTTTCATGTATTTATTATCCTGCAAAACTATCTTGTTTACCCATATTGTTGCTCTAGTATTATTTCCTAGATAAAGTAAACGTTTAGTGTGCGTAGAGTTGTATCAATGGTTGATAGAACTTGAAAGAACATTTATCCTACCTTTAGCTCCTCGTTTGGTTCAACACTCCTACTTATCGAAAAGGCTAGACACGATCCCCTATACTTGTGGGATATGAGTCTCTCCAATGCAAGTCAAATGTCATCTCAAGCGCAATCCGGATGGTAAAGATGTGGACCAAAAGTTGTACCGTTCTATGATTGGTTCTTTGCTTTACCTTTGTGCATCTAGGCCCGATATTGTGTTGAGTGTAGGAGTGTGTGCAAGGTATCAAGAGGTTCCTAAGGAAAGTCACTTGGTGGCGGTCCATAGGATCTTTCGGTATTTGGTTCATACCTCAAGATTTGGTTTGTGGTACCCAAAGGGGGCACAATTTTCTCTCAAGGGGTTCACGGACTCGGATTGGGCCGGTGATCAAGATGATAGGAAATCAACTTCTGGGGCTTTCCAATTCCTTGGTACGTCCTTGGTGAGTTGGTCTTCTAAGAAGAAAAATTGTATATCTCTCTCCACCGCCGAAGCCGAGTATGTGGCAGCCGCTAGTGCTTGCACCCAATTCCTATGGATGAGAAAAACCCTCAAAGTGTATGATGTTCACTTGGACAAAGTGCCAATATTGTGTGACAATGAGAGTGCCATCAAGATCACCTACAACCCCGTGCAACACACAAGGACGAAGCATATTGAGATTCGTCATCATTTCATCCGGGATCATGTGGCAAGAGGTGATATTGAGCTAGCCTATGTACCAACCAAGGATAATCTCGCGGACATATTCACGAAGCCTCTAGATGATTCAAGATTCATGTTTATGAGGAAGAGCTAAATATCATTGATTCAAGGAGCTTGACTTGAGGATTTTGCACACACACCTATAGTTAACTATGTGTTTGGGTTTAGGTACATGCATGGACATAGGGGGAGTGTTATCCTAACACATTGGGTTCTCCCTTCCCCCATTATGAAGAAAAAAAAATCATTGGTATCTCTCTATTTCTAATGTTGAATTGCGAGCTTAAATGTTGATAATTGGCAATGCACCCAAGATATATCTTCGCAGTGTCATACCATAATCTCTTACATGGTGGCTTAGGCCACCAACCTCTTCTCTTGGAGAGTTGGTTCTTATTTGGTTGTTATTTGGATCTTATTGTTTTTCTTTTGAGTTGGTTGGAATTTCATGGAAAACATAATCAATCTTGGTTTTTAATCGATTGGATCTTGCAAGTTTTGAGTGTGAAGTACCATTCTAGTTTGATTTTCTTATCCCAAGCCAAAAAAATCCCTAAAATCCAATGTTTCATAGCCACATGTATGTACCTAAACAATTTCTGGGATTTTTGGAAAGTTGGGGCCGGAGACTCCGGTGTACAACGCCGGAGACTCTGGTCTGGCCGAAGTCTTTGCTCTAAGCACGGAATCTCCAGTACACCGGAAAGTCTGGGGCTTAGGCCAGAGACTCCGACATGGCGGTTTCCCTAGAGTTAAAAGGGGATCGGTGTGGGGGGTTGCTCACAATCCCTCATCCACCCCAACCCCAAAAAACACTTGCGCCGCCGCCGCCTCTCCAAGACCCCCTCTAGCCGCTCCTTGCCGCCGGAATCCGCCTCCGCCGACCTCCTCCACTCCTCCTCGAGGGGAAATCTTCTCCCCCACTTGGATCTCCACCATGTCGGACCAGGGTACCCCATCCTCCTCATCTCTCTCTCCCTCTAGGGTTTTACCTAGACGTGATTTTTTTTTAGATGTAGTCCCTGTTCCTCGTGGTAGAACTATTTTTGGCGAATATTGTCCTTCCTAGAAACCATCTAGAGATAGTTAGTAGAAAGTTCTTGAATCTGCATCAAAGTCTTTGACGCAGGGGTGGATACTTCGGTCTTCTGGACCGGAGACTCCGCTCCTGAGGCCGAAGACTCCGGTGCAGAATCTCCAATTTGATGCTAAACATCTCCAGATAGTTTTTCCACTTGTTTCTCGGGCATGCATGCTTACCTTTTTGCTATCTTTCCTATTGTTTGGTTGTTTTCAGGGAAAAGGACCAAGGCCTCCTCCTCCAACCCCAACCAGGCACCGAGAAAGCAACGTCCTTATCGTGCTCATGCACGGAACTATCCAGTCACCAATCCAGAGACCGGGACTCAGATTCAGAGAAGGGCTTTGAGGCAAGAACAGGAAAGGTAAGAGGCTATTGCTGAGAACCAAAGGCAAGAAATGGAGAAAAACTCGCATTTTGATTGGATTACCACTTTGAAGGGCACGAGCAAGAGTGAGTTTAGGGTAATGAGGGTGTAGTCGTTCTTCACCATGGCTCGCACATCTCAAAACCCTAACTATTGGAGGAAGGAACATGAGCTCATTTAGAAAAAGATCTATAACACGTTGAGTCATCTAGTTTGTGGGAAAAAGGTTCTCAACTTAGACGCTCTGGGCAACAAGGAGTACTTCGAGGAAGCTCTTTGGGTGACAAACAAGCTCAGTATCGAGAGGCTTGTTGGCATTCAACATAATTACAATGTCAATGATGTTCAACAGTTCTTTTCCACTGTTACCTTTGAAGAGGATGAGAACATATCTTTGACATGGATGACTGGTCCTCTCAACTGCGAGTCTTCCATTTTGAGGATCTCTGATCTTCTAGGCTATCCCCTCCATGGTGGCAATTTGGGTAAGAGGATACATGTTCACGGTGTTGCATAAAACAAGAGAAAGTTGGCTCCTCATTATGAAAAATTGGCAAGTGTGGTCACCAACAAGGATTTGAAGCATGTATACAATATCCTCCTTCATCTCTTCTGGTGCAACATTGCTCCTCGGGTTGGTAATGTGGATGCTATTCGTGGTGGTTTGGTGAACCTTCTTCACCATGCCTTCAAGTTCCACCGTGCTGGAGAAGACTGTGAGGGATTTGGGATTGATGTCATGGATTTCATGAAAGAAGAGATCTAGCATGCCATGACTGAGCCGAAGAAGGTGCCAGTGTATGCTCTTTATGTGATGAAGCTCATCCTTGATCAGGTTCCTGTACTGGTGACTAAGACTATTCACAAGGCTGGTTCTCTTCAGGTTCTTTCAGTTCACCTTCACGGTCATGATGACGAGGATGAGGACCTCTCTATGTTTGAGGCTGATGCCCCGAGGACTAGGAGGAAGAATGTTGACCCTCCTACTTGTCTTCATGGCAAGGAAGAGGTTCAAGCTGAGCACAAGAAGCTCACATGGTTCCAGCGCAACATACTTTGCATGACTATTGTTGTCCACAAGAACCATGAGGATTACAAGGAAAGGAGGGAGTTAAAGAAGATGATCAAGGGTCTTCAGGACCATGTTGGCATAGTGTGCACCCGTCCTCTTGAGCATGTCACTGAGTCTCAAACTGTGTCTTACAATGAGTGGAAGACCTCCTCGTTTCCTTGGGGTGATTTTGATGAGGTCACTTCAGCTCCATCCTCGTCTAGAAACTGTGGGAAGGCTCCTATGACCGAAGAAGAAGAGAATGCTGAAGATGAAGAGGAGTATCAGTCTGGTGATGATGATGAGGATGACCAAGGTGGTGATAAGGACGAGGACTCTGAGGAGGAGGAGGATGTTTGATCCTTTGGGCTGCGTGTAGTTTCTCTTTTCTCCTTTTTTGGTGTCTTGATGCCAAAGGAGGATAAGTTGCTATCTAGACTTCTCAGGGATTTGCAAAGGTTGCTCGGAGCACAAGCTTTTGAACTTGATTTTCTTTTTATAGCTTGTGTCTCCCTTTATCTTATTTTCATTTGAATTGCTCTCTTACTGAACCTTACGTTTGTGTATGGTGAGACTATGTGTGTGAATATACCTATGGTTGTGCTAATACTTTCATGCTTTACTTGTCTTACCTTTATATATGCAATTATATTGTTCGGTATATTATTGCTTATGTAAGTTTGTAAAACTTAGGGGACTTTAGAACCTTGTTGATTGTTTTCCATTGGTGCACACATCAAGGGGGAGCCCATCTACTTTTTACAAAACTATGTCTAGCAACGGTTATCATTGTAAATACTTGTGTTGTCATCAAGCACCAAAAAGGGGGAGATTGAAAGCGGAAATCCGCCTAAATCTTGTTTTGTGTGTTTGTTAACAACACTAGTATTATTTTAATGTGTGTTTATGTGCAGGGTTAAATGATAATTTTATTAATGGAGGTGAGTTCTCCAAAAAGATCAAACATAACTACAAGAGCTGGAGTTGCTGGGATCTATTTCCAGGCCGGAGTCTCCGGGGCCCTAGACCGGAGTCTCCGGATTCAGGATTTTCAGCAAAGAAGACCAAGTGGTGTCTCCCGAGTATCCGGCCCACACCGGAATCTCCGGTGTTCACGGGCCGGTGTCTCCAGACTCAGTGCATTTTCCCAGCGCTTGAAGGAAATGGTGACAGCCTCTGAACTCTAGCGAGACTTTAGGCCCGGAGTCTCCGGCCTGGTGGAACGGAGTTTCCGCCCTTGAAGATCTCCCAGCGTGAAGTCAATAGTGGTGTCACCCACTGCATAGGGTCCGAAGAGTGCCCGGAGTCTCCGGTGTACTGCAAAGTCTCCGTCCCTCCAGATTGTTGTCGGAGTCTTTGGTGGGCCAGAGTCTCCGGTGTGACTTTTGGAGGAAAGCCTTAAACGACTAGATTTTGGGGTGTGGGTATAAATACCCCCTCCCCTTCTTCTTCCTCCAGCTAGCTCGTCCAGAATTGAATGCCACGTCAATTGAACTCACCCAAGCTAGATCTCCCAATCCCTCCACCCAAACTTGGTGATCTTCAGAGGATTGAAGGAGAAGGCCCCGATTTACATCTTCACCAACTGGTTTTCCATTCCGCCCTTTTTCTTGAGGGATTCGAGTCAAGGTTTCTTTGCGTAAAACCTAGACTCCATTGCTACTCTCTTGGTGATTGTTGGCGATTCTTAGGAGCCCCCAATTTGTTTGTGGGTGTGTGCCTCAAGCTCATTGTAAAGGACTTGATTTCCGCCTCAAAGGGAATCAATAGTGGAAGGTGAACTAGGCCTTTGTGGCGAGGTTCATCGGAGAATATGGTGAGGCCTTCGTGGTGAAACTCACACCCCTCCAACGAGATGTACTCCCCTCAAAAGAAGGAACTCGGGATAACGTCCTTGCCTTCGCGTAGTTCCGTTATCGATTACCTCGTTCCCTCTCATTTACTTTGTGTTTGTATCTTGTTTATTGTTGTTCTTGTCATATAGGTAAATTCACCATAGTTGCATATCTAGAGAATTTACCTTTGCGTCAAGGCTTAATTTGAAGAAAAAGTAAAATTGGTTGTAGCACCTATTCACTCCCGCTCTAGGTGCCCATACTATCCGTTCAACTAGTCCAGTGATTGTTGCTAGTAGTGTCGAGACAGCATAGTAAGGTTCATGGACGGGGTGCCATAACCCTACTGGTAGAACCGCGGGGGGGGGGGGGCATGGAAGAATTGTAAACGAGAACACGGGGTTTACCCAGGTTCGGTACGTCGCAACTAGCCGGCGTTCCTACTCCTGCAATCTTACTAAAATTAGGGCTGAAGCCTAAAGTATACATAGTACAATTGTGAGTATGGTTTCGCTAACTCGGCGAGGATGAACTTCCTTGCGAGTTGGCTTCTAGCTAACTTGTGAACTTGCTGTTTTCCTTGCTCCCATCCGGCTTTATATAGATAACCGGACTAGGTCTTACAATAAGGAAACCTATAAGACTACGGAAAGTATCTAACTTGGAAAGTAAGGAATCCGACTTCTCCTCCAAGTCGCACCACGTTGGGCCGTGGTCTGGGTTGTTCTAGAATCTGGCTTCCTGCGAGTCAGCTTACTGGGCCGCCCAATGGACTCCGTTCCATTGCCTGTGGGCCATCCTGGTAATCCGGCCTTTGGCCAATGCCGGATATACCCCTAATTGGCATACATCCGACAGTAGCCCCCAAGAAGAATTAAGACTTCATTTCGCCTTCCCTCGTGGATTTGTATTCTCTTCACAAATGTCGGAGTTTTATATTGATTCTTGTTTCAACAAAAATCTTTAATGCCAAACTCGGATTTACCGAAATCCGGCAAATCTTCCACGAATCTTCGCGGAGAAGGAAACCATGATGCAAGCGGTGTAATCTTTCCTATGTCACAAACGTCTGGGTTCAGTCAAAAGCCTGAACCCATATCTCTGACAGATTCTCGCGAGAAACGAGGAGATAGCAATTATCACCTCGTCCCCTCGTTTCCCGGATTTCCCGGCGATACACGCGTCAATCATCGAACGGCTAAAAGAGACGTTAGAACTAATCTTAACATAAACTTGGCTATAAATAGCCGCCTCATGGCCTTCGGTTCTCCTTCCGCACCATCTTCCTCCTCGAGCGCCCAGAGCACTGAATCACTCCCAGCTTCGAGCGAAAGGAAAAAGAGAACGAAATCGAGTCTCGAGCCTCACCGGAGTCTTACCATCGGTGGTTTTTGCTCTCTCACACGGTTGCGCTGCCCAAAATGGCCACCGGAAGCCCTGCACGTGCATCCGAAATCGCCGCCAACATCGACGCCGCCATAGAGGACATCATCCAAGACATCAACCCTGCCACCAGAACTCCTCCGAGCTCTTCCACAACCGAGCCGGAGGTTCCCAAGAGCGCACCGGCGGGCGGGGATCTCAATCCTGCCGCCGGAACCATGCCGCCGCCATCGGCTACTACTCCTCCTCCTCTCTTCCCCGAAACTAAGGAGGGGGAAACTTCCACCCGCGACGGAAACAACGCGGTGGCCATATTCACCACCGGAGTTGAAGAAGAAGAGGAGGGCGATGCAGGGAACTGGAGTCACTGCAATGCGGCAGTGGCTCTTCTCAACGCCATGGAAAAGGACGGGTTCATCGCCAAAGATAAATGGCGGATGGACGAGGACAGCTCCGAGCCTTCTCCGAAAGACGGAGAACGGGTTGTTCTGGCCTCCTATATCAACCGAGGTATGGGTTTTCCACCTTCTGCGTTCTTCATTCAAGTCCTCAACCACCACAGTTTCCAACCTCATAACCTGCCACCCAATTCCATTCTATACATAGCCGGGTTCCAGGCTCTTTTTGAGGGGTACTTAGGGATAGAACCCCGTTTAGACTTTTTTCAATATTGTTTCAACGTGAAACGCAACACCACCGAGGCTGTTCTTCCGACTTGCGGGACCATCTCCTTCAACCTTCGTAGGTTTAGGGAGGAGTGGTTTCCGAAAATAAAAACCATCGAGTCCGTCAAATTTTGGACGGGTTCTTTCTTCTACCACTCGGATATTCCCTATCCTGGAAAGGAGACGGGAATTCCGCCTTTCGCAAATTCCGTAGCTACGCCCCAGGACAACTGGGCGTTGTACACGGTCCAGGTTCTGCCTCCAGACCTGATGAGAATAAAAAAGATGGATTGCGAAGCTTGTTTCTTCCTCTCCTCCTCTGACCGGCATGGACACAAACCTGTGCTGGCTCGGAAGGAGGATCCAACTTCTTGCTAACCACAGCGGCCGGCTTCTTTGTGAATACTCAGGCTTCAAGGACACAATGAGGGTGACAAACTCCGCTTTGTCAAAAAAGGAATTCAAGAAGCGTGTCAACCAGCTTGTGGCTACTCGTAACCAGTACGAGGAAAGCCTACAAATGAATAACGCAGAAAAAGCCTGCTCCCAAGGTATGCTTTCAGTTTTTTCCTTTTGGGAAGTTTTTCGGACCTTTGTCTTTCTCGGATGTTTTTTACTAATCCAGGTTTGTTTCTTCACAACTTCTTGATCTCCCAGAAGATCAACTTGCCACCGATGTTGAGCTAGCGGAGCTCAAAGCTCGTCAATCAGCTGGAGGGCGAAATGCAAGAAGATCTCTTCAAGCCACGATGTGATCGATCTCGACGGATTCGCCGTCGCCACTACCAGGTAAGACTTGGAATTTTGCGTATTCCTTTTCTTGCGTCCCTTCTTTCTCGGATATTTGATCTCGGTTTCTCTCTCTTTTCTCCTTTTCAGCCTTGCTCCTGTCCCTTTGAAGGGAAAGGGCAGGAAGAAGCTTAAGGTCGTTGCCCTTAGGGGGCCTAAGCCATCCCCTGCAGCTATCCCGGACACAACCGTGGCAGCTGGCGAAGAAATTTTGGCTGCTTGGGAAGAATTCAACTATCCCCTGCAGACCAGCCAGCTCGATGCATCCGACACGGGTGCACGGGAAAGGGCGGCCTTAACAAGGGCGGACCTTCAACGCTTCCAAAAGTTGAGACACTGCCGACTTTTGACGCAAAGTTCAAGGTAAAACAAGAGGCCTTCTTTGATGAACTCGGATATATTCATCCGTGGGCAAAAAAGTATTTCGCCCGAGCCTCCTTGATTCGCCCTTGGTCAAAAGGCGGGTTGATAGTCTAGAATAATTATGTGTTCTCACCTCGGCGGGTTCTCCGAGACGGAATCCATCATATGGGGATTACCTTCTCGGAATACGCCAAGGAATTCACCGAGACGCTGGGCGGTTTGGAAAAGATGAGCCAGGTATTATCTCTAGCCCCCAAGTATTAAGACTAAAGCATACTTTTTGTGTTAATACTTTTCTTTTTTGCCTACCTGTTTTTGTCTAACAAATCTTTTCCTTTGTATGCTTTTCAGCAAACTGACGAAAACATAAACGTGGAAGTTTTCGAGAAGATGACCATCAAGAACCAATAGGCGAAATCTCTTCTTGGTATTCTTAATGGGAAGGACTTGGAAATGTCCGAGATCCAGAAGCAGCTGAAGGAGACTGCTGGTAAGCATACTTTTTCTTTCCTTGATTTTGATTCTAATTTTTTCCTAAGGACTTTTTCGGGTTTTAATCCTTTGCCTATTTTTCTTCTCAACCTCTTTGGCCAAAGCCAAGCAAATTGCTGAGGATGCTGGCAACACCGAGAACCTCCGCAAAGAGAACTCTGAGCTTTACAAAATGACCGTAAAGCTTCAGAAGGACCTAGAGGAGAGCCAGCTGGCCCTAGGATTGTCCGAGTCTCAGGCTTCCTCACAAGCCGAGAAAGACCGGAGGACCATCTAGGACCTTGAGACTGCCCTTCATCAACGTCTTGAGGAAGGCGCTGAGATGGACAAGATCCTTGGTAAGTTTTTGAACTTTTACCAAGTTGTCTTTCATTTTCATTCTTTTTCTTCCCTCAGTTTGCCTAAATCTTTTGTGATTTTTATTAACAGAAGGGAATCCTCTAATTACTCGGATTGACCGCATCCGGGCTTTCGGGATGTTCGTCTCCGAGCTGAAGAATGCCGGAATGCTGCTTATTAATAAGGGCATTCCGGACAAGGCTGGCGAATTCTCGGAAGCCAACACGAATCCTGGCTCCAGTCCCCCGCCCGCGGTGGTGTACGCATGGCCCTAGGGCTGATGCGGATGCATTACACCACCGCCATGTCTTGGCGCATCGCCACTGGTGTTCCGCAAGGATACACCAAGGCGCAAAGGGAGGAAATTTTTGAGTCTATAAAGGGGCATGCCTCGAAGATAGCTCGGATGGTCTCTACCTACCCGGAGGAAGAAATTCCAGCAACTCTGGAGAATCTGAGTGATAGCAACGAGGACCACGAGGAGGAGTTCATGGATGCCGACTGATCCCGCATAGCCATTAGCCAAATAGGGTGCATTACTATTCTTACAATGTAAACTCAGTTGTAATGCATTATATATTTTGTATGAACAAGTTTCTATCCTTTGAAGTAAATTTAGGTTTTGCAAGTTTTTCAGAGTTTTAATTCATTTTCTTCTAAGTTCTCTGGTTTGTATGTTTTAACTTTCCTTAGTGTTAAGGTGGTTCCAAAAGTATGCAATCTTTACGCCAAGTGACCGGGTTAAGAAACCAATCAGTCGAAACTTGGAATCATGGATTATACTATGGCACTTTTACTTACTAAATCAAGTGACCCAACACAACAAACAATCAGATAATACTTAGGAATAATAAGGAATTAAAAAGTATGAACTCCAGGCACACAGGCACAATCTGGGGTTCTGAAGCCTCCTTAGGCCAAAAAGCATTCAGTTTTATAACTCTGAGCACACAGGCAAAATTCGGGTTAACATTGAAGCAAATTGAAAGATCATTGACAAATAGAAAAGACGGAACATGCTTTGAACAATAAAGACAAAATGCATGAATTTTTGACAACTTTATTTCATGATCTCAATAATGTTTACATAGAATTGAACTAAGTATAGAAGGGACATAACTGCTGGATGCTCCAGGGCCTATTTGTCTCTCCTAGTTCTACATCTATGCTTGTTTTCCTCTTGCGATTCGGATTTTTCGGGTCATCTTCCGTGTCTTGAATATCTATAAGGTAATATGATCCATTTTTCATAGCCTTGCTAATGAAAAATGGTCCTTCGCAGACTGAGGCTAACTTGTGTTTTCTATCCTGTACCACTTGTCGTGGGATAATCACGGCAGACGTTACCGGGGGTAACTGATCTTGGGGCAAGACGACACAGGTGTTTGGGAGAGGGTTTAGCTCAGAGGAAGACATGATGATACTCGATCTGGTAGCCGGCAATCAAGTCGCCGAGTCTCCGATCTCGATGTATTAACTCAACTCTCGTGTTACACTGGATGTTTGATATCAGGCGATATTGCTAGAACTCTTGGATCTCTCTCAACTAGTCCTAGGGGCCGGTTTATAAAGCACCCGGACCCCGTGGCTTGCCCTCCAAGGCGCACCCTGAATCCTACCCGGACACTGCATACAAACCCTAGTTTTCCTTATCGTAACCCACAATCCGGGTTACCAGGCCTATGAACTTGGGCCTTCCAGAAGTTCCCTTATCCTTAGCCGGATCCTGCGCAGCGTCCTTTGGGCCGGGTTACACCTCGGCGTTGGCCTACCGAGTTATCATCTCTCCATCAGTAGTCCCCAGAATAGCTTGGGCTTCACGAGATTCTCTTTGAAGCGCACGCTATTCCCTGCAAAATTATCAAACTTACAATTCTAATGGAGGCCGGGTTAAATTGCTTTAATAAACAACTAGGCCTAACTCCAAGGTGGCCATATAATAACCCGGCTTTCTCCAAGTCCTTTGCTCAGCTTTTCCGAGTCAACACCTTGATAAGAATGTTTTAAAGATCTGATTTACTTTACTCGATAATTGATCCTGATGTTGCGGATGAGATCTCTTTCTTATGTCTATCCGGATATCTCGTCCAGCACTTAAGGCATATCTAACGAAACTCAGGCAGATAGTCGTTACTCCGAAATTTCCGGCTCCCACTTGTTGAGCTAGGTTTACCCGCCTGTACCCTTATAAATAGGTACTTAGAGGTGAACCTAACCCCAACGGCTCATTTCCCCCCTTTTCCTCTTTCTTTTCGCTTCCGCATCTCTTGCGCTCGCACAACACCAATACGGAAACCTCGCGCACATCGCCGGAGCCCATCTGCCGCCGGCTGCGCTCCGCCACGGTGCGCCCCGCGCCGCCGCCAAGATCCGCCGCCGCTCCCCCGACTTGCCCGCCGGGAGTCACAAAGGGGCACCAAGACTGCGCTATTTGCCTCCGCCGGGCTTTACTCCAATCTCCTCCAGTAAGCTTCCTGTATCTATTAACTTGACCTCGCAATTTCTAGATTTATTTCAGATTGGATCTAAGTCAACCCGCCGGTCATTTTTCTCGCCACGGCGAATTAGGTCGCTCAAATTCGTTTTAGCTCATCCAATGGATTGAATATAGATTCCATTTCATTCCCCCACTGCCTATAGTCATTAATTTCACCATGAATCTGGAAACGAAATCTCCAATCTAGGCTCGGGCCGCCCAAAATTTCCGCGCTTGCCATTGACACCCGGAAAATTCTCTTCTTCCGGCTCTTTTGTTTGCAGTAGATACATGGGTAACCATCCATCTTCCCCAAACACCTTTCAACACGTAAGCCCTTCATAGTTTTTGTAACGATGTTGGATACCCGGATAACTTGTAACCTTGCTCCACAGAATGATACTCGGATAATTCTTTGCTTCCATGTTTTCTCGATATCACTCACAAATATTCGGATGACTCATGGTTTCCGAGTCTTATTTATTGTACCCTTCTATCTTGTGCTTTGCAGGTTAATCCCATGGCTCCCAAGAGGCAGGGGAAACAGCCGGCCAAGGCCAAGACCACCAACTCCATATCCGCCAACTGGGCGCGGTCCACGGTTACGAAGGCCAAGTTAGAAGAACTGGCCGAGTTAGGGGTTCTCCCCCCTCAAAAGGATATCCATTGGAGGGTGCCGGGTAACGAGACCCGGCCCACACCTGCGGATGATGAGGTAATATGTTTTGTGGAGCACGTGACCCGGGGGTTCCGTCCTCCGGGTCATCCTTTCTTCCAAGACATTCTGAGCCATTATGGCCTCCAAATATTTGACATAGGGCCTAACTCCGTGTTAAATATTTCCCACTTCATCGTTCTTTCCGAGTCATACTTGTGCACTCCGCCAAGTTTGGCTCTCTTTATCGAACTTTTTCAGTGCAAACCGTGCCGCGAAAGCGGTGACGGAGCACTTCTTGCTTGCGGCGGGGTCGCTATCCAGCGCCGCAAGAATTCTCTAATGCCACCCCTTACTCTTAACTCCCACGTCAAACACTGGAAACTCTCATACTTTTACTGCCGGGACACCTCCCCACCCGGCGAAAAGAGGTTGCCGGGTTACTCAGAGGGCCTCCTCGATATCTCCGAGACCTTCAACGCCTTCGCCCCTGACTCGGACAGGGAGGCAATCCAGCCTTTATTGACCAAAATAACTATTCTCTCGGCCCAAGGTCTCATTGGGCTCAACCTGGTAAAGACTTGGGTCGATTTCCGGATCCAACCCAACTCCATCCGCACAAAGTTAATGTGCGAGTATTCGGGGCATACCACGGACTCGCTCCGATACTCCACCAATAGCTTTGCAGCCGGAGACACCAACAAGACTATCAAGGGCTTCTTGACAGAGAAGTTGGAGGTAATCCGGAATATAGCCGGGTTAGAACCCTTCACGCGTGAGAACCCAGCCCCCAAGGTAAAGACTCGGCTTCCATATCTTTACCTTCACACTTTCCACTCGATATGGCCAATAACCCTTATTCTTATATCTTCATCTCAGGCCGATGATCCTTTTTGGAAGATTGAGACTTCTCCTAGCTCTGAAAATGCAGAGGGGAAAGAAGACGCCGTTAACTCAGATGAAGGTACCTTCCGAGTTTCACTTAATTTCTTTGAAATCGCTGTTGCTCGTTCTTCGTTTTCCAATTGTAAATCCTGATAACTTTCAGAACAAGAAGAGAAGGACGACGAAGAAGAAACTGAAGGCAAGGTGGAGTCAACGAGTGACGAGGACGACGCTGAGCCAACAGTTAAGGTCGGAGCAAAGAGAAAACCCCAAGGGGCCGTCTTCAAGGTTCCATACCTCTTCCTTGCCTCTAAACCATATTTCTTTGATAACATGCACGAGCTAAACCGGAAATTATCTATTTGGTCGTATTTGAAGGAACCGCTCGTGACCAAGCGTCGAATAACTCGGAACTTTCCAGGTGATGGCGCTCTTAATCCGGGTATTTCGTCGTCTCCGGCTCGACGCGCTGGTATTCTCTTAATCCTTTCTTAAGTATCAAAGTCTTCCCAAACCGTCCCCTTACAGGACAATTCCACGTCTTGCTCGATGTTTTTCAGTTTCGTCCGGGTCCAGCAGCGAATTCCCCTCGGACTATATGGTGAATCCCGGGTAAAATTCCTTTCCTGATGCTTTACCGTTTTTTCATCACTTTTTTCCAGTTGTACGCTAACTGCTTTACTTGTACTGCTTGTAGGGCCACGATCTCTATCAGCGACCAAGATGATATGGAAACTGACGACCCGGGTAAGGAAGACCTGACTGATGATATGCATGCCGCAGCTGGCAGAGAAGAACAACAAGTGCCACCAATAAATCCAGCCGACCGAGAGGCCGAGTATCCCATAGCCTCGCACGTACTCGAGGAGGAAGAAGCTGCAAACTTGGGCACGGGAGAAGGGGCACCAGACTCCGATACTCGGACGACCCGGATACCCTCTCTCACCAAGAAGAGAGTCCCTTCTCCAAGTCCCCAAGGTCCCGGGTCTTCCAATTTGGGCAATGATACTTTTGACCAGATGATGAGCACTCTCCTTGCTATGAAGGCCTCGGAGAGAGATGTGCTAGAGCGCATGGCAGCGGAGCACCAGGTAATGTTACCTAATATCTCTTCTTATCCATCTAGTCCCCAAGTGCCGAGTATAATTTGTTGAAATTGTGCTCGGTATTCTGCGCGATAATCGGCTTTGCCATGATACCCGACTAATTCTCATACTTTGGTTTCTCACAGGCACATGCCACCCGGTCTGATGAACTTTTGCTCAAGACCGAACAACTGCTGCTTGCCGAGGTAAAGCGGAGAGAGGCCCTTGAGGATGAAGTGGAAACTTTGAAGAAAAATGTTTCCAAATATAAGAAAAGGTGCACTACTGCTCGAACCGCACTGAAAAAGTTGTCGGAGCAAATTACCGATACTTATCGTATCTTGCTTAGTAAGTTTCTTGCTGCTGACTGCTTTCATGCCTCTGTTTTGTTACATGATACTCGGAATTACTGATATGGCCTTTCTTTGTTTCAACTGCAGGTGCTAACCTTGCAGCCCCAGAAGAAGATGCTGTTGCAAAGGCTAAAACTTTAAAGACTGTGCTCCGGACTTTCTTTGCCGGCACCAAGTGGATATTGGACGCCGTGAAGTGGCCAACTGAGGTATATCCGGGTGAAGAAAATCTTATCCAAGCCTGCTCCACCGTACCTGCATGGATCGAGATCTGGAAACGCTCGGCATGCCGGATTGGTATGACCCGGGCCTTTGCACTAGCTAAGGCTTATTTTCCTAAGCTTGAGCCGGCAAAGGTTATATCCGGGTTTCCAGAATTCAAAGCGGATGGCTCCAAGTTTGGGCCCAAGGACTTCAAGGCCGTACAATCCGCGGTGCGCCACTCGGCAACCACTTTGGCCGATAGTATGGATCTGTGTACGCTTATGAGTTCGTACGATGCTGAAGACAAAATCGTGAAGGAGGAAGCACCCCCACCGTTCGACATTTTGGAGAAATGGGCTGCCGATTCGGCCAGGAAGAGGGAAGAAACCGCGAAGAGGGAGGCCGAGTTAGGATCAGAGCCAACCACCTCTACACCGGCTGTCCTCCCGCCTGTCCGTCCTGATGCGAAGAATCCGGGTAACGATGCCGGGAGAGCTGCAGAGCAAGCCCAAGACCAAGACTCGGAGGGCAAGGGCAAGGGTGTGGACCCTATTCAAGAAGCCGAGTAAACAGATGCCATCACGATACCTTGGTCATTTTGATGCTCTTGTTCGAAACAGATGTTCTTTCGTCGGTGCACCTATGCACCTTTGATACTAGTACCGAGATTTGTAACGTATTTTAATTCCTTGATATACCTCGTGCCTCTTCTGGCCTCTGGATGAACTTGATATTTATCTGGTTTTTGAGCTTATTCTCGATATCCGACTTTCTTTACTGTTCCTTTTGTGAGGCTCGGTTTCCGAGTATCATGGGTTTTGACAAGCGGACTTTTCTCTAAGTCCCCAAGTCCCCAAGACTCGGATGTTAGGGTTTTTCGAGCTCAGTAACCAAGCAACTTGCTTCTGCTTCGAAATCCCCAGTCCCCAAGGCCCGAAATCCGAGTCTGGGACGTGTGGTCTTTCCAAGAGAACAAATTGTTTTCTACTAAGCCTAGAACCCAGAGCCGTTTCACATAGGTACTGAAGTTATGCTTAATAAACGTTGAGTTTCCGGCTATTAGCCATGTACTCTGCATAACTTGTCGTTTAGATGACCCTTTTGACTATCTTGTACTATAAGCCGGCTTTCGCGTGGATACCATGTTGTTACATCTATACGAAAACAGGGTCAGGCAAGTCCCATTGGGCTTCATGGCTGATTGTAATCGTAAGCGAGCAAATCATGCCACTTTAGCGCGAGTCACATCGAGCTTAAGTAAGAAAAGTCAAGAAAATTTGGCTCCTTTGTCCGGTTATAAGATTGCAGCCGTACTCGTTTGCGAGTAATCGGCCCTTATAACTCATAGGCATCAAGGCCGGGTCCTTGGGTTTGTAGCTGTGCTGTTCAAGCAATCAGCCCCCAAGACCTATATATGTGCAACATACTTGATGATACTGATGTACTGATAGCAATAAATAATGCTTACCTGTAACCGAAGTAAAGATCATAACAAAATAGGACTTGATAACCATCTCTTTATTGATACGAGAAAGTTTGGGTCAGCAGGCCGCCTCATTAAAAACCTTCAAGTCCCCTTAGGTACCCTGGATAGGAAAAGAGTGCGTCTGAAACCTGCTGCCCGTTACATTGTTTAGTTCTTCTTGGGAATCTGTCCGGAACTGTCATAATCGATACACATTCTCCACCTGTTGGTCTTTTTTATTATGAGTACCGGGTTTGCTAGCCAATCCGGGTGAGGTGTTTCCATGATGCGGCTGGCTGTGAACGGCCGTGCAATTTCTTCTCCTGTGGCAGATTGTTTGGGAGTATCCTGCTTGATGAAAGCCACCATCTTGGTGTCTTGTGCTGCTTTGAACTTTGCTCTTTCATCCTCAGTACTTGGCCTTTTCGATGTTGTTCTGTCATCCGGGTCTGCTTGAGACCGGTAATACTTGAGTTCCTCTTTTCTGCAAGCTTGCTCAGCCATTGCTGCGTCTCCTTCGTCACACTCAGCCGCTATATCCCGGCTTCCGTGTATGGTGGTCGTCTGCTTAGGACCCGGGATTTTTAGCTGTAGGTACACGTAACACGGCCTAGCCATGAATTTAGCATAAGCCGGTCTTCCGAACAGCGCGTGATAAGGACTGCGCAACTTGACCACCTCGAAAGTGAGCCACTCAACTCGATAATTGTCCTTTGATTCCCCAAAAGCTACTTCCAATGCGATTTTTCCCTCGGGACACGCTGAATGACCCGGCACTATCCCATGAAAAATTGTTGAGCTTTTTTGTAGCTGAGACTCCTTGAGACCCATGCGTAGAAAGGTTTCCCAATACAGTATATTGATGCTACTTCCACCGTCCATCAGGACCTTTTTCAGCTCATAACCATTGACCTGTGGTGCAACTACCAATGCCAAGACTCCCGGGTGTTCTATTCTTTCCGGGTGATCCCTTCTGCTCCATGTTACGTCCTGTTCTGACCACCTCAGGTATCTCGGGACAGCCGAAGACACCGAGTTTACCGCCTGCTTCAGTATCTTCTTGTCCTTGTTGGAACTTCCTGTAGTATGCACGTGATATTGACCCAACTGCTTGGGGTTAGCCTGGAAACCTCCAGTTCCCCCTTGATTGTTACCCTGATTTCCGGCTGCCGGGTTACCGGCTCGGGGTGGGCCGTTGCCCGGGTTTCCGCCCGGACCCGGTCCTCCTCCCCGACCTGCACCTCGCATGGCTCTATTCACTTCCTCGTTCTTCCATCTCTGTAGGTCGGCGCACTGCTCCAAGGAGTGGTTGGCCGGCCTACCGTTCCTGCTGTGCTTCGGGCATGCCATTCTGAAGATGTCCCAATTGTTATTTGTCCTTGGTGGCCCTTGGTAGTTTCCTCCATTGTGATTTCCAGTATTGAAATTTCCTTCTGCCCTGGGTCTTGAAGATCCGGCTTCAGTGTTGGCGACAAACTCGGAGCCTCCCTCAAACGGGCGTTTGTTCTGGCTGTTTCCGTTGTTACCCGGCGCTGATCCATTGCCGGTTCTTCCATTATTACTTGTGTTTGCTTTTGCTTTTTTATCGTCAGTTTCCTCTTCCGTAGTGTCCGTTGCAGCGTGTTTGTTGCATGCATCCATCAGCTCTCCCATCGTAACCTCTGAAGCATTCCGACTTGATTTCATGCGAGTTAACTTTTGTACTAATGGTGTGTACTTGGAGGTCTTTGCCATAGCTTGCAGCGCATCCTTGGGCTGAATATATGTAGATGAATGAAGTATTTCCATAACCCGGCGCACCCAGCTGCGCGCCGATTCTCTCTTCTTCTGAACACATCGCTCTAGGTCATCAATAGTGAATAACTTTCTGCACGTCCCGTGAAAGTGCTTGATAAACGCAGTTTTCAATTCTCCCCATGACTTGATAGATCCTTCCGGTAGATTGGTGAACCATAACTTTGCTGCTCCCTCTGACATCATTAGATAAATGAATTTGGCTTGAAGATTCTAGGACGCATTGCGAATCGACATGGCCATCTCATAACTGCTCAACCATGTTTCCGGATCCATAGTTGGCTCATAATTCACTACTTTACCCGGTTCTTTAAACTTTTCCGGGTAAGGTTCAGCCCTGATGCTATCCGAAAGACACTTAGGTCCTGCAAGAATGGTCGAAGCTGGTCTTACTCGGGAAACGTGTGATCCTGCAGGGGTACAGCTGGACGTGGTACTGCTGGTGGCCCCTGTACCGCAGACCCGGCCATGGCTCTCCTGGCTCTGGAACTGTCCACGATGGCATGTGCTGCTGATGCTGCTGGTACTGCCTGAATGTGTGGAGGAGGCGGCATTTGCTGCTGCTCTTCCCTCCGCCGTGCCGAACTTGTCTGGATATTGCCGGCATTACCTCGCTTTTGGCTGACATATGGTGTCCCATGCATTCCACTTCTGTGATCCGGGTAATTAACTTGTTGTGCCACCGCAGTGCGCAGCATATCTATCGCCCGCCGGGTCTCCTCTGCGTGGGGTGACTCTCTCACGGGGATTTGATTCAATGCAAGCGTTGCCGCGTACACGTTGTCCATGGGATTGTTGTAATGACCCGCTGGTGTGCAAAAACGTGATGGTGGTGGTGGTGGTGGTGGTACAGTATTGCCGGTAGTAACTCCAGTCTGTGGTACGGGTAACCCGGCCTGCACGTCTACCGATTGTACTCCTCCGGTTGTTGGCTGAGGGGCGGTTCCTTGATTTGCCGCTGGGATCGGCTGATCCCGAGGCGTGATAAATAGCGCAGCCGGGTTTATGACTCCTCCCAATGCTGGCAATCTGGTTTGGTGCCTTTGATGTATTCTAGTCGTTTTCTCTCGGAGCCGGGTTTCCAGTGCATCCAGCTCGCGTTGTCGTGTGGCCATCCCTTGTCTTTCTTCTTCTACTTGCCTTCTCTGCTGCTCCAATGCACGACGGGCTACGTCCAAATCCCTAACACGTTCCGCCGCGTTCTCTGGGGTGATAACTGTGGCAAGAACTGTCGGATCTAGGATCAAGTTGTTGTCGAACAGGGCCGGATGTTGTGGATTGGAAGGACCCGCTCCTGGTGTCCGGTTCGCTAGGAATCCAAACGTGTTCGCGTGTAACTCGTTTTCCGCCGCTTGACTGGTAACCGATGCCGACTCTCCGTCAACCTGGGCCAGAACCGGGTTTCCGTCAGCCGGTCCCTGCTGCCGGGTCAACGCTTGTGCGGCCCCGGCTGCGGCCGCGGTTACGTTTTCCTGGTTGAGATTGGTCGCAGGGGCCGTGGAAACCGCAACCCGGCGCACAATGCTTGGCGCGAATTCATACCGTTCCTCTTCGCTACTATTTTCCTCGTACCGGTTCTCCAGCAGGCGCAGGATAGACTCGGTATCACCTTCTTTCTCGATCCGGCCACGCGGGGTCCATGCCGGCTCCTCCGACTGTTCCCTCTTCGTGGTGGGTTCTTCCATTGGATCCGTTGTCCCAACTGATTCTTCTCCATCTGATTGGATATAGGTGGTCTTCCCTGACACAGAATCAAACCCAAAGTCGTCAGGGATCGAACCGGAAGTACGTACCATACCGATGAAGACGCTGATCTGGCCGATTGTCATGATAGATCCGGATTCGAGGTGATCCGACTCTGGTCCCTAGCCGGAATCGTCCACCATCTTCTCTCCTTCGTGGTCGATGTAGATCTCGCCGATGACTAGATTCTCCATGTTCTTCCGAGCTTCTCCCGTGATGTAAACACCTTTGGACGCAGGCCCCATGGTGGGCGCCAACTGTCGTGGGATAATCACGGCAGACGTTACCGGGGGTAACTGATCTTGGGGCAAGGCGACACAGGCGTTTGGGAGAGGGTTTAGCTCAGAGGAAGACATGATGGTACTTGATCTGGTAGCCGGCAATCAAGTCGCCGAGTCTCCGATATCGATATATTAACTCAACTCTCGTGTTACACTGGATGCTCGATACCAAGCGATATTGCTAGAACTCTTGGATCTCTCCCAACTAGTCCTAGGGGCCGGTTTATAAAGCACCCGGACCCCCTGACTTGCCCTCCAAGGCGCACCCTGAATCCTACCCGGACACTGCATACAAACCCTAGTTTTCCTTATCGTAACCCACAATCTGGGTTACCAGGCCTATGAACTTGGGCCTTCCAGAAGTTCCCTTATCCTCAGCCGGATCCTGCGCAGCGTCCTTTGGGTCAGGTTACACCTCGGCGTTGGCCTACCGGGTTATCATCTCTCCATCACCACTCTTAGCACCAAATCACATTCTTTAAAAGATCGGTGTTTGATTTTCCTACTATGATAGCGTTGTAGTCCTTGATGATAAAGGGCGGATCTTTGCAACACAAGTTCTAGTTCTTCTTCTAAGAGATCGACGACATCCTGACGTGCACTTTCGGTATCCGAGTCATCGTACGCCTGCACTCTTGGGCTATCATGGATCATGTCCGTAGGAAGCACTGCTTCTGCACCATAAACCAGGAAAAACGGGGTTTGTCCAGTTGATCTATTTGGCGTCGTTCGAATACTCCAAAGTACGGAAGGCAATTCTTCTACCCATACTCTAGCTGCTCTATGAAGAGGAGATTCGAATCTTGGGCGTATTCCCTGCAGAATAGAACTATCATTCGTTCCACCTGTCCATTGGATTGTGGGTGTGCCACAGATGCTAGATCTAGGCGAATTCCCGTTTGTCGGCAATATTTTGCCAACTCTCCAATAGAGAAATTTGTCCCGTTATCCGTGATTATGCTGTGTGGAACGCCGTATCTCATGACTATGTCAATGATGAAATTTCTGGCAGTCACACCGTCAAGTTTTTTGATGGGTTTTGCCTCCACCCACTTGGTATACTTATCTACTGCAACGAGTAGATGAGTAAGTCCGCCTCTTGCAGTTTTGAATGGTCCCATAATATCTAGCCCCCAGACCGCAAATGGCCATGTTATAGGGATAGTTTTGAGTGTTTGAGCTGGCATATTCGTTTGCTTGGCGTAGTGCTCGCATCCGGCACATATGTTTACTATGTGCTCCGCATCTGTCTTGGCTGTGAGCCACGAAAACCCAGCATGGAATGCTTTTTTGACTATGCTTTTCGATTGAGCATGATGTCAGCAATCTCCGGCATGAATTTCTTGCAGAATTTCTCGTCCTTCTTCGGGCGAAATACATCGCTAAAAAATTCCGGTAGTACTGCGTTTATACAGGCAACCATTGATAATCATGTATCCTTTTCATCGACGTTTTATCTTCCTTTGCAAGACTTCGTCTGCTCCATCCGGAAACTTCTGATCAACTAAAAATTCTAAGTATGGAATTGTCCAATCCGGGTTAACAAGCAACACTTCTATTGACTCGGAAACTAGGGAGTAATCAACATCTCCGCCTTTTATTGATGGTTCGTACAAATGCTGGACAAATACACCAGGTGGTAGGGTTTTCACCCTTTCCGAGCCCATGCGGGCTAAAGCGTCCGCGTTCCAGTTTTCTTTCCTTTTGACATGATGTACCTCAAATTCTAGGAAGCAAATGGCGAACTCGTCGACTATTCTCCGATATTCGGCCATTATGGGGCTTTTGGCATCCCATGTCTGGTTCAGCTGATGTTGTACTAAGTCCGAGTCACCATAGCAAAGTATGCGTTTGACGCCTATTTCTTTTCCAATATGCAAGCCATGAAGCAATGCTTCATATTCTGCCACATTGTTGCTCGCATTGAAGTGTATTTGTAATACATACTCCACTGTGTCACCTTTTGGAGATTTAAGCTCCACCCAAGCGCCAACGCCTTCTTTCATTTTGGATCCGTCAAAATGCATGATCCAATATTCTGACTCCGGCATTGGTGTATTTTCCATTGCTTCTGTCCAATTAGCCATGAAATCTGCCAACACCTGAGATTTGATTGTCGTCTGGGGTTGGTACTTAATGTCAAACGCAGCAAACTCAATGCCCCATTTGGCTACTCTGCCAGCTGCGTCCGCATTGTTAATAATATCCCCTAGTGGTGCTTTGCTTACCACTGTTATGGAATGTCCTTGGAAATAATGATGGAGTTTTCGAGATGCAAAAAATACGC
This sequence comes from Alopecurus myosuroides, assembly GCA_028641055.1. Classification (NCBI taxonomy): domain Eukaryota; kingdom Viridiplantae; phylum Streptophyta; class Magnoliopsida; order Poales; family Poaceae; genus Alopecurus; species Alopecurus myosuroides. The sequence continues at coordinate 130,390,749 of CM054061.1, read as the reverse complement.
CATATGCCAGCTTTTGATAATGTGGGTACCTTTGCTTTGACTCCGAAAATACCTCGCTAACATAGTACACCAGATAATGATCTGGAATACTTTGCCCGTCTTTCCGTCTTTCCACAATTATCACTGCGCTAATAACCCTGTTAGTTGTTGTAAGATATAATAGCATGGGTTCTTCGTCTTTTGGGGATGCCAAAACCGGATTTTTCATCAACGTTTCTTTCATCTGGGTTAATGCTTTGTCCGCCTCTTCTGTCCATTCAAATTTATCGTATTTATTTAACAATTTGTATAATGGCAGAGCTTTGTCGCCAAGTCGGTTTATAAACCTGCTTACAGCAGCTGCAGAACCCGTCAGTGTTTGGACGTCTTTTAGACACGTAGGCCTTTTGATGTTTAAGATTGCCTTGATCTTTTTCGGGTTTACCTCTATTCCTCTGTGAGAAACAATAAAACCCAGAAGTTTTCCTGAGGGAACCCCGAATACGCACTTTAATGGATTCAACTTCATTTTGTAAGTGTGGAGATTTTCGAAGGTTTCTCGTAGATCTTCAAGGAGCGTATGCTGAAACGACGGCAATATCATCCACGTAAACATGGACGTTTTTGCCAATTTGACTATGCAAACATCTTTGCATGCAACGATGGTATGTTGCACTGGCATTCTTCAGGCCAAAAGACATGGTTATGTAATAGTATGTTCCATAGGGTGTTATGAAAGAGGTTTTTATTTTGTCTTCTTCTTTCATGCGTATTTGATGATGCCTAGAATAAGCGTCCAAAAAGCATACAAGCTCAGAGCCAGCAGTGGCATCTATTATCTGATCGATTCGCGGTAACGCGAACCTATCTTTTGGGCACATTTTGTTCAAACCGGTGCAATCTATACACATCCTAAGAACAATACTGTCCTTCTTCAGGACTAATACTGGGTTCGCAGATCAATCAGCATGTATAACTTCTCGGATAAAGTCAGCTGCTAAAAGCCGGATAATTTCCTTGCCTATAGCCTTCGTCCTTCTTCCATCAAAACGACGGAGACCTTGTTTGACGGGTTTTGATCCTGGAATAACCTTCAGTTGGTTCTCAGCAAGTTCCCTGGGAACACCTGGCATATCAGCAGGACACCAGGCAAAAAAATCCCAGTTCTCACGTAGGAACTTGATGAGCGCGCTTTCCTATTTGTCAGTCATTCCTGTTCCCACTACGACAAACTTTGTCAGATCTTTGGGGTCTAGAATGATATGCTTTGTATTCTCCGGGGCTTTGAAACTATCTGCCGGCTTTCGGCTTTCTTTTCCTGCCAGCATTTCTCTCGGCGATACTTCTTTAGCCAGTTCCTTCAACTCTTCCTTCCGTATCATCTATTCGGCGCAAAGGGCGTTTCCTTTCTCCAGCTCGTTTGCCAATTTGAAATCTCCTGATATGGTAATTACTCCTCTTTTGGCCCTGGCATCTTCAGCTTGTTGTAGATATAGCATGATCTTGCCATGAATTTGGCGAAAGTCGGACGTCCGAGTATTAGGTGATACACACTTTCGAAAGGCACTACCTCGAATGAGATCATCTCCTGGTGGAAGTGTTCTCTCTTTCCAAAGGTTACTTCTAGGGAAGTTTCTCCTAGGGAGTGTGCTTGTCTACCAGGAACAATGCCGTGAAAACATACATTGCTATGTTTGAGCTGGGTCTCAGAGAGGTGTAACTGCTTCAATATACTTAAGTACATGATATTGATACTGGATCCTCCATCCATTAACACTCTTTTGAGCCTAGTGTTTTGAACAATAGGGCTTACGACCAAAGCATGTGTGCCGGGTTCTGGGATGTTATCGGGATGATCAGACCGATCCCAGGTAATTGGTGTATTTGAATACTTCAAGTACTTTGGGGCTGGAGGTACAACCACATTGATTTTTCGAAGTCTTCGCTTTTCCTGTTTAGCTGAGGGGGTTGCTAGGAAAGTTAGGTTACATTCTCCTTCAACTCTCGGGAATTTAGGCTCGCGTTTCCGCTGCTGCTCCTGGATTCTATCCTGAGTGTCAGACTCACTTTCTTCTTTGTCAGCTTCTGGCTTTTGATTGTTGAATTTCCTTTTGGAATTCTTCCCTTTATTCCCGGATCCTGCATTTCCTTTCATGTGATTATTAAGCCGACACTGCGCATTTGTGTTGGTAGGCTTCCAAATTGCGAATGGTGGACACAGTTTTCCGACTTATCTTTTCCCGCTCTTCTTTGGAGTAGGAGATAGGTTCTATGCTTTTTCCCTTCCATCAGCTGCCATTATCATTTCTAAAGGCTATATTCACTTCTTTCGGTTTTGGCTGTGCTTCTGGAGTAGCCTTCTTTTCAGAACGAGACACCTTTTTGGCTTGAACAAAAGCATCAATGTTTTCGCCTCTTGCCCTGATGTCAGCTTCAGCCGCTGGGTGCTCACTAGTGGTGGTAAGCATAGATCCGAGATCTTTGTGCTCCTTCGAACTAACCATGAACGGTACGAGTCCGGGTTTCAGACTATTGATGAAAGCATGCATTGCTTGTACATCAGTTACTCCAGAGCAACTATTCTTTGTTGCAATCCATCTCGAGATAAAGTAGACATACGACTCATCTTCGTATTGTACGCAACGGTTTAGCTGGTTAATGCTTTTAGGGCGTTTATACGTACCCTGAATTGTTGGGAAAATACACTAGCCATGTCGTTCCAGCTGTCTACTGTTCTTGACGGAAGTCCGTTGATCCAATCTCTGCCTCCATCCAGCAACATTAGGGGAAGAAACTTCACAGCCTCCAAATATGTCCCTTTGTTGATCTAGACGGCAGTATAGTAATCTGAAAGCCATGTATCCGGGTTTGTACTACCGGTACACTTTTGCTAAGTTGGACCGACTTTGGCAAAACCAGAGTGTAAACTAATTCTTTGGATCCTGTCAGTGAAACACTTTGGTCCGAAGTATAAATCGTCTCTTTTCGCCTTATCGATGTGCGTGGAATACCTTACAGCTGAATGTGCAGAAGGGAATCGGCTCAGTTCTGGTCCATTGTTGCGCGAGTGCGTTCTTCTGGGATCATCCCTATTTCTTCCGGCGTCCCGTTCTTTGGAATACGGTGGATTTCTGCTCCTTGGCCTTTCTTGTTCCTTGGAGGGGTTCGGTATCTCTCACGCCTGTGAGTATTGTTGTCGTGTCTTCCGGCTTTATCAGCTAGGTATATCGGAGGCGGCATTACTTTTCCGTCTTTCCAGTTTTGCTCCTCCCGTTCCTTGTTGTCACGGGGATTATTTCCGCCTTTCGGCAGATGGGATCCTGTTCTGGACGTTGCATCCTTGTTGTCCGGGATTTTCTTGTCATTCTTAGGATCTCCCTTCTTTTCCTTAGAATCACCTGAATCTCCGGATTCGCTAGTCAGGTGCTCTAACGGCGCACGTGGCAGTTTTGCACAAGGCTGAAACATCATGTAGCATACCAGACCGTGCTTGTCCTCGCTGTTGTTGTTGTAATGATTTTCCTAAGAAAGCATACACTCCCTGCAACTTTTCGTCATTGGAGTACATACCATCATTAAGGATGGCGAACGTAGCTTCTACGTTTTCAGCTACAGTTTTGTATATGCGTTCACCCTTAGCACTAGTGTTGTTAACAAGCCTTTGCCAAGATGGGTTTTCGAACTCTTTTCTTGATGGCAATTCATCCGGCTTTGAAATTCCGGGTAACCGCGTAGGTTTAATTCCAGATCTATTTCTTCTTTCGTATTCCTCTATTTCTTCCTGCTGTACTTTAATATCAGCCTGGGTTTTGAGGAGATTTTCCCGAGTTCGGAATAGATGTTGTTGTTACCGCATTATAGTTTGTCTCCTGTCTTCCAGCACTTCCGGGGGCTCGTTACGTGCGATCGGGGTTTGGATTAGATCGATCTCGTCCTGTTTCGACATTTGGGGAATAGGGATTTCAGCCTTTTTCTTCTCCGCAGGTTGACACCACTGCCTCCTCCAACTTCCAGGTTTTGGTTGGCAATGGCTGCCAATTTCTCCACCTTTTTCTTCTGTAGTTTGGATAGCATCTTTTTAGAGGATTTCTTTTTCTTCTTGGAAGATGAAGGCTTTTTGTTAGGTTCATCTTCCGTCAATTCTTTGATGTCAAGGTAGGTCGGACTAACTTCACCTTCCTCTTCCTCTTCCTCTTCATCTGACAGAGGTGTTTTGGGGTCGTCATCTTCCTCGGCATCCGAATTTCCAGTTGGTTTTGCCATGAGTACTTCATGGAAACTCCCTTGCATGGATTTGACCTTTCTTTCGAAAGCGTCTTCATCTTCATCTTCGGAATCTGAATCTGCATATCCAGTTTCCGAGTCTAGCTTTGCCTCTATGGCTGCTAGTACAGACTCAGCTTCCGAGTTTGTTGCTTGATTGACAAATTTCGGGTCTTGCACCTTTTCTGTGCGGTCATGATTTTCTGCCTTTTCCACGGGATTTTCGTCTTCCGTGTTTTCAGCGGTCTCAGACTGCACCATACCAATAAGATGGGATCTGGCTGCAGGCATCTCCGGGGAGGCGGTAAATCCAGATGTTTTTTGGCGATATGCAACTATAGAAGCTTGATCTGCCCCTATGCATGAGTAGGGCAAATCTGAGCAGAATCAGGCATTAAATCCTTCATCTATTGGGCATAGGGCGGGTGAGATAAAATTACTTCCACCACGGAATCCCATTGCTTCTGCTGTTAAACCGATAAAAATATTAACAGATCCACTTATCAAATGATTCCGTGCCGGCATATATGATCCGTTGTCGAGGAAGCGCCCGACGTTTCCGTCGAATTCCAGGCTTCCGATAGTGATTGTGCTGCCGATTCCGCCGAGTATTCATGCTCGGAACGTAACTCCCGACGCAGCTGGCCCCATGGTGGGCGCCAACTGTCGTGGTTTTGACGATACGCGCGCCATGTAGGGTTACCAACGAGCAGTAGAGAAATACGTGGGGGTGTAAGGAGAGAGGGATTTCGGTGACGGGATTGCACACACGATTTACCCAGGTTCAGATTCCCCGGCGTGGAGAACCCTACATCCTGCAATCATCCAGTATATGGGCAAATATGTGTACAAGTTGCAATGAACTTCTGTTCTCCTAGGGCTTCTCCTCTAAGGCTTCCGTAGGCCGGCTTATATAGGAGGCCAGACCTAGGGCTTACAAGATAGAGACTTTACTAGCAAGGAAAAGGAGTCCTAGACTAATCCTGCTACGGCTCCGCCTTATGACATAAAGGCGGTTGCTCCTGGGCCTCCATCTTGTGCTTCAGCTAACTGGACCATCCGGTAAGCCTGCCGGCATTACCGCTGTGGGCCACCCTGGTTAGCCAGAATATCTCCATGCTGGAGGATACCCCCATTCGGCATATCCCCGACAAGTAGGTATATATCCTCTAGACAATGCTAGTAAGTATATTCGTTCCATCGTGAACAAAAAATACAATGTAGTTTTTTTTAAACATATGTATATATTTTAAGTTAGTTATAATTTGGGTGTACCTAAAGAACTAATTACGATGATTTCTATATAATTGTGGTAGACAAGTGTTTTATATGACGCAAAATCTCGTACTCCCTCCGTTTCTTTTTACCCCGTGTATTAGAATTGTCTTACGATGCTAAGTTTGACCAAGTTTATAGAATTAACTATCAATATTTATAATACCAAATCGATACATAGTAATCAAATGATATTGATTTGTTATTGTGAATGTTGATATTTTTTCTATAAAATTGGTTGACTTTGGAAAAAGGCTAATACACGGAGTAAAAAGAAACGGAGGAAGTAGTATCATGGTCCTACAACATGATTTATATTTGCAATGATAAAAAAATATTAACGTACCGTGGAAACACATGGGCATTAATTGAGGAGGCATTGTCTTGTAAGTTGTTTCAAATCAAGGGGCATTTTCGAAGTGACATACCATGAAACCATCATCTATTATAATTTCATAGTAAATATATCTTGCACCGGTAGAATTGGTGCGTTGAATTACGAATAACTATCAGGATGAGCATCTGACGTTGTGATGCAAGCCCATCTCATCCATGCCCTTTGTTTTATTTTTATTTTTGGAGAAACACAGAGTATAATGTCGATGCCCACGGTCCAAAACATCACTCTGTTTCTGAAAGTAAAAAACAGTCAAGAATGTAAGTTTGACCAAGGTTTTAGAAGAAACGACCAACAACTATAATACTATTGAAAACTATATGAAAATATATTTCATGTTGTATCTAACTGTATTGCTTTGATATTAAATGTTAGCATGCTTTTTAAAAAACTTGATCAAACTTTACACTGTTTGACTTAATAATAATTTTCATAAACCAAGTGAGTGTCACCTACTGAAGACCAGAAGTGTGGGGCTTCAATATTGACAAAAATCTAGTTACCCCACCACGAGCATCAAATTAGCAGGCTATGTTCAAAATAAAACGTTGTGTGCGGGGTTTTGTGTTCACACATATAAAGTATGTTGCTGAATATGACTAGTACCAAAATTGCCCGTATGCAGCAGATATTTCATTTTCATATCTGGTCTGTACTGCGCCAGCATGCCTACAAACAGACTTCATCGACATGTCCACATCTCCATTTCCGAAGGTGTAACAATAATCAGTTATGGGCAGATAGGCGCATCGTCTGCCATGATTGGTCTTTCAGGTCCAGGCGGGCCTCCAATACTTTATGCCTCGACAGGTCAGGTCAGGTCAGGTCACGATACATGAGATTTTCACCTTATGACAGATCCATAAATCAATGGCATGCTGCTCGCGATTTTTTTTTTTTTTTTGAGGAACATGCTAATCTCAACTAAACTTAGCTTAGAGATTTACTAACAAAGGAAATATCTATTGAATAAACAAGATCACACTCTGGCGCATAAAATGGATACCTCGCCCATCTGCCAGTCAACCTTCACCCTCGCGTGAGCAGTGGTCGACCATGGAGATCAAGACCAAGGACACAAGGGGCCTGCTGCTCGTGCTCTTCCTCGGCCAGCTCGTGGCCTTCTCCCTCGCCGCCGGCAACTTCGCCTCCTCCCTCGTTGCTAATCTTGGTACCCATTCTTCTCGTTAGCCCAATCTGTAGAATCAAACTTATTCATATGGCAGTTGTCAATCTTTGTAGCAATTACTCATCTTCAGCATTAGCCTAGTGCCCTAGTTAATACACAAGAAATTATGATTGTTAAAAATGAGTGGGGCAGCAGAGGCCCTGGAGGTGAGAAGTGGAATAAGTTCTTCAGATTCATATGCTTCGATCCAGTTGCGCTCTCAGGAAAAATGAAAAGGAACAAATGTCGTTAGAGCTTTTGATGTTTATGGCACCTAGCCATGGCCAATTCTGAGAGGCATGTAAGGATGGGCTAAAACTGAATGTTGTTTCATTTCTGTCAAATGGTACGGGGTCAATAGCCTTTTGATCTAGAATTATCATTGATGGAGAAGGAGATGAGATATGACTTCACTCTTATATATTTATGCAGGAGTTGATGCACCACTCACACAATCATTCTTCGTATACCTCCTGTTGACCTTAGTTTATGTACCAATCCTCTTGTATCGACGACAGAAACCGCGGGTGAGCATAGCTTCATGAAAATCATTCACACAACTTGCCTGATGTGGTTTCACACCTCAATCTTTTGGGCACCCCTGTCTTGCAGATACCTTGGTATTGGTACCTAGCGATGGCTTTCATTGATGTCCAGGGGAACTATATGTGTGAGTAAAAGCAATGCACATTCCAGTGAGATACTAAATGCAATCCTTGCTCCTGATGATGAACACATAAACCTGAAAGTTGTGTTGCAGTTGTCCAGGCGTACCAGTATGCATCCATCACCAGCATAACGTTGTTGGATTGCTGGACCATTGTATGGGTCATCATACTCACCAGGTACATACTAGGCACAAGATATTCCTTATGGCAGTTTCTGGGAGCAGGGACCTGTGTGGCCGGGCTAGGTCTTGTGCTCTTTTCAGATGCAAAATCTCCAGATGTGCAAGGTAAATATGTAAATACTGAAGTTAAAATACCAAGGAAGTTAAATTAGGATGCTTGTTACAAAAGAAAAACAGTGAGAAACCTATGATAGTGCAGGCAGCGGATGATGTTATTCACAGTATTGTCTCTTTCCTATTCTATTCCTTCAGAGGAAATCATGATAGTAAAATAGTCTAGATCAAATTTACTTCTGAATAAGATGGCAAATTGGAAATATAACAGGTGCACATGTGCCCAAATCAAAAACCTAAGTTTATGAATCCTCCAAGCTAAAATTGTTCCGAGTTTTCTACAGCAGAGATAAGTTTTAACAGATTACAAAAAACTCTGCAGATCCAAGTAAAATACCACTTCTAGGGGACGCCCTTGTTATTGCTGGCACAGTTTGTTATGCATTTGCCAATATTGGGGAGGTTGGTCATCTAATATATTTATCCTGCTACTATCAGCGATATTTTCACAATAATACTGATAAACATATCATTTTCTTTCATAATGTAGGAATACTGTGTCAAGAAGAACGACAGAGTGGAACTTGTCGCGATGCTTGGACTATTTGGGGTGCTTGTCTGTGCAGTTCAGATGTATCCGCTCCAAAGTTTGTTATTAATTACAGTCCAGCAAAGAAAATCGTCATGATCCATTGATATTGCCCTCTATAAATTTTATCTAGTTCTTGCATAGTCAAAAATCAGCTTTCTGGTGCAAACATTCATGTTACCATTTAACCTGACAAAACATCAGATTTATATTTGAAAGGAAGAGCCTAGAAGCAATTTCCTGGTATCCAACAATGGTTTGCAAACTACAGCTTTTGGTTTAACTTTTTTATCTGCAATACACTTTTTTGAATTGTCTGTCAGGAAACTCACTTCTGCTAACTATTTTTTTTCAGATATGTTTGTTTGCAGGATATGCCGCTGCAACGTTTATGTTCTACAATATTACTCCTTTTGTCCTTAAGGTTAATTTTCCTCCAACAGGCTGAGCACATAATAAGCTATACAAGTCTGGAACAATAAAAATAGGCCCCATCAATTGGTTATGACTTACCTGAATAAACTAAGTATAAAAATACGCTATTTGGCTAAAATTAGCTCTCCAAGATGTATCAGACAGAAGGCACTTTCCTTTCTCATTTCCAATAACAGTTTAGCTCTTTATGATGACCATAACTGTTGCAGATGAGTGGATCAACATTGTTTAACCTGTCACTGTTAACATCGGACATGTGGGCAGTCGCAATTCGAGTATTTTTGTATCAACAACAGGTAACAATTTCTGACTGATCCTTGCACCACATAATATATTCACCATATGCTCACAGGTGCAACAAACAGGTAAACTGTCTGTACTATCTAGCATTCGCAGTTGTGACCATCGGACTGATCATCTACTCACTGAAGTAAGTTTGTTCAAGTAATTCTGGATCAATCTGCACCTACGCAGATATGTCAGTCGTCCCAGAAACCTAACAAACCAAATTTCTTTTAACATATGAAGTGAGAGCTCTTTAGAAGATGGAACAGCTGCAAGTACAGAAGCAGTAGCTCAATATCAACAACTTCCAAGTGAGGATAGCTCAACCGGAAGTGGTTCTAATTTGGACAGACAGGAAAGTAAACAGCAGGAAGAAGCTCACATTTGTTAGGGGGGTCAACGTACAAGTCACCTCCATGATAATCAAATACTGTAAAAGAAAATATGTGTAGTATAAAATCTTGTGCGGCATGTATATGTAGAACTGACATTGCTTCAAGTCAAGATTATCAATCTTTAAAAAAAGGCAAAGTTTTTTTTTTTTATTATAGGATGGGCGTCAGCCTTACATTATTTTTGTTGTTGTTGTTGTTGTTGTTGTTGTTGTTGTTGTTGTAAGAAACAGCCCTGCAAATAGTATGTCTTCGTAACAAAGGAATCAAAAGGAAATTTTGGACCAAGGGCTTGAAAACCACCGCAGCTTGGTTTGTATAAGTACTAGCAGCGTAGTAATACAGATCAAATATGAAGAAGCGTAATAATACTACTATAAGGCTCCGCGTATATTAGCCAAAACGATCGGTTAGATTCACGGACCTATCAACCTCCCGCAAAAAATACGAAGTAGCTCCGTAATCTACTCGGCTCCGTAACCTGTACTGACGAGCCAAGCGGGGCCTAAGTTGAAGTTGCATCGTTAACTTACTAAAACTCCACGAATCATCAAGTCCTCCATGAGAAATCATCATTGATAGAAATGCGTTTCTATGTACAAGTCCAAAGAAGGACCAACATCACGTCATACAACTTAACCCAGACATATCTAGCAAGAAGCTGGTGTAGGCTTCGAGCTCCCGTATTCTCCCAATAACGCGCTTCGGCCTTGATCGTGTTGGGTAGGGAGTCCATCGAGGGGCACGCATAGTTGAAGACTGCCGTGTTCCGGTGCTTCCAGATCCACCATGTCGTCAGCATGATTAGCGAGGAGGTGCCCTTACGCAGTGAGCGAGGGGTGGCACGCAACGCCGGCACCTACCAAGTCCATGAAGAGACTCTCACCCGCGGGAGGGGCCGAGGTGGATCGAAACCCATGATAGCACCTCGTGCCAGATCGTCCGCAAGAAGGGCTAGCCGGTAAGAGTATGCGCCATAGTCTCCTCTCACTGGTCGCACAGCGGGCAATGCGCCGTGTGGGGGTGGCCGCCTCGCGCTTGCCTTTTCACCATTTCAACATTTGTCCTGGCAGGCAAGCCAGATAAAAACCTCACCCGGGGGGTTGCACAGGTCCTCCAGCTAAGCCTCCACGACCGTGATAATAACGATCCCTCGAATAGGATGTTGTAGCAAGATTGGGAGGAGTACTGAGCATCCTTCGTCGAGTGCCAGATGAGCTTATCCGGCACCTCCGAGAGTTGTACGTCCTGCAGTCGGGCCCAGAATTGGACGTGTTGCGAGAGGGCTGAAGGTGCCAGCGATGGAGTTGATCCAGCTGTGCTCAACCAGCTCCTATTGCATCGTGCGCTGCTTCCTGCACCACTTAGAGATTAGCGCGAAGAGGTTCGGCGCTATCTCCCTAAGGGGCTTCCCATCTAACCATTTGTCCACCCAGAAGAGCGCATAGGTCCCATCGCCAACCACCATGTAGGTGGATGTCATCGAAGACATGCCTCTCCTCCTTAGAAAACTGCATAACGATCCCGCGCCAGGGGCGCAAGGGGTCGGTGCGCATCCTCTACAGCCATCGAACCCTCAGGCTGATGGACATGCGGGCGACACACTCTGAACCAGTTCACATGGCAATTGAAAGTACACAATGGTCAACTAGAGGGGGGGGGGGGTGAATAGGTGACCTACAAATTTTAATCCTTTTTCACTTTTAGATGGGCTTTAGCAAGTAAACAACTCGGTTATCTAGATGTGCAACTAGGTAGACACCCTATGTGATAAGCAACAAGTATGCAACGGAAGTAAATGCAAGGCACAAGATAACCACAAGTGAAAAACACGGAGACATGGATATGTTTCCCGTAATTCTTTCTTGAAATAAGTACGTCTATGTTGGACATGTGGGGAGCCACCTAGGCACTCCTCAATAGCACGGTTGTGCACACCTTGTTCTCCTTGAGCTTCTCCGGTGAGGTAGATTCTCGTTTCCACTATGAGGTCGAATTGAAGGCGTTGACCAAACCTTTATAAGGGGGTTGAGGCTACTCCACAAGTGAGATGGAGGCTCTCAACTATCTGAAGCTTCTTGCTACAAGGTGGAAGTTACAAGCACCAGGGTTTCTCTAGGATGACAAAGCAACCAAGAGATTACAAGATCCCAAGGGGTATGGTATGGGAAAACAATTTTTGGCTTGGTAGAAAGGTAGATCTACACCTCCTCCATGAGATCCTTGAAGGGAATCGAGTTTGGTTGGAGTAGGAGGGAGATCGGGGCGTTTTGAGCTCTTGAACAATGGAGGAGAGAGAGGAATGGACGAACTAGCTGTCTAGAGGAAGAAGATAACTATTTATAGCCTCCTTCAAAATCTGACCGTTGCGGCTCTCCAGGGACGGATATTTGAAATATCCGGGGGGCGGGTATTTGAATAATCCGGGGCCGGAATTTTCCGGCCAATAATTCGCCCCCATCTCTGCAAGCGGGCAGCAGCAACCCACTGAATTTTTGCTAAGGACCAGGGGACCGGATATTTGCCCCGGAATATTCCGGGGGAAATTTCCGCCCCATCTTTTGCGAGCGGGCACCAGCGACGCCTCCAAAATCTGCTAAGGACCAAGGGGCCGAAAATTTGCCCTGGAAATTTTCGGACAAATTTCCGCCCCAGCTTCTGTGCACGGGCAGATGGAGGCCAAGACTTCATCGTTTGAAGCATCGAGAGGGCCGGAATATTCCGGTGCCGAGGCCGGATATTCCGGCCTATATCCCCCGGAAATTCCGGTGCCAGTGACTGAAAAATCCGGCTGTAGTTTTTCTTCTTAAGAAATCCTTTGTGAAACTCCTCAAGAATATCATCGTGAAATATATGAGGCCATCTGTAGACACTTAGACCATATGATTAGTAATCATACCCGCGTTGTTATCATCACCAAAATCATCAGAGGAGACATGAGTGATGGCTCCCAAGTGCAGGAGATCAATTGTAGTACTTTTCGAATTAGAAAGGTTGTCGAACCCACGAGGAGCAGAAGGAACTGGTAAGTAGAATAGCAAAGGAGTAATAAAAGCAACAGGTGTTTTTGTGTTTTAATTGTGTAGTGCAAGTAAAGTAAAATGCGGAAAGTAAATTGCAGCAAGTAGTAGGTCTCAATGAGAGACAAAGCCCAATCCTCTAATGCGCAAGAGGACAAGCTCAAGTGTGTGTTTGTGTCTTATATGTGGAAAACGTTCCCGAGGGCTGCACGAATTTAGCTGGCATAGTGATTCATTGCATAACATGTTTGTATATCTTGTCTAGTTTTAATCTTCTTCGGACAGAGCCACAAATAGGAATAGCTAAATAAATAAACTATCACCCCTTATGATGGATCACGTGGCCAATTAAATGACAGCACGAGAATTATTAAGACATGATGTCCCACCATAGCCTTATGCTCTAAGGTCCCCGATACAAGTACCCTCATAATGCAATTCAACGACTCTGTCTCAAGTTCCTGTCACCTAAAGACATCATCACGTCACTACACTATGGTGTTCTCCTATGAGCCCATGTAGGTGAAGTGTTGTACAGTCGACGTTCGTACAACACCATCATAGAATCACATAAAAGATAAATACTAGACCAAATAACAACTCATCTTATGTAACAAATCATTGCCAATTCATCCTTTGCCCTCAGGAACATACGGGAACTACTCACAACGTGCAAACATGATCATGTATGGTGACATATGTGGTACAACACAATCTTAAACAATGGATCCACCACCAAATAATGACAAGTACTCAATCCCAAACATGCAACGGAGTACAATAACACGTATCTAGGGTGTAGCAATGATCAAACTATGAGGGGAACGGAGTGGATCACGGTGATGGTGGAGATGCAGGTGATGGTGAGGATGGTGATGGAGATGCCTCCTCCCACGCCAAGGAGGAGATGGGGATGAAGATGGGGATGATTTCCCCCTTCTCCGGAGCTTCGGAGCAGCAGGATATGTCTCCCCCGCGGAGAGTTTCGAGAGTTTCGCCGCCCTGGCGGCTCCATCTCGTCTCGGGAAAATTAGGGTGTTCCTTTTCGGGGAAGACGGAGTCGTCACCAAAAAGACCTCGGGGAGGAGGTGTTGTGGGCCCATTTGGGGGCCCCACACGCGGCCAGGGAATCTGGCCGCGTGGGATACCCCCTTTTGGGCCTCCTGGCCCTCCTCCTTTGTGTCTTGTGCCCACGGGCTTTCTCCCGAAGAAAAGCTGACAGGGTTTCTTTCCTTTCGCAATCTGGATACCTGTAGCTCCTGAAACATCAAAAACATGAAAACAGGTGTTTTCTGACACCCAGAAATTAAATACCAAAAATAGGGACTTTGTACGAAAGTCCCATAAAATCATCTAAAACATGCAAAACAATGATATAACATTGATAAAACATCCCAATAATGCCTATATGGAGGGTATAAATGATGATATAAAATGCACGTATCAACTCCCCCAAGCTTAAACCTTTGCTCGTCCTCGAGTAAATAAGGACATAGATCATTACATGCATCAATGGACTTATGGTTGATAAATAAATACGGGCATTGTATCATCATCATGTTCAGTTATAATGCAAGATGAATGAATAGAACTCATACACATAAGGATAACATATTCAAAGCTCTAGCAAACACCCCATACTTTTGAAAGCAAATAACCATTGTATGTTGGACAATCGAATTATACTCTTTAATTTGGAGAAAGATAAATGAGTAGAGGTAAAACATGATCAAGTCTCATTTAGTTTCCAAACTATTCATCTTAAATTACTAATTGTAATGTGGCATCCATTGGGCTAAGACTCTCATTGCCCCTTTATCATTAGCATCTTAATTTATGAATGTTGAAGTAATGTGGTTGACAAGGTGTTGGTTGAATGTCTCATGCCCCGTGAGTGTGAAAACCTACTCCATGATTACTCAACTTAAGATTCCTAATAAGCTTTGTACAATCATAATAAGTATTAATGACATCATAGAGAATTGCAAAGAGGTACCTCTTGCCCCATGACATAGAAACCAGCCCATGTCACAATAACAAGATGAACAAACGGAGTAGACTCATCATCCTTTTTTATTTCATTCACTATATGCATAGCTTCTTATTTTATTGTAGGATGTGTTTGTAGAGTCCACTCTAGCTGTAAGTAAATTTCCACCATGATCAAGCATGGCTTGGGTTAGCGGCCCAATGTAATTTCTCTAGTCATATATACTTACTCATCAAAACTTACTATTCCTCTATTTCATTTCGGCATGGCAGGAGTCCAAAAACAAAAGAACATGACATCAACTAAATATAAAATTTCTTTGTGCAATGTTGAAAGCTTTTCACGTGATGCACGTGTTAGCCAACTCCCAACCAAAATCCTTGTCAAGCACAAAACTTTTAGCTCCCATTAATGGGTCATGTTTGTTAAGTGCAATAGAAATAAATGTGTGCATTCAAAAGTTCGTGAGAGTCTTATCCCAAATTCAGCCCATGCCAATTAATAACATAAGCATCTTAATTTAGAGCATAAATGAAACTATAACATGGTGAACATGCTCGGAATAGCCATTAAGCTAATAGATAGATAGTGGATTTATGTCATATTGAGATAATTCTACAATTGTCCAACACACTCAAGTTAATTAATTTCAAGGCAAGATGTGATTGAAACCTCTAAATATGCCATGCTCATTTGCATGAGTGTTACCCATAAATCCCCAAAACAAGGGAATCATGGATGACACCATACTTTATTATTCATTGATAAACCATAAGACGGGGATGCATGATAATGCTCAATGAGCTCACTCAAGCCTAAACGAAAACGATACTAGATAATAAAAGCAAGACACACCAAAACTAGATAGACATGATAAAGCTGATAAAAGACGGGGGATAGGTGAAACTCCCCCAAGCTTAGATGGTTGCGGTAATTTCTTCATTCTCCCTTCTTCTCGTACTCAGCCCACCACTCTTTCTTCTTCTTGTCGTAATCTTCCTTCCACTCTTCCTGCTTCCATGGAAAAGGCCTTCCAGTATGGAAGGACATGGGTGGATCATTGTACCTGAGAGTGGCAGCTTCTGCAATCTTCTTGAAACGTTCTTCATACTCACATTTCTGGTTCTCCATGTCCCACATCAGAGCTTGGTACCTATCCATCTCTGATATGACACGCAGATACCTAGTCCCCAGGTCCTTGATCCTCTCCTCGTACTCCTCTATCTTCTTCTCCAGCTCCAGATTCATGAAGTGGTGGGCATCAAGGCCGCGTTCAACAATAGAGTTATACCTGAAAACTGTTTGTTCCAGAGCCTCCAGCCTCTCCTCCAGCGTGCCTTCGGTCTTGGGAGCCTTCACCTCCTCCATGAGCAACACACCATCCTTCAAGGTCAGGTTTTTCATGGGGGTCATCACGGAGTTGAGGTAATGGTTCACAATGCCTCCCTTAGGTGGATCTTCCCCCCCCCTAGGTTGGATCCGGAGCTTGACATGGCTAAACCCTGGCAGACAGAAACAACAGCAACAAAGATCGCGCGAGAACTCTCGGTGCGGGATTATATCGACAAAAGGGGGTATATATTGACGGGTTTTAGGGTAAGACGAAGTGTCGGAGTCGAAAACCAGATGGAACGGGACTCCGAGGTGGAAAAGGGGTACCTCCACGCGGCCAAGGAATCTGGCCGCGTGTGGGGTCCTCTTTTCCCCCTCGAGGTCCAATTCCTTCCAATTTTCTTGTCCCACACGTTAATTTCCATAAAAAATGAGTTCCGTAAGTTTTCACGCAATTCCGAGAAACTTCCAAACACAATAATTGTAAATTATTGAATTTGGGTTTCTGAAACTGCAGGATCCCTTACAATTACCTCCTCCGGTGTCATTAACTTTATCTCCTCGATGGTTCCTGTCGTGGTGGTGTCACGGCAGATGCCATAGGATGGCTAAAGATGTGGGGACGAAGGACATTGGAGGCGCTCGGGGAGGGATCACGCGACGAGTAGACGCGTGAAGGATGAAGCTAGCACTGCAAACAACACGATCTACCCAGGTTCAGGGCCCTCGTGAGGAGGTAAAACCCCTACTCCTGCCTTTCTCTATGTATTCTGATGTCTCACCGAGTAGCCACAGTACAATGGTTCTTGCTACCGAGTAGCCACTCCTCTCTCTCCGGGTAGAACTAGGTCAAGAATCTCTACCTAGGATCCAGCCCAAGCATCGTCCCTCGCGCAGGAGGCGGCGGGGCACCTTATATACTCGGTGCCCAGCCGGATACAGCCAAATACAAACAAGTGTCGACATTGTGTGCACACCGTCCTTCTTCCGAGTTCCCGCTGACAGCTTTGGCTTCTAAGCTTGTCCTGATGCGGAAAGTCGTTGGGCAAAACCAAGTAACTAGTCTGTTATCACTGTGCGAACACAGAGTAGGCCCCCCTATCCTGCGACGCCCTGCTGACACACTGTCGCTGTCAGGCACGCCGTCCCCAGATGAACAGTGCTGTGAACAGTGCCAAGTACGGACCCGGGATACGCGGGATTCGGTGTCAGAACAGCTCCTTTGACTTCTGGCCCGAGTAGGTTCCCGCCATTTCTACTCGGTCCAGCTCTTCTGTTCGGAGGAGCACAACTCTCTTGATTTATTCTTCTGGCTGTCTAGGTGTGAGACCGGGTAGCAGTCGACCGGGTAGCGAGTGCCAGGTAGCCGGCTACTCGGCCAAACACCCCTTCTGATCTTGCCTTTAGCACTTGCCTTTACCCTACTCGGGGGTACCCCCCCCCCGACAGCAGTCCCCGAAGCTGATAGAGCCCTGCGAATTCATTCACTGGGCCCTGCCAGCTTAAAAACCAACCTTGACCGTCTTGCCCTTGAACTTTGAGATACCGAGTGAAAACCTCCGAGTAGCCCTTGGTCTTGTTTCCTCTCTTCCGAGTAGAGCCACTTCTCTTCTCTGTGCCGAGTAAAATGACTTGGTGAAATCTCGAAACAGAATCTCTGCGGGACAGAGCACAATCCGGCTTTCCGCGCTGCAACTGGGCACGTGTCACGCGGACACGACTTTGACGTCTCGGTGCCTGGTAACTGACAGGCCACGCGCCCAGTTTTCACGGGGTGGGCCCACCAGCTCGTAACGTCCCATCACGCGCAGTAATCGCCCACGATCTCGTCGTGGGATCTAATGCGACCGTTACGCGCGCGTTCTGCGCTGTGTGTGTTTCTAACCGGCCCACAGACCCCACGCCACACGATTACTGCCACGATCGATCCCACTTCCTCGACTCGTAACGGTAACTCGAGGAGCGGTATAAATACCCCCTCGGTAACTCCTTCTTCTCCTTCCGCTCACAATTCCCCTCTGCCTTCTCGTTTCTCCGCCGCTGCTGAGCTCTTCGCCGCCACGCAACTCACTGCGCCGCCGCGAGCTTCTCCACACCCCAAAGCCTCAATCTTTTTTCCCCAATTTCTTCCTCTCCGCCATGGCTCGCGACGACAACGCTCGCGCCGGCTGGGCGGGGTCCGAGGTCACCGCCGAGGACTGCCAATAGCTGGTGAACACCCGGAGGGTTCCTCCCGGTGTTCGCTGCTGGCAGCCTGACGGCGAGCTCGTTCCAACTCCGGAAGAGGGAGAGCACGTCGTCTTCCTCGCGCACTTCGCGCGAGGATTCGGGCTCCCCGCATCGAATTTCCTCCGCTCGTTTCTGGACCACTACGGCCTCCAGATGCACCACCTTCCTCCGAACACCGTAGTCTTCCTCTCCTACCACGCTGTGGTGTGCGAAGCCTTCCTCGGTGTTCGCCCCACGATGGAGACGTGGTCCAGGTACTTTTTCTTCCGCCAACAGAGCAAGGGCAAGAAGGACGGCGCGGACACCAGCAGCCGGATAATGGAGACCGGCAGCGCCATGATGGTGCAGCACCCGGGAACCAACCATCCGCGCATCAAGGGATTGGACTCCGTCCGTAAGTGGCAGAGGACGTTCCTATACGTGAAGAACATGCCCGCCAAGAATGGAGCCAAGGTGGAGGACAGAATCAATCTGCCCCGCTGGAGCAACCGAGCTCCTACCGGGCAGAACTGGAAGACCAAGCCGTCCGTCGACAAGAACCTGACGCAGATGGAGGAGCGCCTTGCCCATCTGATCGGAGAGGGGCTCAAGAGCGACGATCCAGTTGCCTGCTGGATCTCTAGGCGGGTGCTGCCGCTCCAGCAACGCGCCCACCCCATGTGCTACATGGGCGGCCCCCGCGATTGTACTCGGACAACCACGTTCAAGCTCAGCAACGCGGACGTCGCTGCTCATGCGCGGTCCATTCTGACCACCGGCCTCAGAGACAATTGGCAATATGGCTTCATCCCATACAGCCGTACGAAGCCGATTGAACGGGTATGTACTTCTTACTCTGCTTCTTGCATACGCAATCCGAGTAGATAGCCTTCTCTCCTTGCTGCGACTAGCATTTGCACTCTGCGCCGAATAGGGCGCTTAACGAAACTGCTCAGGCTTAGTGTGCTTGGTGTTTGCACGCCTTGTCGGGCAGCACACTTAGGAGAATTGCTTAGGCTTAATGTGCTTGGTGTTTGCACGCCTTGCCGAGTAGGACACTTAGCAAGTTTCCCTAGGCTTAGTGTGCTTCGTGTTTGCACGCCTAGTCGGGTAGGGTGCCTTTATGCTACTCGACTAACTTGTGGTGTCTCTCTATTCTTCAGGTCCTTGATCGCCAGCTCGCTGAGAGCATGGAGCGCTTCGAGGACAACTGGTCGGAGGACCGAGAGGAGGACGACGAAGTCTCCTTCGAGACCGCGGACAGGCTCAACCTCCCCCATGCTCAGACGGAGAAGCATCACGTAGATGCGTCTGTCCGCGATTGGTCCGAGGATGACGACGAAGGTAATTGGGCTCATCCTGTCTAGTCGCAAGCCGCGCTACCCAATTTCCTCTTGTTTCTGAGCCGTTTTTCTTCTTCCGAACTTCATAGGCGGCGCTGATGCTGAAGAGGAGGACGAGGAGGAAAACGAGGAAGCCCTTGTCGTCAAGCCGCTCTCGATCGCTGCTCCTCTTACCCGCAAACGGACGGGTAGCGGTGCTCAGGAGCCCCCCGCCAAGAAGAAGAAGACGGCCGGGAAGACGACCAAGAAGACCGTGACGAGAGGAGGACGGACGATCCCTACCCGTAAAGGGTAAGCACTTTCTCCTTCGTTGCTTCTCCTCGATTTCCTCTGTCCTTCTCTTTTTTCTGAACAAGTTTCTTTCTTCAGAGCCCCCTTGAACGCTGACGCTGCTCTCGCGCCCAGCAAGACTAAGAAGAAAACCGCCATTGACGTCGATAATCTCATCGACCTCGACGACGAGACTGAAGCCGCAACGCAGGCCGGAGCGCGTGCGTCCTCTCCCGTGAAAGGGGACGACTCCGACGACGCTCGATACATGGACAGCGACGCCCACGACGCCGAGCATGAGCAGCAGGCCCGCGCAGATCAAGAAGCGCGGGATGCTGATCACGACGCAAGGCCACCTTCTCCTCCGGCCGCCACGGCCGAGGAGAACCTAGATCAAGACCCCGAGAAGCATGATGACGATGCCGCCCTTGAGCGGCGAGAAGAGGACCAAGAGCAGCCAGTGACAAGGGCTGCTGAGCAAGACGACCCCGCGGCCCAGCCGCGGGTAGAAGAACAAGACGCCGCACAGCAAGACCCTGCTGCCGAGCAGCGGGCTGAGACAATTGATGAGACGGAGCAGTACCCTCTGAGCGACGCGCAACCAGATGCCGCGCAGGGTAACGCTCAGCCGGATGCTGCGCCGGATAGCGCACCCTTGGCGCCGCCTACCCAGCAGGGTACTTCCTCCAGCGCACCAACCTCTCCACCAACAAAGAAAACCAAGACAACATCCAGCTCTCCGGCCAAGCAGCTTATCAAGAATATCAAGCAGGAAGCCGTTGACAAGAAGGCCGCCGAGAAGAAGGCTGCCGAGAAGCAGACCTCTGGGAACCAGGCCGCCGAGAAGCCAGCTGGTCAGTCAGAGGGCGCAGTCCGCAGGAATCCTTCACGTAGCGGTACGCGTGGTGCTGCCACGATGCCGCCGCCAAGACCAACTGCCAGGCCCGGCCAGCTCACCATCCGCGAACCTGAAGCGGCTGCTGATACCGCCGCAGGGTCCAACTTCCCGGATCCACCCACCTTCCCACCTTATATGGTGAAGGTGAGCCAGCAGCACAGCATTCCATTGACCCGAATCGAGAAGAAGCTCGCTATCAGGAGGGGCAAACAGGCTGCGCCGGTGGACTCCAAGCCTCCAGCCAGGAACAAGGACCGATCCGTCTCGATCCACTCGCGCGAGGTTGCGGAAACTGAGGTAACATCCACGGGCCTCGAGCAGATATTCGACCGGGTTGGATTTATCGATGCTGAGTGGAACAGCGACGTCCTCGGCAACACGAACTGGCACGGCACATCTCTGGGCGATCTGGACCACATGCGCGTCGACTGGAACAAGGCAGACATGGGTTATAAGCCCATGACTATTGCGTCCAACACCAGCACACTCGCCGCCAAGCTCTTCGTCCATCGCAAGGCCGCGGAGGATATTGAGCAGACTTACGCGGTAAGCTTTGCTCATCCGTTCCAAGTTGCATTTTCCTTCTCTTCTATTCTACTGCTTCTTCTTATCCATTCCCCAGTCCCCGAGATTCTGGCCGAGTAGACGGGAACTCAACCAAGTTGCCGCCTACTCGAGTTGAATCTTCACGATTTTGTCTAATTCTTTTTCTTTCTTCCTCTCAGAACTGCCTTCTGAAAAGAACCAACCTGTACCGGCGACTGCTATGGAACCACAGCATCGCTAGGAGGCGCCTCGAGGCCCTGGAAAAGGAGCTCAAGTCCGCTGAGGCATCGGATAAGGAGGTCATGGACAGTGCCCTCAAGCTTTCCGAGATCGAGAGTGAGCTTTTAGCTACGCGGTTCCCGCGTTTTATGTTTACGCCCGCTATTGCTTTCTGCTCTGACCAACTCCTTTCTGCAGGCAAGTTCAAGACCCTGGCCGAGGAGCACTCCAACTGCCGCGCCTTCGTCGAGAGCGGCCAAACCACAATCAAGAGGCTGGAAGGTGAGTTGGTGTTCTTCTCGGCTTGCCTTCTTGCTTTCATCTTTGCTACTCTGCTGACCGTGCTTCGCTTTTCACAGAAGATCATAAGAAGTTTGTCGAAGAGCATCTCGACTGCCTCAAGCCTGCTGAGGTGCAGGCGCAGATTGCAAGCCTTGAGGTAGAATTCAAGAAAAGGCACCTCGACGAGATGGAACCATTGCAGGTCCAGCTGCGAACTGCTCTCCAAAAAGCCATTGATCTAGCTGGCGAGAGAGATAAGGCAGTGGCCGAGAAGAAGAAGACCGAAGCAGCAGCTGCGGCCAAGCAAAGGGCCCTCGAGCAGGAATGCGAGGTGCTGAAGAAGAGCAATGCTGATCTCTTTGCTCAACTGTCCGGGCTCCGCTTACTTGAAGAGAGGCACGTAGCTGACGAGGAGCTGTGGAAGGACAAGCTGCAGGGGCTACTCTATGATCTGAACAGTAAGTGCCATCTTTTCTGCGTCTCTGCTATTCGGTTCATTTTCTACTCTGCTTCTGTCTCTGATCTTCTCAATAGCTCTCTCAGAAATCTTCCCCGATCTCGAGTCTTCTTGCAAACCCGCCTTGGCAAAGGCCCGAGCAGCTCGCGCCGAGAAGGGCGAACCCACCGATACCAGGGCGGAGATCGAGGATCGCCTTCTAATCTTGCAGGGGCAGTTTCAGCGTTTGGCGGGCGTGGGCACCGAGCTGGTGCGCACCGCCTTCAAACTCCATGATCTGTTCTGGCCGCAGGACTCCGCGCCACCAACTATCCGCGGGCTCGCCTTGAAGCTAAACAGCGTGAAGGCCGAGCTGAAGAAGTGGCGGGCTTCCGGAGCTCGGGCAGGCGCCGACATGATGCTGCTATTCATCACCAGCTGGTATGAGAATCTCAACTTGCAAGTCATCCGCGAGATGCGCGAGGACTCCAAGTGGGAGACGGATACCGACTGCGTGGCTCTCCGCCAGCTCGTTGCGCACGAGGTCGCCCAGTACGCAGACACCGCACACTTCATCGACGGTCCCACCGAGCCCGACACCGAGGTGGACGAAGGCAATGAGGAGGGCGAAGGCGAAGAAACGGATGAGGAGGAGCTGGATCTGAGCTGCTTCGAGACTCCAGAGAGCGAGACCGGGAAGGGGAAGGCCGCGTTCGTCGCGGGCAGCGATGATGAGGCCGAGAGCGAAGGGATGACAATCGACACCGCCGCGCTCGAGTTCGGCACCTCGTCAGGAGCTGCCCTTGACGACACGGCTCGCCTCCGTGCCCAAGCGACTGCCTCCACCTCGGCGACGGGGCCCATCTCGGTGGCTACAGCCACTTCAGATCAGGCCATTACTGAGCCAGATGCGGATGCCGCGAAGGCCGACGCCGCCAACTCGGAAGTTGATGCTGCTAAGGCCAACACTGAAGCTGAAGCCACCAAGGCCAGCGCTGACGCTGAAGCCACCAACGCCAGCGCCGAGAACACTGCCGCTTCTACCTGATCCTATCATGCACTTTATCCTTCAGACACTTATCAGATCCCCGGGACGCCGGGTGCAGATGTATCGAAACAATTATCCTTGTCGTTTGCTACTCAGTTTTATTCATGTTTGATATTTAACTTAGCCAATTTGAGCAACTTTGGCTCGAATGCCGGGTTGCGTTATCATGCGAGTCCCCGAGTTGCATTTCTTATTCGCTCTTCCTTTTTATCTCAGCTCTTACCCGCAACTTGTTGCTTTTTTGGTATTCGAGTCACAAGAATTCAAAGTTGGAGTTGCAAATACTTAGCCACTTAGAAATACTCATAGTAACGCAGCCCACCACTTAGCCGAGAAGGAGTTAACAAGAAACAACAGTAAAAAACATCCTACTCGGTTCCTGCACTTTTTCTTTCCTTAGTAAATTTTCTTGTGCTCATTGACCTTTTGCTTGTTCTCTTGCTTGCCATGAAGCCGGGTTTCGGACAGCAGCAGAGTCGAAGAGTTGGCATGTAGGTTTAAACACAGTACTAGATGTACTCGTGAAATTTTAAGCAAAGCAACCGAGTGGACAAAAGTGAAGCCGGGTAGGAACACACAGAGCAAGTCTAGGCGAGGGCAGTCCCCGAGCTGAATTTCAGATTGCAGGGTAGAATTTTAACTCGGATAAGTTAGTACATACACATCTTTGCTCACGAATGAAAGCGACGAAGTAGGGCTACATTCCAAGGGCGCTTGGATTCCTCTCCAGCTTTATCTGCCCTGTTCGCCTGTGATGGACGCATGTCCACGAGATAATAGGCATCATTGTGCAGCGCTTTGCTCACAATGAAAGGCCCTTCCCATTGAGGAGACAATTTGTGCATCCCGGCTGTGCGTTGCACAAGCCTGAGGACCATATCTCCTTCTCGGAAAACCCTTGGGTTCACCTTTTGGCTATGATAACGCCGCAGGTTTTGCTGGTAGATAGCCGAACGTGACAGAGTGAGCTCTCTTGCTTCTTCGAGCAGGTCAACGTCGTCTTCGCGAGCTTCTCTCGCCTCTACCTCAGTGTAGAGGGTTACTCGAGGGGAGTCATGCTCTAAGTCTATTGGCAACACGGCCTCAGCCCCGTATACCAAGAAGAATGGCGTGTAGCCGGTTGACCGGTTAGGGGTAGTCCTTAGACTCCACAACACCGTTGGCAACTCGTCTAGCCAACACCCAGGTGTTTTCAGTAGCGGCTCAATCAGCCTTGGCTTTATGCCTGCCAGTACCATGCCGTTTGCTCTTTCCACTTGCCCATTGGAGGCGGGATGCGCAATAGATGCAACATCTAGTCGGATGTGCTTATCTCTGCAGAACCGCACCATTGCCCCCTCTGCGAAATTTGTGCCGTTGTCGGTGATGATGCTGTGCGGGTAGCCGTATCTCAGGATCACATCCTTTAAGAATCTCACGGCTGTAGCTCCATCGCACTTCCGAATAGGCTTCACTTCAATCCACTTGGTGAACTTGTCCACCATGACCAAGATGTGTGTCATGTTGCCTTTAGCCGGCTTGAAGGGTCCAACCATATCCAGGCACCATACGGCAAACGGCCATGTGATAGGAATTGTCTTCAACTCGGAAGCAGGCATGTGAATCTTACTCGCGAACATCTGGCAGCCATTGCACTTCCTCACAATGTCTTCAGCTTGCTGCAGAGCTGTGAGCCAGTAGAAGCCATGCCGAAAAGCTTTCTTAACCAATGCCCGAGAAGAGGCGTGGTGCCCGCATTCTCCTTGGTGTATATCCAACAGAATTTCTCCTCCTTCTTCTGGGTCCACACAACGTTGCAGCACGCCGGTGGCACTTCTTTTGTGCAGCACATCTCTGAATATAATGTAGCCCTTGGATCTTCTCTGAATCTGCCTTGCGGCCACCTCGTCTTCTGGCAGAGTACCGCCCTTTAGAAAGGATAATATGGGCATGGCCCAACTCGGTGTCTCCCGTGTGGGAAACACTGGTTCGTCCACTTCCATTGGGACAGGCATCTCTGGCTGCTCTTTAGGGTTGGGAGCACTTCTCTGGAGCCCAGAACGATTGGCAAGGACCTCCTCAATGAATGCGACAGTCCCCGGGTTAAGGACAGCAGTCCCCGAGTATGGAGTGGCAGTCCTCGAGTAGGGAGTGGCAGTCCCCGAGTAGGGAGTGGCAGTCCCCGAGTAGGGAGCAGCAGTCCCCGAGTAGGGAGCGGCAGTCCCCGGGTTCTCTGTTGCATTCTCCCACTCAATCTCCATTGGAACAGATTCTTCACTTGGCAGAGAAGGAACAAATATGGATTCCGAGTTGGGAGAAGGCTTGATGGATGGCTTCCTCAAGTGCTCCAAGGCAACCCTCGCCGGGATGGATTGCCGAGAAGATCCCAACTTGGACAGCTCGTCTGCCGCTTCGTTCTCTGCTCGGTGAATGTGCTGGAACTCGCAGCCTTCGAAGAATCCAGTCATAGACTGTACCAGGAAGCGATATGATGCCATGTTGGCATCTAGAGCATCCCAAGTGCCAGAGACTTGCTGCACCACTAGATCTGAATCGCCATAGCATATAATGCGCTGCACGCCAACCTCCTTGGCTACTCGCAAGCCGTGCACCACTGCCTCGTACTCTGCTACGTTGTTGGACGCCTTGAAATGAATCTGCAGCACGTACTTGAGTTGATCTCGCTTGGGTGACGTAAGCACTACGCCAGCACCAATGCCTTCCTTCACCTTCGAGCCATCAAAGTGCATCTTCCAGTAATTGGAAACTGGAGCAGGAGGTTCATATTGCACCTCAGCCCAATCCACCAGAAACTCCGCCAGAATCTGAGACTTGATGGCTTCTCTTATCGCATACGCGGGAGCGTACGCGGCCAGCTCAATCGCCCACTTGGCTACTCTGCCACTCGCCTCCTTGTTGCCCATGATATCCGAGATGGGAGCAGAGCTCACTACCGTGATGGGATGCTCTTGGAAATAATGCTTCAGTTTCTTGGCACCCAGGTACACGCCGTAGGTCATCTTCTGGTCATGCGGGTAGTTTTGCTTGGAGCTAGACAACACTTCGCTGAGATAGTATACTGGGCGCTGCACACTCTTGCCTTCTTCTTCTCGCTCCACCACAATCACCACGCTGACTACTCGGTTAGTAGCAGCGATGTACAGCAGCATTGGTTCCTTGGGTAGCGGACTAGCCAAGATGGGAGCGCTAGCCAGCATTGCCTTCAGCTCGTTGAATGCCACATCCGCTTGCGGAGTCCAGACAAACTTGTCACTCTTCTTCATCAGCTGGTACAGAGGCAGGGCCTTCTCGCCCATTCGGCCCAGGAAACGGCTCAGAGATGCCAAGCAACCAGTGAATTTTTGCACATCCTTCAGGGATCTCGGCAAAGACATGCTCTCGATAGCTTTTATCTTTGAAGGATTGGCTTCAATGCCCCGACTAGACACCAGGAAGCCGAGTAGCTTGCCAGCCGGGACACCAAAGGTGCATTTACTCGGGTTCAGCTTCATTTTATACCTGCGCAAATTGGCAAAGGTTTCCTCCAGGTCGGCAAGCAGAGTATGTGTTTTATTCGTTTTGATGACAATGTCATCTACGTACACCTGCACATTCTTGCCGAGCTGATCGTGCAAGCATTTCTGCATGCACCGCTGATAAGTAGCACCCGCATTCCGCAACCCGAAACACATGACACGATAGCAATAAGCCCCGTACGGGGTAATGAAAGCAGTCTTTATTTGATCAGCAGGATTGAGAGCTATCTGGTGGAAACCAGAGTAGGCATCTATGAAAGACAGCAGTTCACAACCAGCGGTGGAATCGATCACCTGATCGATGCGAGGTAGCGGGAAGGGATCCTTAGGGCATGGCTTGTTCAAGTCGGTGTAGTCGACACACATGCGCCATGCAGTAGCAGCCTTGGGATCCTCCTTCTTCTTCTCGACCATGACCGGGTTGGCTAGCCAATCCGGATGCAGCACCTCCATGATGAAATTGCTTATCAGCAACTTGGTGATCTGGTCACCAATGGCCTTCCTTCTCTCATCTCCGAAGCGGCGCATAGCCTGCTTCACTGGCTTGGCGTCAGGACGCACATGTAACGAGTGCTCAACCAACTCCCTCGGGACCCCTGGTAAATCTTCATTGGACCAGGCGAACACGTCCCAATTCTCACGGAGGAAGTGGATGAGCTCGCTTTCCTATTTCTCCGCCAACCCGGAGCCAATGATGGCTACACGGTCGGGGAACTCGGGGTCGACCTGGACCTTCTTGGTCTCTTGGGACGCCTGGAACGCGGTCCCGTGTTGCGTACTCGGCACGCCCTGCGCACCAGCTTGCGCGGATTGCGCCATAGCCACCACCTCGTACATCTTTTCTTCTCGGCAGCAATCACCATGGACTCCGCCAACTGGGAACCAGCAGAGGCACACTCCATGGACTTCTTGTAATCACCAGAGATCGTAATCACGCCATTGGGACCAGGGATCTTCATCTTCAGATATGCCGTGTGGGTAGAGGCCATGAACTTGCTCAGAGCAGGCCTGCCGAGTAGGGCGTGATAGGGGCTCTGATGATCAACCACCTCGAACTGCAGGCGCTCTGTGCGGCAGTTCTCCCTTGTGCCGAATAACACATCTATCCACACTCGGCCAATCGGGTTGCACGAGACCCCCGGCACAATGCCATGGAAGGTGGTCTTGCTGGGTAGCAGCATGTTCTCGGCCAGCCCAAGCTTCTCGAGTGTGTCTTTGTACACAATGTTGATGCTGCTGCCGTTGTCGATCAGCACTTTGCTGAACCTCACATTCTTCTCGGGACCCAAGAAGATAGGATCCACCACCAAAGCGTAGCTACCCGGGTTGGGCATCACCTTGGGATGATCTACTCGGGACCACTTGATCTCTTGGTTGCACCAATGCATATAGTGAGGAACTGCAGAGATCACGGCATTGACCTCCATGGCACGCCTGTGCTGTGACTGCTTGTCGACGGGCTCTGAAGTGAAGATCATGTAGCTCTCATGATGTTCTTGGTACTGGTTGTGGCCTCCGCCCTCATTGTTGCCGTTGTTGTTGCTCTGATAGTTGTTGTTGCCTCTGTTGTTGTTGCGGTTGTAGTTGTTGCTGTTGTTGCGGTAGCCTTCATTGTTGAAATGACGGTTGGCTCCTAAAGCCACTTGGTTCACGATTTCTCTTCTCGGGAACACTGGCGGCCGAGCTGCGGGTGCGCGAGCAGACTGCACATTGGCATTTGCAGCTGGCAGAGGAGGAGGAGGAGGCAGGCCTTCATTCCTGATCAGATCCCACCACTCGCACTGTCGGGTAGTGTGATTAGCAGGCCTTGAGGGGTGCTGAGTGTGGAAACTGCATGGGCCATCCTTCATGTCATCAAAGACGAACTTCCTCGTCTGCTCCGAGTTGCCGCTACCCGACTGAGGAGCACGGAATGGTTTCTTGTTGCCTTGGCCCTGGTTCTGGTTCTGCCCGTAGGCTCCAGCAGGTTTCTGCCTTTGGCTACCCCCAGCTCCAACAGCCACTGCATTCACCTCCTCAGGGTCATACCGAACATCTATTCGGTCACCCCTGCGCTTGTTGCGGAACTCGTTGCGCTTGTTGCTGTTGAAGTTTCTTCTCGGCTCGATGGAATCCATCAGAGGCTGAGTAGGATCACCGAGTGCATACTGATCTGCAATCTTGATGGTCTCCGCCAGAGTGTTTGGCATCTCCCTCTGCAACCTTTGCCACAGCATACTGCCGTGTCTGCAACCCTGCGCAAACCAAGTGATGGCATGGGCTTCATTCACACCTTCACAGGTGTTCCTCAATGTGCTCCACCGAGTAAGGTACTCGCGGTCCGTCTCGTCTTCTCGCTGCCTGCAAGCGGACAACTGCTGTGGCCTATTCGGCCTCTTGTAGGTGCTGGTGAAGTTGCCGACGAAAGCATCCGAGAAGTACAGCCAGCAATTTATGCTGTGCTTGGGCAAGTTGTTGAGCCAAGTGCGAGCTGGACCCTCTAGCATCTGCGGAACATACCGCACTGCCCATCTCCTGTTGCCGCCCGCGATGTGGACTGCGGTGACATAGTCATTGAGCCAATCATCTGGCTTGGTGCTGCCGTTGTAGCTCTTGGTGCCCCTTGCGAGCTGGAAGTTCTTCACGGACGGCTCGTTCATGATGCGCGGGCCAAAGCACTCGGGGCCAGGAGGACCCGTGTTCTCAAGCCGCGCCGACAAGCTGATCCGGTCCAGCTGGTGTCTTGCATCTCCAGGCGCCAACACGCGCTCGCCAACACGATCCAGAATGTCATAGCCAGCCATCTCCATGGCCGAGTAGCCGTCATCATACCGGTCCACCTGCACAGCTGCAGGCTGCTCCACCGGGTTGGCGGCTGGCGCCACTGCGCGCGGCTGCTGCCTCTGCCGGGTAGGCTGAGCGGCGGGATGCTGAGAAGGACCTGGGCGCTCTCCAGCTCGGGCCTGGCTTTGAGCTTTATGGGCTTGAAAGCCTGCTCCTGCAGCGTTGTGTTTCTGACCGGACTGTCGCGGCACAGCGAGCTGTTTCACGGCGACAGCCGGGTCGTACACCTGCATTTGCCTGTCCTTGCCGGAATGCCCACTCCGGCTTTTCTCACATCTAGGATGCGGAGATGAAGCCTGATCGTTAGATCTGGCC
Organism: Alopecurus myosuroides; assembly: GCA_028641055.1. Taxonomy (NCBI): domain Eukaryota; kingdom Viridiplantae; phylum Streptophyta; class Magnoliopsida; order Poales; family Poaceae; genus Alopecurus; species Alopecurus myosuroides. The sequence continues at coordinate 130,360,817 of CM054061.1, read as the reverse complement.
ATGTGCGAGTGCACCACCTGAGAAGCTCCAGCACCCGGGTTGGCTTTCCGGAACTCCTCATTCTGCCTAGCCGCCTCTAGCACCAACTCGTTCAGCCTCTCCTGCTGCCTAACGCGCGCGTCGCCGACTAGATGCGGCAACTCGGCAGCTACGGCCTCTGCAGCTCTAAGTGTCTTGGCAGGTGTGCTGTATCTGGGTCTAGTGGAGGTGTTTGCGGTGGCGGACTGACTGGGAGCCTCTACAACAGTCGCCATCTCGGCGCCTAGGTTGCGGCGCGTAGCACGTACTTTGCTAGCTCTCCTAACAACTGGTGTGAAACCGTGAGCCTTGTTGTACTCAATCTGATCTAAGCTAAGCTCTAGCCTGATCTTCTCCAACTCCGCCTGCTCGGCGAGCAGCTCCTGGCGCTGCCGGTCGAGCTGCGCCTTCATGGTCATGAGCTCGAGGTCAGTGGGAGGCGGCATGCCCGTCCGCGCAGCAGACGCAGGGATCGTCGGAGTAGTGGAGAGTGGAAGGTTGCACTCCTTCTCGTAAGGCTTGTGCGTCTTCCCGCCAGCACTAGAGCCAGCGAGATCCTCGACGACGACCGCAGCGGTAGCAGCCGCGCCCTTCCCGGCGTCAGCAGCAGGGCCGGTCATCATCACCTCCGCGATGTCCGCGAAGCGGCCCAGCGGCCTCCCGCGCGCGGCGACGACGGCAGGTGGATCCTCCGCGTCATGCACCAGCTCGGGGTACTCGCGGTCGATGACGGTGGCGACGTAGACGAGGTGCGCGCCGAAAGAAAGCACCGTGCCGCCCTCCGGCATAGCCCTGCCGCCGAAATCGCCGGCGTTGTCGGTGACGAAGTCGAAGGAGCCGAATTTGTGGACAAGGCCACAGACCACGCGCTCTCCGGTAGCAGAAATCGATCCCGTCCGAACGGAAACTCCAGCCAGTGCCGCTGTGTAACACCTGTGGTGTTACCTGTTTGTTTTGTTTGCATCATTTGCATCACATTGCATTGCATCATGTTTGCATCAACTGAAAATTTCAAAACAATTTAAACTTTCACCCTTGCTCAAAAATTTTCCAATTTCAAACTTGCAAACTAAACCATCATCTGTTCTTCAATAGTTTGAAAATTGTTTAATCCAATTGCTTGTTAATTTACTTCCCTCTTGTTAAACCCTAATGACTACTTCCAAAATCCAAATCAAATCACTCATTAAATTGATGGTTTAATCAAGGCATTAATGCAAGCACTTAACTCCAAATCATTTTCAAATTCAAATCTCTTCTCAAATCAGTACCTTTTTGGAAACCATAAAACTCACCAAACTTATTCCTTATCTAAATCATTCTAAAACCCTAGGGGTAACCCTATCCAATGCATGTTTTTATCAAGGATTTACTAATATCAAAATCCCTCTATTTTGATTTCAAATGCAAACCATTATCTTAAAAATAAATTTTTGAAAACTAAAGTTGGAAAATGGTTTCTAAATTCCTAACTAGCTTAACCTAATTTTTATGAAATTTTTACTAAATAAAACCTTAACAGTTTTATTCAAAAAGTAAACTACAAAAAAAAAAAAAGCAGAACAAATAATAAAAGAAAAACGCAGCTACCTAACCCCAGCCCAAGCCCATCTACCTATTTCCTGCGCCAGCCCACCCCCCATCTCTTCCACCTCCGTACAGCTGAGGTCAGCGCACGACAGCAACATCTCCACCTGCTCCCTCTAGCCCTATATCTACCCCAATTCCCCATCAAACCCTAGCTCCAATGCCCTACTCCCCTCTACCCTCCATTCCGCCGCCACCTCCCTCTCCCTCGACAACGAGCTCCGCCTCTGTATCTCTCTGTTAGTTCGTTGCCTCACCACCGTCAGACAGCTACCTCCTCCCTCAGCTCCGATCCCCCTTGGTCACCTCGAGGAAGGGCTAACCCCGGGAATGGAACAAGCGGCCTTCCCTCTCCAAGATCACCGAAGGCATCATGGGCAGGTAATCCCTCTAGCTCGCCGAATCACCCCTGGTCGCCGTCCGTTTTGTGCTGTTCTTGTTTCTGTTCGTCAGAAACATGCTCGCTCTGGGACAGTAACGGGTGATCCTTCCCGATGTGTACCAGCGTTCGTGCGGCATCCTAGCGCTAGGACTCTTTCGTGGTACTGCCGTAGAAACCATGGATCGATCCCTCCCGTGCGCGACGTTTTATTTTGTGCGCTGTTCTGTTGCTAACTGACGGAGAAGCCTGCACCTTGTTCTGTCGCCAGAAATTCAGTAACAGCAGCAGTTACCTCATCTTCAGTCACCACCCCATCTGAACAAACCAGCGGCAGTACCGCAGTGGTACCGTACCGGGCGAGTGAATCCAGTGGTTGCGGGTTCGATCCCCGCAAGCACACTTTTTTCTGGGGATTTCTCCCGAGCCAGGCCCACCTGGCTGTGGCTGCGTGGGTTCTCTCTGCCACGTGCACGCCACGGTGGCAAGGGCCCACAGGGCAGTGCCCGGGTGTATACTTCCAGTGTGTAACAAAAGTATAAACTCAAATCTGTTTTATTTTTCTAATATCTTAATTGGGCAGAATAAGCAATAAACTTCAAAATTCTATAACTTTCATTATATGAATCCAATAATTACAAACTTTATATGTTTTCTGTACCAAATTTCCTAAACTTTCCAAATATCCAATTTGTATTCTGTTTTGGAAACTTCAAATGCAATTTAAATTCAAATCCAAATGTTTCAAATGCAATTTGTAATAATTCATAACTAATTATTCCTAAGTCCAAATCATGCAAATAAAATATGTTTTCAATACCATTTTAAATGCCCTATTCAAATATAAATTTTGTTTCCTGTTTTGAATAATTAAAATTGCTTAAACAATTTAAATCTTGTTTAATTCAATTAAAAATTGTTTAATATTGTTTAATTCATAATTAAATAATCCAAAGTCCAATTTCAAAATGTGAAACATGTAATCCAACTAAAATTTGATGTTCTTTTCAAATATCAACTTTGTTATTTGTTTTGAACATTTTAAATGGTTGAAAACAACAAATACTTGTGTGTTCCCTTTAAGGCACCCAAAATTCCCTAAGTTAATAATAAAATTCTAATTGCTACACCCTATCTTAAATTGTTTCTAATGTTGTTATTTTGCTGTTTCCCTTTTGCATGCATCATTCTAACTCACTTACACATGATGCTTAGTGTTATAACAAATAATTCAACTATAAGGCATGGGTTTGCCATATGCAATCTTTGCATATGGAATCCATTTAAACTTGTGTATCTTATCCACTAGTTTACTTTGGTGCATCTATTAACCTTGTCATGCATCCATATCTTGATCATGCTGGATCTTTTGCCGTAGTAGTAATTGTTGCATCCCGGTGTTTGTTCGAGGTTCGTTGCTTCTTTCCGGATAGGACGTTGAGATGATGTGAGCAACGACAAGTTCTGCTACCTTGCGGGATCTCAGGCAAGTATACTCACTTGCATGCCATATGGCTGCCTTTCATCACTTGTTACCGATTCTTTCCGTTGATTCTTTTCTGCCAGCCTTAGTGGTAGATGCTTCTGTTACGAACCTATCACATGAATCCTTTAACCCTGATATTGCCTCACCTCCACTCCTATAACCTTTGCTTGAGCCTGTGTCCTACTATCTTGCTTAGGTTGTTTTGCTCGAGTCTGTTACCCGTTACTTTCTGTTATTACTTAATTATGTTCTGGGGGCTCGATGTTTAATCAATCAATCAATCAATCATGCTAATGTTACTATTAATAATAAATTTGATGATAAGGCACCGGCAGGAGGCCCTTTGAGGTTTTGAGGCCTGCTAGTGTCGACCCTAATAGGAAAAGGGTCTTGTCTACTGATCCATGATGAGCGCACTACCCGCATTTGGGGAGTATGGGCTCCCCCTCAGTTTGACCCGATTCGCATCTCGTCCAAATCGCCTCATTTAGTTCGGGTTTTCCATTTGCTGCATGCATGATTTTGCGAGCCCTTGGATCCCGGGTGGAACTTTCGTAGTCGGCATATAGGGGGACACGTTCTTAGAGTGCTATGAGGGTCCATTTTCTTCTGGGCTCGATTAGCCGTGCGCCCAAGGTTCTTTGGGCTTGATGCGAAGAAGGGTTGGATTGTGTTGAGTGCCCCGCTTGGTGGGAGGCATTCCATCTGGCGGGATATTCATGAGTGTGGTTACTTTGGTGCATCCCTGCAGGGTAAATCTTCTCGAGAAGCCGTGTTTTCCGCGGTTATGGATTACTTGGTGAAAGTACTGGCTAACAAGTACTCAGGACAACTTCAACATAATGATCAATCATGTTTCACCCAATGATTATTAATCTGACTAGTAATAGGTTATTCACACAATAACTGACTCATCTTTAATACCACGGTGTGAGTTATCCTCGGATTGCTTCTTCGGATAAGGGGCGAGATCCAGGATGGGTTTGTTTGACGTTATCTTTCAGTTGGTTACTATTACTCGATCTTATCCCCTTTCTGATAGTTGGAAGTAATAGAATCTCTGTAGTTGGTTAGTGCAGCCTGTTGTCGCTTATTTGCAATAACCCCTTCCTTTCCGTTGATCCTAAAGTATTTGTATCTTGTGATGACTGGCTACGCCGGTAACTTGTGAGTATGGGTTTTATCCCCCTTGCCAGTACTTAACCGTACTGACCCACGAATCTCTTTCGTGGCTGCAAATTCCAAATTGCAGTCAACAGGTTTGAAGTCTGACGACGTTAGCTTGGGAATCCCTCCGGCTTGGCCTGGGCAGGGATTGGACGCCTTCGGTTATCTTCAGGACTCTTAGTCCAATTTGGATCTTGTCCGTAGCCGGACGTTTGGTTCTTCCGCTGTTATTTGGATCTTTGTATTGTATCAGTTGTAACCCCGGCTCGTTTGAGTCATCTTGTATCTTTCTGATGCTGTTGTAATGGTGGATTATTCGTGAACTATTGTAATGTTATCATAAATGGCAACCTGGAATCGGTTATTATGCGGATTTGGCGGGAATGCTGAAATCTGCATAGTGCCCGATCTCGGGGCGTCACAAATGGTATCAGAGCCTTGGTTCCGATTCCCGAGATTGTTTCGATACGAATGGTTATCGAAGCAACGGGTCCGCAAAGCCTGTAGGATAACCTCGCTAACGGTCGTTGTTTCTAGAGTGTCAAAAACTATTTCTGCTAAACTATTTTGGAAAAACATCTCGATAGGATTCTTGTTTTCTCCTTATCCCTATTCTATTTCCCCTCCCATCTTATTTGTTTTGGAGTCTACTCTCGTACTCAATCTTTCAAAGTGTTAGGATCCTACGTGGGTGGACGTTTTCTGAGCCCTTAACCTAATAGGTTCGATCATCGGAAGATTCCTGTTGGAAGAACATCGTCGTCACTCCGAGCAAGAAACCCTTGTTAGTGGTGTCGAGGAGATCAACTGGAAGCACGAAGAATCGATAGTCGAACTTCTTTCCCCTCCCGGGTTAGCAGGTGGATTGCGAGGGCGCAATCCCTTGTTAGTGGTGTCGTCTGTAACACCTGTGGTGTTACCTGTTTGTTTTGTTTGCATCATTTGCATCACATTGCATTGCATCATGTTTGCATCAACTGAAAATTTCAAAACAATTTAAACTTTCACCCTTGCTCAAAAATTTTCCAATTTCAAACTTGCAAACTAAACCATCATCTGTTCTTCAATAGTTTGAAAATTGTTTAATCCAATTGCTTGTTAATTTACTTCCCTCTTGTTAAACCCTAATGACTACTTCCAAAATCCAAATCAAATCACTCATTAAATTGATGGTTTAATCAAGGCATTAATGCAAGCACTTAACTCCAAATCATTTTCAAATTCAAATCTCTTCTCAAATCAGTACCTTTTTGGAAACCATAAAACTCACCAAACTTATTCCTTATCTAAATCATTCTAAAACCCTAGGGGTAACCCTATCCAATGCATGTTTTTATCAAGGATTTACTAATATCAAAATCCCTCTATTTTGATTTCAAATGCAAACCATTATCTTAAAAATAAATTTTTGAAAACTAAAGTTGGAAAATGGTTTCTAAATTCCTAACTAGCTTAACCTAATTTTTATGAAATTTTTACTAAATAAAACCTTAACAGTTTTATTCAAAAAGTAAACTACAAAAAAAAAAAAAGCAGAACAAATAATAAAAGAAAAACGCAGCTACCTAACCCCAGCCCAAGCCCATCTACCTATTTCCTGCGCCAGCCCACCCCCCATCTCTTCCACCTCCGTACAGCTGAGGTCAGCGCACGACAGCAACATCTCCACCTGCTCCCTCTAGCCCTATATCTACCCCAATTCCCCATCAAACCCTAGCTCCAATGCCCTACTCCCCTCTACCCTCCATTCCGCCGCCACCTCCCTCTCCCTCGACAACGAGCTCCGCCTCTGTATCTCTCTGTTAGTTCGTTGCCTCACCACCGTCAGACAGCTACCTCCTCCCTCAGCTCCGATCCCCCTTGGTCACCTCGAGGAAGGGCTAACCCCGGGAATGGAACAAGCGGCCTTCCCTCTCCAAGATCACCGAAGGCATCATGGGCAGGTAATCCCTCTAGCTCGCCGAATCACCCCTGGTCGCCGTCCGTTTTGTGCTGTTCTTGTTTCTGTTCGTCAGAAACATGCTCGCTCTGGGACAGTAACGGGTGATCCTTCCCGATGTGTACCAGCGTTCGTGCGGCATCCTAGCGCTAGGACTCTTTCGTGGTACTGCCGTAGAAACCATGGATCGATCCCTCCCGTGCGCGACGTTTTATTTTGTGCGCTGTTCTGTTGCTAACTGACGGAGAAGCCTGCACCTTGTTCTGTCGCCAGAAATTCAGTAACAGCAGCAGTTACCTCATCTTCAGTCACCACCCCATCTGAACAAACCAGCGGCAGTACCGCAGTGGTACCGTACCGGGCGAGTGAATCCAGTGGTTGCGGGTTCGATCCCCGCAAGCACACTTTTTTCTGGGGATTTCTCCCGAGCCAGGCCCACCTGGCTGTGGCTGCGTGGGTTCTCTCTGCCACGTGCACGCCACGGTGGCAAGGGCCCACAGGGCAGTGCCCGGGTGTATACTTCCAGTGTGTAACAAAAGTATAAACTCAAATCTGTTTTATTTTTCTAATATCTTAATTGGGCAGAATAAGCAATAAACTTCAAAATTCTATAACTTTCATTATATGAATCCAATAATTACAAACTTTATATGTTTTCTGTACCAAATTTCCTAAACTTTCCAAATATCCAATTTGTATTCTGTTTTGGAAACTTCAAATGCAATTTAAATTCAAATCCAAATGTTTCAAATGCAATTTGTAATAATTCATAACTAATTATTCCTAAGTCCAAATCATGCAAATAAAATATGTTTTCAATACCATTTTAAATGCCCTATTCAAATATAAATTTTGTTTCCTGTTTTGAATAATTAAAATTGCTTAAACAATTTAAATCTTGTTTAATTCAATTAAAAATTGTTTAATATTGTTTAATTCATAATTAAATAATCCAAAGTCCAATTTCAAAATGTGAAACATGTAATCCAACTAAAATTTGATGTTCTTTTCAAATATCAACTTTGTTATTTGTTTTGAACATTTTAAATGGTTGAAAACAACAAATACTTGTGTGTTCCCTTTAAGGCACCCAAAATTCCCTAAGTTAATAATAAAATTCTAATTGCTACACCCTATCTTAAATTGTTTCTAATGTTGTTATTTTGCTGTTTCCCTTTTGCATGCATCATTCTAACTCACTTACACATGATGCTTAGTGTTATAACAAATAATTCAACTATAAGGCATGGGTTTGCCATATGCAATCTTTGCATATGGAATCCATTTAAACTTGTGTATCTTATCCACTAGTTTACTTTGGTGCATCTATTAACCTTGTCATGCATCCATATCTTGATCATGCTGGATCTTTTGCCGTAGTAGTAATTGTTGCATCCCGGTGTTTGTTCGAGGTTCGTTGCTTCTTTCCGGATAGGACGTTGAGATGATGTGAGCAACGACAAGTTCTGCTACCTTGCGGGATCTCAGGCAAGTATACTCACTTGCATGCCATATGGCTGCCTTTCATCACTTGTTACCGATTCTTTCCGTTGATTCTTTTCTGCCAGCCTTAGTGGTAGATGCTTCTGTTACGAACCTATCACATGAATCCTTTAACCCTGATATTGCCTCACCTCCACTCCTATAACCTTTGCTTGAGCCTGTGTCCTACTATCTTGCTTAGGTTGTTTTGCTCGAGTCTGTTACCCGTTACTTTCTGTTATTACTTAATTATGTTCTGGGGGCTCGATGTTTAATCAATCAATCAATCAATCATGCTAATGTTACTATTAATAATAAATTTGATGATAAGGCACCGGCAGGAGGCCCTTTGAGGTTTTGAGGCCTGCTAGTGTCGACCCTAATAGGAAAAGGGTCTTGTCTACTGATCCATGATGAGCGCACTACCCGCATTTGGGGAGTATGGGCTCCCCCTCAGTTTGACCCGATTCGCATCTCGTCCAAATCGCCTCATTTAGTTCGGGTTTTCCATTTGCTGCATGCATGATTTTGCGAGCCCTTGGATCCCGGGTGGAACTTTCGTAGTCGGCATATAGGGGGACACGTTCTTAGAGTGCTATGAGGGTCCATTTTCTTCTGGGCTCGATTAGCCGTGCGCCCAAGGTTCTTTGGGCTTGATGCGAAGAAGGGTTGGATTGTGTTGAGTGCCCCGCTTGGTGGGAGGCATTCCATCTGGCGGGATATTCATGAGTGTGGTTACTTTGGTGCATCCCTGCAGGGTAAATCTTCTCGAGAAGCCGTGTTTTCCGCGGTTATGGATTACTTGGTGAAAGTACTGGCTAACAAGTACTCAGGACAACTTCAACATAATGATCAATCATGTTTCACCCAATGATTATTAATCTGACTAGTAATAGGTTATTCACACAATAACTGACTCATCTTTAATACCACGGTGTGAGTTATCCTCGGATTGCTTCTTCGGATAAGGGGCGAGATCCAGGATGGGTTTGTTTGACGTTATCTTTCAGTTGGTTACTATTACTCGATCTTATCCCCTTTCTGATAGTTGGAAGTAATAGAATCTCTGTAGTTGGTTAGTGCAGCCTGTTGTCGCTTATTTGCAATAACCCCTTCCTTTCCGTTGATCCTAAAGTATTTGTATCTTGTGATGACTGGCTACGCCGGTAACTTGTGAGTATGGGTTTTATCCCCCTTGCCAGTACTTAACCGTACTGACCCACGAATCTCTTTCGTGGCTGCAAATTCCAAATTGCAGTCAACAGGTTTGAAGTCTGACGACGTTAGCTTGGGAATCCCTCCGGCTTGGCCTGGGCAGGGATTGGACGCCTTCGGTTATCTTCAGGACTCTTAGTCCAATTTGGATCTTGTCCGTAGCCGGACGTTTGGTTCTTCCGCTGTTATTTGGATCTTTGTATTGTATCAGTTGTAACCCCGGCTCGTTTGAGTCATCTTGTATCTTTCTGATGCTGTTGTAATGGTGGATTATTCGTGAACTATTGTAATGTTATCATAAATGGCAACCTGGAATCGGTTATTATGCGGATTTGGCGGGAATGCTGAAATCTGCATAGTGCCCGATCTCGGGGCGTCACACGCTGGTTGCCCCACGGTGGGCGCCAACTGTCGTGGTGGTGTCACGGCAGATGCCATAGGATGGCTAAAGATGTGGGGACGAAGGACGTTGGAGGCGCTCGGGGAGGGATCACACGACGAGTAGACGCGTGAAGGATGAAGCTAGCACTGCAAACAACACGATCTACCCAGGTTGAGGGCCCTCGTGAGGAGGTAAAACCCCTACTCCTGCCTTTCTCTATGTATTCTGATGTCTCACCGAGTAGCCACAGTACAATGGTTCTTGCTACCGAGTAGCCACTCTTCTCTCTCCGGGTAGAACTAGGTCAAGAATCTCTACCTAGGATCCAGCCCAAGCATCGTCCCTCGCGCAGGAGGCGGCGGGGCACCTTATATACTCGGTGCCCAGCCGGATACAGCCAAATACAAACAAGTGTCGACATTGTGTGCACACCGTCCTTCTTCCGAGTTCCCGCTGACAGCTTTGGCTTCTAAGCTTGTCCTGATGCGGAAAGTCGTTGGGCAAAACCAAGTAACCAGTCTGTTATCACTGTGCGAACACAGAGTAGGCCCCCCTATCCTGCGACGCCCTGCTGACACACTGTCGCTGTCAGGCACGCCGTCCCCAGATGAACAGTGATGTGAACAGTGCCAAGTACGGACCCGGGATACGCGGGATTCGGTGTCAGAACGGCTCCTTTGACTTCTGGCCCGAGTAGGTTCCCGCCATTTCTACTCGGTCCAGCTCTTCTGTTCGGAGGAGCACAACTCTCTTGATTCATTCTTCTGGCTGTCTAGGTGTGAGACCGGGTAGCAGTCGACCGGGTAGCAAGTGCCAGGTAGCCGGCTACTCGGCCAAACACCCCTTCTGATCTTGCCTTTAGCACTTGCCTTTACCCTACTCGGGGGTAACCCCCCGACAGTTCCTATGAAGCTCTTTCCTGAAATATAATGTTTTAGGCGTTGTCCATTGACCACATGAGGTTTACCTTTCATATCATCGTGAAGACGGATGGCCCCCAAACGGTATACCTCCTGTACTACCAATGGACCCTGCCATTTTGAAGATAATTTCCCTGCAGAAAACTTAAAACGAGAGTTGTACAATAGGACTTGATCACCTACTTTAAATTCCTTTCTTTTAATTTTCTTGTCATGCCAAATTTTAACTTTATCTTTAAACAATTTTGCACTTTCATATGCTTCATTCCTCCATTCATCTAATAGATTTAGGTCAAGCAATCTCTTCTCCCTCGCTGTTTTTAAATCAAAATTTAATTTCTTAATAGCCCATCTAGCTTTATGTTCTAATTCAACGGGTAAATGCCATGCTTTTCCATAAACCATTTTATAAGGAGACATACCCATAGGATTTTTATAAGCAGTTCTATAAGCCCATAATGCATCATTAATTTTAAGTGGCCAATCAGATCTAGCTCTGTTTACTGTTTTCTCTAAAATAAGTTTAATTTCCCTATTACTTAATTCAACGTGTCCACTAGTCTGAGGATGATAGGGTGATGCAATTCTATGATTAACATTATATTTTGCCAATGTTTTTCTAAGAACACCATGCATAAAATGAGATCCACCATCAGTAATTAAAAATCTAGGAACACCAAATCTAGGGAAAATAATTTCTTTAAGCATTTGCATGGCTGTGGCATGGTCTGCACTCTTAGTAGGAATTTCTTCTACCCATTTTGTAACATAATCAACAGCAAGCAAAATGTGAGTATGTTTTGTACTAGATGCAGGAAATGGTCCCATAAAGTCAAAACCCCACACATCAAATGGTTCAAGTGGTAATGTATAGTTCATAGGCATTTCATTCCTTCTACCAATGTTTCCTACTCTTTGACATTTATCACAAGTTTTAATGTATTCAGCACAATCCTTGAATAGAGTAGGCCAATAAAAACCACATTGTAATACCTTTGCTGCAGTACGATCTCCTGCATGATGTCCTCCATAGGGACTGTCATGACAATCTCTTCTAATAGCATGCTGTTCATGCTCAGGTACACAACGTCTAATAATGACATCAACACTTTTCTTATACAAGAATGGATCATCCCTAATGTCTAAGGTCATAAAATAATTTCTTTCTTTGCTGGTAAGTAAATTGTGGTGGCATAACTTTCCCAACAATAAAATTTGCATAATTAGCAAACCAAGGAGATGCAACTTTAGCACTAGAAACACTAACAAGGGCAAGTTGTTCATTAGCAAAACTATCATTAATAGGAATAGGATCATCAGGTATATTTTCCATTCTAGAAAGATGATCAGCTACGGGATTATCTTCTCCTTTCCTATCTACTATGTGTAAATCAAATTCTTGCAACAAAAGTACCCATCTTATTAGCCTAGGCTTAGCATCTTTCTTATTCATCAAATATTTAATAGAAGAATGATCAGAGTGCACAGTGACTTTTGAATCAATTATGTAAGATCTAAATTTATCACATGCAAATATTACCGCTAAAAATTCTTTTTCAGTTGTAGCATAATTTCTTTGAGCACCATCTAGTGTTTTACTAGCATAGTAAATAACATTCAATTTCTTATCAACCCTTTGGCCTAAAACAACTCCAACTGCATAATCACTAGCATCACACATAATTTCAAAGGGCAAGTTCCAATCAGGAGGTTGAATAATAGGTGCAGTTATTAAGGCTTTCTTTAAAGCATTAAAGGATTCTATGCAATCATCATTAAAAGAAAACGGAACATCCTTTTGCAAAAGATTGGTTAGAGGCTTTGATATTTTAGAGAAATCTTTAATGAACCTACGATAAAAACCTGTATGACCGAGAAAACTTCTTATACCTTTGATGTCTCTTGGATATGGTAATTTCTCAATAGCTTCAATTTTTGCTGGGTCAACTTCTATTCCTCTTCCAGAAATACGATGCCCAAGAACAATTCCCTCTGTTACCATAAAGTGACACTTCCTCCCAATTAAGAACAAGGTGTTGGTCTTCACAACGCTGCAAAACTTTGTTAAGGTTGAACAAGCAATTATCGAAAGAAGTACCATACACCGAAAAATCATCCATAAAGACTTCCACTATGTTTTCAATATAATCAGCAAATATAGCATTCATGCATCTCTGAAAAGTAGCAGGCGCATTACATAAACCAAAAGGCATTCTCCTATAAGCAAATGTACCATATGGGCAAGTAAAAGTGGTCTTTTCCTGATCATCACTATGAACTGGAATTTGAGAGAAGCCTGAATACCCATCTAAATAACAAAAGTGAGAATGTTTAGATAATCTCTCTAGCATTTGATCAATAAAGGGCAATGGATAATGGTCCTTACGAGTTGCTTTATTTAATTTTCTATAATCAATGCACATTCTATAACCAACAACAGTACGTTGATCAACAAGTTCATCATCTTTATTAGGAACCACAGTAATTCCACCTTTCTTAGGAACACAATGAACAGGACTAACCCATTTACTATCAGCTATAGGATAAATAATACCAGCCTCTATGAGTCGAATTACCTTCTTTCTTACCACTTCCTTCATTTTTGGATGTAGACGGCGTTGGAAATCAACAACAGGTTTAGCATCTTCTTCCAAATTAATTTTATGCATACATAGAGCTGGACTTATGCCCTTAAGATCATCAAGAGAATAACAAATAGCCTTATGGTGAGCTTTAAGCACATCAAGTAATTTCTCTTCTTCCTCGGCTTAAAGGTTAGCACTAATAATAACATGATATATATTTTTCTTATCCAAGTATGCATATTTCAGATTTTCAGGCAAAGGCTTTAATTCAAAACTAGGATCTCCTTTAGGAGGTGGGAGTACTCCTAGATTATCAGGTGGGATATGCAATTGTAATTGTGGAGGTTGCTGCCATAATATTTGTTCTAAAGCTTCTTTTTCTGCATCATTAAATGGCTCTTCCTGATTAGGCATATAACGTTCCACCACGTCTGATAAAGCTACAGCTAAAGTGGCGGAGTGATCCTAAGCGCAAAGCCTGGGCAAGTTATACCAACATATCTTTTTGACCACCTGATTTGCCCCAAGATGCTCACTTAAGCTAGCAAATTAAGCTGGGCTGAAGCTCCGCCACTGTACAGCTATATGAGCAAGAGTTTCAATTATATCTTTAGATTTTGGTTCTTTCTTAGCAGGTTTATCAGCAAATTTAGAAAAATTAAATTCAAGTTTCTCTCCAGCACATTCAATAAACACCCTTTCTCTAGGCAAATCAATTTCAGCACCAACAGTATGTAAGAAATGTCTACCAAATATAATAGGACAGAAAGAATCTTGTGGACAACCAAGCACAATAAAATCAGTAGGGTATTTTATTTTCCCTACCAATACTTCAACATCTCTAACAATTCCAAAGGGACTAATATAATCTTTATTAGCAAGCTGAATGGTCATACCTGTTTCTTCCATGGTGATAGGATCAATATCAGGCTTAATTTCTTGATAGAGAGAATATGGAATGGCACTAATGCTTGCTCCAATATCACATAAACCATGATAACAAGAAGTCCCAATAGAGCATGATATAATTGGCTTACCAACTTTGGATGAATTCCCTTTAATAACTTTGGTAGCATCTTCACATAAATAAACATCAACAGGATCTTCTTCATTTAATTGCTTAATAATAGGGACTTGGTTCTTGACTTCCACCTGTTCTTTAGGTTGAGAACATCTCTTTCTACTTTTGTCAGCAACAACAATAAGCAAATTCTCTTTAACCTTTTCAGGATAGGGAGGTGGTTCAATATATTCTTCTATTACTACAGATGACACTGGTGTTTCTTTAATAAATTTAGGGACAACAATAGAAGATTTAACAGGTTCAACATAATAATCAAAGCCACTTTTAGGAATTCGAATGTGCTCAGCAAATTTCTTAGATATTTCAATTGCAACATATGGATCAAGACCAAAATCTTTAATAACATTCTTGAACAAAATAGAACTAGAGAAACTTTCTACACATGAATATCCATAATCAAAATAAGCTTCATTACCTTTGTCTAGGTCCCAATATTCAGAGTTCTTCGAAATAATTTCCAATAAATTCCAAGCTTCTTCTGCAGTATTATTTGTAAAGCTTCCACCAGATGAACCATCCAAATATTGCTTTAGCCTATCAGGTAGTCTCACATAAAAGTTTATCAATATAAGTTTATTTGTGAGATCATGACAAGGATTCTTGCGAAGGAGGTCCTTAAGCCTCCCCCAAGCTTGAGTAATACTCTCTCCAAGGTGTGGCAAAAAATTAAATATAAAGCAACGATTCTCATAAGCCTCTTTAGGAGTAAAATATTTAAGAAAGAAAACCTTCATAAAAGTATCCCAATTATGTGTAATTTCTTCATCCAGGGACATATACCATTTTCGAGCATCACCAGTTAAGGACTAGTACAATAACTTGCATTTTACCTCCTCCTCAGAAATAGCCTTGAGCCTAATTAGCCCACATATATCCTCAATAGCCCGTATGTGATCACTTGCAGCCTTTGTTCCATCCCCTGCAAAATACTCATTCCTAACAGCTTTAACAAATTCAAGGGGAATAATATAACCATCATCATGAGGTGCTTTTTTAACAACTTTAGGTTTAATAGCATAAGCACTCTCATATAAAGCAAGTTTCAACGAAGCATCTCTCATAAAAGCCATAATAATAACAGGATGCAACAGCAAGTAAAATTCAGCTTTCAAGTTTCCTTACCAAACTTCTTACCAATAGCGCTACGCTCCCCGGCAACGGCGCCAGAAAAGTGTCTTGATGGCTCCCAAGTGCAGGAAATCAATTGTAGTACTTTTCGAATTAGAAAGGTTGTCAAACCCACGAGGAGCAGAAGGAACTGGTAAGTAGAATAGCAAAGGAATAATAAAAGCAACAGGTGTTTTTGTGTTTTAATTGTGTAGTGCAAGTAAAGTAAAATGCGGAAAGTAAATTGCAGCAAGTAGTAGGTCTCAATGAGACACAAAGACCAATCCTCTAATGCGCAAGAGGACAAGCTCAAGTGTGTTTTTGTGTCTTATATGTGGAAAACGTTCCTGAGGGCTACACGGATTTAGCTGGCATAGTGATTCATTGCATAACATGTTTGTATATCTTGTCTAGTTTTAATCTTCTTCGGACGGAGCCACAAATAGGAATAGCTAAATAAATAAACTAGCACCCCTTATGATGGATCACGTGGCCAATTAAATGACAACACGAGAATTATTAAGACATGATGTCCCACCATAGCCTTATGCTCTAAGGTCCCCGATACAAGTACCCTCATAATGCAATTCAACGACTCTGTCTCAAGTTCCCGTCACCTAAAGATATCATCATGTTACTACACTACGGTGTTCTCCTATGAGCCCATGTAGGTGAAGTGTTGTACAGTCGACGTTTGTACAACACCATCATAGAATCACATAAAAGATAAATACTAGACCAAATAACAACTCATCTTATGTAACAAATCATTGCCAATTCATCCTATTGCCTCAGGAACATACGGGAGCTACTCACAACGTGCAAACATGATCATGTATGGTGACATAAGTGGTACAACACAATCTTAAACAATGGATCCACCACCAAATAATGACAAGTACTCAATCCCAAACATGCAACGGAGTACAATAACACGTATCTAGGGTGTAGCAATGATCAAACTATGAGGGGGACGGAGTGGCTCACGGTGATGGTGATGGTGGAGATGCAGGTGCTGGTGAGGATGGTGATGGAGATGACTCCTCCCACGCCAAGGAGGAGATGGGGATGAAGATGGGGATGATTTCCCCTTCTCTGGAGCTTCGGAGCAGCAGGATCTGTCTCCCCGCGGAGAGTTTCGAGAGTTTCGCCGCCCTGGCGGCTCCGTCTCGTCTCGGGAAAATTAGGGTGTTCCTTTTCGGGGAAGACGGAGTCGTCAGCAAAAAGACCTCGGGGAGGAGGTGATGTGGGACCATTTGGGGGCCCCACACGCGGCCAGGGAATCTAGCCACGTGGGCTACCCCCTTTGGGGCCTCCTGGCCCTCCTCCTTTGTGTCTTGTGCCCACGGCCTTTCTCTCGAAGAAAAACTGACAGGGTTTCTTTCCTTTCGCAATTTGGATACCTGTAGCTCCTGAAACATCAAAAACATGAAAACAAGTGTTTTCTGACACCCAGAAATTAAATACCAAAAATAGGGACTTTGTAGGAAAGTCCCATAAAATCATCTAAAACATGCAAAACAATGACATAACATTGATAAAACATCCCAATAATGCCTATATGGAGGGTATAAATGATGATATAAAATGACGTATCAATGAGCTTTCAATCTCCCCCTTTTTGGTGAGTGATGACAACACGGGTATTTGCATAGTGATAATCCAACAATACGATAGAAAATAGAACACATAGATAATCATCACTAAGGAGACATGCCTCCCGATAATAATAGTTCACGAATAGGAAATCCACGAAGAAAAACGAAGTTGTTCGAAAAGCACGAGAAATAAGAACAAGCAGCCCACCCAAGCAAATCACGCGATCTCTAGATCTTCTCCCCTTTGGCATCAGGATATCAAAAAGTGAGAAGAATGCACTACGCCCCAAGGAACAAGCTCTAAGCCCGGGTGTCTTCTTCCTCCTCGCTAGCAGTGGCGATGTCCTCATCATCAGCAACATCCAGATCCCAGTCCACATCACGGTTGTTCCAGTTGCGATAATGAGTCCTCTCGGGAAGAGCAGCAGGAACATTGGGAATGTTGAGTGCAGTCATGATGACGCGCTGATTCTCCTGAATGTTGTGGCGCTCGACATAGGCATTGTAGTTCTCCTTGTGGATGCAAACATTCATGCACATCACCTTCTCAATGGCACGAACGATCCAGGAGCGCTTCTTGGTACCAGGAAGAGCAGGCCGCATGCGAGGATCACGGTGTCCCTGACCGGTAGCACCGACATCATGAGAAGCCTGCTGAGTGTGGGCACTCTTGTTGTACAGCTTCACATCCTTGTGCGACTCACAATCCATCTCAAGATCCTCACGATGTTCAGAAGGGTACCGGGACTTGATGAGCTTCAGGATATAGGGAGCATACGGAGGCACCTTGCAGTGGAAGAGAGCAAAGTGGATCTCGTTGAAGATGAAGTCCATCACATCAATCTTCTGGCGCTCAGTATCCTCAAGATCGCCCTCAGTGAACGTCAGGTAGGCATGGTGCATGAGGTTCACCAAACCGCCACATATCTCATCATTGTTGCCACCGCTAGGGGCAATGGTCTCCCGGAACATACGCAGAAGGATGTCATAGGTGCCTCAATGCCACGAGGACCATACAACTCAATCAACTTGTTCTTCTCATACTCCATCCTGTGAATGTGCATGCGAGTACCCTGAGGGACATTGAGGCCAGCAAACGGGTATCCAAGCTCAGCAGCAAAGTCATGGAATGTGGCGGTGAGAAAGTGAGGGCCAGACATCCAGGACATCCCAATCTCCTCAAACTCATCAATAACTAGTGTGGCGAAGAACTGCTGAATGTAGGTGGTGTTGAAGGAGCATTGGGTCTCCATGAGACGGCGCAGTCCAAGGAGCTGAGCAAGATGAACCGAGTTGTTGAAGTAGGTAGGATTGGCAGCCATGTGGGCAAAGTTGATATACTTCATTGGGCAGACTGACTTGCTCATCACAGTGTATACTTGCTTGTACAGAGTCTCCTGCTCCACATGCCAGAAGCAAGAATCAATAGACGTGTCTTGAGGACCCTCAGCGTACCAGGCCTTAGAGCACCATGCCTTGAACTCAGAGACAGACATGGTGGCCATGTTGAGTGCGGCCTTGCTCTGTTGCTTGTTAGCCCTACGAGCTGCCATGTCGGCATTGCGCTGACACTCATACTCTTGCTCTTCATCACGCTGACGGTGACGATTCTCAGCTTCGTCAACCAACACACCATCATCATCCTCCCTTAAGTTGCGCCACCTCTTGCGAGAGCTAGTCACCTTGGCGGGCCTAGAGCTTGAACCATCTGCGAGAAAAGCGAAAGAAACCGCAAAGAAAAACAACAAAACATCAAGAAAGGGGCTCACAACTTAGAATACAGGAATAAGGGATCTCTGTTAAAGATTCAGGGCAGGACGCAAATTCCGGCACTGATGAAATTTTCGGGGGGCGGAAATTCCGGCCCGAGGCGGAAATTTCTGGCCCTCGAAAAATGGCATTAGGGCTGCGAATCCAGGCCTGCCACGAATCTAAAACAACAAGGTAGAGCAACGGGGGGAACAATAAGAGATACACAGTACGGATAGATGAACGTTCCAACCCAAAACTCGATGAAGATGAATGAAACGAGATCTAATCAACCGACAAACCCAAGATTATGGAGAAAACATGGCACATACCGGGCTCCATGGGGGTGAGGCACGGATGTGCGGTCTCTTGATCCGCAAAAGGTAAGCGGAGGACGGAGAGGGGAGGCGAGGGGGCCTCCCGGGGAGCTTGGAGGTGGCGGTTGCGGTTGGGGATGGAGTGGAGGCGAGGGGAGGGGAAAAGATCTGGAAACTCCCCTCATGTCGCCTATTTATAGCCGCCAGCCGCTTACCCCGAAATATTACGGTGTTAAGGCCGGAAATTTCTGGGGGGGGGGAGATTTCACCTGGAAATTCCGCCCTAAAAATCCGGGGTGCCTTCTGTGAGGGGGGCACAATGGATTGGGGATGGAAATTTTGGGAAAATCTCCGGAAATTTCCAGGGCTTAAGACACGGAATATTTCGGCCCCGGAAATTTCTGCCCAAATTTCCGGAGTGCCTTCTGTGAGCTGGCACAGAGGAAATGAGGGAAAATTTCTGAGGCAAGTATCATAGGGCCGGAAATTTCCGGGCCCTAGGCCGGAATTACCGGGGTTCACGCACACACCGAGTTTAGGAAAAACAAGATATAAGATGTGAGCCACCAAAAAAACGAGAAAAACAACAGCAATGAGCACACAAACACAAAAATGAGAGAAGAGCAAACGAGACAATCAACATATCAAAGAGAGAAATGTTGGTGGCCGGAGCCATCGTGTTTGAGTGTATACCAAGGACCCGCGAAGATATATCTTGGGACCAAAATAATGACTCACGTTTAAGCACAATAAGTCACATAATAACTAGATATGCATGAAGTTTTGATTGTTTTGCGCATGATAGGAGGAGTGTTGGTTCATGAGTTGAAATACGCTCCCCCTATGTCCATGCCTACATCTAAACCTAGATAACATGTGTAGGGAAGGTATCTATGAAAGGGTTCAAGTGAAGTTAGACGAGTCGATCACATTTAGTTTATTCCTCAAACCCCGAAACCTTGGTTCATCAAGGGCCTTCGTGAAGATATCCGCAACTTGATCCTTGGTCGGCACATAGGAGAGATCAATATCGCCCTTCTCAACATGATCCCGAATAAAGTGATGCCGAATCTCAATGTGCTTCGTCTTGGAGTGAAGAATGGGGTTGTAGGCGATCTTGATAGCACTCTCATTGTCACACAAGAGGGGGATCTTGTTGAAGTCGATACCATAATCTCGCAAAGTTTGCCGCATCCATAGCAATTGAGCACAACAACTTGCCGCGGAGATGTACTCGGCCTCGGTGGTTGAGAGAGCAATGCAATTTTGCTTCTTAGAAGACCAACATACCAAAGAGCGACCAATAAATTCACAACCACCGGGTGTAGACTTCCTATCCGTCTTCTCTCCCCGCATAATCCGCATCCGAGTACCCGATGAGCTGAAAGCTTGAACCCTTGGGATACCAAAGACCAAAGTTTGGGGTATGAACTAAATAGCGAAAGATGCGCTTAACCGCTTCAAAATGACTTTGCCTCGGAGAGCCTTGAAACCTTGCACATTTACCTACTCTATACATGATATCGGGTCTAGATGCACAAAGGTAGAGAAATGAGCCAAACATGGAGCGATATACCTTTTGATCTACCTCTTTACCATTCGAGTCGGGTTTCAAGTCAATAGTCGTGGATATGGGGGTTTTCATAGGCTTGGCATCATGCATGTTGAATCGTTTGAGCATATCTTGAGTATACTTGGCTTGCTTGATGAAGGTGCCTTCGGGGTGTTGCTTGATCTCAAAGCCAAGAAAATACTCCAACTCTCCCATCATAGACATCTCAAATTTGTCCGTCATAAGCTTGCAAAACTCATCATTGAACTTGGCGTTAGTAGAACCAAAAATGATATCATCCACATAGAGTTGGAATATGAACAAGTCACCTCCAACCTTTTTGGTGAAAAGGGTGGGATCGATTAAACCAACATTGAACCCACGATCCACTAGAAACTCTTTAAGATGCTCGTACCACGCACGTGGAGCTTGTTTAAGTCCATAGAGCGCCTTATCAAGTTTGTAGACATAATCGGGGTGGTTGGGATCCTCGAAACCCGGAGGTTGCTTGACATATACCAACTCATGGATAGGACCATTTAAGAAAGCACTTTTAACATCCATTTGTTGTAGTTTGAAATTACGATGAGAATCATATGCAAGCAAGATACGAATAGATTCAAGACAAGCTACGGGAGCGAAAGTTTCACCGAAATCGACACCTTCGACTTGAGAGAAGCCTTGAGCTACCAATCTCGCCTTGTTGCGAATGATAATACCATCTTTATCTTGCTTGTTCTTGAATACCCACTTGGTGCCGATGACGTTCTTGCAATCTTTTGTCCTTGGCACTAACTTTCACACTTGGTTGCGCTCGAAGTTGTTGAGCTCATCATGCATGGCTTCAAACCAATCTTGATATTCAAGCGCTTCATAGACCTTCTTGGGCTCGATGTGAGAGACAAAAGCATGAGCCTTGCTAAAATCCGCCAATTGTCTTCTTGTGACTACCCTTCCAAGGACTTGTCCAAGAATCATGTCCTCCGTGTGACCGGCACGAGCAAGATTTTCTATCCTTCTCTTTGCCCTACGTGCTAGCAACTCCTCCAAAGACTCCTTGGATATGGCTTGATCATCACCTAAATCATCGGAGTCATTTCCATCTCTTCCTTGATCTTGATCCTAAATGGGAGATGGATCTCTTATGTGTTGGATTCTATCACCAACATGAGTGTCTTGTCCTTGTCCTTTATTGTGAGCTTGGCCTTGATTATGAGCTTGGCCTTGAGTATGAGCTTGGCTTGAGTGTTAGCTTGGCCTTGATCGATGGAATGATCTTGATCATTAGTTTGGCCTTGATTTGTAGCTTGAGGGCTTGGTGCATCTTGTTGGGTAGCTTGTGTATGAATGGGTGTAGTCAATGACTCCACTTGAGTAGAGCATAGTCCTTCTCCCGCCGTCATCCGGTAACCCTCAATGGGGATTATTTCACCAATCCCCATTCTTCTTATGACGATGGGAGGAATTGCATCTCCTACAACACCATGATCTATACGCCCCCTTGGGACCCATTATCCTCATCAAACACCACGTCTATAGCTTCTTCAACTTGTCCGGTGGACTTGTTGTAGACTCTATAGGCGTGAGCGTTTGTGGCATAACCAACAAAAATACCCTCATATGACTTGGTCTCGAACTTTGACAAGCGTTTACCTCTCTTACCAACGAAGAACTTGCAACCAAAGACCTTGAAGTATGAAACATCCGGCTTCTTGCCCGTGAGAATATCATAAGGGGTCTTATTTAAGATCTTGCGGAGATACAACTGGTTGCTAGCATGGCAAGCGGTGGAGACGGCCTTGGCCCAAAAGTTGTATGGAGAAGAGAATTTCGCAATCATGGTCCTTGCCGCGTCCATTAGTGTCCGGTTCTTCCTCTCCGCCACACCATTTTGTTGAGGGGTATAGAGAGTGGAGTATTGATGAGCAATCCCCTCCTCGCTCAGAAATCCCTCCACGGTGTAGTTCTTGAACTCGGAGCCATTATCACTCCAGATCGTCATAATGCTCGTATTGTGTTGGCGCTCCACAAAAGTGATGAACTCGATGACCCTCTTTTGAGTCTCACTCTTCCTCTTAAAGAAGTACACCCAACGATATCTTGAATAGTCATCCACAATCACCAAGCAATACTTACTGCCTCCAATACTATCATATGATAGGGGACCAAATAGGTCCAAATGAATGAGCTCGAGGATTCTTGAGGTGGTGATGTTGGTCTTGGTGGGGTGAGCTTCTCCATGTTTCTTTCCAAGAACACAAGAGCTACACACACGATCTTTGGCAAACTTAGCATTCATTAGTCCTAGAACATGATTGCCACTTTGAAGGTCATGCAACGTCCTCATATTGGTGTGAGGTAACCGGCGATGCCATAGCCAACCCACATCAACTTTAGCCATTAAACATGTCGCGACACACGTGTCTCCCTTAGAGAAGTCCGCTACATACATGTCGTTCTTGACATGCCCAACAAAGGCTACTTTAAGAGTTGTCTCCCAAGTGAAAATCAAATTCTCTTTATTAAAGAACGAGGTAAAACCACTTTTTGCAAGTTGAAGAACCGACATGAGATTGTAATCAAGGGACTCGACTAGGAGAACATTCTCAATTGATAAATCATTTGAGATAGCTACCTTGCCTCGTCCCAATAACTTTAGCTCGGAGTTATCACCAATAGTGACGCAATTGAGATGAGGTAATGGAGGAATAAGTCCACTCATTGCATCCTTGCTTCCGGTCATATGTTGGGATGCACCACTATCCACCGTCCATTTGCTCGACCCAGAAGCACTTCCCTACAGTAGATTAGTGTCTTGATTAGGTACCCATAGTTGAATGGGTCCTATTTTGTTAGCAACAAGGGTCTTTAGAACCCAAATAGTCCAATGATAATCATAACCATAAGAAGTATCAACATATTTAGCATACACATGACCATCTCTAGATTTCATAAGAACATAAGATGGATTATATTTGCCGGTAAAGTCATTATGAGTGGTGCTCCCCCTAGAGGTTTGACCACCCACAATGGTGTTGGTCTCCTTGTCTTTGACCGCCTCTCCCTCTTTCACAAATTTCACTCCTTGTGAGGGAGAGGTGAGCTTCTTCTTGTTCTTCTTGTACTTCTTCTTTGACTTAGCTAAATAGCCAAGTCCCTCCTTTCCATTCTTGACTCTTTGAGGAATCACCTCATTGAGAGTCTTCTCACTTCCTATGAGATTAGTTGCACCACAAGAATTGCTAGGGAAAGTACTAATGCTAGTAGATGAAGAGGACATGACTTGCTTATTTGATTGTTGAGCTAGAAGATTGTCACGAGATTTGGTTAGCTTGTCATGAATTTCTTTAAGAGATGTGAACTCCTTTTCTAGTTTTTCATGACGAGCAACAAGTTCCTCGTGAGCAATTCCTAGCTTCAACTCTTAATTTTCAAGTGTTTTAACAAGAGCAAGAGATTGTTCATTATCTTTCCTAATCTTAGAGACACTCATAGCAAAAGTCTCTTCAAGACTAGATAATTTCTCCTCAAGGGAGGATCTAATGGAACGCTCATTTTCAAGAGCCTTTTCAAGATCTTTATCATTGCATCATCAAATTCCTAGGTCATGATAATTTCCTCCTTTTTATCTACAAGAGAGTTAGCATCATCAAATTGGCTCAAAAGGGCATTCAATTTATCCTTAGTCTCACCTTTGAGGCTAGCTAACCAAATGCCTAGCTCCTTTGCCTCACTATCCTCCTCAAAAACATTTTCAACACAATCCAACAATGAGGGAGGTTTAGTGACAATGGTCTTGGAGTTGGGAGAGCATACCGAAGTGGCTTTTTCCATAAGACATGTAGGTCGGATAGCCGCAATCTCATTGGGGGATTCAAATAGAGAGATCGATGGAGATGAGGCGGTAGCTATGGCAACATGAGCCACACCTACAAATTCATCTTCTCTTTCATCTCCGGGGATATAGGTTTCCAACACCGCCCCTTCTTGAACATAAAGAGCCCTTGGCACTCTTCTAGCTAAGTTCTTGTTTTGTGGAGACTTGGCCTTGTTCTTGCGGACTAGCTTGCCTTCATTTTCTTCTCATGGCTCAAAAGGGAACTCCTTTACAAAGTGATTTTCACTTCCACAATTTTAGCATGTCCTTGGTCGCTCCCCCTTCTTCTTGTAGTTTTTGTTTCATGGAGGTCTTGGAGAGTCGGCCTTGTGAGTTTCCCATCTCTTCCAATATCCATGCATAGCAAGGGCAATGCACTTATGAGCGTCGGTGTAAGTGTCCTCATAGTCTTCCTCGTCATCATCCTCCTCTTCAAATTCTTCAACTCGAGCCATTGCCTTTGACTTCAATGCAAAATCGGGTGACTTTCCCATTCCTTTTGAGCGAGCGAGAGCATCATCCGCACTCTTGTGAGATAGGGATATGGCGATGAATTCACTAAGAACACCAATGGAGTTGAGGGAATTGTAGTCCGCTCTTGTCCGTATGCTAGTGGAGAGGTTCTTCTCGAAAGGTGTAATAGCTTTGATGAACTTCCTCTTTATCCACTCATTGGAGATCTCTTCTTTTACAAAGTCCCTTAATTGATTGGCGAGGGTGAAAACTCTCCTATATAGCTCCTCGGGGGACTCATCCTCTTGCATAACAAATTTCTCGGACTTGTCAATGGCCACATCATACTTGGATGATTGGATACTATCATTGCCTTGAAACAATGTATCAAGCTTGTCCCATGCTTCCTTGGCGGTCTTGCAACCTCGAATGTGAGTGAGATGCTCCCTTGTAAGAGCCTTTTGAATGTTGAAAAGGGCGGTCTTGTTGAGTTGATATTCCACATCTTCCCTAGGAGTCAAGTTGCTTGGGTCATGGGGATGAAACCCATGAATCACACTCCTCCACAAAGCGGTGCAAGAGCTGTAAATATGTGACTCCATTTCAAACTTCCAAGAAGAGAATTCGTTAGTGTTAAGCATGGGAGGAAGTCCAACATTAAGAATGTGTGGCATTGAAACTATTGGATGGATGGAGTCATAATTTTGAGGTGGTGGAACTTTTGAGTTGGACCCCGAACCATTAGCCGTTTGAGAGTTGGAGCCTCCGGAATTCTCCTTTGCCTTAGACTTTTATGTGGCTTTCGCCTTGGCTTTGGCAATGTTGTCTTCGATCTCGGTATCGTCCGTAAGAGTTGCCTCTTTCGAACTATCCGCATCGGAGATAGGGGAGAATCCGTGCGCCCCTTAGGTTTACCCATCATGTTCTCCAACATCCTCTTGATGGAAGAAACCTCCGAGCCAACACTAGATCTAACCTTGGACAATTGGGTTTGAATGGTCACAACCGTTGTCTCTAGGTTAGCTATAGTTTTGGCCATTTTGGAGAGCTCCTCCTTAGAGGATTCGGGATCATCTCTGTTGGCCATGATACTCTTAGGTGGTTAAGCCCGATATAAGAACAAAGGCTCTGATACCAATTGAAAGTACACAATGGTCAACTAGAGGGGGGGGGTGAATAGGTGACCTACAAATTTTAATCCCTTTTCACTTTTAGATGGGCTTTAGCAAGTAAACAACTTGGTTATCTAGATGTGCAATTAGGTAGACACCCTATGTGATAAGCAACAAGTATGCAACGGAAGTAAATGCAAGGCACAATATAACCACAAGTGAAAAACACGGAGACAAGGATATGTTTCCCATAGTTCCTTCTTGAAAGAAGTACGTCTACGTTGGAGAGGTGGGGAGCCACCTACGCACTCCTCAATAGCACGGTTGTGCACACCTTGTTCTCCTTGAGCTTCTCCGGTGAGGGAGATTCTCGTTTCCGCTATGAGGTCGACTTGAAGGCGTTGACCAAACCTTTACAAGGGGGTTGAGGCTACTCCACAAGTGAGATGGAGGCTCTAAACTATCTGAAGCTTCTTGCTACAAGGTGGAAGCTACAAGCACTAGGGTTTCTCTAGGATGACAAAGCAACCAAGAGATTACAAGATCCCAAGGGGTATGGTATGGGAAAACAATTTTTGGCTTGGTAGAAAGGTAGATCTAGGCCTCCTCCATGAGATCCTTGAAGGGCATCGAGTTTGGTTGGAGGAGGAGGGAGATCGGGGCGTTTTGAGCTCTTGAACAATGGAGGAGAGAGAGGAATGTACGAACTAGCTGTCTAGAGGAAGAAGACAGCTATTTATAGCCTCCTCCAAAATCTGACCGTTGTGGCACTCCAGGGCCGGAATATTCCGGTGTTAGTGCCGGAAATTTCCGGGGCAGTCAGGCCGGATATTTGAAATATCTAGGGGCGGGTATTTCAATAATCCGGGGCCGGAATTTTCTGTCCAATAATCCGCCCCCATCTCTGCAAGCGGGCAGCAGCAACCCACTGAATTTTTGCTAAGGACCAGGGGGCCAGATATTTGCCCCGGAATATTCCGGAGCAAATTTCCGCCCCAACTTCTACGAGCGGGCACCAGCGACGCCTCCAAAATCTGCTAAGGACCAAGGGGCCGGAAATTTGCCCTGGAAATTTCCGGGAAAATTTCCGCCCCAGCTTCTGTGCGCGGGCAGATGGAGGCCAAGACTTCATCGTTTGAAGCATCGAGAGGGCCAGGATATTCCGGTGCCGAGGCCGGATATTCCGGCCTATATCCCCCGGAAATTCCGGTGCCAGTGACTGAAAAATCCGGCTGTAGTTTTTCTTCTTCAGAAATCCTTTGTGAAACTCCTCAAGAATATCGTCGTGAAATATATGAGGCCATCTGTAGACACTTAGACCATATGGTTAGTAATCATACCCGCGTTGTTATCATCACCAAAATCATTAGAGGAGACATGAGCTTTCAGTAATGACCACCGATGGTGTCCAACTTGCCCGCCCAGAGAAACCCATGCAGGATTTTGTTCACCCGTTTTAGTACTTTCTGTGCACCCGTACGGAATCGTTGCGAGCACCAACCGAATAAGCACAAGGCGACCTGCTCTAGGCATCATGGATGCCTTCCAGGTCGGAAACTTGTCAGCTAGTCGGCTCACCATCGGCTGAATGGCCTCACTCAAGAGCCGCGTCATCAAGGGGGGGGTGTTAAGGTACTTGACAGGAAAGAGTGCCAGCTCGCACTCCATAGTCGCTGCCTCCCTAGTGGCCTCCTCCTCTGGTCAGACAATTGGGGAAGCTGAACACTTCCCAAAGTTGGTGTGCAACCCTGATGCCCACCCAAAGAGCTTAAGAATAGTGTGGGCCACGCGTAACTCCGTTTTGTCTGGGTGGCAAAAGATTATTATGTCATCCTCATAGAGCGAGACCGACATCATCAACTCTTGGCGCCAAAATATTCCAGCTCAATGGCCTTGGCCAGCACCTTCTCATCGTGTTCATCACTAACACGAAAAGTGTGGGCGGCAGGGGGCCACCCTACCTAAGGCCCCTCCGATGCCAGATGGGGGGCTCACCGTTGAGCATCTCCCTAGTGCTCGTTGTGGACAATAGGATCACGACCAACTCGCGGAATATCGACCGAAAGCCCAGCCTCTAGAGAATTACAAAGATGAAACCCGAGGAGACCGAGTCAAAGACGTGAGCTATGTCCATCTTGACCATTACCCGTGGCTCCTTCGGCCTAATGGTTTGTTGCACAAACATGGGAAAATAATTGAACCGTATACAACAAAAAAAAATGAGCTCTCTAACTCCATATTAAGCTTGCGTCTCCACATCCCTGATAGTATTGAAGGGTACGTTGCATAAAAAACAAAAAATTTCCTACGCGCGATAAACCCGAATGGCCAAGATCTAATCTATGAGATGAAAGGCAACGGGGAGAAAGAGAGTCTTGAGATAACATACCCTCAAAAACTCAAAGTGGTACGAGATAAAATCTCGTTGTTGTCATAGTCGTACTCACGCCGATCTCGAGCGAGAAGAAGTGCACCGCAAGCCGGCGGTGCCTCCGTAATCGGTCACACGTTCAGCTCGATGAAAACTTCCGTTCCCTCGATCCAGCGGGTAGCGGAAGTAGAGGATCCCCGCGGAACTCCAGCAGCATGATGGCATGGTGGCGGTGAAGAATCCCACGGTCAGGGCTTCACCAAGCCGGAGACCATGGAATGGAGCAGCAGGTGGAGGGAAAAGGGAGTGGGCAAGTGTGTGTAGAAGAGGGAGCTCTCACCCTCCTTTTATAGGGGAGGGGGAGGCAGCCCAAGGGGGGTGCGGCCAGCCATGGGTTCCCCCACCCCTTCCTCTCTTCATGTGAGTGGAAGCCCCACTCACATCCACTCATACTCCCTTAACTTTCCACTTAGAAAATCCAAAGGTTTTTATTTAATAAATAAATAAAACATTTTTATTTCTTTATTTATATTTGTTAATTCCATTAACAAACATTTGCATGCAGCACCTCGAATCATTTGTTAATTCTATTAACAACCATTCGATGAAAAAATCCTTGAACTATATCAAATTTCCCCGAAACAATTTTTCGGAGCTGCCCAAAATATTCTTTGGTATTCCGTATCCTCTCTAACGCTTCATCGAACCTTAAGTGTGTCACCCTACGGTTCGCGAATAATATAGACATTACCGAGACTCCTCTCAGATCAATAATCAACAGCGGGATCTGGATATCCGTGATGAATCCTATATATTCAACGATGACTCTCGTGATCGTGTGAACCTTTCAACGGCGTAACGATTTCGCTTTGTCTCGCGATATTTTACTTGTCCGAGATCCGATCATCGGTATCCACCATACCTTGTTCGATCTCGTTATCCGACAAGTACTCTTTTCTCGTTCCCGTGATATAACATCCTTGTGATCATATCACGTGCTTGCAAGCGGTGTCGATGTGATATCACCGAGAGGGCCCTGATTATATCTCTCCGTCATATTGGATGGACAAATCCCATTCTTGATCCATGAGCTTCAACTAACACTTTCCGAATACCTAATGCCACCTTTATAGTCACCATGTTACGGTGTGACGTTTGATGTCATCAAAGTATTCTTTCGGTATTAGTGATTGACATGATCTCATGGTCTAAGGAACAATGTTACTCCGAATGTAAGACATAACAACAAAACTAAATGACTTGATCGTATTGTTATACTTAGTTAGGGTCTAATTTCATCACATCATTCTCTTAATGACATGATCCCGTTATTAAGAACATCCAATGTCTATGATCAGGAAACCTTGATCATCTGTTAGTCAACGAGCTAGTTAAAAGAGAGGTTTCACTAGAAACGTTGGTTTGTTTATTAATCAAACATGTATCAACGTTTTCGGTTAATACAATTCTAGCATGAGAAATAAACATCTACCATAAACAAGGAATAACATAATTAACACTTTATTATTGCCTCTCGGGCATATTCCCTTCAGTCTCCCACTTGCACTATGGGCAATAATCTATATTACATAGTGATGAATCTAACACCCATTGAGTTCTGGTGTTGATCATGTTGTGCCCTTGAGAGAGTTTTAGTCAACGGATCTGCCACATTCAGATCCGTATGTACTTTGCAAATCTTCACATCCCATCTGCGACATGCTCACGGATGGAGTGAAAACGGCGCTTGATATGCTTGGAATTCTTGTGAGACCTTGGCTCCTTAGCATTGGCTATGGAACCATTGTTGTCACAATATATAATCATTGGATCCAACGCACTCGGAACCACGCCTAGTTCGGATATGAACTCCTTCATCCAAACTGCTTCCAGTGTTGCCTCCGAGGCAACAACATATTCTGCTTCTGTTGATGATCTCGCCACCATGGATTGCTTGGAACTCCTCCAACTTACAGCTCCTCCATTCATAACAAATACGTACCCGGACTGAGACTTAGAGTCATCCGGATCAGTCTCAAAGCTAGCATCGACATAACATCTTGCGACGAGCTCTTCTTCACCGCCATATATGAGAAACATATCCTTAGTTCTTCTCAAGTACTTAAAGATATTCTTGACTGCCGTCCAGTGTTCCAAACCTGGATCGGATTGGTACCTACTAGTCAAACTAATAGCATGTGCCACATCTGGTCTTGTACATAGCATAGCATACATGATAGAACCTATGGCTGAAGCATAAGGAATCTTATTCATTCTCTCTCTATCTTCTGTTGTAGCTGGACATTGAGTCTTACTCAACGTTTTGCCTTGCAACATAGGTAAGAACCCCTTCCTACTCTCTTCCATTCTGAACGTCTTCAGAATCTTGTCAAGGTATGTACTTTGCGAAAGTCCAATTAAGCGCCTTGATCTATCCCTGTAGATTTTGATGCCTACAGAGCTCTCACTCACTTTCTTGTAAATACAAGCTTCTCCGTATGTTTGGACAAATCCAAACCCTTTGATCACCTTATCAAAACGGAGGTTCCAACTCTGGGATGCTTGCTTCAGTCCATAAATGGAACGTTGAAGCTTGCACACCTTGTCAGCATCCTTAGGATCAACAAAACCCGTTTTGACATCCATCTGCCAGATTTCATAATCGAAAAATGCAGCAACTGCTAACATAATCCTAACTTACTTAAGCATCGCTACTGGTGAGAAAGTCTCATCATAGTCAACTCCTTGAATTTGTCGAAAACCTTTTGCGACAAGTCTAGCTTTATAGACGGTCACATTACCATCAGCGCCAGTTTTCTTTTTAAAGATCCATTTGTTCTCAACGGCCTTGCGGTCATCGGTTAAGTCCACCAAAGTCCAAACTTGGTTTTCATACATGGATCCTATTTCGTATTTCATGGCTTCAAGCCATTTGTTGGAATCTGGGCTCATCATCGCTTCATCATATGTCGCAGAGTCATCACCTCCATCTACCATGAAGTTTAATACAGGATCTCCGTACAGTTCAGGAGCTGTACGTTCCCTAGTTGACCTGCGAGGTGCGGTAGTTTCCTCTATTGGAGTTTCATGATATTGATCATTAGCTCTCTCTTCAACTGACAGGGTCGGCACCGGAACAACTTCCGGCGCTGCGCTACTCGCCATTCTAAGAAGAGAAGGTTCAATAACCTCGTCGAGTTCTACCTACCTACTATTCAGAGAAACTCCTTCTCCAAAAATGATCCATTCTTGGCAATGAAAATCTTGCCTTCGGATCTGTGATAGAAGGTGTACCCTATTGTTTCTTTAGGGTATCCTATGAATACGCATTTTTCCGCTTTGGGTTCGAGTTTATCAGGTTGAAGCTTCTTCACATAAATATCGCATCCCCAAACTTTTAGAAATGACAGCTTAGGTTTGTTTCCAAACCATAATTCATATGGTGTCGTTTCAACGGATTTAGATGGTGCCCTATTTAAAGTGAATGCAGCGGTCTCTAGTGCATAACCCCAAAACGATAGTGGCAAATCTGTAAGAGACATCATAGATCGAACCATATCCAATAAAGTACGATTACGACGTTCAGAAACACCATTACGCTGTGGTGTTCCGGCAGGTGTGAGTTGTGAAACTATTCCACATTGTTTCATATACATGCCAAACTTGTAACTTAGATATTCACCTCCACGATCAGATCGTAGAAATTTAATCTTTCTGTTACGATGATTTTCAACTTCACACTGAAATTCTTTGAACTTTTCAAATGTCTCAGATTTGTGTTTCATTAAGTAAATATACCCATATATACTCAAATCATCTGTGAAAGTGACAAAATAACGATATCCACCGCGCGCCGATACACTCATTGCTCGACACACATCAGTATGTATGATTTCCAGTAAGTCTGTCGCCCGTTTCATGGTTCCAGAAAACGGGGTTCTAGTCATCTTGCCCATAAGGCATGGTTCACATGTTTCAAATGATTCATAATCAAGTGATTCTAAGAGTCCATCAGAATGGAGCTTCTTCATGCGTTTAACACCAATATGACCTAAGCGGCAATGCCACATGTAAGTAGCAATATCATCGTTTAACTTAATTCTCTTGGCATTCACATTATGAATATGTGTATCAATACTATCAAGATTCAAAAGAAATAAACCATTCTTCTCAGGTGCATAACCATAAAAGATATTATTCATATAAATCGAACAACCATTGTTCTCAGACTTAAAGGAATAACCATTCCGCATTAAGCAAGATCCAGAAACAATATTCATGCTTAATGCAGGCACCAAATAACAATTATTGAGGTTTATAACTAATCCCGATGGTAGACGTAGAGGCAGCGTCCCGACGGAGATCACATCAACTCTTGATCCATTGCCGATGCTCATCGTCACCTTATCCTTTGCTAGTGGTCGCTTATTCTGCAGCTCCTGTTTCAAGTTACATATGTGAGCAACCGAACCACTATCAAATACCCAGGTGCTACTGCGAGTACTAGTAAGGTACACATCAATAACAAGTATATCATATATACCTTTGTTCACTTTGTCGGCCTTCTTATCTGCCATATATTTGGAGCAATTATGCTCCCGGTTGCCAGCGCCAGCATTGAGAGAAGCTCAGGAAGAGACTTCTTCATGCCTTGCATATTATAGTTCATCGCAAAGTTCTTGTAACTAGGTGGCAGAGATTCAAGAACATGATGTATCCCTAGCTCATTGGGGATCAACATTCCCAAAGCTATGAGTTTATCAGCGTACTTAGACATTCTGAGTATGTGCTCACTAACGGAGATGTTCTCTTCCATTATGCAGCTAAAGAACTTTTCTGAAGCATCATAAATCTCCATTGGAGCATGGGTATCGAAAATCAATTTCACTTCTCCCATTGTAGCATAGGAAGTGTTGTTCTCGAAACGTTTTCGCAGCTCTGGCTCTAATCCATAGAGGATGTCGCAATGAACTATATTGTGGTCTTCTTGTTGAGTCAGATAAACATTTTTATCTTCATCTGAAGCATCATCAGTGGGCTGGTCACCTAGCGGTGCATCAAGCATATAGAGCTTCTTGCAAGCGGTGAGGAGAATCCTCAGGTTAAGTGCCCAATTGGTAAAGTTGCTCCCATTATTCGCTAGTTTTTCTCTCTCCATGAACATATTGAAATTGAAGGTGGGTGGTGCCATGATCTACAACATATTTGCAAAGACTATTTAGACTATGTTTATGATAAATTAAGTTCAAGTTAATTCTAAAATTATCCCATGAACTCCCACTCAAAAACAACATCCCTCTTAGTCGTCTTTAGTGATTACACGAACCAAATTCACTACACCGAAACCGATCATCACGTGAGACGGTGTAGTTGCAAAGGCGAACATCAACATGTTCATCATATCATCCATATGACTCATGCTTTACCTTTCGGTTACGTGTTCCGAGGCCATGTCTGTACATGCTAGGCTCGCCAAGTAGAACCGTAGTATTGCGTGTGTTTCAAGGCCATGTTTATACATGCTAGGCTTGAAAACACCCGTTGTATGCGAACGTTGAGTCTATCACACCCGATCATCACGTGGTGTCTCGAAACGACGAACTTTCTTAACGGTGCATACTTAAGGAAGACCATATTATTTTCTCGATATTAAGTGAGAGGGATCATCTTATAATGCTACCGTCGTGATCTAAGCAAAATAAGATGCATAAAAGGATAAACATCACATCCATGGATTATGTGATATGATATGGTCCTTCTTGCACTTGATCTCCATCTTGTGCATCATGGTATGATCTCCATCATTCCACCTGCGTGGCACCAAGGTTCGTGGCACCTCCATCTTGATTGTCCATTACAACATATCACATGGATATGATATACATCACGCATGCCATAAAAATAAGACAACCACATGGCTCCAGCCGCTATGTCAATAATTTACAAAAGATATCATCTCATACATAACGTTTGTAACATTGACCATATCACATCACATGCCCTGCAAAAACAAGTTAGACGACTCTAATTTATTTTTTGCATATTTTACGTGGCTTGGGCTTACGAGGATAGAACCGTTCATACCTACGTACAAGATCCACAACGTTGATAAATATATTTTTAACAACCCTTCGTAGATTAGATCTTAACTATAGTAGGACAAAACGGCACCCGCAAGCCACTTATGCAATATAAGTTGCATGTCAGTTGTGGAACAAGTCTCATGTACGTGGACATGTAAAGTTAGTCCGGGCCGCTTCATCCCACTATGCCACTAAGATCATAAAATACTCAAGGAGGCAATAACATGATCATCAACGCCCACATACACCTATGTGTTCTACCCCTACAAATCATCTACACATAGATCCGGCTCTGATACCACTGAAGGGTACGTTGCATAGAAAACAAAAAATTTCCTACGCGCGATAAACCCGAATGGCCAAGATCTAATCTATGAGATGAAAGACAACGGGGAGAAAGAGAGTCTTGAGATAACATACCCTCAAAGACTCAAAGTGGTACGAGATAAAATCTCGTTGTTGGCGTAGTAGTACTCACGCCGATCCCGAGCGAGAAGAAGTGCACCGCAATCCGGCGGTGTCTCCGTAATCGGTCACACGTTCAGATCGATGAAGACTTTCATTCCCTCGATCCAGCGGGTAGCGGAAGTAGAGGATCCTCACGGAACTCCAGCAGCACGACGACGTGGTGGTGGTGAAGAATCCCACGGTCAGGGCTTCGCCAAGCCGGAGACCATGGAATGGAGCAGCGGGTGGAGGGGAAAGGGAGTGGGCAAGTGTGTGTAGAAGAGGGAGCTCTCACCCTCCTTTTATAGGAGAGGGGGGGCAGCCCAAGGGGGTGGCCAGCCATGGGTGCCCCCACCCCTTCCTCTCTTCATGTGAGTGGAAGCCCCACTCACACCCGCTCATACTCCCTTATTTTTCCACTTAGAAAATCCAAAGGTTTTTATTTAATAAATAAATAAAACATTTGTATATCTTTATTTATATTTGTTAATTCCATTAACAAACATTTGCATGCGGCACCTCGAATCATTTGTTAATTCTATTAACAACCATTCGATGAAAACCCCCTTGAACTATTTCAATTTTCCCCAAAACAATTTTTCGGAGCTGCCCAAAATATTCTTCGGTATTCCGTATCCTCTCTAACGCTTCATCGAACCTTAAGTGTGTCACCCTACGGTTCGAGAATAATATAGACATGACCAAGACTCCTCTCCGATCAATAATCAACAGCGGGATCTGGAGATCCGTGATGACTCCTATATATTCAACGATGACTCTCGGGATCGTGTGAACCTTTCAACGTCGTAACGATTTCCCTTTGTCTCGCGATATTTTACTTGTCCGAGATCCGATCATCGGTATCCACCATACCTTGTTCGATCTCGTTATCCGACAAGTACTCTTTTCTCATTCCCGTGATATAACATCCTTGTGATCATATCACGTGCTTGCAAGTGGTGTCGATGTGATATCACCGAGAGGGCCCTGAGTATATCTCTCCGTCATATTGGATGGACAAATCCCATTATTGATCCATGAGCTTCAACTAACACTTTCTGAATACCTAATGCCACCTTTATAGTCACCCTGTTACGGTGTGACGTTTGATGTCATCAAAGTATTCTTTCGGTATTAGTGATTAACATGATCTCATGGTCTAAGGAACAATGTTACTCCGAATGTAAGACATAACAACAAAGCTAAATGACTTGATCGTATTGTTATATTTAGTTAGGGTCTAAGTTCATCACGTCATTCTCCTAATGACATGATCCTGTTATTAACAACATCCAATGTCTATGATCAGGAAACCTTGATCATCTGTTAATCAGCGAGCTAGTTAAAAGAGAGGCTTCACTAGGAACGTTGGTTTGTTTATTAATCACACATGTATCAACGTTTCCGGTTAATACAATTATAGCATGAGAAATAAACATCTATCATAAACAAGGAATAACATAATAAATACTTTATTATTGCCTCTCGGGCATATTCCCTTCAAGTATGGTCAGCTTCTCAGCATCAACTCCATGGTGAGACTCCATAAAAAGCGGGTTTCCTACGTAAAAAAAGTGGCAACTTCACCTCCTGGAAGAACATGGGCCAGTAGGGGCTGCGGAGGCGGTGCTTGGGGGTAGTCAAACATGCGAAGCTTTCTTTTACGCCTATGAATCTCTCACTCCATGGAGAAGCCGGCTTTAGGGACTAGTGCCATGGGGACCCCGCCCAAGGTGAGGGCGAAGTTTTGGGATCTCCACCATCCCCACCGGAGGACGATGCGCCGGCAACTCCACCACCGCCATCGGAGGAGGACGATGACTACTTTGTAGAGTATATATGTAACTATGTTAATCGAACCGGAAGTTGAAGTCTTTGTTCTATATATGTTACATGATCTTTATGTGTCAACGATGAGGGGCCCCGCCTATTGGAGGGTATGTACGGTATCCCGAGCAGCCCCCCAAGTTTGGAGGGTGTCTCGAGGGTGCTAGACATATTTGAGCTCGGCCCGGGCACTTGGGGGTGCCATCGTGGCCATTTTTTTCGGGCCCTGGCCCTTTCGGGAGTGTCGGTGGAGATGATCTTATATGGATAATTAATTATTTTACTTTTAATGTTTCTCCTCCAACCAATATCATGAATATTCGGATATTCTCTTTAACAAGGTTGGACATGCTCATTTTTTAAGTTATTCGCATGGCTACACATTGGATACACACTTGGTCATACCTTCTCCGAGAGAAGAGGCGCCTATGAATTCTGAGGGCATGTACATTGGTCGATAAGACAATGTTATCTTAACTCTGACAAGTAATTTAGATATAAAAAAATGATGGATAAAGGATTATTTTGTAGCCTTTTTTCTCGTAATTTGATTTCCTAAATATGTGGTGAGACAACCGTTGCTAAGAGGTAATTTCTTAGCTAAGAGAAGACAAATCTCTTTTTTTCGTTTCTCTCTCCTCCAACTCAGCAATCATCCTATGTGACATTGCTAAGATAAACCATTGTACATGCCATGAGTGTAGCCATCTAGAGATGGTTGCTCGGAATATCTACAATGAGGGTGACTGGCGGCATACTAAAAGACTACATGATGCATAACCGCCTTATGTTTATCTTGTTCGCTGGTTGATTTACAATATAGCCTATGTGATTCATGATATGTAAACCTGACCTTTAAAACTAGGTAGTACAATGGACGTGTGCATCAATTGATGCAAAGTTACTGTAAAAAAACAAGCTGAACAGCTGGAATAGAAGTTAGCCTGGCCAGCTAAGACCCTGCAAAAGCTTGAATCGTCGCTAACATGCTTTAATCATCACACTAAGTTTCACGTTGTTGGAGAGACGTATCCAGCGACGTCGTTCAAATATACAGGAGAGAAGAAAGATTAGCTAGTATCTCCTCGAGCCATCAACATTGCCTCTGCCGTGCCGTCTTTGCAAAAAATTCTCACGTTCTTGCTCTAGACGTGGTGACATTGCTCTGTTTGTGTGTGTGAAACGCTTGTATCTCCATTCATGCTAGACTTCATCAAGGCCACTTTCATCAGTTACATTTGCATATTCTTAACATCAGAGAGTAATCATCTTGGGATTTTATTTGGTCGGTACTTGGCTCATTGACCTTGGTAATCCTTGATCTCTCAACCTGCCGCGGCTGCTCCAAAATTAAATCATTTATTTCTACAAAACAAAATATTTCCTTAAGCTTCAATACATGACATGCATTTTCTACAAAACGGTGGGGACGAGCTGCTGATGTAAGAAAACCCTGAAGTAGAATGCACTAGAGCCAACCACCACCAGTCCAGTACTATACTTACCTTGTACAATTATTTTTGTCTATGAAGGGGTGGGACAAAGCTTGCTGAGCTAAGAAAACAATTTTCTTTTTCTTGCAGATATGTTCACTGATGGACGTGCATGGTATACTGTGTGGCTTCCAGGTCAGAGCACTACAAAAAAAAAGGCCAGCATTACCAACAGCTGGCTGTCCAGTATTGTACCTTGTATTTTCCGCAAAGAAAATACGCCTTGTATTATTACGATTGTCTACAGAAAAGGGCAAGGAACATTTATTTCACCAGGACCGCAGAACGCTGAGAGGACGTCGTGTAGCACCTTATTTTGCTGAGAAAACGTCACGTTGATACTGCCTGTTTTTGCTGATCTAGCTCACTCACCACAGGCGAGGCTTACTTGGAATTCGGCTCCATGGAAATCAAGGGGGACAAACGGAGGATCCTGCTCCTTCTCCTCCTCGGGCAGCTAGTCTCCTTCTCCCTGGCAATCTGCAGCTTCATCACATCTCTCATTTCTAATCTCGGTAACGAACTACTACTCGTCTTTCTCACCGGGTCAATCCGTCGCACCGCCACTTCGTGTAAGCCGATAAAAAACCCTGTGATCCCAGCCTGCACTTGCAGGAGTGGATGCACCACTGACGCAGTCATTCTTCTCGTACATGCTGTTGGCGCTGGTTTACGGACCAATTCTCCTGCGTCGACGGCAAACGTTATTGGTGACAACAATAGCTACAAAAGGATGATTTTTTGGAAGGTTACCAATGGTTCACATATGTCTCACCAGCTTCTTTATCATCTTTTCAGATACCGTGGTACTGGTACCTCGCGCTGGTCTTCGTCGATGTCGAGGGAAACTGCCTCTGTGAGCACCACCATACAGGATACAGTTTAGAACTCTGAATCACATCAATTGCCAGTAGTTTTATCATGTCATCATTGCTAAACCTGTGTTGCAGCTCTCAAGGCGTACAAATACTCATACATCACCAGCATAAACTTGTTGAATTGCTGCACCATTCCATGGGTCATGATCCTTACCAGCTTTGCACTAGGCGCAAGATATTCTTTCTGGCAATTTGTAGGAGCAGGAACTTCCATGGCAGGAGTTGCCTTGGCAGTCCTGTCAGATTCCAATTCTCCAGATGTGCAAGGTAAGTAAACAGCTTCTCAGAGTCCCACTTACAGGGTTAAGGGTTACAGCAATTCATGGCAATCGATTTATGCAAGAGACCATTTATTTAGTACACAATGGCATCAAAACTTACTAATAGAAGATGGCCCAAAATAACCAGAATATGTGTTGGGTACATCGGATAAAGGAAATGTTTATGAGGCTCACCGGCAGGAAACATAATATTATTATTCTGTAGTGAAGTTCACATAAATATTAAAAGATGAATAATAGCTCTTTTTTGCAGATGTCGATAAAATACCACTTCTGGGGGACACCATTTTCATTGCTGGGACATTTTGTATTGCTTTTAGCAATGTTGGTGAGGTTGTTAAACCACATCCCATAATTGCTACCATCACAAATAGCGATGTCAGTATGCCAATTTCTAATGCTTGGAATTTAATTACCCTCCATGTGCACTTGTGTAGGAATACTGTGTCAAGAAGAAAGACAGAATCGAATTTGTTGCTATGCTTGGAATATTTGGGATGCTTGTCACTGGAACTCAGCTGTATCCTTTTCATAATATCATTACTGAAAGCTGGCGTGATTGAGGATACCATGTATGATTTTCTGTTGTTCTTTCATTACTTGAATTAGCACGACAATCTATCT
Organism: Alopecurus myosuroides; assembly: GCA_028641055.1. Taxonomy (NCBI): domain Eukaryota; kingdom Viridiplantae; phylum Streptophyta; class Magnoliopsida; order Poales; family Poaceae; genus Alopecurus; species Alopecurus myosuroides. Next base: position 130,320,804 of record CM054061.1, on the reverse strand, counting down.
ACAAATATTTTAGTCTATGTTGCCCTACATAAATAAACCTTAGAACACTGTTTGAGAGGAAGAAAATACAGGCAATTAATTGGTCCCCAACGATGGTAAGCAAACTAAATCCATCAAACTGTCAAGAATACTTTAGCTGGCATGCACTTCTAGATAAGATCAAGAAGATAACTAACCCCCTCAATTTATCACATCGTTCCAGATAGGTCTGTTCACAGGATATGCGGTAGTATCTCTGGTGTTCAGAACTACTGCTCCCTTTGTTATAAAGGTTAAGTTTCCAAACCTGTTCAGTGCTATTCTCTACTTATCATGATGAAACTCAAAGGGGAAAATGGATGCTATCATTTGGTTATATAGACAACAGAATGTACCAACTCGTCAAAAATTACTAGAGGGTCCTCCCATTGTCAAATAGCAATGCCATAATAACATAGCTTTCTGATGAGCACCTCTCGCAGATGAGTGGAGCAACTTTGTTCAACCTATCGCTCTTAATGACTGACGTTTGGGCGGTTGCAATTCGAATTTTCTTCTATCATCAGCAGGTGACTTCCCCTCAACCAACCAAATACTGACTTTGAGCTAGGTAGATTGAATTGACTCGAATATAGTGCTGATATGTCTTATGTGCGACACGTAGGTAAACTGGATCTACTATCTGGCATTTGCTATTGTAGCTATTGGATTGATCATCTACTCCATGAAGTAAGTTCGATTCAACTATTTCTCAAGAAAGTCACCTATATGTCACTCGAGTCTAATGTGTCTTATTGCTTGTGATCTATAAAGTGAGCGTTCTTCAGATGATGGTATAGTTGCAAGTACAACAGAACAAACAGCTCCGTATGAACAACTTTCAGGTGACGCAACTGCTGGTACCAATTGGACTGGAGAAATATAGAACATCAGGAAGAAGATCAGACCTGCCAGGGGATCAATGTAGACAACAACCAGGCAACGAATAATGCTATGGTAGCCAAATCGGATGTGATAACAAAGAATTGTGGAGAATTTACCAAGGAACATGCCCTACGAATAGGACCCGGAAAACTCTTCCATGCTTGCCCATATCAACCTTTCCAGATTAAGCCTGGAGCAAAAAAAATAAAGAAAGATGTAAAGCCACAAGAGAAGAACTATAGTTCTAATGCCTAAAAGAATGATGAGAATTGAGAAACATGTATTACGGGTCTGTTTCCAAAAACTCTAAATCCAGCAGACTGCGTGTAATTATTATTGGAATGATAAACATAAATCGATATTATCATTCCATCGAGAAGGTTTATCCCACTATAGAAATGTAGTTCTCGATGTATCCCACTATAAAACTTAAAATCGATATTTATGATCCCATCATGTGCTAAATTTCAAAAATGAAAATACTGCAGAACTAGAAATTTGGGTAACAGTGTGTGTAAATGTGAGCACCAGAACTTGAACCCTTGCGGGTGGAGTCATGCCCCCGACAGCTCCACCATCCCGCCAAGAGATGGTTCTTAAAATGCATTTGGATAATGGGGTGTGGCGCAACTAGTTCAAATTTCTATTTCGCACCATGGCATTTGAACGCGCCTGGCCCTGGACATAGCTAGTAAGTTAGAACGTCCATGTGGCACCATTCCTCTGAGAAATCCACACAATTATTGCCATCGTGGACACTGAAACAAATTTCATGCAGTCTGGCTCTGGCCTCTGCCAATCAGAACCGCACTTGAGGCACGAGCAATGTCGGATATATACCGCATAGAGGTATATAAGATGGTAGTCAAAGTGCCTGGTTACCAGGGTGGCCCAAGTGGTAGTGGTCTATGGTCCATTGGGCGGCCCAGTAACTCGACGCACAGAAGCCGGATTCCAGAAGGACCTGGATCACGGCCCACGTGATCTGGCTTGGAGGAGAAAACGGATTCCTTACTTTCCAAGTTATAGTTACCGTAGTCTTCTAGGTTTACTATTCTGTAAGCCCTAATCTGGCTATTATATAAAGCCGGACGGGAGATAAATAAAACAACCAACGAATAACAGAGAACCTGTAGGCCAACTCGCCGAGAAGTTGATCCTCTGCGAGTAGCTAGATCTAAACCTCACATTGTAATCCTGTTTCCAGGCTTTAGTCCTGATTAGTGAGAAGTGCAGGAGTAGGCACGTCGTACTGTCGCGACGTACCGAACCTGGGTAAATCCTGTGTCCACTGTCTACCACGCGATCCCGTTACCCCACGTCTCTACCGTAGTCTCATGGCACCCCCGTCTATGAAAACTACTACGATGTCTCGACAGTTGGCGCCCACCGTGGGGCAAACGACGACAGGCGTGAAGTTCCGATCTGGGATACTCGGCGGAATCGGAAGATCAATCACTGTCAGAAGCCTGAAGTTCGACGACGACGTCGGACGCTTCCTCGACAACGGATCCTACATACCGGCGCAAAACCACCTGGTAAGTGCCTGCGTGTTGCCGATCGGATCTGCTAACATCTTTATCGGACTAACTGCAGAAGCAATGGGGTTTTGCGGTGGAAGCAAATTTATCCCACCCGCCCTATACCCAGTCGAGGATGACTATGATACCGGATTCTGCTCAGATCGCCGACAAAAAAGTGACACACACTTTATCGGCATGGTGCAATCCGAAGTCGACGAAAACACGGATGACGGAAATCCCGTGCAAGACGCAGACAAAAACACACCCGTCACAGAGACGGAAGACCCGACACCCGTCATACAGGCGGAAGATCCGACATCTGTCAACATGACGATGAACTCGGAAGCTGACTCTGTACTAGCCGCCATTGAGGCGAGATTAGAATCAGAAACCGGATCAGATGATTTTGATTCCGAAGACGAAGACGCGGACGCCTTCGAAAGGAAAGTTAAATTTTTTTAAGAGGGATTCCATGAAGTACTAATGGCGAAACCGGCTGATACCACGGACGCCGGCAGCCAGGAAAGCCCTAAAACCCCTCCGCCAGAGGAAGAGAGAGAAGACGGAGAAACTTCTCCGATATTTCCTAATGTAAAGGAATTGACAGAAGATGAGCCTGTCAAAAAGCCTCTCTCTTCCAAGAAAAAGCACCGTGCTGCTAAGAAACTCCAATACAAAATCCGGAAGAAAAATTCAGCTGATCTAGCTGATCAAAACCTGGAAGCAGGAGATGTTAGCGGAACAAAGCCTGCGGAGAAGAAAATCAAAGAAATCCTTGCTCCACCAATGACGGAACAGGAAGAACAGCAGCTGTTGCAAACACCAGTGGGAGTAAACGAACCCCCTGAGATGCTGGAAGCCAGGAGACGAGCCTTCCAACGGCAACAGCAACATCTACTCAGAACTCGCGAACACCTCCAAAAAACCCAGGATGACATTAAACTCATGAAGGAAGAAATCGAGGAGTACGAGAGAAAGAATAGATCTGGCATTAAACCTACAAGGTTACCCGGAATCGTAAGACCGGAAGTACTGCCGCCAAAAGAAAGGTTTCACAACCCATCTTGGCAAAAGCAGGTAAACGGCAAAGATGCCAGAGGCGAACCAATTTATAAAACCGCAGCAGAAAACACGGAAGCAGCGTTCGCCATCCTGAACAATGATCTGTACTCCAACGGTGAAAAACTTCAAGGGGTGTATGCTTTCCTAGGAAAAGCATTGCAACAACAACAGCGGGCCCAAGAGCGATCAGGAAGACTGCAGGATAACTCCGCCCTATGCAAAACAGCTACTTGCGCCGCTGGAGCACCTGGACCAGAGGAACCTGGAGATTCAGACAATTCAAAGGATAAAAAAGAGGATCCGAGAAAAGACAAGAAAAACCCCGACAATAGGGATGAAGCGTCCCGAACCGGATCCCACCCCCCGAAAGGTGGACTCAAACCCCACGATCGGGAAGAAAAATACCGGAATGACGGCAAAACAATGCCACCTCCGAGAAACCCAGCTGAGAAAGCCGGAAGATACGATATACCTCACAGACGTGAGAGATCCCGGACACCTCCTAAGGATAAAGAAAGGCATAGGAGCAGGACTCCGCCTAATCCAAAAGGACGTGATCATGGAAGAGATAGGTACAATCCCGGAAAAGCGCGTCCGCGCAACAATGGAAAAGAAAGGAGTAGATCCCCTTCTGTCCATTCAGCTGGAAGATATTCCGCACACATTGATAGAGCGGAAAAGGATGATCTATACTTTGGTCCTAAGTGTTTCACTGACAGGATCCGAAGGATAGCCCTGCATTCTGGCTTCGCCAAAGTTGGTCCAACCTACCAAAAATATACCGACAGCACAAACCCGGACACCTGGCTCTCAGACTACTATACAGCCGTCCAGATCAACAATGGGACAGACCTGGAAGCTGTCAAGTTTCTTCCCCTAATGTTACTGGACGGAGCCAGAGATTGGATCAATGGATTACCATCAAGAACTGTCGACAGCTGGGATGATATGGCTAGAGTATTTACTCAGCATTTCCGGGGAACATACAAACGCCCGAACAGCATCAACCAGCTGAACCGTTGCACCCAATTCGAGGATGAACCATACGTGGATTTCATCTCCAGATGGACGGCAATGAAGAATAGTTGTTCTGGAGTAACTGACGTACAAGCAATGCATGCTTTCGTCAATGGCCTAAAACCCGGACTTGTACCGTTCATGGTTGGTTCTAAGCAGCACAAAGATCTCGGATCTATGCTTACAACCGCCAACGAGCACGCTGCAGCCGAAGACGACATCAGAGCAAGAGGAGGCAATATCGAATCACTGATACTTGCCAAGAAAACCCCTCGTTCTGACAAAAAAGGAACTCTAGAAACAACGACAAAACCCAAAGAGGTCAACATAGCCTTTGGAAGTGAAAAAGGGAATAAGTGGAAAGGACGCAGTCCAGATCCAATCAACTACACTCCAGAGGAGTGGGAGAGGATTAAGTCGGAACCTTGTGTCCACCATTCACAATTTGGGAAACCCACCCATACAAACACGCAATGCCGGCTGAATAAGCACATGAAAGGCAGTGCAGGATCCGGAAATAAGGGGAAGGGTTCCAAAAGGAAACCCACCAAACAAAAGCCAGAAGCCGAAAAAGAAGACAGTGAATCGGACACTGATGAAAAAATCCAGGAACAACAGCGAAAGGGCGAACCCAAATTTCCGAGAGTTGACGGAGAAGCAATGCTAACTTTCTTAGCAACTCCGTCAGCAAAGGTGGCCAAAAGAACACTTCGAGAAATAAACGCGGTTGTTCCGGCAACCCCGAAATTCTTGAAGTACTCCAACACACCAATAACCTGGGATCAGTCTGATCATCCCGGGAATATCCCTGAACCCGGCACACAAGCTCTTGTTGTAAGCCCTATTGTCCAGAACACTAGGCTAAGAAGAGTGCTGATGGATGGAGGATCCAGCATTAACATAATGTACTTGGATACACTGAAGCATCTGAAGATTTCCGAGTCCCAGCTCAATTACAGCAACATACGCTTCCATGGCATTGTTCCTGGCAGACAAGCACGATCCCTAGGAGAAATTTCCCTAGATGTCACCTTCGGAGATAAAGATCACTTCCGGCAGGAAAAAGTATCCTTTGAAGTAGTGCCGTTCGAAAGCGTGTATCACGCAATACTCGGACGTCCAGCTTTCGCCAAATTCATGGCAAGATCCTGTTATATCTATAACAAGCTGAAGATGCCAGGACCCAAAGGAGGAGTAATCACCATAGCCGGTGATTTCAAGCTAGCAAATGAGTTGGAGAAAGAAAACGCCCTTTGCGCTCAGAGAGTCATAGCAAAGGAAGAACTGAAGGAATTGGCCAAGGAGGTATCGCCGACAGAAATGCCGGCAGGAAAAGAAACCCGGAAGCCAACAGACAGCTTCAAGGCGTCCGAGAATACAAGACAGGTAATCCTAGATCCCAAAGATCCGACAAAATTCGTCGTTGTAGGGACTGGGATGACCGACAAATAGGAAGGCGAGCTCATCAAATTCCTCCGTGAGAACTGGGATATTTTTGCCTGGTGTCCAGCTGACATGCCAGGCGTACCCAGGGAACTTGCTGAGCACCAACTCAAGGTAATTCCAGGATCAAAACCCGTCAAACAAGGTCTCCGTCGATTTGACGGAAGAAGACGGAAGGCTATTGGCAAGGAAATTATCCGGCTTTTAGCAGCAGACTTCATCCAGGAAGTAATCCACACTGAATGGTCTGCAAATCCGGTATTAGTACCGAAGAAAGACACTACTGCTCTTAGAATGTGTATAGATTACACAGGCTTGAACAAATTGTGTCCAAAAGATAGGTTTGCGTTACCGCGAATCGATCAAATAATAGATGCCACTGCAGGCTCCGAGCTTTTGTGCTTTTTGGATGCATACTCCGGTTACCACCAAATACGCATGAAAAAGGAAGATCAAATTAAGACTTCTTTCATAACCCCGTATGGGACGTATTACTACGTAACCATGCCATTTGGCCTGAAGAACGCAGGTGCAACCTACCAGCGTTGCATGCAACGTTGTCTGCATAGTCAGATTGGCAAAAACGTCCATGTTTACGTGGACGACATTGCTGTCGTAACCAAGGAAAAAGATACACTCCTTGAGGATTTGCGAGAAACTTTCGAAAACTTGCGCACTTACAAGATGAAGTTAAATCCATCTAAGTGTGTATTCGGGGTTTCCTCAGGAAAACTTCTGGGTTTCATCGTTTCTCACAGAGGAATAGAAGTTAACCCGGAAAAGATCAAAGCCATCTTGAACATCTCGAAGCCTACGTGCGTAAAAGATGTCCAAAGATTGACGGGTTCTGCCGCTGCCGTCAGCAGATTTATTAGTCGGCTGGGGGATAAAGCCCTACCACTCTACAAGTTGCTGAAGAAATCCGATAAGTTCAAGTGGATAGCGAAAGCCTTGGAGTATCTAGCAGTTATGTCCCTTCTATACTTAGTTCAATATCTATGTAAACATCTTTTGAGATCATGAAATAAAGTTGTTGGAATTCTGGTATCCATGTTTTTACAAGTTTATTACAGTACAAAGCATGATTCCACCTTCTCTATTTCCCAATGATCTTACAAAATACTCAATGTTAACCCGAATTGTGCCTGCGTGCTCGGTGTTACAAAACTGAATGATTTTCAGCCTGCTTGAACGGCTAAAGGGAACTTGAATTGCCTGCGTGCCCAAGTTTCATTTAAAAAATTCCTCGTTTCTCTGAGCATTATTTGTTTGCATATGTGTTGGGTTAATGGAGCTAGTTAGTAAAAATGCCTTTAGCATGATCCATGTTTCCGAGTTTCAACTGATTGGTTACACCCAATTACTCGGCATGATGATTCATATTGCTATTTGAGCCATTTTAAACACTAAGGACAGTTAAAACATATATGCCAGAGAACTTAGAAGATAAAGGAATAGTAAAATCCGAAAACCTTGCAAAGAATTTCATAATTAAGACTGCAAAAGGCGGAGTTTTCATTCATACAAATAGAAACATTACATTTTGAATTACATTGAAAGAACGGTAATGCTCCTATTGTCTATTTTCACTTCCAGGTTTAAGGAAGCCCTTCAATCATCCGACTCCTCCTCGCTGCTATCATCCTCGGGGATTGGAGGGATCTCCTCTTCTGGATAATTGACGGAGATATTCACCATGGAGGCAATCTGGGTGGCGTGGCCTTTGATTTCATCAAAGATGGTATTTCGCTGAGTATCCGTGTATCCTTGAGGGACACCGGACGCCACGCGCCAAGATTTAGCACCAGGGTAGTGCATACGCATAAGGCCGAGTGCCATGCGCGCACCACCCCGTGCAGCGGAACGTAGGGTGGACTCCCTGGACTCCGCCACCTCCATGATGGCACCCGGAAGTTTTTTAACCTCCGAGAACTCCCCAGTCCTTGCGGGAAGGAACTTATTGACCAGCTGCATTCCAGCAGCTCTGATCGAAGTCCATGTCTTCCCAAAGGCTCGGATTCCTTCAATCCGAGTGCCATCTGGGGTGTCTCCTATTTTTCCAACAAAACAACCAAAAGGGTTAGGTGAAAAACAGAGAAAGAAAGCAAGACATGGAAAAATGGTAAAAGTATCAGTAACTTACCGATAAGCTTGTCAATCTCGGAGATTTCCTCCAGGCGAAGGTTTAGGGCGTTTTCCAAATCCTGAATGGTGGATTTGTCCTTCTCCGCCTGTTCGGAAGCCTTGGAATTAGCAACTCCAAGGGCCAGATTGCTGGCTTCCAAATCTTTTCGAGTCTTCACAAGATCCTTGTGAAGATCCAAATTCTCCTTTCGGAGATTTTCGGCATTGCCGGCGTCTTCAGCTATTTGCTTGGCCTTAGCCAAAGCAGCTGGAAAGCAAGGAAAATTCCGAGTTTAGAAAGCTTCCGGAATAAGTACTTAGACAAAAAGTTGAATCGAAAACTTCAGAGGAAAAATGTTTACCTGCTGTTTCCGACAACGCGAGCTGAGACGATGCCAGCTCCGCCTCTCTCTCCTCAAGAATAGAAAGAAGATTTCTAACTTCTTTATTCTTGATGGAGAGTTTGTTGAAAACTTCCATGTTAATGGCTTCGGCGGTTTGCTGGAACATAGCAAGGAAAAGAATGATTACTAAAAGCATTAAGGCAAAAAATCATACATTTTGTTTAATGCTTGGGGGCTAGAGTTACATACCTGGCTCATTCGTTGCAAACCCGCCAAGTTTTCATTGAACCCTTTTGCGTATTCCGCAAAAAGAGTTCCGGCCGCGCTTAGGCCGTCATTGATAATCTTGAATTCCTTGTCAAAGGTGGGAATCTCCTCGTCGAATGTCCGAGAAGATTTTCCCACCTCTGGAGCCGCCCTTTCCCTCGTGTCCGTGTTGGACACAACGAGATGGCTGGGCTCTAGTGGCTTGGTGGTGGGGGCTGCAACGTGCTCTTCCGCCATCGTGGACGGTGTGTCCGGGGCAGTGACGGGAGAAGGTTGACCGCCTCGGCTGGAAACAACTTTGTGTTTCTTCAGCTTCTTCGGCTTTAGGTTGGAGGGAGGCAGGCTAAAAACAAAAAACCCGGAAAAGTTAAAACTCCGAAGATGGAAGAAAAATTTCCATGAAAGAAAAGAACCCGGAAGATCTAACCTGGAAGTGGCAACGGGAATTCCGTCAATGTCGATAACTTCCTCAGAGGAAGAAATCTTCTTGCGCTTGCGCCCACCTGTAGTGGCAGTACGCAAGGCATCCAGCTCAGCTTCGGAGGCTAACTCCGAGTCTGGAAGTTCAGCGAACTGTTGAAAATACAAATCAGAGTTAGAAGTAGGAAAATCCGAGAAAGAATGTCCAAATGACGGAAAACATACCTTGGGAGCCGGATTGTCGGCCGTATACATTGGCCGACTCGCTTCGTATTGATCGCGAGATGCGACCAACTGGTTTGCCCGCCGTCGAAGATCCCTTGGGGACCAATCCTTGATGGATGTCCGCATTGGGTCGTTGGCACCCGTGTAGTCGCACAAGAGGCGGCCACCGTGATCGGCCAACGGCTGGATCCGCCTATCTAACCAGCAAAGGACCGTGTCCATGCCAGTTAGAGGTGGATTGGAGGAAGTGAGCTTGGCGATGCGCCGCTTGATCCTTAGAAGATCAGGCGGCAGAACCTGGACGGCTTCCGTTCCCCAATTGTCTTGGGGAACGGCAGCAGTGTTGGAAAAAGGTGGAACCCCGATGGCCTTTTTTGGGAAAGGCACGTCGGGATGGTACAAGAAGGAACCCGTCCAAAATTTGACGGATTCCGATGTTTTGATCTTGGGGAACCAATCTTCCCTAAATCTCCGAAGAGTAAAGGAGATGGTTCCGCAAGTCGGGAGTGCGCCCTCCGAGGAGTTCCGCTTAACCCCGAAACAATACATCCAAAAATCTAACCTAGGTTCTAAGCCTAAGTAACCCTCGAATAAGGCCTGAAACCCGGCCATATAGAGAATGGAGTTGGGTGGCAGGTTATGGGGTTGGATGTTGTAGTGGGAGAGGATTTGGAGGAATAAAGCAGAAGGCGGAAGTCCCATACTTCTTAGGAGATGGGAGGAAAGAAGAACCCTTTCGCCGTCTTTCGGCATCGGCTCGTTCTCGTCCTCAGGGAGTCGCCATTTCCCTTTAAGAATCAGACCCTCCTTTTCCAGGTTTGGAAGGAGGGATGGCGGAATGCTGCAGGCAATCCAATTTCCTGCAGTTTTCACCTCTTCATCCGCTCCGGCGGCGGCGGACGCAGCGGCTTCCGCAGAGGCGAGCTCGTCGCCGAGAAGCTGGATCTTCTCCTCCGCCGTCTCGGGAGCAAACGGCGGGGAAGGTGCGGAGCTCGATCCCGCAACGTTCGCGGTGGCGGATAGATCCTCTCCGACCGCCGCAGAGGCCACGGTCTTTTCCGGCTCGTCACCGGCGCGCTTCGGTGATCCTAGCTGTGGATCTAGGTCACTGATGAGTTCGTCGATGGTGGTTGCGGTGGAGCGAGTGGGGGAAGACGGCGAGGTTGCCATTTGGTGGCGGCGCGTTGCGTCTCCGGTGTGCTCTGGGTGCGGTGTGCACTCGGGACGGTTCTTCGCTCGAGAGCTTGTGCGCGGCAATGGCGTGGACAGTGAGAGTGCGGAAGATTTTCAGCGGGGACGAAGACGGCTATTTATAGCCGGAAATCCGTCAAGATACGTGCCAACGGCTATTTTGACCGTTGGATGATCAACGCGTGTCACTCGCCGGAAAATCCGGGAAATGAAACGACAGGGTAATGATGGCTATCTCCTCGTTTCCCGTGAGAATCTGTCAGAGATACGTTACTGGGTTTCCCGTGTGAAACCCAAACGTCCCTTACGTCAGCATGATTTAGGGCGCTGACGTAGGAAGTTCCTTCTCCGCGAAGGATCGTGAGAGAAAAGCCGGATTTTCGGGATTCCGAGTTTCACATTACCATCTCTTTCAAAAGAAGAAGAATAAGAAGAATCAAGACTGCTGATTGAAATTTCTCGGACAAAGCACATTTGGCGAAAGACGGCGAATCAGAGTTTTAATCCTTCTTGGGGGCTACTGTCGGATATATACCGCATAGGGGTATATAAGATGGTAGTCAAAGTGCCTGGTTACCAGGGTGGCCCAAGTGGTAGTGGGCTATGGTCCATTGGGCGGCCCAGTAACTCGACGCACAGAAGCCGGATTCTAGAAGGACCCGGATCACGGCCCACGTGATCTGGCTTGGAGGAGAAGACGGATTCCTTACTTTCCAAGTTATAGTTACCGTAGTCTTCTAGGTTTCCTATTCTGTAAGCCCTAATCCGGCTATTATATAAAGCCGGACGGGAGATAAATAAAACAACCAACGAATAAGAGAGAAGCTGTAGGCCAACTCGCCGAGAAGTTGATCCTCTGCGAGTAGCTAGATCTAAACCTCACATTGTAATCCTGTTTCCAGGCTTTAGTCCTGATTAGTGAGAAGTGCAGGAGTAGGCACGTCGTACTGTCGCGACGTACCGAATCTGGGTAAATCCTGTGTCCACTGTCCACCACGCGATCCCGTTACCCCACGTCTCTACCGTAGTCTCATGGCACCCCCGTCTATGAAAACTACTACGATGTCTCGACAAGCAAAGCAACTGCTCTGCTCTGGACAGTGCCACGCCATTAGCGCGCGCCCACCACAAGAAATGATCCAGAGCCTCCCGTAACGACGTCACACGTAGTCTTACAAAACGCGGTTGAAGTCCGCCGAGGCATCCTGGTTGGGTGTTCCGTCGAACACCTTGCGGGCGGGTGGAGTGGATGAGTGGATCGGCAACGTCGACAACCGAACCGGCTAGGCGAGCGTGGCTAACAGCTCGAGAACCTGACTTGGCGCTAAGAATATGCCGCGGAGGAGAGCTCTATGTTGTCTGCCATGCTGGTGTGCTTCCGTTTGCTCTCGGAACGGCGACTGGCGCGGCCACGCGGAGAACTAGGCCGGTATGCCTGTGACGAAATGCGTGAGCCAAAAAGGCCGGCCAGTGGCGTAAGCTCCGGTGGAGCGAGCCCATGGCGGGTGCATCAGCGAATAGAAAGGAGGTAGAGACGACGAGGCCTGTATGGAGTCTCTGGGGGCTATTCTTAGTGGGCCGTGCAGTCTGAGCCATGTCTTACTGAGCCGGACTGGGAGTCCAATTCTACGAGATTAGCCCAACTAACGATAAAGAGAAATTGCTCACCCACACACAGCGCAAATTCCACTATTCGGCCAAACAAGTTCAAATATATTTTGATTTCCACCTTAAGAAATGATTCGGCAGGTGCATCTTGTTACACGCAATAGCAAAACAACGATGAAATTAAGCAAGATCGAACCAACGGGGACACGAGATTTTAACGTGGAAAACCCTTCCAAGGAGGAAGAGAAAAAACCACGGGCGCCAGCCAGCAATACTTCACTATTTCGGGGTAGGTTACAATCGCGCCGGGATTTACAATGTGTGGCTTATCCCGTGCGGCGGCTTACAAGAGGTATATAAAAGCGGTCCTGACCTAACTAGGTCGGTAACTGTGTATCCAACTCCAACTCGGTATCGACTCGCCGCGTAGCGAAGGCCGAACTTTCCTTTATCTTCATATGAATTTGGATCACCATAAAACAACACTCCACCTTGAGACAAATTCCCTCTTGTAGCATAAATGAGAACCTTCACCTGAAACACACAAAGAAAACACCTTCGGCGCCAAATAGCCTCTTGGGCTAAGCAGTGATACCAACTAAGCTTGAGCAAAGCTCAAACTTAGCAATAGGAACTGGCTTTGTCATCATATCAGCAGGATTATCATGAGTACTAATCTTGCATACCTTCAGCTTACCTTGTGCAACAACATCACGCACATAATGGTACTTGACATCAATGTGCTTTGTTCTCTCATGGAACATCTGATCCTTAGTAAGGTAAATAGCACTCTGACTGTCACAAAATAGGTTAATGCAAGTATCATCTCCACAAAGCTCAGCAAACAGGGCTTTCAACCAAACTGACTCCTTGCATGCTTCAGCAATAGCCATATACTCAGCCTCAGTAGTAGATTGTGCAACAACACCCTGCAAGGTAGCCTTCCAGCTAACGGCACATCCACTAATAGTAAACACATAACCTGTGAGGGATCTCCTCTTATCCAAGTCGGCAGCATAATCTGAATCCACATAGCCTGCGAGTCCCTCACCAGTCTTGCCAAACTTCAAGCAAGCTTTGGATGTGCCGCGAAGGTACCTGAAAATCCACTGAACAGCTTTCCAATGTTCTTTACCAGGATTAGCCATGTATCGACTGACCAAACTCATAGCATATGATAAATCAGGCCTAGAACACACCATGGCATACATTAAGGAACCAACAGCACTAGCATAGGGAACTCGTGACATGTACTCAATATCTTTGTCAGTAGTAGGACTTTGCAATGCTGACAACTTGAAGTGCGAAGCAATAGGAGTACTAACAGACTTTGCATCATGCATATTAAATCGATGAAGTACTTTCTTAATATAATTCTCCTGACTAAGAAATAGCAATCTAGATTTTCTGTCTCTAGAAATTTCCATACCTAGAATTTTCTTAGCAGGACCAAGATCCTTCATCTCAAACTCACTACTCAACTGTTTCTTCAATGTAGTGATTTCTTTCATGCTCTTGGCAGCAATTAACATATCATCAACATATAGCAGCAAGTATATAGGTGATTCATCAACAAATTTAATGTACACACAGCTATCATATTCAGACCTCTTAAAGCCATGTGACATCATAAAAGAATCAAACCTTTTATACCATTGTCGAGGAGACTGTTTCAAACCGTAAAGAGACTTCTTTAGCTTGCACACGAAATCCTCTTTACCAGGCACTATGAACCCTTCAGGTTGGTCCATGTATATCTCCTCCTCTAGTTCTCCATGCAAAAACGCAGTCTTCACATCTAACTGCTCAAGCTCAAGATCATGCATAGCAACAATACTAAAGAAAGTACGAATAGAACTATGCTTGACAACAGGTGAGAACACATCATTATAATCCACTCCTGGAATCTGACTGAAACCTTTTGCTACTAACCTTGCCTTAAACCTTGGAGGCTCACTGGGAGATAAGCCCTCCTTTCTTTTGAATATCCACTTACAGCGGACGGCCTTCTTTTGTTTAGGCAAGCGCACAATATCCCATGTGCCATTCTTCTCAAGTGATTGCATCTCTTCGTGCATTGCACCAATCCACTTGTCACGATCAACTGAAGCAATAGCTTCATTATATGTAGCAGGTTCAGCATCATTCTCCACCTGTTCTGCACAACTTAGAGCAAAATAAACAACATCACATTCCTCAATTAAACGAGTACGAGGTCCTTTATTCCTCTTCTCTCTGCGCTCTGCAATAGACAAATTTTCTTGCTGCACAATAGGAGGTGAGGGCGGCACAATATCCTCCTCATCAATTTCAGTTTCCTCCTCATCCAGGTGGTCTAGCTCCACCTGCAAACGAACTCGTGGTTCGTCCTCATCAGAAGAATCAGGCATAACATCAGTTGACAAACTGTCCTCATACATGACAGATTCATTAAACACAACACTCCTGCTAAAGAAAGTCTTTTTGGTTTCCGGGTTCCACAACTTATATCCTTTCACTCCAGAACCATAACCAAGAAATAAGCACTTAATAGCTCTAGGCTCTAATTTTCCATTATCAACATGAGCATAGGCAGTGCAACCAAAAACTTTCAGTTGTGAATAATCAGCTGACTCACCAGACCATACCTCAATAGGAGTTTTCTTGTCAAGAGGGATGGATGGTGACCTGTTGATCAAGTAGCAGGCAGTGTTGGCAGCCTCAGCCCAAAAACGCCTATTCATGCGGGCGTTGGACAACATGCAGCGAGCTTTGGAGATGATCGTCCTATTCATCCGCTCAGCTACACCATTCTGCTGAGGTGTGTATGGGATGGTGTGGTGCCTGACAATGCCTTCCTGCACACAATAATCATCAAAAGCATGCGAACAAAATTCGCCACCATTGTCAGTACGAAGCACCTTCACCTTTCTCTCAGTTTGCTTTTCAATCATAACTTTCCACTCTTTAAAAGCAGCAAAAGTATCATCCTTAGTTTTCATAAAATAAGGCCAAACTCTTCTAGAGTAATCATCAATGATAGTAAGCATATAACGAGCACCACCATAAGAGGGCTTACGTGAAGGCCCCCATAAATCAGCATGTACATAATCCAATGTACCTTTAGTGCTATGAACGGAAGCATTGAACTTAACTCTCTTATGCTTACCAAACACGCAGTGTTCACAGAACGGCAACTTACTCATATTGCAGTTCTTCAGCAGTTCTCTCTTCACCAATTCTGCCATACCATGTTCACTCATGTGTCCAAGTCGCTTATGCCAGAGGTTAGTTGTACTTGCATCATCATTAGTAATAACAGCAGCAGTACCAGACAAAGTGCTACCTCTAAGAATATATAACTTGGCAGAATTCATATCACCAATCATAACAATGAGAGAACCTTTTGATACCTTCAGGCGTTTATCCCCTCCGGCATATTTGTACCCGTCACAATCAAGGGTACTCAGCGAGATCAAATTTCTCGCCATGGATGGTATGTGTTTCACTCCCGTCAATGTACGTGTCATCCCTCCATGGGTCTTGATCTGAACAGATCCAACGCCAACAATGTGACATTTGTTGTCGTTCCCCACACGCACAAAATCTCCAGTCTGCACAGCTTCATAAGAACTGAACCATTCTTTGTTACAGCAAATATGAAACGAACAAGCAGTATCAAGAATCCACTCATCATCACGGGTAACACATGCAGTAAAAACAGCTAAGCATTCACCATCCGAACTATTATCACCAGCAACAACAGCAGCCTTACCAGTACCATTACCATTACCGTCAGAATTATTTTTCGGTTGGTATGTGCCGTTCCTTTTCTCCTTGTTCTGTACCTTCCAGCAATCATCAATGGTGTGATTGGTTTTCTTACAGTACCTGCAGAACTTGTCTCGTCCTTTGGACTTTGAACGGCCCCTGCTTTTATCTCTGTTGTTGTTGTTGTAGTTGTTATCTCGCTGCTCAGGTCTACCTCGTACCTGCAATGCATCGCCTTTGGAGGACGATGTGTTAGCCTGCACCATAACTTTCATCTTTTCCCTGGTCTGCAGGGCCTCACAAACTTCCGCAAGAGTTAGTTCATCGCGGCTTAACAGTATGGTATCACGCAGGTTTGTAAAAGAACTAGGCAGCGAACATAACAGCAGAAGAGCTAAGTCTTCATCCTCATATTTTACCTCCATCGACACTAGGTCGGACACGATCTCCTTGAAGATCGACAAGTGGCTCATGACAGAACCACCATCCTGCATCTTGAGCGAGAACAGCTTCATCTTTACGTGCATCTTGCTGGTGAGATCTTTTGACATGCAGATCGATTCCAGCTTGACCCACAGCGCAGCCGCGGATTTCTCCAACAGCACCTCTTGTAATATATCATTAGACAGATGAAGCTGAATCAACGACAAAGCCTTACGATCTTTGCGCTTCTCCTCAGCAGTCCACACCTTTGCTTCCTTATTCCCGAAAGAATCCAGCGCCTCATCCAGATCCGATGCCTGCGACAGAACCGCACGCATCTTTACTTGCCACAGAGAAAACCTCGTCTTGTAGTCCAGCAACGGTAGATCAAACTTCATCGATGCCATCGCGAATCCCTAATCTGAAACAGGGCTCTGATACCACTTGTTACACGCAATAGCAAAACAACGATGAAATTAAGCAAGATCGAACCAACGGGGACACGAGATTTTAACGTGGAAAACCCTTCCAAGGAGGAAGAGAAAAAACCACGGGCGCCAGCCAGCAATACTTCACTATTTTGGGGTAGGTTACAATCGCGCCGGGATTTACAATGTGTGGCTTATCCCGTGCGGCGGCTTACAAGAGGTATATAAAAGCGGTCCTGACCTAACTAGGTCGGTAACTGTGTATCCAACTCCAACTCGGTATCGACTCGTACCGTACCGCGGGGGGCTGCCGCCCCCCGCACTCCCCGCCGTGCACTCCACGCGACAGGTGGGAACCAGGATGGGAAAGTTCGGCTTCGCTACGCTTCGGCCCTAAGCCTCCGGCGACGGGCCTCCGCGTAGCGAAGGCCGAACTTTCCTTTATCTTCATATGAATTTGGATCACCATAAAACAACACATCTGAGGTTAAGTCGTTAAGGTCTGTACGGCTAGCATTGTCGATGTTTTGGGATCGCAGACATCATCTAGGGTGTCTCACGCCGAGGGTAGATTGTGGTGTGTGGGGGTGGGGGGGGGGGGGGGTGGGGTGTAAAGTGAAAAACACTCAGGATGGGATTGCACTAGGATATAAACGGATCGGATCGGATAATGCTCTCTTCATATCCTTTACCATATTTTTTTGTCGGATGCGGAGCGGATTGGATATTGATCGGATACGGATGCGGATGCGGATAATATCGGACTACGGATTCGGATCGAAAATAGAGCATATTCGGACCGGAAACGGGTAAACCCTATCGGATAAATACGTACAAAGAGACGTAATTTCACCATGCAAAAAAATTAACACTTGAGAGCAGTCAAGCTTTCAAAATTACACCAAAACAAAGATAGTAATTAAAAGTGTCACAAAATGATTGATGATTTCCAATATAAATTTGCATCTAGCAACTAGGAACTTTTATAGAGATAAATAATAGCTCACCTCTTGAGAGGTTATCGTTGGAAGCAATTTGTAAATCGCGTCAAGATGTTGAATATAGGTCATACTAAGCTACGAGCGAGTGATTTGTTCTATGGGTCAATGGATTAAATGTATATTTAGGATGATAGTACTATGTTAATCGGATTATCCTAATTGATAAGGACGGATAATCGACGAATAAGTGCGGATAATCCGTATTCGTCGGATAATAGCAATACCATATCCACTACCATATCCTTCGGATATCCGGTTGACCAAAATACATATCCTCGTCCTTATCCGGCGGATTTCTATTATTGTATTACCATATCCTTAAAAACGGATTCGGATGCGGATTCGGGATGGAAATTATCCGTACCATTTACATCCCTAGCACACACATTTACCTAGATTCAGCCTCTCGGCGAAGGAGGAATCCTACGACCTCCAATAACTTGCTGTATGACAAATATGTGTACATGTTACAAGGAGATCGAGAGCTTAACTCTAAAGTTTGCCGTAGCTCCGACTTATATACATGCCATAGTTAAGACTTATAAGGAAAATTTCTACCGACTAAACATATGGTCCTAGACTTATTTTGGCTTCCTGCCTTGCCTTGCACTCCAAGCTGATCAGGTCCTGGGCGCCGCCTTAATCCTTCCTTAGCCAGATGGATCTTTGCCTTGTGCTTCGGCAAACTGAACCGCTGCCCGATAAGCCTGTTGGCATTATACCCGAATATATCTCCACTCCGTGAGTATACCCTGTGTGGTACATGTCCCAATCAGTATTGGATTGTGCATTTTTTTTCAGCAACAAAATATATTATTTTTTTACATAATAAGAATTTATTATTCCATCAACACCAACCATGTCAGAAAGGGAATAACCCTAGCGAAGTGATAGGAACATATATATATATATATATAGGACAAATTTATGCTACTTCCGGGTGTAGCTACACCCACATATGTTTAGTATGATGTATGTAGTATCTATCATACCGAAGAGTATGCATAGGTAGTATGCAGTATATATTACTATTTCGGCAGTATATATACTACTTTTTATGTACTACGTGTAATTTTTTATACATACTCCTTTTATACGTACATATATACCGGTATTTTGAATATATAGCGCAAACTACATGCTCAATTTTATAATTTTCACGTAACTTGTTTTGAAGTATCTTAGATATAGTATACGAACATACTCAGACCAAAAAATTATGACACATACCTCCGTACGGTAGTATATGAGACGTGGGTGTAGTTACACCCAGGAGTAGAAACCATTTTCCCTATATATATATATATATATATATATATATATATATATATATATACTAAAAGGATACCCCGCGCGACACTGCGGGGTCGCTTTAAAATCTGTACTATATTATAAACAAAATTTATAAGACATGTGATACATTATGTTTTCTAAGATAATATACAAATTTCAGTTGATCATAGTATATATTTTATATTATTAATATGAATAGTTTGATGGTTTAATAAATGTATAATGTGTACTCCACTTTTATCAAAGTGAAAAATGCTCGGGACGGAGTAGTTTGCATGTAGTGATTAATAAATATAAGTGGAGATGACATGGACAATTGATTGGTTAGAAGAATGGATGATGTGGATAGTTTGCATGTTGAGATAGAAAAATCATTAATGCATGTTAGTGGGTTTTTGCTTTATAAGAGCAAGTACAATAAGCTTATGTAAGCGGGCTATAAGGATTAAAATAATATTTTTGTGATGATATGGAAGAGAGAGAAGAGGAGAGAGAAGGGAAGTGGGCTCTCAGAGCATGGTTAATAATACAGCCGGCTGCTGGCTATAAGGCATTGCCATGTCATTTTATAGCCAGCTTATAGCCAACATGTACAATAGTATACTATATGCATGCACTACTTTGTCAACACATGGCCCACCTTACACTCTCACAAAATGCCTATGAGCACGTGCAAGAGTTGGCTACTATCTTGTAGCCCGCTTCTCTTCTCTCTCCTCTTCTCTCTCATCCAACTAAGCAAAAATATATTATTTAATTCCTTATAGTCCGCTTACATGGTCTTATTGTACTTGCTCTCATGCAAGAGCTAGTTGCAGCACGTGCTCCTAGGCACCATGTGAGAGTGAAAGATGGGCCATGTATCAATAAATTAACTCATTTTTATAGCTCACTATTGTACATGTTGGCTCTATAGTTGGCTATAGGTGACGTGGCAATTTCTTATAGCCAGCTGCTAGCTCTACTATTGAACTTGCTCTAACAAGTATAGATAGATAGATATGATGGTACAACCCCTTAGCCCTTAGGTGGTGCCCGGATACCAACATCCAAATAGTTGTCTAACTAACTATAAAAGGAAGTATTAAGATCTGGCAAAATATACTGAAGCGTCATGAAAAGATTCAATCAAACCCGGAATGCATATCAAGACCATTTTCGGTGAATAGTGTATGCTCTCTCTTTTTTTTTCCGGAGTTTTTGTTCAACAGATTCTGGTTTTCCTTTTTCCTTTTCGTTTCTTGTTGCTTGGTTCAAATTTTAATTAAAAAAATATACTATGCGTCAAGTTCATATAGTTGACATTTTACACATCTATTCGCTCTTCCGGCTTTGGTATCACAATATATATACTCCCTCCCTCCGTCCGTTTTTATAAACCGTTTTAATTTTGGCCACGTACATTCTAAAATGAGCGGATCTAAACTCATTTTGTAATATATACTAGATTCACCCATTTTACTTGCTAGGTCAAACTGAAAGAGCGAATAGATGTGTAAAATGTCAACTATATGGGGAAACATAATGTTACTTCTCATTGTGACATGCACCGGTAACATGCACTAGTAACATAATGTCAACTAGTAACATACACTCTCCGCAGACAAAAATGTTTCAAGCACACGATAAAATCACTTTTCAAGGATGAGAACTGATTGGTAGCATTCGTTGCCTTTCGATGTCGCGACTGCCTCTGCCTTTTTAGCAGTGTGAACTTCCGGTCCTGATCTTCGGCCAGCTCCCTCGTGACAAATCACACCATTTACGAACGCCGTCCTTTAGCCCGCGAGGCCGGGGTACGTCGGCCCGAAGGAATTGATGTCTCAGCTAAAAGAGATCAGCTCATTCTCACCGGCTACGTACGTACCGCGCACGTGGATGCATTGCCGGGCACGCCGCAACCTCTAGCTAGCTAGCCTTGCCGACGATCGACGGGTCTTTGCGGGCGGGCAATGGCGTCGTACACCGTACGTCCGGAGGGCAGGCAGCTAGCTAGCCGATCGAGATCGAGCCGATCCACTGTTCCGCGGTCAACCGCGTGCGTCGCAGGCCCAGCGAGCACAGTTTCACCGTACCGCCGCTCGGCGCGACGCCTCTCCCTCTCTCTCGCCAGCAGATGGTCCAGCCGTCCATGGCGGGACTGGAACAACAGCGAGGCGCCACCGTCTTCTCTGTACGCGCCACGCCACACCGATCGAGAAAAATCGTTTTGTCACGCGGCGCGAGTACGAACCTCCGGTCTGCATGCGCGCACGAGCGCTGTCTGATGCGTCCTCGTAGGTAGCGACTACATATGCGACGGTGGAGCAGGACGCATGGTGGGTTCGGAAGAAATCGATCATGTGCTAGCTTCCTTGTGAATGTAAGTATAACAACTGGGTTCAGGTCCAAGGCCGGGGACCTGTCGTTATTGCGGTCCATGTCGACCTGAACCCAGTAGTACATTCCGCATCTTCTGGTTCAGGGCACCAAGTTACTGCCACTTTATTACCGGCCGGCCGGTCTCGGTAGCTAGTCGCAGGAACCATGCATATCGATCGCGAGATTCGCGACGCGATCTAGAGCCTCACTGATCACGGACATCAAGTTCCACCAAATGACTAGTACGATCTACCCCTAGATAACACGACGATCGATCGAGTGGCCACTGGCTTGTCTAGGGGGAAGCGTACGTCGCCTGTAATTTTCGGGCTCACCTCTAGCCCGTGATTTTCGTGTTGCGTGGACAGGATCCCCAAGGAAAGCATGCATGCAGACATGCATGCAGTGCATCAGGACGTGGTGTCAAGTGGCAAGGGTGTTGTGCTAGAAAGCTGCTTCCAGAAGCTAGCAAGTGGCACTAGCTTAATTACTGTGTACTAGCCAGCGTGAAAGCGTCGCCTGTAATTTTCAGAGTCTCGGCTAGATCGACACCCGGACTAATCACCCAAGCAGCCCATGGTTTTGGTACAAGGTCCGGAAACAAGTCTGGTTTTCTGCTACTGGTTGCAGCCGCGGGAAGTCAGCTGCTGAGGTAATTAACACGATGAAAGCTTCAGCACGCTTCGGGCCTCTTTGTATCGCACGATTGAAGAACATAGGAACCGGAAAAACAGAGAATTCTCGCAGGGGTTGCCGGCGCAAAACAGAGGCTTACAAAGTACAGGAATACTGCCGGAATAATCGCTTGGATGAAGCACACAATCCAACGCAACCGAGTCTTAAAAGGAGGTTGGATTGGTTGTTTGAATTTCTACGGGATTAAGGCACATGAATCCAATCCATACGGATTTTGTCAACATCATTCGTTTCATTCAAAGACAATCCATAAAAAATATTCCGAATGATTGCAATCTTCAAAAAATTCTGTGGAATTTCTGCAATCCAAAGAGGGCCTTCCATAGGTATTGCATCTCTAGGCCTGCGTGTAGCGAAGGTTTCTTGTGCTCTAAACCAAAAAAAAAAAAGAGGTTGATTGTTTATTTGCTGAGAGTCAATGAAACCACAGGCAGAACCAAAACTACGTGATGAAATCGATAGTTTCTCTGTAGTTCCCAATTTTATGTACGATACGGTCAGTGAGATCACGTCGCGTTGTTTGATTGCAACTGTAGAATGATAAACCACAAGTTTACTTTATACAGGACCTGCCGTGGCCCGCACAATGTGAGGGAGCATGCTAACATGACAGTACCTACTTCTCCATTTAAGCCTGTCTTACCTGACAGGAATCACGAGCCACACAGCTAAGCAGGAGTACATCTTCCTTTAATTTCCTAGCGTGCAGGAAGGTCCACGTCGACTATTAGCCAATGTGGTGTAGGAGACGCTGCTCAAACCTTGAGACACTGTTAGATCTTCAGCATCTGTCAGGGTTCACGAATCGGCTTCTTCTTCTTCTTGAAATGGATGGAACTATGGTAGAGTACACCAACTTTTGTCAAACTAGATGATGCCCCGCACGTTGTAGCGGGACTCTTTGGCATGATGCAAGAGAAAAATATGTCGAGTAGTTCGCCAATTTTCTATTAATACTAACAGCATAACAATAGAATTTATGTGGTAAGTCTAATGCATTTATTAGTATATTGTGATGAGTAATAACACAAACATATCTTGTATTACATACTTAGGTAACTATTACCTTGGAATATTAATGTACCATCATATGTAAAAAAGATAATGTACTATGGCGTTATGCTTATACCTGACAAAACTATATTGACAGGGTAAAAATTTGAGCAAAAATCTAGCATAGATACTGGCAAAAAAAAATTATATGCCACAAATAGAAAAATGGGTATACATGATAAGCTTCAAATTGTTGTACAGCTAAACCTGGAATGAACTGGGCATCACTCTTCCGTATGAACATAAGATTAATATATCACAAAATTTAGCATAAACATTTCATGAATAGGAAGATAACCGCACAAAGAAAAAAAAGGATCAATATTAATTTTCTATTTACTACTCACCTTGTATCAAACAGAATAGCTATAATCAACGCGGAATCAATCTTCAAATTGGAAAATTCGGTATACACCCACCTCGCAATAGCGAAATGGCACCATTTTTATGTCTGCATCCAAGGCTCTATGCTACCAAGAAGAT
The DNA here is from genome assembly GCA_028641055.1 of Alopecurus myosuroides. Taxonomy (NCBI): domain Eukaryota; kingdom Viridiplantae; phylum Streptophyta; class Magnoliopsida; order Poales; family Poaceae; genus Alopecurus; species Alopecurus myosuroides. The sequence continues at coordinate 130,297,189 of CM054061.1, read as the reverse complement.
CATCAATGCCTTCAATATATAGAAGCCAATGTGTCGAAACTGGGCCAAATATTTCAAGAGCCATGAACATATAAGAACACAAATTGACGGAAGCATCCAATAGTGTATAGACACCATCAAACCAAATTGAAATTAGTAAGTAATTTACAGAAAACATGTATGTAGGAGAAGATGGTAAATAACATAGTCGGCGATATCAAGACTGAAATCTCGGGTTCTACTGACATCTACCGCAAGGTTGACGACGAAAAATAGATCAAACTAATAATTTTAGAAACGTATTTTCGTTAATAAAAAATCTCCAGTATATTATCTAGTGTCTGCTACTCTGTACGCACGAAATAGCTTATTGCAAATAACCATGTGTTTCTATTCTTGGCAGTATAGAATACAGAAAAAAAAAAGGAGAGAGAGGTAAACCAACTTACGATACGTATTGTTTGAACCAACGGCCGGAAGAAAAATAGAAAACCCAAACTGCATCTCATATTGCCACTTGAATCTACGAACTCACTCTAGTTTCTCCTGTGAGTGCATCCTGGAGAGAGAGAGATAGCCCTTAAGTGCATCCTAGAGAGAGACAGACCTTAATTCATCCACGTTGTCTCCTAACTAATAGATTTGACCAGCTTTGTGAGCATGGAGACTGACCAGCAAAGCGAACGTGTACAGGAGCCATGGGTAGAATCGTGTTATGTGCCGACGGCCAAATATTGTGCCGACGGCAAAATATCGGGGGGCGTCGGCACAGGCGGCTGGAGCCCCAGCCTGCCAACTCGGCCGTCGGCACGGGGAGACCGTCGGCACAGTGGAAAGGGGCCCGACGGTGGCCGTCGGCACACTGGCTGCCGTCGGCACAGTCGAAACAGGGCCGACGGCTGCCCTCGGCACCAAATCAGCTTTTTGTTCAAGGAAGCGGTGGCCGGAGGAGATAAAAAGGAGGCCACCTACTCGTCTGCCTCAACTAAAGAGTATGACGATTAGTTTCTACTGCATGTAGTTAATCAGGAGATAAAGAGAAAAATTAATGCCGAGAAGGTGAGGCAGTCCGAGCGTGGAAAAAAATATGAGCCGTCACCCATCAAATATCGCATATCGCATGGGGTGACCCCGTAATGGAAATATGCATGCGTGGAAAAAAAATCTAAAATCTGAAGACATAAATGGGGTAATTAGTTTGCTGACGTGGAAGAATGTTGATGTGGCATAGCTGCATGTCTAGAGAAATAAGGCCTTCCGTAATGGGGGTATCTTAGCGCGGGAGCATAGGCAATTTGCTTACGTGGCACCCTATTTAATGATGAAAGAGATTGTAGTTGTATCTTATATAAGATACAACTCTTGCACGAGATCATAGGCAAAAAAGATTGATAGGCCAATCACAAACAAATATTAGGCCAAAATCATTAAATACTACTTGATTTAGATCCAACATGTAAAATACAATGCATTATGGAAGGCCTAAGATAGTGGGGCTCATCTACTTAGTTATATAGGATGTTGTGCATTTTGACCGTTGGTTGCGCAAGCACAGTGTTGGGCTTGTGATCGGCAATGGTAAAATATGCCCATGCCTCCTTTGCATCGATGTCTACATTATTTTTTGTGGTTGATGGTACGTGGAGGAGAAGATACGGTTCTGGCGGCGCTCGAAGGACGGATCGTGCGTGGCGACGGTCCACGGCGGTGCCATCCGAGCCGCTGCTGCCGTGGCAAACGGCGAAGGCTGCGGGCTTGTCCTAGACCAATCTGGCCTGGCGGATTGCGGCAACCGCTGCCATCGACCACTCGGATTTGCGCCAGATCCAGCGAAATCGGCGGAGGTTTGGTTCGTCTTCTTCTATGAAGCGGGATGGTGGCGTGGAGGCTACTGGCTCAATACGAATGAAGGTGGCTAACCATGCTATTGTTCGAGTTCCAAATTGTCGATCTGCTTCAGGCCGGCCTCCACGACGGTCTGGCTACCGACGAGTTCCAGTCTTCCCCTCGAAGATCTCCGTTGTTTGGCGTGCGCCACTGGGTATCTAGACCGTAATTGATCTTGGTCGTGCACACCCTTATCTTTGGCCAGAGAGGTTTCATGAGGGAGAGGCGCGAAGCTTCGCTGTCATGCCGGTCTCGTGGGATATGTCTAAAGTAGTTTTTTATGGCATTGAGAGTAGTGAAGAAAGTCGTGGTGGCCCGACTGGAGATTTGTGATGGCCGGAGAGGAGTTTTGGTGGCGGCGAAGACTTGTGACGTTGGTTTTTCATGTGTGTCGGGTGTTGAGGACTTGCAACGGCGGGCTTGACAGGAGAGGACGGCAACAAAGATGGACATCATTCTGGTGGTGCATCTCGAGTACCGAGCCGCTAGTTTCAACTTTCAGCATGAAAGCCCAATATATGGTCTTCATTGGTTGCATCTGGCAATAGTCTTGCTGAAGAAACTGTTTTAGAGTCATTTTTCTTCCGAGTGAAAACTCAAGATTCTTGATCCGGCGACGACAACGTTTCTGCATAGTTCCTTTATTGCAGATGTCGTTGCTGGAGAACTTCTTTTGCGGTCCGGGTGTTGTCTTTGGTGGTGCTTAGTGTGTTGTTGTTGCGATTGTTCCAAGTGTAACAGTCTCTGGTTTATTGTTCTCTCTTTTTTATTTTGTTCTTGGCTACGTACATCGTTGATGTTTTTGATATCTCGTTTGTGCAGAGGCATGTAATTTGTATCTTTCGTGATATTGGTACTCCCTCCGTCCACTTTTATAAGGCTCACTTTTTAGTGAGCCTTATAAAAGTGGACGGAGGGAGTATAAATTTTTTATTTTGTGTGTGTGACAGGAATGGTATCTAGATTCTGGAGTGGATAGGAGGCGAGGAGGCTATGATCTACTCCAGCTTATCTCTGGTCGATTGGTGTCTCTTGTGGCAACAGGGAACTGATCGGTCGCTAGCCGTATGGGTGACCCACAAAGGAAAACGCATGTCGTGCCGGCCGGCCGCTGGCAGCAGATATGGATCGGGTGGCCAGCGCATCACGCGCGCAATCTGATGGACCTGTCGACTACTACGGTCGTGTCAGGATAGCAACGTTCGATAGCAAAGACGATATATGGCTCGTCGCGGTTGAGTGGCAGAGCTGCATCCGCAGAGCTGATTGCTAGATCTCCATCATGAGGGGATCGATCACTTAGCTTTCGTTCCTTTTGTCCTAGCTGCTGCTGAGAGTGCTCGTCTCCTTTTCGTTCCTCTCCTGGGAGAGTGAAATGTGATGCCTCCCATCCGACATGGTCTCTCCTTCGTTCGCCCAATCTATTGGCAGTACGTGTGAATTGTGTCATGCTCACAGGGTGATGAACTGAATTTGTTGTGCCGGCTTCCATGGGGAACACGGCACCATGTAAGCCACTAGATTTTCTCCACTACAGAAAAGAATAATTCATGTCACTACTCACTACCACGTACTCCCTCCGCCTAATTATAAGCCGTTTTGGCAAACTAATGTCGAAACGGCTTACAATATGGAACAGAGGTAGTGCTTGATAAAGTTAGGAAATATTACAAAGGCCTGTTTTCTTTTCAAGAGCGGTCTTTTTCAATTTAGTAAGAAATGGTCTTCTACGGAATTCTTGCGCTGTAGTCAGATCTTGTTTTTGAAAATGAGACTTAGTTCACATATTTTTACATGACCGTCTGATAGGTCCATCTTCAAGTGCTACTTATAAGCGGTCACTAGTAACAGTAAACGAATGTCGTAAACTAATTTAGTATCTCTCCGTTTCGTAATGTAAAACGTTTTATCTATGTTGTGGAACATTGAGATCGAATATTTGACTAATCAAAGTTCTCTGCGAGATAGGGAGCTACCTGTGGATAACTAAACGTAAGGTCCAACAGGAAAAAGAAAAACTACCCCCTCTGTCTCAAAAACCTGGAGATACATTTATTTCAAAGACGCTTATTTTAAAACGCAGCGAGTACTTTTTACCCGAAGGTAAAGAAGATAATATGCAATGTGGATGCATACGTACCACACAGCACCTGTCAACTTCCTCTGGTGTCGATCACGGAGAAATTTTGGAATAACCGCAGATGTGATGTATCGAATTATGTAGGTTGAGCTGACTGATTTGCCCGGAGTAACAGGATGGCTTTATTTGGTACTACTAGTACTCTGATTAATCAGAGTACTGTATGTTTTTTGGTACCAAAAACGGGTACTATGCTGATTAAGGAAGTAAAGCTCAACTTAAGGAAGCACAATTTTCCTTGGAACGGAGGACCACTCATTTCACTCATATTGCGCACACAGCAAATGGTCAGGGTGCATTGCTGTTGCTTCAGTAATACGCTACACTGCTAGAGCCATCTCCATCCGCGAAAAGACTTGAGAATCTCTTTCTCCGCGAGACGAAGAAACAGTGAAGGCATATTCATCAATCGGCGTACTACAGTACCTTTCAACGGTGCCGGCCTGCCGGGCATTGAGAGCATATTATGATACCACTTATCAATATTTAAATTTGCAAATTTTAGAAAAATTGAAACAGATTTGTCGGTGTTCTCAAGATGTGCGCTTACAATCCCTAAAATCGCAGAACCAAGTTTGAAATACATGCAGAGAAACAAAAAAAGACAAATCATTATAGCAAATGGCAAGAAGAAATAGGGAAAACGAGGCTCCTGCGGTTGGGTTAGGATAGGATCTTGCTCATATATCACCGAAGAAAATAAATTAAAAGAATTATGACACATAAACAACATTTTTAGGCCATTCACGTAATATGGAGATATTTGTTCTCTCCTTCTCTCTTATCTCTTTTCTTTCGAGAGTTGCAGAGTCATGTGTGGCTCATCTCTCTCTCTCCTCTGGCAGCCTCGCCAGCCAAAGTAAGAAAGGAAGAGGGAGTAGTTCTCCTCTTGTTCATAGTAGTTGTAGGACCCCCCCCCCCCCCCTTTCTGGAGTGTTGGGTCTTACCGAAAGTGAAGTTGCTCATAGAGCAGCCGAGCGACTTCCGGTGGCTTGTAGAGGTTGAGAGGCAGGTGTTCGTCAAACATGCACCATGCATTTTCGTCGCTCCAAGTGGCTCGTCTCTAACGGCACCGGTCATGGCCCGGTTCTGTAGTATGCGGTGCTGTGGGAGAGAAGGACTTGATGTAATTGGAACCCCACCGTTCTAATATAGCCGCTTCAGGATTCTTCGAGGCCCCTCCCTTTATTGAAAAAAGCGTCATATATGGATGGCAATAAAATGTATGTTGTAATTGTCTTGAATATATGTCTATAGTGTTACACTTGGACTTGGAATACGCGGTAGTTTAGGTGTTGGAGTCAAGCACTTGTAACCCGAGAGTAGTATATAAAGGCACCGTCGGTGGCTAAATAGATTAGATGACGCTTGTAGGTTAGACACGAGATTTCAATTGGACCAGCGTTGGCGTGGCGATCATGATATTTCGGATGGCCTCAGTGGGCTTGTCGTTAATTATACTATGTTGATTAGTACATGAGGAGGAGGATTTTTTAAGCATGACCCGTTGATGTGAGCATTGGTCGATGAACCTTGTTAACAAATATTATCTCATCATCTAATCACATATAGTGCAATATTAGAGCAAGGCTACATAATGGATCATGTTGTGGATGATCCATACAAAGACGATGAAAAGATGATGTTTTGAAGGAAAGACGGGCTTCTATCGTGGTACACGTCGTCGATGGCGGGGAACACCATCGACATGCAACATCTTATATTGTGGGCATGTCGACGCAAGACGGTGGAAATGAACCGTTGGCAGGCGTCGAACGAGGTCGAGCCGTTCGGCAAGCACTATAAATTGGATTAGTGTGGCACACAAGTCGCAGGGGGGCTCATACCGACTTAAGGGGCATGACAGGTTAGGGTGGTCAGACTGTCTGTTCAACCGGAGTGGCTGGCCTCAAGATAGACTGGGTGGAAAATGGAAAGTCTTCACATCGTTATGAGTGGCTTTTGATGCACGAAAATGTGCACGTGTGACGCTAAGATTCAAATGCACATGGTGAGAGTCATATGGGTTCGATTCGACATAGGCATGGAGTGGTTCATGTATTTTATGTGCACAATGGTATAAGAAAGGTTGAGGCGACAGATCTGAACTATCTCAATCATCTACCTCGCCTTCTCTACCGTAGCTTTCAACGGTCTCTGTTGTTTCGATAATTAGTATCAAAGCGAAGCAGTACGGGAGGTGGAGAAGAAGAAGGACTGGATCATGTTTATTTTATGTTTCCAGGGTCTTTTTATAAAATCCAAGCATTGTTCTGTTTTTTTCTTTTAGGGTTCTTGATGTGAGTTCGTACCCAATGTTTACTTATGTAGTTTCCGAGCCCTTCGGGTCCCTCATGATGCAGCACACCCCATTCCATCAAGCCCTACATCGATACAAGATAAGGTGAACTCACTCCTCTCTCTATATGCCTTCGGTGTCTTGGTGAATGCTGCGCTACCTCATGGATTACCCCTACACGTGCCTAGGTTTGATCCCACCATGGAGCCCAAGACGATTCCCAAGACGCTAAAGATCATGCCCAAGATGGTGGCCAAGAAGCTAGGGAAGAAGTTCGAGAAGACGGCGTCGAGGAAGGAGACGAGAAGGAGAAGAGGGGAGAAGGGCAGGAAGCCCGGCCTCAAACCCCGGCCAGGCCGGCCTCTAGGTCGGGCCCCTGCCAGAAGCCGTCGGCCTCCACCCCGGCCTCAGGCCGGGTTGCCGCTCGAATGCCCGGGCCTTGGGCCGGCCATCCTGCGCGCCAGGCCGGCTGCTCACCCGAAGGGGGCGGCCTCCATCCCGGCCTCGGGTCGGCTCCCCTGCGCCCCCAGGCCGGCTGGCCAGCTGCAGCTCCCACCCTGGCCTCAAGGGCGCTCCCATGAAGACACGCAAATGGAGAGAAAAACCCCCTTTTAGCCCCTCGCCTACCCCTTGGCTATATAAGGAACCCCTTTGGCTAGATCTAGGGTTAGAGATGAATTTAGACATTTGAGCTTTGCTCTTGTACCCCTCTTATGAGGCTACTTCTATGATTTGTATCTAGAACCGTATCAAGGCTACTCCTATGATGTGTATCTAGGATCGTATCAAGATTCATCGGGTTTCCTATCCTTTCCCCTTGGGATTCAGTTAGGGATTTTCCAATCTTTCTCAGCTAACCCTTGAGGTTCTATTGGCGTGGTGGACCGGTCACGGGTGTGAAGCGGTTTCAGATAAGGTGAGTTCGGTTGGATCGATCGTCTTGTAGGCGGCCGTTGCGTCTTAGTTGACGGAAGATTTGGGTTCTTCAGTTCTTGCTAGTTATTTCCCCTCGATTTCCCACGATTTCCCCTCGATTCCCCTCTCGTGTTCATCGTTCGTTCTCCGTGTTCTTCGTCGATTCGTGAAGATCGGGCCACCCAAGAGGTTAACCCCTCCATCATCTGGTATCAGCAACTATATTGACACGAATTCGACCACCGCAATCCCCCTTTTCCACCCAAAATTTTCTGTCCCCACCTTAAATTCAAAAATTTCACCAAAAATAGCCAAAAACGGATTTTGACCGATCTGATGATTTGTTGAGTTTTTCGTGGATTTGATCCGTGGATTTGTTGCTTGAGACCATTCCCCACATTTCCATTCATCCACTTTTCTCGAATTTGTCCAACTAATTTCTTGGATTTGAAGGAATTTCGAAATTGGGCAAAAATCCCAAAAAAATCCTGCTCTTTGATTCCTGAGCAGATTTTCGAACGTGTTTTCTTTATCGTTGTTGGTCCGATTTGAGTGATTCAAGTTTCCACTCGAAGCCCTCAACATCATCTACGCATCTACACCAACGGATCGACACGACATCGACAACCCCCCGGTCGTTAGTCCGTGATCATCCACAAGATAGGTATAACTTGCTTCCCCTTGAACTAACCGATTGTTCGTGTATCTTTCCCATTCGTACTAGCTCTTTTACATCGCTTGGCATTGCACTAGTCGCACCTAGAATGCGTGTTTGGAACTTGTGAGAGCATAGTTTCGAGTAGGCATTGGCATTTTGGAATCATCAAAAATCAAAAAATCAAAAAAAAATCGGTGCCAATTGCTATCACTTGTAGGAACGTGTAGCTCCGTGTCGCAAAATAGAAGAGAGTGACCGGTTGCCACGGTGCGAATCTTGTTGCCTCTTATAGTTTGCGGTTTGAGCTAGCGTCCTCCTTGCGTTGGTGTGACATTGAGCTTAGTCTTTGTTAGGAACATTTCATCTCCGCTCGTCCATTGGCCACACTAACCCTATTTATCCTTTGTGTGTGTGTGTGTTCTATTTTTGTTTCCTCAACTAGGTTTGGTTCTTTTGCTAACATTTTATTTTGTTTCTTCTCTACGTTTGACAACAAGTTTTCTTCGGATTTGTTGATTTTCTTTGCAACTTTTCTTACCCATTTGCCTCCCACATAAAGCATGTGTGTTTTCATTTGCGGTTTTCTTTCGATCTTTTTGGACTCACTTTGGACATACCGTCTTACACCTAGACTCGTCCACTAGTCTCAATACGACCAAAAAAAGGTAACGTTGGGTAAGTGAGACATCCATTTCTTCATATCACCCTTGTGTGTTTTTTGATATGGCTAGGGAAGGAGTGTTCACAAGTCCGAGCTCGGAAGATGAAGGAAACCCGTTCTTCCACGACAGCACCGACAACTTCGTCAACCGCCACGAACATTTTAATCTTTGCCAACTTGCTCGTGACGGATTGGAGCGCTTGGACCATCAACTACAAGCTCATCACACTCGATTCAATGATCACATGGCGCGTATCGACATCAACTTGGCCAAACTTGCCAACCTTCATGGATGATCATCGACCTCCAAGTCGCGATGTTCAAGCCACCAACCCCAAGCTCATCACCAAGCTCGTCGCCATGATCATCACCTCCACATGGAAGAGGGTGGTAAACCTGGCTCTGATACCACATCACCACCTCCACCTCCACAAGCTCCTCGACGACATTGGTATGAGGATAGCTTGCCATCACCACCTCCTCGACACCGCCAAGGCAGTGGTGACCCTCTTCAAGATCACCCTCTACGACCGGATATTCACCAACATCGGCACCCACCTCCACCAAGCCCACTCATGACTATGGTCTACATGACATCGTGGATGGTTCTCGCCCACATCCAAGGATTCCAAGGAAAAATGCGCTTCACCACCATAGTGACCGCCAAGAGCACGACCCTTATCAAGAAGGTGACCATGACAATGATGCTAGTGGATGCCGCGAAGCATCCCTCCAACAACTTCATCACAATGACCACCGGCGCCATCCTCTCCATCATGACCGCCAACGCCAAGACAATGAGGATGACCCACATGACCTTCCACCTACTCTCTTTGATGAAGACCCAAATGAGAGACCTCCTCAACAACAAGCAAGTGAGGATGCTCCGCATGGCATATCATTCCCTATCTTTGATGAAGACAGCAATGAGCGCCCTTGTCGGCAACAACCAAGTGGGGATGCTCCACACGATATTTCACTCCCTATCTTTGATGAAGACCCCAACGAGCGCCACCATCGACAACAACCAAGTGGGGATGCTCCACATGATATTTCACTCCCTATATTTGATGAAGACCCCAATGAGCGCCTCCATCGACAACAAACAAGTAGGGATGCTCCACATGGCCTTTCACTTCCTATCTTTGATGAGGACCTACATGAGCGATCCCATCAACAACAAGAAAAGATAGATGCTCCCCATAATCTTTCACCTCCCATATTGGATGAAGAACCACATGAGAGACCCCATCAAGAACATGAAGACACCATTTTGAGAGCCCTTTGCCTCAATGTTCCAAGGTTCAAGGGCCATGAGCGTCATCATCCTCATGAGGAGTGGGAGCCTCCACCTCATCGCCACCAAGAATGTACTTACTCGCCGTGCCCCGCCATCGACAAGGATCAAGGCCAACCTCGCCATGGATATTATGATACTACTCCTTCATCAAGGCAAGAGGCGAGATGCACTTCACCACCAACACCAATCCACAACCTCCATGTGTGACATCCTTTGAGGAAGGACTATAGACTTCATGATCAAGAGCATGAGAAAGGCCTACCTCACCATGTATGTCATGATCCTACTCCTTCATCAAGACACGAGGGGATATTCCCCTCACCACCAACAAGGATCCGCAACCTCCATATGTGACATCCTATGAGGAAGGACTATGGACTTCATGATCAAGAGCATGAGCATCCTTCATCACCACAAGCACAAAAACAACATAAAGGGTGCAAAGTTACTCATCCAACGCCACAAGATCAACATCACCATGAGCATGAGGATGCAACTACACCAATCAATGATGAATCTCCACCAATCTATGATGAAGACTTTGATGCATGTGACCTTGTGAAAGATGCTCATCCATTTCCAACCTCTCCAAGGCCTTCTTCTTCGTCTCCAATGACACATGTCACAACACCGACCAACACCAAGAGAGCCTCTAGAACTCCCAATGCTACCAACAAAACTCCGCAACCATTCAAGAAACAAGCGCCTCCTACCACCACCTCTAATGCTCCTCAAGTCAAATCGAGCACAATTACTTGCTTCAAATGTGGTGAATAGACACAAGTCTTTCGAGTGTCCCAACAAGATGATCATGATTGTCAACCAAGATGGTGAACGTGACTCCATGAGTGAAGGCGAATACTATGCCTTGCACCAAGTTGCTCTTAATTCCTTGGACATACAAAACGATGAAGAAAAGAGTGTCTATTGCAATGACCTTCGATAAGCGGCTCAACTTCAACGACATCTTCGTCGTCAACATTCCTTCTCCCTCTCATGGTTACACACGCGGAAAGATGGATCAAGAGTCGAGGACGACTCTTTACCAAGGAGAGGGGAGATGATGCAGCACACCCCATTTCACCAAGCCCTACATTGATGCAAGACAAGGTGAATTCACTCCTCTCTCTATATGCCTTCGATGTCTTGGTGAATGGTGCGCTACCTCATGGATTACCCCTACACGTGCCTAGGTTTGATCCCACCATGGAGCCCAAGACACTCAAGATCCTGCCCAAGATGGTGGCCAAGAAGCTAGGGAAGAAGTTCGAGAACATGACGTCGAGGAAGGAGACGAGAAGGAGAAGAGGGGAGAAGGGCAGGAAGCCCGGCCTCAAACCCCGGCCAGGCGGGCCTCTAGGCCAGGCCCCTTGCAGAAGCTCTAGGCCTCCACCCCGGCCTTAGGCCGGGCCGCCCAAACGCCATGACCTGCACCCCGGCCTCGGGTCGGCCATCCTGCGCGCTAGGCCGGCTGCCCACCCGAGGGGCCGACCTCCACCCCGGCTTTGGGCCGGCTCCCCTGCGCCCCCACGCCGGCTGGCCAGCTGCAGCTCCCACCCCGGCCTCAAGGGCGCTCCCATGAAGACATGCAAATGGAGAGAAAACCCCCCCTTTTCGCCCCTCACCTACCCCCTTGGATATATAAGGAACCCATTTGGATAGATCTAGGGTTAGAGATGAATTTAGACATTTGAGCTATGCCCTTGTACCCCTCTTGTGAGGCTACTTCTATGATTTGTATCTAGGACCGTATCAAGGCTACTCCTATGATGTGTATCTAGGATCGTATCAAGATTCATCGGGTTTCCTATCCTTTCCCCTTGGGATTCAGTTAGGGACTTTCCAATCTTCCTCAATGCGACACTCAACTAACCCTTGGGGTTCTATTGGTGTGGTGGATTGGCCATGGGTGTGAAGCGGCTTCCGATAAGGTGAGTTCGGTTGGATCGATCGATCGTCCCGTAGGCGGTCTTTGCGGCTTAGTTGACGGGAGATTTGGGTTCTTCGGTTCTTGCTAGTTAGATCCCCTCAATTTCCCACGATTTCCCCTCGATTTCCCTCTCGTGTTCATCGTGTTCATCATTCATTTTTCGTGTTCTTCGTCAATTCGTGAAGATCGGGCCACCCAAGTGGTTAACCCCTCTATCCCTTCACCTCTTCAAGAAATAAGAGAAGCATTGTGCACGATTCGTAAGGTGACACTCGGAAGCTAGCATGATTGACGGGTCACGAGGAGAAGACTGTTCGGCAATGTATTAGGGCATGTACAATAGGGTGATCTCGGCCTTCTCTTAGAGTTGCGGTAAATTTTTGTTTAGTTGGAGGAGAGATATTAAAGAAAAATAAGATTTTCTTCCATTAACTTAGTTAAGAGATGATCTTGTAAGGAAATAAGATAAAAATATTTTCGCCATTGTACAATATATCTTTACTTACAAAGACAAATTTCTACTAAAATATAATTTAATTTATAGGATGGTAATATGAGATAATACAACTTATATATTTTGCATTCTCATGATAACTAGAAGGATACCCCGCGCATTGATGCGGGATCGCTTTAGAAACTACAGTATATTGTAAACAAATGGTTATGAGAGATGTGATAAATTATGTTTTCTAAGCGAATATGCAAAATTCAATTCATCATAGATATTTTTTAAATTGTTAATATGAATAATTGGATGATTTAAGTAATTGATGACGCGTAACTTGCATGCAATGATTAATAAATATACGGCACCCCAAAAACGCCCCCCAAAGGCCCAATGGGGGTCCGGACAAAAAAACCCGCCGCAGCGGCACCCCCTAATGGTGTCCACCCGCCATATTTGTGTCCGGGCCCCACAGCCTACCCACCAAACTTGGGGGCCTGCCTAGGGGCGTTGGACATCATTCGGTCACCCGACCCGACAGACGGACCCCGCCCATCATTGACACAAATAAAACCTAGCAACTTTTGTTCATAATTTAGAAGTAGAGACATATATATCTTTTTGTACATATATATAGAACGAAATTTAAAAACACGACGCGACGCCCGCGAAGAACTATTCCTCGTCCTCGTCGTCCGATGGTGGCGGCGGCGGAGTGCGTAACTCCTGCTCCGACGTCGGCGGTGGGGTTGTTCCGGGAAGCGGCACCGCAGGAGCCGCGGGAACTGCCGGTGGCTGTGCAAAGAACCGCGGGTCTGCACCGCGTCGGGCGTCCTCCCATGACGGCCAAGGGTCCCAACGGGATTCAGCCGCGTCAGGCGCCGGCCACGGTTCCTGATCCGCCTCCACCATGCCCTCGTCCTCCTCCAGCGGCTCCTCCTCCTACTCCTCTAGCGACTCCTCCTCCACCGGCTCCTGCAGGCAGGCGACGCGACGGGACGCGAGGTGGCTGCAGGTAGGCGAGGCGGCTTGAGGCGCGCCTTCCCAATGCGCACGTCCCCACCACGGCCGCCACTTCCCCCACTACGCGCAGGTCCCCACGACCGAGGAGCCTACACACGACAGCTATAAAATCTCTGTCCCTTCCCTCATCTCTGCGGTGATCATCCACCACTTCTCCGGCGATGGCGAGAGCTCCAAGAGCCGGACGCGTGGCCCGTGGAGGGCGAGGAGTCCGTGGAGGGCAGGTGGTAGCGCCGCCCGAGCAGGCCGCGCCGCTCGTGGAGGTCGAGAAGGAGTCTGACAGCGACGACGACGACGCCGGTGGAGATGCCCTCCCCGAGTTCTTCATCATACTCCGACAGCCATTGGGCAACTCCTTGGGGCTGCCAGATAGGATCGGCGTCCAGTTCGAAGGCAGGGAGCCGGACTCCTTTACCCTGGAGCTGGAAGGGTGCCCCCATCGCTGTGTGGCCGTCGTGTTCAGGCACCACGGACACCTGTTTCTTGGCAACGATTGGGTTGCATTCACTCGCATGCACCAGCTGCAGCAGGGTTGGATGCTCACCTTCCGCTACACCGGGGCAGACAAATTGCGCATCAAGATGTACGATACCAATTACGTCCGTCACCACTGCTGCACGGACAGCGAGGAGAAGAGCGAGGAGGAGGACCATTCCGACGACGACGAGTAGGGGTGCTACGTCGCGAGACTTTGTTTTTTTAAACCTTGTTATAAACGAATGTGTTTGGCACCATGGCGTTCGTTCGACATGCCCACAATGAGTTCGGTTTAACGACTACGAATGGCGGGTCATGTTTAGAGGGTGTCACTGTGGAGCACGCCTACCAATATCGCGGACACAGGTCCGACGCCCCTCAATAGGGGGCCAATTGGAGGGAGGGGGGTTGCCAGACACATATTTGAGGGTGCCTGTGGAGATGCTCTAAGAGAGCGGATAATGTGGATAGCTTGCATTTTACTATAAAAAATTATTAATACATGTTAGTATAGTAGTGTTTTGTTTTATAAGAAGTACAGAAGATATGAATGGCTAAGAAAAGACGCGGCTTCTTGGCCTTGCATACAGAACCGACCTCTGAAGAGAAAGAAAAAAAAATAGGTCTAAATCACCCTCGTGAATTAAACGGTGGGATTTTACTGATACACTCCCTCTCAACGAAGATAACGAACTTTGTTTTTAAGAAGAAGAATAAGGAAATTAAGGAAAAGCATGGAATCTAAAATTTCAAGCAGGCACCTGGCGCAATTTTTCTTCTTCTACTTTCGCACGACGCAGAAAACAGAGACCTCCATTGCTCTCTCGACACGTGCACCGGCCCGACGTTTCCCTCACGTGGCGCGTTGATTTTTCTTTCGGGCCGAGCCTCCTTATCCGAACAGTGCCCCCGACACCGTGACACGACTGGCCGGCAGGCCAACCGGTACGCCGATATAGACACTCGTAAAGTGGCAATGGAGCCTAGCCAAATCGGGCGCACCGTGCACGCACGCACAGCTAGCTAGCGCGTCGCGGTACGCCACAGCAGCATTGCACCGAATCCTGATGCCATGCCTCCGATGTTGACCCGTCAGCCTGGCAGCGGCAGGACAGATGGGCAATTCAGCACGTTGCGCGCGGGCGGGCGGGGGCCGGCCGGTGCAAGGACTGCGGGCGAACGACGTACCGCGCGCTCTCGTCGCCGGTCCAATCCCCCCGGCTCACCTGTACTACCGGCGTGCCCGCGTTAGCTCGCGCACGTTTGGTGCATCTGTGCCGGTGTGAGCGCCGCTATGGAATGCCAACCAACATGGACGGACGGACGGACCACCGCGAATCCCTGCGTCGTGCGGGGAACGTGCGATGCCTGACATGTCCCCCGGACCCGACGGTACCTGGAGCGAGGGGATGGATGGGCGAGCCAGGGTGGCAGCCTTTGGCTTCGGGCTGTCTCCTTGCCTTGATCTGCTCGGCGAGACGGTGATGGGTGAGCTGATTGATTGGCTCCTTTTCATGCTGGTGGGTGTTGTGTTACGTTTGCCTGAGCAGTTGCTGGATGGATCTCTGTGGAACTTACGCGTGCACTAGTGCGGTCGGCTTTGATTCGATCGTCCATCTCGGCACGAGCAACTCATGGCGTCAAAAAGGCAACGAGACAGGAAGCTTTCCCACGGAGAGGAGTGCAGTCTCTTCCGATCCGGTGCCAATAATTCAAGGCTTATTCTTCGGTACCTTTTACTACTCGCCAAAGATGACCAGTATAAATTAAAATCTAACCGTTGATTGAGAGAGAAGATTCAGGCTTTTAATTAGGAAACTATTTATTGATCCGTAAATCAAACTAAATATTCCATTATTTTAGCCTAAAATCATGGTAACTAAATCGAGATTTTTTTATTTCATAGTCTACACCGTTTGCTTTAGTCTCTACCGGGAGTTCACGTACGCATGGCGGCCGGCCGGCTGGCCGGGTAGCTCGTTGGCCAAGGTTGAAAACAAACTAGACGGAGTATACTTACGCTTGCTGGCCAGCCTGCTCTGAGGCATGTACAATGGCAAAGTATTAAAACAACTCGGATGAAGTTCATGTACCCAAGTTTGGCGGCCAGGTAGCTTGACCAAAAAAAATTAGACCATCTAGGAAATATTTCCTGTTCATGGTGAAATAGGCAATTTGACATCCAATACGCTGTGAAGCAGGCGCCATGGCATTAGTGCACGTAGCGGTAGGAGAAACTACAAGGCCTTCCTATTTAAACGGGATTTCTGATTTTATTGTAAATCAGTTTCCGACTATAATCATGCGTATGTGTTACTATTCCTTATTTAAGGTACCTTCCTTTTTTAACTAGAGACTAGTATGTTTTATACTAGTCCACTTTTACACACTAGTATGATTTGGTACAAGCCATTAGATGCATGAAAATAGACGGCATATATTTATTTGGGGGTACCATAGAAGTCCTCTGATTCAAACAGAGAGGAGTGCGCGACTCCAACGGGTAAATCACACACGGCTTCTAGATGAAGTTAGCTACTATTTAAATAATTAGCTGGGTTGAAAATTAACTTTTTTCATAAGAATGAACTGTGCTGCTTTGGCAAAGTCGTAGAGAGGCAAGAGGAATACAAGTCTTTATTCGGATGTGATATCAGTTCTTTACCGTTTAAGTACCTATGTATTGCAATCCATTATAGGGTATTACTTAAAAATGAATGGAAAACGGTGGAGGATTGTTTTGAGAATAAACCAGGATCTTGGGCTGGGAAAATTTTGTCCTATCGTGATAGCCTTGTTCTTATTAACTCGGTTCTTACTAGCTTGCCCATGTTTTTACTATCTTTTTTCCGGTACCTATTGGGGTAAGGAAGCGTTTAGATTTATTTCGTAGCAGTTTTTTTGTGTGGCAAAGTGATCTGCACAAGAGAAAATATCGTTTATCTAAATGAAATATAGTCTGTAGGCCGAAGGACTAGGAAGGTTTCGGTATTGAGGTTTTAGAAGTTAAGAATAAGTGTTTGTTGTCAAAATGGCTCTCTAAACTTTTGCAAGAAAAGGGGGTTTGGCAAGAGTTGCTTTATAACAAATATTTTATATGACAAAACGTTGTATCAGGTGGAGGCTAAACCTCATGATTCTCCTTTCTGGAAGGGAATTATATTGGTTAAAAATGATTTCTTCCAACGAGTTCTTTTTTAAATAGGCAATGGCTTATCTACTCGGGTTTGGTAAGATACTTGCTAGAAAATACCCCTTTGGCTACTCAATATCCTTCTTGGGCTTCTTTGATTCAAAGGAAGATCATAAGATTTTTAAAGGATTTTATCCTATAGGAATTTTTCCTTTGTTGATCGTTTGATTTGGAGGATTGGTTCCTATAGGATTTTTTCCCATAGGAATTATTGTACTACGTCCCATAGAAATTCTAACATTCACTCCAACCATCTTTTTACAATTACTTTGATTTTCCTTTGTCATCAAACACAATTGCTCTTCCTATAGGATTCAACTAGACGTGACATTCCAATCCTATGGGTTTCCTAATCCTATACTTTTCCTATCCTATGAATCAAAGGGGGCCTTATTTGGTACTGCGAGAACTAAAAACGTTTTAGTGTCACAAGTGTTGTCACATAACCCGCTCAATAGTCAGTTTAGAAGGAATATGTCCGGGAGTTGTGGGCAGTCTGGTTACGTTTAGTTCGTTCAATTATGACCGTTCATCTTACCAGTGAAGATGATCACTTCGTTTGGGGTCTTACTGATACATGTGTGGTTTTAGTAAAATCTATGTATGTTGATTATATGCATGGAAATACCCCTTTTTTAAAATAAATACCTTTTAAAATTGAAAGTCCTATTCAAAATTAAAATATTTTTGTGGTTCCTTCGGCGCAGAGTTGTTCTGACTAAGGATAATTTTATAAAAAGAAATTAGAGTGGGAGTACAAAATGTGTGTTTTGTGACTTAGATGAATCGGTGGAGCAACTGTTTATTTCTTATAATTTTGCTAGGCACATATGGAGATTGCTCCATTTCATGTTTAGCATAGCTCAACCTGCGAGTGTTGATCATATGTTTGGTCATTGGTTACAAGGGGTAGACAAGAGAACTAAAGCAAGTATCCAAATTGGAACTTGTGCTTTTTTGTGGGCTATTTGGAATTGCCGAAATGATGTTGTTTTTAATAAAACGAAAGGTGCTCATTTTTTTCAGGTCGTTCACCAAGCTACATATTGGATTCACATTTTGTCGTTCCTTCTGTCGTTGGAGCAGCGGGCTCTCATGAATTCTAGATGTTCTCGCTTGATGGTGGTCATTCAGGCTATCTACAACCAGGGTGGCTGGCTGCATACTAGGAGGCTTCATTGAGACCTATTAGCTAGTTGTCAGTGTTTCTTTGGTTGATTCTGGCGTCCAACTTAAATGATACTTGAATTGTAATGGATTCGGTCGATAATTTTTGTTCGTTAATATAAAATAAGTAGTTGTGTGCATCATCACGATATAGAGGTTGTGCGTTGTTCCCATCTAAAAAAATATGGTAAAGGATATTTGGAAAATGACGGTAAAATTTGGAAAGCCATTATGGATCATAAATATAGAACTAGCTCCCCAAATATCTTTGCAACCAACCCTCACAACACATCCAGATGTTGGAAGGGTGTGCTTGAGATGGTGAAGGCAATTAATTTGAAATAGAATGCTTACTGATGGTGGAATTAGGAAGATACTTATGAACAATGCAATACTGCAACTTTACCAAGGTAGGGGCGCCCATAGACTGGCCAACCGGCCTTTCCAGAAAGTAACAGCGATCAGCACACTGAGGCTGTCAAGGCTCACATCCAGCATCTCTCACGATACGATTCGACGCCTCTACTTCTTATTCATAATAATAATACAAATCTCAATAAAAATAATCTAACATTATTGAATATTAAGATTAGAACGAAGAAATGGAGCTTATTTTTGTCTCTTTTACCGCTGGAAGAGAAAAGAATCATAATTACTGCTACTACCCCGATCTTTTTCTTTCTAATTCCCTTCTAGGATCCCCCGACTTAAACAAGAGTAGCCGCGGTGAATATGTACTCGGGCCCTCTACACACTATCTGTCACACCTACGAATACTTGGTTCGGAGGAGCACCTCTAGGCTCTAGCTACCCAATTTTGGGAAATCTATGTGCCATCTAATGAGCAAAAATTATTGTTTACTTACCAACTTCAGATTCACGATAACCCACACCCCCCATGTCACACTGTGACGCCCCGAGATCGGGCACTATGCAGATTTCAGCATTCCCGCCAAATCCGCATAATAACCGATTCCAGGTGGCCATTTATGATAACATTACAATAGTTCACGAATGTTCCACAATTACAACAGCATCAGAAAGATACAAGATGACTCAACGAGCCAGGGATACAACTGATACAATACAAAGATCCAAATAACAGCGGAAGAAAACAACAAATCGTCCGTCTACGGACAAGATCCAAATTGGACTAAGAGTCCTGAAGATAACCGAAGGCGTCCAATCCCTGCCCAGGCCAAGCCGGAGGGATTCCCAAGCTAACGTCGTCAGACTTCAAACCTGTTGACTGCAATTTGGAATTTGCAGCCACGAAAGAGATTCGTGGGTCAGTACGGTTAAGTACTGGCAAGGGGAATAAAACCCATACTCACAAGAATACCGGCGTAGCCAATCATCACAAGATACAAATACTTTAGGATCAACGGAAAGGAAGGGGTTATTGCAAATAAGCGACAACAGGCTGCACTAACCAACTACAGAGATTCTATTACTTCCAACTATCAGAAAGGAGGTAAGATCGAGTGATAGTAACCAACTGAAAGATAACTTCAAACAAACCCATCCTGGATCTCGCCCCTTATCCGAAGAAGCAATCCGAGGATAACTCACACCGTGGTATTAAAGATGAGTCAAGTTATTGTGTGAATAACCTATTACTAGTCAAATTATTAGTCATTGGGTGTAACATGGTTGATCATTAGGTTTAAGTTGTCCTGAGTACTTGTTAGCCAGTACTTTCACCAAGTAATCCATAACCGCGGAAAACACGGCTTCTCGAGAAGATTTTACCCTGCAGGGGTGCACCAAAGTAACCACACTCATGAATATCCCGCCAGATGGAATGCCTCCCACCAAGCGGGGCACTCAACACAATCCAACCCTTCTTCGCATCAAGCCCAAAGAACCTTGGGCGCACGGCTAATCGAGCCCAGAAGAAAATGGACCCTCATAGCACTCTAAGAACGTGTCCCCCTATATGCCGACTACGAAAGTTCCACCCGGGTACCAAGGGCTCGCAAGATCATGCATGCAGCAAATGGAAAACCCGAACTAAATGAGGCGATTTGGACGAGATGCGAATCGGGTCAAACTGAGGGGGAGCCCATACTCCCCAAATGCGGGTAGTGCGCTCATCATGGATCAGTAGACAAGACCCTTTTCCTATTAGGGTCGACACTAGCAGGCCTCAAAACCACAAAGGGCCTCCTGCCGGTGCCTTATCATCAGATTTATTATTAATGGTAACATTAGCATGATTGATTGATTGATTAAACATCGAGCCCCCCATGACATAATAGAGTGATAACAGAAAGTAACGGGTAACAGACTCGAGCAAAACAACCTAAGCATGCTAGATAAGAACAGGCACAAACAAAGGCTGTAGGTATGGAGGTGAGGCAATATCAAGGTTAAGGGATTCATGTGATGGGTTCGTAACAGAATCAACTACCACTAAGGCTAGCAGAAAAGAATCAACGGAAAGAATCGGTAACAAGTGATGAAAGGCAGCCATGTGGCATGCAAGTGAGTATACTTGCCTGAGATCCCGCAAGGTAGCAGAACTTGTCGTTGCTCACATCATCTCAACGTCCTATCCGGGAAGAAGCAATGAACCTCGAACAAACACCGGAATGCAACAATTACTACTACGGGAAAAGATCCAGCATGATCAAGATATGGATGCATGACAATTTAATTGATGCATAGAAATAAACTAGTTGACAAGATAAACAAATTTAAATGGACCCATATGCAATTTGAGTTGCATAGGAGAAGCCCATGAATTATGGTTAAATTATTGGTTTTCCAACTAATCAACAGGTGCTAGTGGGTTAGTATGATGCATGCAAAAGGGAAACAGCAAAATAACAACATTAGAATCAAATTAAAATAGGGTGTAGCAATCTAGAATTTTATTATTAACTTAGGGAAATTTTGGGTGCCTTAAAGGGAACACACAAGTATTTGGTTGTTTTCAACCATTTAAAATGTTCAAAACAAATAACAAAGTTGATATTTGAAAAGGACATCAAATTTTAGTTGGATTACATGTTTCACATTTTGAAATTGGACTTTGGATTATTTAATTATGAATTAAACAATATTAAACAAGTTTTAATTGAATTAAACAAGATTTAAATTGGTTAGGCAATTTAAATTATTCAAACCATGAAACAAAATTTATATTTGAATAGGTTATTCAAAATGGCATGGAAAACATATTTTATTTGCATTATTTGGAATTAGTATGAATTATTTATGAATTGTTGCAAATTACAATTGAATTAGTTGAATTCAAATTTGAATTGCATTTTGAAAGTTCAAAACAGAAAACAATTGGTACCAAAAGATAGATAATGTAATTTGGATCAGTGCACATATTTTACTTTTAATTTTTGGAGTTACAAAACAATTTTTATTGGCATTTTGGTTCTAGGGGCCAATCTGCAATTGTTAAAGGACCTGGATTAAAAAGAACGTGCAGGAAAATGTTTTGCTACCGCGGGTTAACTTACTCGCAGCCCCTGCCCGTGGGCCACTGGCCAGCGTGGCGTCCACGCGGCGCGCGCGTGGGCTGACGTGGCCACGGTTGCCACCGACGGGTGGGCCAGCAGACGGGCCAAGACCCGGAAAAGAAAATGCGCCAAGGGGGGGTCGAACCCGCGCCCTCCAGGCCGCGCGCAGTGGGGTGTGCCACTGCGTTGGGCTCGCGTTTGGTGATAGAAGGTAGCAGGCGAGGGGGTTATTATTCAGTTACCACTAACTGAACTTTTGGTGTGCAGGTTCAGAGTTCGCGGCGCTTCCGTCAGTCGAGCGGGCGGCGACAGCGGACAGAGGCTCGCCGGGTTCGCCGTCGTGTGCTGCGCCGTGGTGTGGTCGTGCGGGCGTGTGGTGCGGTGTGCTCGAGGGGAAGCATGCGAGAGAGAGGACGGGGGGGCGGAGGGAAACGTTCACCTCCGAGGCAGAGGTTGCAGAAGCTCGTTGTAGATGGCCGGCGACGAACGGCGTTGATGGCGGCGGCGAAGCGGACCTCCTCGGGCTCAACGGAGAGCTGGGACATAACCTAGGAACCACGGCGGTTCCATTTTTGATGCTCCACGGGGGGGAGCGGGGTCCTCCCGGCGGCGAGCCTCGCCGGTTCAGAGTTGGGGCGTGAGGCGAGTTGCAGAGAGGTGGCGACATGGGTTCAGAACAGAGGGCAGAGGCGAGGAGTGAGAGGAGAATTCGGCGGCGGTGGGTAGGAGAGAGGGATGGTGAGTGGTTAGGGTTAGCAGTGGGTAGGTGGCTATATAGGATCACGAGCTCTGTACGGCTGCCCATCGGAGAGGTGAGGAGCGATCGAGCGGTGGAGGGGGGGGACGTACAGCGTGACATCACCGCGAGGAGGAAGAAAAGCGATAGCGTGGAAGGGTACTGGGCCAACAGAAAATAGATAAATGGGCTGGGAGCAGCCCATCTCCTCTTTGGCGCCAGAAAAGATTTGTTTTGTTTTTTTTTTTTATTATTTCCTCTCCTGTTTTTTTTTGCTGAAAAGGTTTTGGAAGGAATTGATAGGTTTTAAGTTAGAGAAAAATGTGGAAAAAATTAGAGGGAGTTCTTTAGGGCAAATGCAAACAGTTGTTAAATTTTATTTTCAAAAAGTTTGAGTTTTGTTTGATGTTTGAAATTAAAACGAATTTAGGTGAAATTTCTAATATTAATGATCATTAATAAAAACCAACATTTAAAATAGGGTAACCCCTAGGGTAATTAGACAAATTTGAGTTGATTTGTTTTGGTAACAACATAAATTCCAAATGGTTCTGTTTTGGGTGCTTGATGTGGAATTTAAATGTGTTTGTGGAAATTAAATGATTGATTTAAACCCAACAATTTAATGAGTGATTGGATTTGGAATTTTTGTATTAGCCATTAGGGTTTAAACAACAGGGACAATTTATTTAGCAGGCAAATTGTTTAAAACAATTTCAACTATTGAAAACAAATGGTGATTTAGTTGGCAAGTTTGAAATTGGAAATGTTTGAGCAAGGGTGAGAGTTTAAATTGTTTTGAAATTTTCAGTTGTGATGCAAACATGGTGCAATGCAATGTGATGCATATGATGCAAGCAAACAAACAGGTAACACCCCAGGTGTTACAGACGACACCACTAACAAGGGATTGCGCCCTCGCAATCCACCTGCTAACCCGGGAGGGGAAAGAAGTTCGACTATCGATTCTTCGCGCTTCCGTTTGATCTCCTCGACACCACTAACAAGGGTTTCTCGACACCACTAACAAGGGATTCTTGCTCGGAGTGACGACGATATTCTTCCACCAGGAATCTTCCGATGATCGAACCTATTAGGTTAAAGGCTCAGAGAACGTCCACCCACGTAGGATCCTAACACTTTGAAAGATTGAGTACGAGAGTAGACTCCAAAACAAATAAGATGGGAGGGGAAATAGAATAGGGATAAGGAGAAAACAAGAGTCCTATTGAGATGTTTTTCCAACATAGTTTAGCAGAAATAGTTTTTGACACTCTAGAAACAACGACCGTTAGCGAGGTTATCCTACGGGCTTTGCGGACCCGTTGCTTCGATAACCATTCGTATCGAAACAATATCGGGAATCGGAACCAAGGCTCTGATACCATTTGTGACGCCCCGAGATCGGGCACTATGCAGATTTCAGCATTCCCGCCAAATCCGCATAATAACCGATTCCAGGTGGCCATTTATGATAACATTACAATAGTTCACGAATGTTCCACAATTACAACAGCATCAGAAAGATACAAGATGACTCAACGAGCCAGGGATACAACTGATACAATACAAAGATCCAAATAACAGCGGAAGAAAACAACAAATCGTCCGTCTACGGACAAGATCCAAATTGGACTAAGAGTCCTGAAGATAACCGAAGGCGTCCAATCCCTGCCCAGGCCAAGCCGGAGGGATTCCCAAGCTAACGTCGTCAGACTTCAAACCTGTTGACTGCAATTTGGAATTTGCAGCCACGAAAGAGATTCGTGGGTCAGTACGGTTAAGTACTGGCAAGGGGAATAAAACCCATACTCACAAGAATACCGGCGTAGCCAATCATCACAAGATACAAATACTTTAGGATCAACGGAAAGGAAGGGGTTATTGCAAATAAGCGACAACAGGCTGCACTAACCAACTACAGAGATTCTATTACTTCCAACTATCAGAAAGGAGGTAAGATCGAGTGATAGTAACCAACTGAAAGATAACTTCAAACAAACCCATCCTGGATCTCGCCCCTTATCCGAAGAAGCAATCCGAGGATAACTCACACCGTGGTATTAAAGATGAGTCAAGTTATTGTGTGAATAACCTATTACTAGTCAAATTATTAGTCATTGGGTGTAACATGGTTGATCATTAGGTTTAAGTTGTCCTGAGTACTTGTTAGCCAGTACTTTCACCAAGTAATCCATAACCGCGGAAAACACGGCTTCTCGAGAAGATTTTACCCTGCAGGGGTGCACCAAAGTAACCACACTCATGAATATCCCGCCAGATGGAATGCCTCCCACCAAGCGGGGCACTCAACACAATCCAACCCTTCTTCGCATCAAGCCCAAAGAACCTTGGGCGCACGGCTAATCGAGCCCAGAAGAAAATGGACCCTCATAGCACTCTAAGAACGTGTCCCCCTATATGCCGACTACGAAAGTTCCACCCGGGTACCAAGGGCTCGCAAGATCATGCATGCAGCAAATGGAAAACCCGAACTAAATGAGGCGATTTGGACGAGATGCGAATCGGGTCAAACTGAGGGGGAGCCCATACTCCCCAAATGCGGGTAGTGCGCTCATCATGGATCAGTAGACAAGACCCTTTTCCTATTAGGGTCGACACTAGCAGGCCTCAAAACCACAAAGGGCCTCCTGCCGGTGCCTTATCATCAGATTTATTATTAATGGTAACATTAGCATGATTGATTGATTGATTAAACATCGAGCCCCCCATGACATAATAGAGTGATAACAGAAAGTAACGGGTAACAGACTCGAGCAAAACAACCTAAGCATGCTAGATAAGAACAGGCACAAACAAAGGCTGTAGGTATGGAGGTGAGGCAATATCAAGGTTAAGGGATTCATGTGATGGGTTCGTAACAGAAACAACTACCACTAAGGCTAGCAGAAAAGAATCAACGGAAAGAATCGGTAACAAGTGATGAAAGGCAGCCATGTGGCATGCAAGTGAGTATACTTGCCTGAGATCCCGCAAGGTAGCAGAACTTGTCGTTGCTCACATCATCTCAACGTCCTATCCGGGAAGAAGCAATGAACCTCGAACAAACACCGGAATGCAACAATTACTACTACGGGAAAAGATCCAGCATGATCAAGATATGGATGCATGACAATTTAATTGATGCATAGAAATAAACTAGTTGACAAGATAAACAAATTTAAATGGACCCATATGCAATTTGAGTTGCATAGGAGAAGCCCATGAATTATGGTTAAATTATTGGTTTTCCAACTAATCAACAGGTGCTAGTGGGTTAGTATGATGCATGCAAAAGGGAAACAGCAAAATAACAACATTAGAATCAAATTAAAATAGGGTGTAGCAATCTAGAATTTTATTATTAACTTAGGGAAATTTTGGGTGCCTTAAAGGGAACACACAAGTATTTGGTTGTTTTCAACCATTTAAAATGTTCAAAACAAATAACAAAGTTGATATTTGAAAAGGACATCAAATTTTAGTTGGATTACATGTTTCACATTTTGAAATTGGACTTTGGATTATTTAATTATGAATTAAACAATATTAAACAAGTTTTAATTGAATTAAACAAGATTTAAATTGGTTAGGCAATTTAAATTATTCAAACCATGAAACAAAATTTATATTTGAATAGGTTATTCAAAATGGCATGGAAAACATATTTTATTTGCATTATTTGGAATTAGTATGAATTATTTATGAATTGTTGCAAATTACAATTGAATTAGTTGAATTCAAATTTGAATTGCATTTTGAAAGTTCAAAACAGAAAACAATTGGTACCAAAAGATAGATAATGTAATTTGGATCAGTGCACATATTTTACTTTTAATTTTTGGAGTTATAAAACAATTTTTATTGGCATTTTGGTTCTAGGGGCCAATCTGCAATTTTTAAAGGACCTGGATTAAAATGAACGTGCAGGAAAATGTTTTTGCTACCGCGGGTTAACTTACCCGCAGCCCCTGCCCGTGGGCCACTGGCCAGCGTGGCGTCCACGCGGCGCGCGCGTGGGCTGACGTGGCCACGGTTGCCACCGACGGGTGGGCCAGCAGACGGGCCAAGACCCGGAAAAGAAAATGCGCCAAGGGGGGGGTCGAACCCGCGCCCTCCAGGCCGCGCGCAGTGGGGTGTGCCACTGCGTTGGGCTCGTGTTTGGTGATAGAAGGTAGCAGGCGGGGGGGTTATTATTCAGTTACCACTAACTGAACTTTTGGTGTGCAGGTTCAGAGTTCGCGGCGCTTCCGTCAGTCGAGCGGGCGGCGACAGCGGACAGAGGCTCGCCGGGTTCGCCGTCGTGTGCTGCGCCGTGGTGTGGTCGTGCGGGCGTGTGGTGCGGTGTGCTCGAGGGGAAGCATGCGAGAGAGAGGACGGGGGGGCGGAGGGAAACGTTCACCTCCGAGGCAGAGGTTGCAGAAGCTCGTTGTAGATGGCCGGCGACGAACGGCGTTGATGGCGGCGGCGAAGCGGACCTCCTCGGGCTCAACGGAGAGCTGGGACATAGCCTAGGAACCACGGCGGTTCCATTTTTGCTGCTCCACGGGGGGGAGCGGGGTCCTCCCGGCGGCGATCCCCGCCGGTTCAGAGTTGGGGCGTGAGGCGAGTTGCAGAGAGGTGGCGACATGGGTTCAGAACAGAGGGCAGAGGCGAGGAGTGAGAGGAGAATTCGGCGGCGGTGGGTAGGAGAGAGGGATGGTGAGTGGTTAGGGTTAGCAGTGGGTAGGTGGCTATATAGGATCACGAGCTCTGTACGGCTGCCCATCCGAGAGGTGAGGAGCGATCGAGCGGTGGAGGGGGGGGACGTACAGCGTGACATCACCGCGAGGAGGAAGAAAAGCGATAGCGTGGAAGGGTACTGGGCCAACAGAAAATAGATAAATGGGCTGGGAGCAGCCCATCTCCTCTTTGGCGCCAGAAAAGATTTGTTTTGTTTTTTTTTTTTTTATTTCCTCTCCTGTTTTTTTTTGCTGAAAAGGTTTTGGAAGGAATTGATAGGTTTTAAGTTAGAGAAAAATGTGGAAAAAATTAGAGGGAGTTCTTTAGGGCAAATGCAAACAGTTGTTAAATTTTATTTTCAAAAAGTTTGAGTTTTGTTTGATGTTTGAAATTAAAACGAATTTAGGTGAAATTTCTAATATTAATGATCATTAATAAAAACCAACATTTAAAATAGGGTAACCCCTAGGGTAATTAGACAAATTTGAGTTGATTTGTTTTGGTAACAACATAAATTCCAAATGGTTCTGTTTTGGGTGCTTGATGTGGAATTTAAATGTGTTTGTGGAAATTAAATGATTGATTTAAACCCAACAATTTAATGAGTGATTGGATTTGGAATTTTTGTATTAGCCATTAGGGTTTAAACAACAGGGACAATTTATTTAGCAGGCAAATTGTTTAAAACAATTTCAACTATTGAAAACAAATGGTGATTTAGTTGGCAAGTTTGAAATTGGAAATGTTTGAGCAAGGGTGAGAGTTTAAATTGTTTTGAAATTTTCAGTTGTGATGCAAACATGGTGCAATGCAATGTGATGCATATGATGCAAGCAAACAAACAGGTAACACCCCAGGTGTTACACACACCCAGGCGACACAGGGCGCGATGTCACACCCTCATTTTATAGCTTTGATTTAAGGGGGGAAACACAAATTTTAGGACCAACAAAATATTCCATGTTGATCTTATTCTTCTCTAGAAATGTAACCCCTCATGTGAACCTCTAAGTTGGCTATGAGAATAAATGGTGGAATGTTGTGATCTTTGTTTCCTTGTAATCTAAATCATCTTTTTAATCTTGTCTTTGATCACCCAAAGGAGAGAAACAAAAATCCCTTGAGAACCCTAAAGAAAAGCAGGAGTTTTTCATTTCTGTTTTTAGTTATTATCTTCCATTTTGATCACCTCCTATACCTATGGATCCCACCTCAAAAATTTGTTTGCTTTGGATGTCATACATCCTTGAGTTATGGTATTTATCACCATGCTCAAGGAAACAACTTTTGTAAAGTGAAACCACTATTTTCAATTGTGTTTTCTGCCTAGTTTATAAAACAGGATTTTGAAAAATAGTGAAAATAGAAATCATCACATTTTTTTCTTGTTTTGAGCACCCAAACCATTTTGTTAAATAAAAAAAATGTGTTTATGAAACTAGACATCTTATTCTTCAAATCCATACTCTCACTTTTCCGTTTCGAATTCCACTACCAAATTCCGCGCGGTCTGGGACGTTTCAATAAAGTTGTGGATGGGATCCAAACCATCGCTAAGGGCAATGCGGTACGTTTTGCGCGACGAAATGAAAACATATCAGATCGACTGTCAGGGACGAGACTGCGATATGAACCTAAAATCGTTACGGCTATCCGCAACGTTCAGCAAATCGCCGCCACCAGTTGGGCCGTCCGGACTATGCCCAATAAGCATCAACGTTTTTATTTCGTCGTTATGAGGCGACACGTGGCAAACGAGGTTCTAACGGCCTTTATCGTAATCAGCTGACGTGCAAACGTTGGAACGTTTTTTATGTCACGAGTCTTGACCAATGAGGCGAAACCATGTGGACCAATCGAAATACGCCACATGGAAACAAAATGGTGCCACGTTACCTTCTTCTGGGACAAAATCTGTTTGTCTCGGGCTACCCAGTGACGTTTTATTCCGTCGCGAATCTCGACCAATCAGGCGAAACCATGTGAACAAACCAAAATATACCATATGGAAACAAAATAGCGCCACGCCGCCTTCTTCTAGGACGAAATCTCCTCGTCGCGGGCTACCTGCGACATTTTTTTCCGTCGCTAAACTCGTGGCACGTGCACCAACCAAATGGTGCCACGCAACGTATTTTCCATGATGTTTTTTCCCGTCTCGGATTTGGGTGATGTCATCACCGTGCTGGGGACGTTATTTTTACGTTGTCTAATCGCCCACTCATAGTAGGACACGTGGGCTGGGCATACATCGCCATGTGTCGGTATTTTCCTTGACGGACTTTTACGTTACGTTACTACGATGTTGGTTTTGGTGCTATTTGGGTGGTTACATCATCGTTATAATTGCCAATTGCACACAGGCAGATAAGCAAACCACATAACAGGCATCAAATACTTGGTTTTTCTCACAGAATATCAAACCAACATACAGACCCACAGTTTCAAGGACCACGCATCTGCTCAGCCAGCATCTCAAGTAGGGAAACTCCTTCTAGTTGAGATTTCTTTAGCGCAGCTTGTTGCTTCCGAATGTATTCCATATCAACTACAAACATCAGCCTCAGTTGCTCGGATTCTGCTTTCGCCATCCTCATATTAGCAATTGTTCTGCGCACATTCACATCAAGCTGCGGTTCAGCCTCAGACTTTGAAAGACTTGATTCCACACGGGCCTTCTTTGAGAAAGTATGATTTCCACTCTTCAGCATGACAACTTCACTATCATCTTCATCCTCAAGCTCTGAAGCAGATCGAGACATCACCCTTTTCTTGCTTGCCTATCAAGCATGCAAACAAATAGATGAAAATAACAGATGACAAGAATGTACAAAACATAGATGAAACTAGTAGATGACAAGCATGTACAAAAGATGATGAAAACTAGCAGATTATAGTTAAACAACGGTGTGTGTAATGAACTAGTAGATGAGAAGCATAGATGAAACAACATGTGTCAAGCATGTGAGGAAGATAGATGAAAATAGCAGATGACATGCATGCACAAAAAATAGATGAAAACTAGCAGATTATAATCAACCAACTGTGTGTAGAATGAACTAGTAGATAAAAAGCATAGATGGAATAGCAGGTGTCAAACATGTGAGGAAGATAGATAAAAACCATGTTGAAATGACAACGACAGACTTAATTACTATAAGAGGATTTCACAGCCTTAATTAGCTTGCCAAAACATTTTATAGTATGGAATAGAGGAAGTAGCACAAAATATATGGCGCCACATTGATCAAACAGTTCAACACAAGATAAGAAACCTGCACCCTAGTTGCGATATCATGAAAGAATGTTTAGCTATCGGGTTAGTGAATAACCTGCAGCTCATTGTCCACGCTGGATTGTGATTGATATGACACGACTCCTTCAGTGGCATCTGATTCCTCTTCAACATCATACACATGCATGTATTGAGATCCAGAGTCTTACTTCTTGGTCTTTTTTGGGGGGTACAGTATGTCATGAAAGAAAACTTGCTGGATTTACGTCCAGTTCATGCATCTTTGCACTGTTTGTCGTGATAGTTCTGGCACGCTCTTCTTCAATGGGATGTAGTGGCGATCCTAACATGAATAAATAACTCAAAGTAAAGTACAAATATAAAACTTCATAAGAACCTAATACAACGTAAAAAATTAAGACACTCATCTTGTAAGAACAATCTAGTGCAAGTAATATAAATTCTGATCCTAACTAAGACTGATAGGATCACAAGCAAAGTGACCTTAAACATAATACGTAATATACAAGCTAGATTGTTTCAAATGAGCAAAGTTTTACCAAGCAAGAAGGACCCCTTCCTATTTCTGTTACAAGAAACCGTTTAGAGAGATTTATTGCATCAAACATTAGCAGTGTAATTAGGATAATAATGAAGCATCGAATATACGATTAAAGAGACAACCAATTTAGAAGGATTAACTGCATCGAACATAAGTAGGATAATAAGGAAGCATCAAACATACAATTAAATAGACAAACAATTTAGAAAGAATAGTTGCATGCGGCTTTAGGGTCTTCTGTCTTGCTGCGTTTCTCGCCTACAATCTTCACTCGTTTCATCGTGCTTGCAGACATTGACGGTGATGTTGCGGCGAGGTTGGAGACAAGGTAGAAGATCTGGACGTACGGCAAGGTCGGTGGCGAGGTGGCTGACCAGCAAACACGGCGTCGAGGTGGTTGGCCGGCGAGCACGGCGGCGAGGTGGAAGATAACGTACGACGAGGTTGGAGACGATGTGGCAGACAGGCAAGCACAATGGCGAGGTGGCAAATCTGGACGGCAAAAAGTCCGGTGATGTCACAGATCTGGAGGGAGATCTCGACGGCGACGAGGGAGTTCTGGCAAGCGAGCTATACGGCAAGGTGTGAGACCAGGGGAATAGCGGATCTCTTTTGGGAGGACAAGGGGGAGTGGATATTTCGAAGTAGTGGCTTTCTCTTTCGGCGAGAGTCCGATCGAGGGGATAAGGCAGGGTTTCGAAACGATTACGGAAATTCCCTTCAGGCTAAAGGTTGCCAGTTGTGTGCGGGAGGACTGAGAAGTAAAATATCGTTGCACGAAAAAAATTGGGCGGGCTGTCTTGGCGCGAATTTTTTGGAGCGATGCGAAATTTTGGCGGAACTGCAAGAAACTTTGCTAGACGTCTGATGCTGATGGGTGGCTTACAAAAATTGAGCATTTATGCAATTATTTAGTGCTAAAGATTGTGAAGAAATTCTAAGAGTATTTTACCTAAAATCCTGGAACGGGTCAATTATGTGGAATACTACTACATATTGATTGGTGGCTTAAACTTTGCTAGCCGTTGGATGCTATTCAACTCTTTTGTCTACACGTATCACCGGTGTCGGAAGGGGGTAGACCACTGTTCTTTTTTGCTTGGTTCTGTTAAGTTAGGCCATAGTTACACGGATAACCCAAATCTAGATATACTTGTAACAAGATTCCTTCCGGTTCGCCTGAAGGAGAGCATCGATGGTTCCCCCCTAGGTAATGCATAACCTTCCTATGCGATGTCGGTGAAACCGGTCACACCTATGAGTAGGATATTGGCCCTCCCCACCTATTACCACACATTTATAAGTATATTATTAGGGCTCCACCATGGCTTACGTAGGATTCCGACACTCCAAAGCCCCCACTTGGCAAACATTGATTTGTTGACCCATGTAACACTCTAAAACACATGGTATGGCATACCCTAGTATTGGGTGGGATTCATACGCTCTTGATCCCCTCTCCAAAGAAACCCTATGCCCGCAGGAGAAAAAGGACGGAACTGCCGTTTTGGACCCTCTACATGAGCCGGAAGGGGTAGAAAAGTGGAACTAATTGCTTGGTTGTGTTAGATTAGGACCAAAGAACACCCAAGACAATCATAAGTCCCAAATCTTGGCAGTATTTCCCCCGTTCTGTCATATCCGGGAATTTCGGGCTCTGAGTATAGTCCTCGAACCCGCCAAATAGAATCTGAACTCGGTGAAGCCATAACAGAGAGAATGAGGGAATCTTGGGCATCCAAGACCCATGCCACACTCTAACACACACATTATAGCATACCATGATATTTCGGGGCATTCAGATGATCCGGAGTACCCCCCCCTCCGGAGAAACCATAGCCCTGATGGGGGGAATACGGACTGTCGTTATGGCCCCTCTACGTGAGCCGGAAGGGGTAGAAAATTGGAACCAATTTCTTGGTTTTGTTAGGTTAGGCACAAGGAACACCCAATACAATGGTAGCGCCCACCTCTTGGCAAGATATCCCCAGTTCCGTCAGATTCGGGAGTTTTGGGCTCTAAGTAGTCCTCGAACATGCAGAGAGAATCCGACGCCAATGAAGCGCGCCCTAACACAGAGAGCGAGGGAATTTTGGGAATCCAAGATCCATTACACACCCTAACACACATGGTATGGCATACGTATGCTGGGATTTGGTGGCATTTGAAGAATCTGGAGCCCCTCGCCGGAGAAACCATAGCCCCGCTGGGAAAAAGACAAAACTGTCGTTCTGCCCCTCTACGTGAGCCGGAAGGGGGAAGAAAAGTGGAAACAATTGCTTGCTTGTGTTAGGTTAGGACCAATGAACACCCAAGACAATTTTAGGTCCTGCCTCTTGGCAAGATTCCCCCAGTTTCCGTCAGATCTAGGAGTTTCGGGCTCTAAGTAGTCCTCGAACTCGCAAGAGAGAATCTGACGCCGGTGAATCCCTAACACTAGGAGCAAGGGAATCTTCGGCATCCAAGACCCATTACACACTCTAACAAACATCATATGACATACCATGGGATTTGGTGGCATTCAGACGATCCGGAGCGCCCTCTCCGGAGAAACCATAGCCCAGATGAGAAAACAACGGAACTGTCATTCTGGCCCCTCTACATGAGCCGAAGGGGGTAGCAAAGTGGAAACAACTGCTTGGTTGTGTTATTTTAGTCCCAAGGAACACCCAAGAAAATGGTTGGTCCCACCATTTGGCAAGATTCCCCTAGTTCTGTCAGCTTCGGGAGTTTCGGGCTCTAAGTAATCCTGGAATCCGCAGAGAGAAAATCCGACGCCGGTGAATCCCTAACAAATAAAGAGAGGTAATGTTGGCCATCCAATACCTATTACACACTATAACACACATGGTATGGCATAAAATGTGATTTTGTGGCATTCAGGCAATCTGGAGCCCCCTCTCCGGAGAAACCATAGCCCCAATGTGGAAAAAGACGGAACTGCCGTTCTGGCCACTCTACGTGAGCCGGAAAGGGGTAGAAAAGTGGAACCAATTGCTTGTTTATGTTATGTTAGGCCCAAGGAACACACAAGACAATGGTTCGTCCCACCTGTTGGCAAGATTCTCCGAGTTCCGTCAGTTTCGGGAGTTTCGGGCTCTAAGTAGTCCTCGAACCGCCAGAGAGAATCCGACACCGGTGAAGCCCTGTCACAGAGAGAGAGAGGGGGGATCTTGGGCATATAAGACCAATGAGACACTATAACACACATGGTATGTCATAACATGGGATTCAGTGACATTCAGACGATCTGGAGGCCCCTCTCCGGAGAAACCATAGCCCCGCTAGGGAAAAAGACGGAACTGCCGTTCTGGCCCCTCTACGTTAGTCGGAAGGGAGTAGCAAACTGGAACCAAATTCTTGGTTGTATTAGGTTAGGACCACGGAACACCCAAGAAAATGGTAGGGCCCACCTCTTGGAAATATTCCCCGAGTTCCATCAGTTCCGGGAGTTTTGGGCTCTAAGTAGTCCTGGAACTTGCTAGAGAGAATCCGACGCCGGTGAAGCCCTAACACGGAGAGAGAGAGAGAGAGAGGGAATATTGGGCATATAAGACCCATGACACACTATAACACACATGGTATGTCATAACATGGGATTCGGTGACATTCAGACGATCTGGAGGCCCCTCTCCGGAGAAACCATAGCCCCGCTAGGGAAAAAGACGGAACTACCGTTCTGGCCCCTCTACGTTAGTCGGAAAGGGGTAGCAAACTAGAACCAAATTCTTGGTCGTATTAGGTTAGGACCAAGGAACACCCAAGACAATGGTAGGGCCCATCTCTTGGAAATATTCCCCTAGTTCCGTCTGTTCCGGGAGTTTCGGGCTCTAAGTAGTCCTAGAACTTGCTAGAGAGAATCCGACGCCGGTGAAGCCCTAACACAGAAAGAGGGAATATTGGGAATCCAAGACCCACGACACACTATAACACACATGTTATGTAATACCATGGGATTTGGTGGCGTTCAGACGATCTAGAGGACCCTCTCCAGAGAAACGATAGCCCCGTTGGGGAAAAAGACGGAACTGCCATTCTGGCCCCTCTACGTTAGGAGGAAGGGGGTAGCAAAGTGGAACCAACTGCTTGGTTGTATTAGGTTAGTCCCAAGGAACACCCAATAAAATTTTACGGCCCACCTCTTGGCAAGATTCCCCCAGTTCCATCAGATCCGGGAGTTTCGGGCTCTAAGTAGTCCTGGAACCCGCCAGAGAGAATCCGACGCCGGTAAAGCCCTAACACAGAGAGAGCGAGTGAATCTTGGGAATAAAAGAACCATTCCACACTCTAATACACATGGTATGGAATACCATGGGATTTGGTGGCATTCAGACAATCCGGATTCCCCTCTCTAGAGAAACCATAGCCCCACGGGGAAGAAGACGGAACTGCTGTTTTGGCCCCTCTACGTGAGCCGGAAGGGGGTAGAAAAGAGGAACCAATTGGTTGGTTGTTTTATGTTAGTCCCAAGTAACAAAAAAGAAAATTTTAGGTCCTACCTATTGCATAGATTTCCCCACTTCCGTCAGATCTGTGAGTTTAAGGTTCTAAGTAGTCCTGGAACCCGCTATAGAGAATCTGACGCCAAGGAAACCCTAATACAGAGAGCGAGCAAATAATTAGCATCAAATACCCATTACACACTCTAACACAGATGGTATGTCATAACCTAGCCTTTGGTGGCATTCAGACGCTCCAGAGTCGCCCCTCTCTGGAGAAACCCTTGGCATGTTGGAGAAAAAGGACGGAACTGCCGATTTGGCGCCTCTACGTGAGCCGAAAGGGGGTTGCAAAGTGGAACTAGTTTCTAGTTTGTGTTAGGTTAGGCCCAATTAACACATAATAAAAATGTTATTTCCCACCTCTTGGCAAGATTCCCCCCGTTCCGTGAGATCCGGGAGTTTCGGGCTCTGATTAGTCCTAGAACCCGCGAAAGAGAATCTGACGCCGGTGACGCCATAACACAAGGAGTGAGGGAATCTTGGGAATACAATACCCATGCCACACTCTAACACACAAGTTATGAAATACCGTGGGATTTGGTGGCATTCAGCCGACCCGGAGGCCCCTCTCTAGAGAAACCATAGCGCCGCTGGGAAAAAGACGGAACTACCGTTCTGGACCCTCTACGTGAGCCGGAAAGGGGTAGCAAAGTGGAAATAATTGATTTTTTTTGTTAGGTTAAGCCCAAGTAACACAGAAGAAAATTGGTGGGCCCACCTTTTGAAAAGATTCCCCGCGTTCGGTCAGTTTCAGGAGTTTCGGGCTCTAAGTAGTCCTGGAACCCGCCTGTGAGAATCTGACGCGCCGGTGAAGCCCTAACGGCGAGAGAGAGAGAGAGAGAGAGAGAGAGAGAGAGAGAGAATCTTGGGCATCCAAGACCCATGACACACTATACACACATGGTATGGAATACCATAGTGTATTTGGTGGCATTCATACGATCTGGAGGCCCCTCTCCCAAGAAACCATAGCCCCGCTGGGGAAAAAGAAGGAATTGTCGTTCTGGCCCCCCTACGTTAGGCGGAAGCGGGTTAGCAAAGTGGAACCAATTGCGTGTTTGCGTTATTTTAGGCCCAATGAACACACGAGACAATGGTTGGTCCCACCTGTTGGCAAGATTACCTGAGTTCCATCAGTTTCAGGCTCTAAGTAGTCCTCGAACCCGCCAGAGAGAATCAGACGCCGGTGAAGCCCTATCAGAGAGAGAGAGAGAGAGAGAGAGAGAGAGAGAGAGGTAATATTGGGAATCCAAGACCCATGACACACAATAACACACATGGTATGGAATAACATAGTGTATTTGGTGGCATTCAGACGATCTGGAGGCCCCTCTCTCAAGAAACCATAGCCCCGCTGGGGGAAATACGAAACTGCCGTTCTAGCCCCTCTAGGTTAGGTGGAAGCGGGTAGCAAAGTGGAACCAACTGCTTGGTTGTATTATTTTATGACCAAGGAACACCAAAGAAAATGGTAGGTCCCACCTCTTGGCAAGATTCCCCCAGTTCCATCAGACCCGGGAGTTTCGGGCTCTAAGTAGTCCTGGAACCCGCCAGAGAGAATTTGACGCCGGTGAAGCACTAACAAAGAAAGCGAGGTAATTTTGGCCATCCAACACCTATTACACACTATAACACAGATGGTATGGCATAAAATGGGATTTGGTGGCATTCAGGCGATCTGGAGCCCCCTCTCTGGAGAAACCATAGCCCCGATGTGGAAAAAGACGGAACTGCCGTTCTGGCCACTCTACGTGAGCCGGAAAGGGTTAGCAAAGTGGAAACAATTGCGTGTTTGCGTTATTTTAGTCCCAATGAACACACAAGGCAATGGTTGGTCCCACCTGTTGGCAAGATTACCCGAGTTCCGTCAGTTTCGGGCTCTAAGTAGTCCTCGAACCCGCCAGAGAGAATCTGACGCCTCTGAAGCCCTATCAGAGAGAGAGAGAGAGAGAGAGAGAGAGAGAGAGAGGGAATCCTGGGAATACAAGACCCATGACACACTATAACACACATGGTATGGAATACCATAGTGTATTTGGTGGCATTCAGACGATCTGGAGGCCCCTCTCCCAAGAAACCATAGCCCCGGTGGGGAAAAAGACAGAACTCCGTTCTAGCCCCTCTACGTTAGGCGGAAGCGGGTAGCAAAGTGGAACCAACTGCTTGGTTGTATTATTTTAGGACCAAGGAACACCCAAGAAAATGGTAGGTCCCACCTCTTGGCAATATTCCCCCAGTTCTGTCAGCTCCGGGAGTTTCGGGCTCTAAGTAATCCTGGAATCCGCAGAGAGAAAATCCGACGCCGGTGAATCCCTAACAAAGAAAGAGACGTAATGTTAGTCATCCAAGACCTATTACACACTATAACACACATGGTATGGCATAAAATGTGATTTTGTGGCATTCAGGCAATCTGGAGCCCCCTCTCCGGAGAAACCAAAGCCCCAATGTGGAAAAAGACGGAACTGCTGTTCTGGCCACTCTACGTGAGCCGGAAAGGGGTAGCAAAGTGGAACCAATTGCTTGTTTTTGTTATGTTAGGCCCAAGGAACACACAAGACAATGGTTCGTTCCACCTGTTGGCAAGATTTTCCGAGTTCCGTCAGTTTCGGGAGTTTCGGGCTCTAAGTAGTCCTCGAACCCGCCAGAGAGAATCCGACGCCGGTGAAGCCCTGTCAGAGAGAGAGAGAGGGAATATTGGGCATATAAGACCCATGACACACTATAACACACATGGTATGTCATAACATGGGATTCGGTGACATTCAGACGATCTGGAGGCCCCTCCCTGGAGAAACCATAGCCCCGCTAGGGAAAAAGACGGAACTGTCGTTCTGGCCCCTCTACGTTAGTCGGAAGGGATTAGCAAACTGGAACCAAATTCTTGGTTGTATTAGGTTAGGACCACGGAACACCCAAGAAAATGGTAGGGCCCACCTCTTGGAAATATTCCCCGAGTTCCATCAGTTCCGGGAGTTTTGGGCTCTAAGTAGTCCTGGAACTTGCTAGAGAGAATCCGACGCCGGTGAAGGCCTAACACACAGAGAGAGAGGGAATATTGGGAATCCAAGACCCACTACACACTATAACACACATGTTATGTAATACCATGGGATTTGGTGGCATTCAGACGATCTAGAGGACCCTCTCGAGAGAAACCATAGCCCCGTTGGGGAAAAAGACGGAACTGCCATTCTGGCCCCTCTACGTTAGGCGGAAGGGGGTAGAAAAGTGGAACCAACTGCTTGGTTGTATTAGGTTAGGCCCAAGGAACACCCAATAAAATGTCAGGGCCCACCTCTTGGCAAGATTCCCCCAGTTCCGTCAGATCCGGGAGTTTCGGGCTCTAAGTAGTCCTGGAACCCGCCAGAGAGAATCCGACGCGGGTAAAGCCCTAACACAGAGAGAGCGAGTGAATCTTGGGAATCTTGGGAACTGGTAAGTAGAATAGCAAAGGAATAATAAAAGCAACAGGTGTTTTTGTGTTTTAATTGTGTAGTGCAAGTAAAGTAAAATGCGGAAAGTAAAATGCAGCAAGTAGTAGGTCTCAATGAGAGACAAAGCACAATCCTCTAATGCGCAAGAGGACAAGCTCAAGTGTGTGTTTGTGTCTTATATGTGGAAAACGTTCCCGAGGGCCGCACGGATTTAGCTGGCACAGTGATTCATTGCATAACATGTTTTTATATCTTGTCTAGTTTTAATCTTCTTCGGACGGAGCTACAAATAGGAATATCTTAATAAATAAACTATCACCCCTTATGATGGATCACGTGGCCAATTAAATGACAGCTTGAGAATTATTAAGACATGATGTCCCACCATAGCCTTATGCTCTAAGGTCCCCGATACAAGTACCCTCATAATGCAATTCAACGACTCTGTCTCAAGTTCCTGTCACCTAAAGACATCATCACGTCACTACACTACGGTTTTCTCCTATGAGCCCATGTAGGTGAAGTGTTGTACAGTCGACGTTCGTACAACACCATCATGGAATCACATAAAAGATAAATACTAGACCAAATAGCAACTCATCTCATATAACAAATCATTGCCAATTCATCCTATGCCCTCAAGAACATGCGGGAACTACTCACAACGTGCAAACATGATCATTTATGGCGACATATGTGGTACAACACAATCTGAAACAATGGATCCACCACCAAATAATGACAAGTACTCAATCCCAAACATGCAACGGAGTACAATAACACGTATCTAGGGTGTAGCAATGATCAAACTATGAGGGGAACGGAGTGGATCACGGTGATGGTGATGGTGGAGATGCAGGTGCTGGTGAGGATGGAGATGCCTCCTCCCACGCCAAGGAGGAGATGGGGATGAAGATGGGGATGATTTCCCCCTTCTTCGGAGCTCCGGAGCAGCAGGATCTGTCTCCCCCATGGAGTGTTTCGAGAGTTTCGCCGCCCTGGCGGCTCCGTCTCGTCTCGGGAAAATTAGGATGTTCGTTTTCGGGGAAGACAGAGACGTCAGCAAAAAGACCTCGGGGAGGAGGTGTTGTGGGCCCATTTGGGGGCCCCACACGTGGCCAGGGAATCTGGCCGTGTGGGCTACCCCATTTTGGGCCTCCTGGCCCTCCTCCTTTGTGTCTTGTGCCCACGGCCTTTCTCCCGAAGAAAAACTGGCAGGGTTTCTTTCCTTTCACAATTTGGATACTTGTAGCTCCTGAAACATCAAAAACATGAAAACAGGTGTTTTCTGACACCCAGAAATTAAATACCAAAAATAGGGACTTTGTAGGAAAGTCCCATAAAATCATCTAAAACATGCAAAACAATGACATAACATTGATAAAACATCCCAATAATGCCTCTATGGAGGGTATAAATGATGATATAAAATGCACGTATCAACTCCCCCAAGCTTAAACCTTTGCTCGTCCTCGAGTAAATAAGGACATAGATCATTACATGCATCAATGGACTTAGGGTTGATAAATAAATGCGGGCATTGTATCATCGTCATGTTCAGCTATAATGCAAGA
Organism: Alopecurus myosuroides; assembly: GCA_028641055.1. Taxonomy (NCBI): domain Eukaryota; kingdom Viridiplantae; phylum Streptophyta; class Magnoliopsida; order Poales; family Poaceae; genus Alopecurus; species Alopecurus myosuroides. Next base: position 130,256,868 of record CM054061.1, on the reverse strand, counting down.
TGAATGAATAGAACTCATACACATAAGGATAACATATTCGAAGCTCTAGGAAACACCCCATACTTTTGAAAGCAAATAATCATTGTATGTTGGACAATCGAATTATACTCTTTAATTTGGAGAAAGATAAATTAGTAGAGGTAAAACATGATCAAGTCTCATTTAGTTTCCAAACTATTCAGCTTAAATTACTAATTGTAATGTGGCATCCATTGGGCTAAGACTCTCATTGCCCCTTTATCATTAGCATCTTAATTTATGAATGTTGAAGTAATGTGGTTGACAAGGTGTTGGTTGAATGTCTCATGCCCCGTGAGTGTGAAAACCTACTCTATGATTACTCAACTTAATATTCCTAATAAGCTTTGTACAATCATAATAAGTATTAATGACATCATAGAGAATTGCAAAGAGGTACCTCTTGCCCCATGACATAGAAACCAGCCCATGTCACAATAACAAGATGAACAAACGGAGTAGACTCATCATCCTTTTTTATTTCATTCACTATATGCATAGCTTCTTATTTTATTGTAGGATGTGTTTGTAGAGTCCACTCTAGCTGTAAGTAAATTTCCACCATGATCAAGCGTGGCTTGGGTTAGCGGCCCAATGCAATTTCTCTAGTCATATATACTTACTCATCAAAACTTACTATTCCTCTATTTCATTTTGGCATGGCAGGAGTCCAAAAACAAAAGCACATGACATCAACTAAATATAAAATTTATTTGTGCAATGTTGAAAGCTTTTCACGTGATGCACGTGTTAGCCAACTCCCAACCAAAATCCTTGTCAAGCACAAAACTTTTAGCTCCCATTAATGGGTCATGTTTGTTAAGTGCAATAGAAATAAATGTGTGCATTCAAAAGTTCGTGAGAGTCTTATCCCAAATTCAGCCCATGCCAATTAATAACATAAGCATCTTAATTTAGAGCATAAATGAAACTATAACATGGTGAACATGCTCGGAATAGCCATTAAGCTAATAGATAGATAGTGGATTTATGTCATATTGAGATAATTCTACAATTGTCCAACACACTCAAGTTAATTAATTTCAAGGCAAGATGTGATTGAAACCTCTAAATATGCCATGCTCATTTGCATGAGTGTTACCCATAAATCCCCAAAACAAGGGAATCATGGATGACACCATACTTTATTATTCATTGATAAACCATAAGACGGGGATGCATGATAATGCTCAATGAGCTCACTCAAGCCTAAACGAAAACGATAACTAGATAATAAAATCAAGACACACCAAAACTAGATAGACATGATAAAGCTAATAAAAGACGGGGGATAGGTGAAACTCCCCCAAGCTTAGATGGTTGCGGTAATTTCTTCATTCTCCCTTCTTCTCGTACTCAGCCCACCACTCTTTCTTCTTCTTCTCTTCATAGTTGTCTTCAAGCTCTCCAATGATGCGCATCATGAGGTTATAGGCTTGCTCAAATGCTCATGCAGCTTTTCCCTACCTTTCCATGAGGTCCTTCTCCATCATCTCCTTGGGAGTTTTCCACTCCGGGCTTGGTGCTTTCTTTTTGGGAATAAGGTGATCCCAATCTCTAGTGCAATTCTTCTCAGTGGGAGTTTCCCTGCCAATAAGAGGAGAAACTGCATTTTTGCTAGCAAGTGAGTGCCTTGGAGACTTCCCTCCGGTGCTCATACGTGCGGACTGTCTCTTGTTTCCAAAAGACATGTTCACCCGTATGCCAGCAACAGGGATTGGTGATGGAGGTGCTGTTGCAAGAGGTGGTATGTCGAAGATGGCCTCGTCATCTTCCTCGTCAGGTTCTTCATCCATGATCTCGCGAAGCTCCACATCCTCGTCATCCGAGTAGTCCTTCCTCTTCCTATTCCTCCTGTTGATGGATGTGGGGCTGTTGCCCTCAAGCTCATCATCATCATCATCGTCCATGGAGGTGCATTGGTAGGAGTCTCCCGAAGTCATGGCTTGGAAAACCTGACAGAAAGAATAGACAAAACAAAGATCGTGCGAGAACTCTCGGTGCGGGATTAGATCGACAAAGGGGGTATATATTGACGGTTTTTGGGGTAAGACGAAGCGTCGGAGTCGAAAACGAGACGAAACGGGACTCCGAGGTGGAAAAGGGGTACCTCCACGCGGCCAAGGAATCTGGCCGCGTGTGGGGTCCTCTTTTCCCCCTTGAGGTCCAATTCCTTCCAATTTTCTTATCCCACACGTTAATTTCCATAAAAAATGAGTTCCGTAAGTTTTCACGCAATTCCGAGAAACTTCCAAACACAATAATTGTAAATTATTGAATTTGGGTTTCTGAAACTGCAGGATCCCTTACAATTACCTCCTCCGGTGTCATTAACTTTATCTCCTCGATGGTTCCTATGAAGCTCTTTCCTGCAATATAATGTTTTAGGCGTTGTCCATTGACCACATGAGGTTTACCTTTCATATCACCGTGAAGACGGATGGCCCCCGAACGGTATACCTCCTGTACTACCAATGGACCCTGCCATTTTGAAGCTAATTTCTCTACAGAAAACTTAAAACGAGAGTTGTACAATAGGACTTGATCACCTACTTTAAATTCCTTTCTTTTAATTTTCTTGTCATGCCAAATTTGAACTTTCTCTTTAAACAATTTTGCACTTTCATATGCTTCATTCCTCCATTCATCTAATAAATTTAGGTCAAGCAATCTTCTCTCCCCCGCTGTTATTAAATCAAAATTTAATTTCTTAATAGCCCATCTAGTTTTATGTTCTAATTCAACGGGTAAATGACATGCTTTTCCATAAACCATTTTATAAGGAGACATACCCATAGGATTTTTATAAGCAGTTCTATAAGCCCACAATGCATCATTAATTTTAAGTGGCCAATCAGATCTAGCTTTTCTTATACAAGAATGGATCATCCCAAAAATAATGTCTAAGGTCATAAAATAATTTCTTTCTTTGCTGGTAAGTAAATTGTGGTGGCATAACTTTCCCAACAATAAAATTTGCATAATTAGCAAACCAAGGAGATGCAACTTTAGCACTAGAAACACTAACAAGGGCAAGTTGTTCATTAGCAAAACTATCATTAATAGGAATAGGATCATCGGGTATATTTTCCATTCTAGAAAGATGATCAGCTACGGGATTATCTTCTCCTTTCCTATCTACTATGTGTAAATCAAATTCTTGCAACAAAAGTACCCATCTTATTAGCCTAGGCTTAACATCTTTCTTATTCATCAAATATTTAATAGCAGAATGATCAGAGTGCACAGTGACTTTTGAATCAATTAGGTAAGATCTAAATTTATCACATGCAAATATTACCGCTAAAAAATCTTTTTCAGTTGTAGCATAATTTCTTTGAGCACCATCTAGTGTTTTACTAGCATAGTAAATAACATTCAATTTCTTATCAACCCTTTGGCCTAAAACAGCTCCAACTGCATAATCACTAGCATCACACGTAATTTCAATGGGCAAGTTCCAATCAGGAGGTTGAATAATAGGTGCAGTTATTAAGGCTTTCTTTAAAACATTAAAGGATTCTATGCAATCATCATTAAAAGAAAACGGAACATCCTTTTGCAAAAGATTGATTAGAGGCTTTGATATTTTAGAGAAATCTTTAATGAACCTACGATAAAAACCTGCATGACCGAGAAAACTTCTTATACCTTTGATGTCTCTTGGATATGGTAATTTCTCAATAGCTTCAATTTTTGCTGGGTCAACTTCTATTCCTCTTCCAGAAATACGATGCCCAAGAACAATTCCCTCTGTTACCATAAAGTGACACTTCTCCCAATTAAGAACAAGGTGTTGGTCTTCACAACGCTGCAAAACTTTGTTAAGGTTGAACAAGCAATTATCGAAAGAAGTACCATACACCGAAAAATCATCCATAAAGACTTCCACTATCTTTTCAATATAATCAGTAAATATAGCATTCATGCATCTCTGAAAAGTAGCAGGCGCATTACATAAACCAAAAGGCATTCTCCTATAAGCAAATGTACCATATGGGCAAGTAAAAGTGGTATTTTCCTGATCATCACTATGAACTGGAATTTGAGAGAAGCCTGAATACCCATCTAAATAACAAAAGTGAGAATGTTTAGATAATCTCTCTAGCATTTGATCTATAAATGGCAATGGATAATGATCCTTACGAGTCGCTTTATTTAATTTTCTATAATCAATGCACATTCTATAACCAACAACAGTACGTTGAGAAACAAGTTCATCATCTTTATTAGGAACCACAGTAATTCCACCTTTCTTAGGAACACAATGAACATGACTAACCCATTTACTATCACCTATAGGATAAATAATACCAGCCTCTATGAGTCGAATTGCCTCCTTTCTTACCACTTCCTTCATTTTTGGATGTAGACGGAGTTGGAAATCAACAACAGGTTTAGCATCTTCTTCCAAATTAATTTTATGCATACATAGAGCTGGACTTATGCCATTAAGATCATCAAGAGAATAACCAATAGCCTTACGGTGAGCTTTAAGCACATCAAGTAATTTCTCTTCTTCCTCAGCTGAAAGGTTAGCACTAATAATAACAGGATATATATTTTTCTTATCCAAGTATGCATATTTCAGATTTTCAGGCAAAGGCTTTAATTCAAAACTAGGATCTCCTTTAGGAGGTGGGAGTACTCCTAGATTATCAGGTGGGATATGCAATTGTAATTGTGGAGGTTGCTGCCATAATATTTGTTCTAAAGCTTCTTTTTCTGCATCATTAAATGGCTCTTCTTGATTAAGCATATAACGTTCCACCACGTCCGATGAAGCTACAGCTATATGAGCAAGAGTTTCAATTATATCTTTAGATTTTGGTTATTTATTAGCAGGTTTATCAGCAAATTTAGAAAAATTAAATTCAAGTTTCTCTCCAGCACATTAAATAAACACCCTTTCTCTAGGCAAATCAATTTCAGCACCAACAATATGTAAGAAAGGTCTACCAAATATAATAGGACAGAAAGAATCTTGTGGACAACCAAGCACAATAAAATCAGTAGGATATTTTATTTTCCCTACCAATACTTCAACATCTCTAACAATTCCAAAGGGACTAATATAATCTTTATTAGCAAGCTGAATGGTCATACCTGTGTCTTCCATGGTGATAGGATCAATATCAGGCATAATTTCTTGATAGAGAGAATATGGAATGACACTAATGCTTGCTCCAATATCACATAAACCATGATAACAAGAAGTCGCAATAGAGCATGATATAATTGGCTTACCAACTTTGGATGAATTCCCTTTAATAACTATGGTAGCATCTTTACATAAATAAACATCAACATGATCTTCTTCATTTAATTGCTTAATAATAGAGACTTGGTTCTTGACTTCCACCTGTTCTTTAGGTTGAGAACATCTCTTTCTACTTTTGTCAGCAACAACAATAAGCAAATACTCTTTAACTTTTTCAGGATAGGGAGGTGGTTCAATATATTCTTCTATTACTACAGATGACACTGGTGTTTCTTTAATAAATTTAGGGACAACAATAGAAGATTTAACAAGTTCAACATAATAATCAAAGCCACTTTTAGGAATTCGAATGTGCTCAGCAAATTTCTTAGCTATTTCAATTTCAACATATGGATCAAGACCAAAATCTTCAATAACATTCTTGAAAAAAATAGAACTAGAGAAACTTTCTACACATGAGTATCCATAATCAAAATAAGCTTCATTACCTTTGTCTAGGTCCCAATATTCAGAGTTCTTTGAAATAATTTCCAATAAATTCCAAGCTTCTTCTGCAGTATTATTTGTAAAGCTTCCACCAGATGAACCATCCAAATATTGCTTTAGCCTATCAGGTAGTCTCACATAAAAGTTTATCAATATAAGTTTATTTGTGAGATCATGACAAGGATTCTTACGAAGGAGGTCCTTAAGCCTCCCCCAAGCTTGAGTAATACTCTCTCCAAGGTGTGGCAAAAAATTAAATATAAAGCAACGGTTCTCATAAACCTCTTTAGGAGTAAAATATTTAAGAAAGAAAACCTTCATAAAAGTATCCCAATTATGTGTAATTTCTTCATCCAGGGACATATACCATTTTCGAGCATCACCAGTTAAGGACTGGTACAATAACTTGCATTTTACCTCCTCCTCGGAAATAGCCTTGAGCCTAATTAGCCCACATATATCCTCAATATCCCGTATGTGATCACTTGCAGCCTTTGTTCCACCCCCTGCAAAATATTCATTCCTAACAGCTTTAACAAATTCAAGGGGAATAATATAACCATCATCATGAGGTGATTTCAACAACTTTCGGTTTAATAGCATAAGCACTCTCATATAAAGCAAGTTTCAGCGAAGCATCTCTCATAAAAACCATAATAATAACAGGATGCAACAGCAAGTAAAATTCAGCTTTCAAGTTTCCTTACCAAATTTCTTACCAATAGCGCTACGCTCCCCGGCAACGGCGCCAGAAAAGTGTCTTGATGGCTCCCAAGTGCAGGAGATCAATTTTAGTACTTTTCGAATTAGAAAGGTTGTCGAACCCACGAGGAGCAAAAGGAACTGGTAAGTAGAATAGCAAAGGAATAATAAAAGCAACATGTGTTTTTGTGTTTTAATTGTGTAGTGCAAGTAAAATGCGGAAAGTAAATTGCAGCAAGTAGTAGGTCTCAATGAGAGACAAAGCCTAATCCTCTATGCGCAAGAGGACAAGCTCAAGTGTGTGTTTGTGTCTTATATGTGGAAAACGTTCCCGAGGGCTGCACGGATTTAGCTGGCATAGTGATTCATTGCATAACATGTTTGTATATCTTGTCTAGTTTTAATCTTCTTCGGACGGAGCCACAAATAGGATTAGCTAAATAAATAAACTATCACCCCTTATGATGGATCATGTGGCCAATTAAATGACAGCACGAGAATTATTAAGACATGATGTCCTACCATAGCCTTATACTCTAAGGTCCCCGATACAAGTACCCTCATAATGCAATTCAACGACTCTGTCTCAAGTTCCTGTCACCTAAAGACATCATCACGTCACTACACTACGGTGTTCTCCTATGACCCCATGTAGGTGAAGTGTTGTACAGTCGATGTTCGTACAACACCATCATAGAATCACATAAAATATAAATACTAGACCAAATAACAACTCATCTTATGTAACAAATCATTGCCAATTCATCCTATGCCCTCAGGAACATGCGGGAACTACTCACAATGTGCAAACATGATCATGTATGGCGACATATGTGGTACAACACAATCTGAAACAATGGATCCACCACCAAATAATGACAAGTACTCAATCCCAAACATGCAACGGAGTACAATAACACGTATCTAGGTTGTAGCAATGATCAAACTATGAGGGGAACGGAGTGGATCACGGTGATGGTGGAGATGCAGGTGCTGGTGAGGATGGTGATGGAGATGCCTCCTCCCACGCCAAGGAGGAGATGAGGATGAAGATGGGGATGATTTCCCCCTTCTCCGGAGCTCCGGAGCAGCAGGATCTGTCTCCCCCACGGAGAGTTTCGAGAGTTTCGCCGCCCTGGCGGCTCCGTCTCGTCTCGGGAAAATTAGGGTGTTCGTTTTCGGGGAAGACGGAGTCGTCAGCAAAAAGACCTCGGGGAGGAGGTGTTGTGGGCCCATTTGGGGTCCCCACACGCGGCCAGGGAATCTGGCCGCGTGGGCTACCCCCTTTTGGGCCTCCTGGCCCTCCTCCTTTGTGTCTTGTGCCCACGACCTTTCTCCCGAAGAAAAACTGACATGGTTTCTTTCCTTTCACAATTTGGATACCTGTAGCTCCTGAAACATCAAAAACATGAAAACAGGTGTTTTCTGACACCGAGAAATTAAATACCAAAAATAGGGACTTTGTAGGAAAGTCCCATAAAATCATCTAAAACATGCAAAACAATGACATAACATTGATAAAACATCCCAATAATGCCTATATGGAGGGTATAAATGATGATATAAAATGCACGTATCACACACTCTAACACACATGGTATGGCATAACCTAGCCTTCGGTGGGATTCAGACGCTCCAGAGCCGCCCCTCTCTGGAGAAACCTTTGGCATGTTGGAGAAAAAGGACGGAACTGCCGATTTGGCGCCTCTACGTGAGCCGAAAGGGGGTTGCAAAGTGGAACTAGTTGCTAGGTTGTGTTAGGTTAGGCCCAATTAACACCCAATAAAATGTTATGTCCCACCTCTTGGCAAGATTCCCCCCGTTCCGTGAGATCCGGGAGTTTCGGGCTCTGAGTAGTCCTAGAACCCGCGAAAGAGAATCTGACGTCGGTGACGCCATAACACAAGGAGTGAGGGAATCTTGGGAATACAATACCCATTCCACACTCTAACACATAAGGTATGGAATACCGTGGGATTTGGTGGAATTCAGCCGACCCGGAGGCCCCTCTCTAGAGAAACCATAGCGAGGAAAAAGACGGAACTACCGTTCTGGACCCTCTACGTGAGCCGGAAAGTGGTAGCAAAGTGTAAAGAATTGATTTTTTGTGTTAGGTTAGGCCCAAGTAACATCGAAGAAAATTGGTGGGCCCACCTTTTGGCAAGATTCCTCGAGTTCCGTTAGTTTCGGGAGTTTCGGGCTCTAAGTAGTCCTGGAACCCGCCTGTGAGAATCTGACGCGCCGGTGAAGCCCTAACGGACAGAGAGAGAGAGAGAGAATCTTGGGAATCCAAGACCCATGACACGCTATAACACACATGGTATGGAATACCATAGTGTATTTGGTGGCATTCAGACGATCTGGAGGCCCCTCTCCCAAGAAACCATAGTCCCGCCGGGGGAAAAGACGGAACTGCCGTTCTGGCCCCCCTACGTTAGGCGGAAGCGGGTAGCAAAGTGGAACCAACTGCTTGGTTGTATTATTTTAGGACCAAGGAACACCAAAGAAATGTTAGGTCCCACCTCTTGGCAAGATTCCCCCAGTTCCATCAGACCCGGGAGTTTCGGGCTCTAAGTAGTCCTGGAACCCGCGAGAGAGGATTTGACGCTGGTGAAGCCCTAACAAAGAAAGCGAGGTAATGTTGGCCATCCAAGACCTATTACACACTATAACACACATGGTATGTCAAATGGGATTTGGTGGCATTCAGGCGATCTGGAGCCCCCTCTCCGGAGAAACCATAGCCCCGATGTGGAAACAGACGGAACTGCCGTTCTGGCCACTCTACGTGAGCCGGAAAGGGGTAGCAAAGTGGAACCAATTGCTTGTTTGTGTTATTTTAGGCCCAATGAACAAAAAAACAATGGTTGGTCCCACCTATTGGCAATATTACCCGAGTTCCATCAGTTTCGGGCTCTAAGTAGTCCTCGAACCCGCCAGAGAGAATCCGACGCCGGTGAAGCCCTATCAGAGAGAGAGAGAGGGAATCTTGGGCATCCAAGACCCATGACACACTATAACACACATGGTATGGAATACCATAGTGTATTTGGTGGCATTCAGACGATCTGGAGGCCCCTCTCCCAAGAAACCATAGCCCCGCTGGGGGAAAAGACGGAACTGCCGTTCTAGCCCCTCTGCGTTAGGCGGAAGCGGGTAGCAAAGTGGAACCAACTGCTTGGTTGTATTATTTTAGGACCAAGGAACACCCAATAAAATGGTAGGTCCCACCTCTTGGCAAGATTCCCCCAGTTCCATCAGACCCGGGAATTTTGGGCTCTAAGTAGTCCTGGAACCCGCCAGAGAGAATCTGACGCCGGTGAAGCCCTAACAAAGAGAGAGCGAGGGAATATTGGGAATATAAGACCCATGCCACAGTCTAAAACATATGTTATGGCATACCATGGGATTTGGTGGCATTCATACGATCTGGATCCCCCTCTCCAGAGAAACCAAGCCCCGCTGGGAAAAAGACGGAATTGTCGTTTTGGCAACTCTACGTGAGCCGGAAGGGGCTAGAAAAGTGGAACAATTTATTTTTGTGTTATGTTAGGACCAAGTAAGACCAAAGAAAATGTTAGCTCCTACCTCTTGGATAGATTCCCCCAGATCCGTGAGTTTAAGGTTCTAAGTAGTCCTGGAACCCGCTAGAGAGAATCTGACGCCGATTAAACCCTAACGCAGAGAGCGATGAAATATTTAGAATCCAATACCCATTCCACACACTAAAACACATGGTATGGCATAATCTATCCTTGGGTTGGATTCAGACGCACCAGAACCGCACCTCTCCAGAGAATCCCTAGGCCTGTTGGAGAAAAAGGACGAACTGCCGATTTGGCCCCTCTACGTGAGCCGAAAGGGGGTTGCAAAGTGGAAATAATTTATTGATTTTGTTAGGTTAGGCCCAATTAACACCTAATAAAATGGTAGGTCCAACCTCTTGGCAAGACTCCCCCCGTTCCGTGAGATCCGGGAGTTTCGGGTTGTGAGTAGTCGTGGAACTCGCGAAAGAGAATCTCACGCCGGTGAAGCCATAACACATGGAGTAAGGGAATATTGGGAATAAAATACCCATTACACACTCTAACACACAAGGTATGCTATACCGTGGTATTTGGTGGCATTCAGACGATCCGGAGGCCCCACTCCAGAGAAACCATAGCTCCGCTGGGGAAAAGTCGGGCCTAACGTTCTGGCCCCTCTACGTGAGCCGGAAGGGGTTAGCAAAGTGGAAAAAATTGCTTGTTTGTGTTAGGTTAGGACCAAGTAACACCCAAGAAAATGGTTGGGCCCACCTGTTGGCAAGATTCCCCGAGTTTCGTGAGTTCCGGGAGTTTCGGGCTCTAAGTAGTCCTCGGACCCGCGAGAGAGAATCTGACGTGCCGGTGAAGCCCTAACAGAGAAAGAGAGAGAGAGAGAGAGAGAGAGAGAGAGAGGGAATATTGGGCATACAAACCCATGACACACTATAACACACATGGTATGTCCTACCATGGTGTATTTGGTGGCATTCATACGATCTCGAGGCCACTCTCCGGAGAAACCATAGCCCCGAGGGGAAAAAGACCGAACTGTCATTCTGGCCCCTCTATGTTAGGAGGAGGAGTAGCAAAGTGGAACCAAATGCTTGGTTGTATTAGGTTAGACCCAAGGAACACCCAAGAAAATTGTTGGTCCCACCTCTTGGCAAGATTCTCCCAGTTCCGTCAGATCAGGGAGTTTCGGGCTCTAAGTAGTCCTAGAACCGGCCATAGAGAATCTGACGCCGGTGAAGCCCTAACACAGAGAGAGCAAGGGAATCTTGGGAATACAAGACCCATGACACACTATAACACACATATTATGTAATACCATGGGATTTGTTGGCATTCATACGATCCGGAGCACCCTCTCCAGAGAAACCATAGCCCCGATGGGAAAAAGAAGGAACTGCCATTCTGTACCCTCTACGTGAGCCGGAAGGGGGTAGAAAAGCGGAACCAATTGCTTGGTTGTGTTATGTTACGCAAAATTAATACCCAAGACAATGTTAGGTCCTACCTCTTGGATAGATTCCCCCATTTGGCCAGATCCGTGAGTTTAAGGTTCTCAGTAGTCCTGGAACCCGCTAGAGAGAATCTGACGCTGATGAAACCCTAACACAGAGAGCGAGGAAATCTTTAGCATAGAAGACATATTACACACTATAACACACATGGTATGTCATAACCTAGCCTTGGGTGGGATTCAGACGCTCAAGAGCCGCCCCTCTCCGCAGAAACCCTAGGCATGTTGGAGAAAAAGGACAGAACTACCGATTTGGCCCTTCTATGTGAGCCGAAAGGGGGTTGCAAAGTGGAACTAACTGTTTGGTTGTGTTAGGTTAGGACCAAGTAACACCAAATAAAATGGTAGGTCCCACCTCTTGGCAAGATTCCCCCTGTTCCGTGAGATCCGGGAGTTTCGAGCTCTAAGTAGTCGTGGAATCCGCGAAAGAGAATCTGACGCCGGTGTAGCCATAACAGAGGGAGTAAGGGAATCTTGGGAATCCAATAACCATTACATACTCTAACACACAAGGTATGGAATACCGTGGGATTTGGTGGAATTCAGACGATCCGTAGGCCCCTCTCCAGAGAAACCATAGCCCCGCTCGGAAAAAGACGGAACTGCCGTTCTAGCCCCTCTACGTGAGCCGGAAGGGGGTAGAAAATCGAAACCAATTGCTTGGTTGTGTTATGTTAGGCCCAAGTAACACCCAAGACAATGGTAGGGCCCACCTCTTGGCAAGATTTCCCAGTTCCGTCAGATCCGGGAGTTTTGGGCTGTAAGTAGTCCTCGAACCCGCCATTGAGAATCTGACGCTGGTGAAGCCGTAACACACACACACACACACACAGAGAGAGAGAGAGAAGGAATCCTGGGCATCCAATATCCATGACACACTATAAAACACATGGTATGGCATACCATGGGATTTGGTGGCATTCATACGATATGGAGGGCCCTCTCCGGAGAAACCATAGCCCCGCTGGGGAAAAAGACGGAACTGCCATTCTGGCCCCTCTACGTTAGGCGGAAGGGGGTAGAAAAGTGGAACCAACTGCCCTGTTATATTAGGTTGGGACCAAGGAACACCCAATAAAATGTAGGTCCCACCTCTTGCCAAGATTCCCCAAGTTCAGTCAGATCGGGAGTTTTGAGCTCTAAGTAGTCCTGGAACTCGCCAGAGAGAATCTGACGCCGGTGAAGCCCTAACACAGAGAGAGCGAGGGAATATTGGGAATAAAAGACCCATTCCACACTCTAACATACATGTTATGGCATACCATGGGATTTTGTGTCATTCAGACAATCCTGATCCCCCTCTCCATAGAAACTATAGCCCCGTTGGGAAAAAGACGGAGCTGTCGTTCTGGCCCCTCTACGTTAGCCGGAAAGGGGTACCAAAGTGGAACCAACTGCTTGGTTGTATTATGTTAGGACCAAGGAACACCCAAGACAATGGTAGGGCCCACTCTTGGCAAGATTCCCCGAGTTCCGTCAGTTTCGGGAGTTTCGGGCTCTAAGTAGTCCTAGAACCCGCCAGAGAGAATCCGACGCCGGTGAAGCCCTAAAAGAGAGAAAGAGGGAATATTGGGCATCCAGGACCTATGACACAGTATAACACCCATGGTGTGTCATACCATGGATTTTGTGGCATTCAGACGATCTGGAGGCCCCTCTCCGAAGAAACCATAGCCCCGCTGGGAAAAAGACGGAACTGCCGTTCTGGCCCCTCTGCGTTAGCCGGAAGGGGGTAGAAAAGTGAAACCAACTGCTTGGTAGTATTAGGTTAGGCCCAAGGAACACCCAATAAAATGGTAGGGCCCACCTCTTAGCAAGATTCCCCCAGTTCCGTCAGATCTGGGAGTTTCGGGCTCTAAGTAGTCTTGGAACCCGCTAGAGAGAATCTGACGCCGATGAAACCCTTGCACATAGAGCGAGGAAATCTTTAGCATCCAAGACCCATTCCACCCTATAACAAAGATGTTATGTATTAACCTAGCCTTGGGTGGGATTCAGACGCTCTAGAGCCGCCCCTCTCCGCATAAACCTTAGGCCTGTTGGAGAAAAAGGACGGAATTGCTGATTTGGCCCCTCTACGTGAGCCGAAAGTGGGTTGCAAAGTGGAACTAATTGCTTGGTTGTGTTAGGTTAGGCCCAAGTAACACCCAAGACAATGGTAGGTCCCACCTATTGGAAATATTCCCCCCGTTCCGTGATATCCGGGAGTTTCGGGCTCTGAGTAGTCCTGGAACCCGCGAAAGAGAATGCGGCGCCGGTGAAGCCATAACACAGAGAGTGATGGAATCTTGGGCATACATGACCCATTACACACTCTAACACACATGGTTTTTCATACCCTAGGATTGGTTGGGAATTCATATGCTCCAGAGCCCCTCGTTGGAGAAACCCTAGGTCCGCTGGAGAAAAAGACGAAATTACCGGTCCGGCCCCTCTACATGAGCCGCAAAGGGGTACAAAAGTGGAACTAATTGCTTGGTTGTGTTATTTTAGGCCCAATTAACACCAAATCAAATGGTAGGACCCACCTCTTGGCAAGATGCCCCCTGTTCCGTCAGACCCGGGAGTTTCGGGCTCTATGTAGTTTTGGAACCCGCTAGAGAGAATCCAACGCCGGCGAAGGCCTAACACAGAAAGCGAGGGAATATTGGGCATCCAAGACACATGACACACTACAACACACATGGTATAGAATACCATGGGATTAGGTGGTATTCAGACTATCCAGAGCCCCTCTCCGGAGAAACCCTAGCCCCGTTGGGAAAAAAGACGGAATTGTTGTTCTGGATCGTCTACGTATCCTGAAGGGTGTAGTAAAGTGAAAGTAATTGCTTGGTTGTGTTATGTTAGGCCCAAGTAATACCCAAGACAATGGTAGGGGCCACCTCTTGGCAGGATTCCCCCTGTTTCTTCACATCCGGGAGTTTCGGGCTTTAAGTAGTCCTTGAACCCGCTAGAGAGAATCCGACGCCGGTGAAGCCATAACACACTGAGTGAGGGAATTATTGGCATCCAATACCCATGAAACACTCTAACACACATGGTATGTCATAACATGGGATTTGGTGGCACTCAGACGATCCGGAGCCCCCTCTCCGGAGAAACCATAGCCCCGCTAGGGAAAAAGACGGAACTGCCGTACTGGCCCCTCTACGTGAGACATAAGTGGGTAGCAAAGTGGAACCAATTTCTTCGTTGTGTTAGGTTAGTCCCAATGACCACCCAAGATAATGGTAGGGCCCACCTCTTGGCAAAATTCCCCCGGCTTCGTTGGAACATTGATCTGTTGACCAGAAGTCAACCTTTTGGTCTACCCCTATGACCAGCGTCGGAAGGGGGTAGGCCACAATACTATTTTTCTTTGTTGTGTTAGGTTAGACCAAAGCTACATTAATAACCAAAATGTAGCTATACTTTTAAAAATATTCCCTCCGGTTTTCCCTCGACGGTTCGAGACCTCTGAGTGTAGTACATAACCTTCCTATGTGATGCCGGTGAAACCAGTCACACCTATGGGTAGTATATTGGCAAGTTCAAGATTTTGAGGTCTGTAGGTGCATATGTACTTAGGGGTTCGCAGATTTTTTGTATTTTAGGGATTCAGAGGTTAGTAGTTGCATTTGTACTTAGGGGTTCGCAGGTTTTTTTTTTATATTTTAGGGATTTAGAGGTTGTAGTTGCATCTGTTCTTATGGCTTCTAGTGTTTTGTGTGCATGTTACCATGCATGTGAGTTAGAGATTATATATTTTTTTGTAACCATATTCAATTTGTGTAGTTATATTGCCTCGTAGACACTCTTGACACATTATGAATTTGTTGCAAAATCACATATTGTACACCCATGCATGATAATTAATTGATCCAGTTTATGCATATAATTAAAGAACGATTCTGGTATGAAATTTCTGATCTGGTAAGGTATAATAACATGTCCTGATTAGAATATTAATCTGTTGAATGTTATCTTAGATCATCGATGAATTCCTGATGTGTTATTATCTGTTTTTGTGCATTAGTTCACCAAATATATATATAGTGGAAACTGTGATGTTGTATAAAATTCGATACATTTTTCTCAACATTGATGTCCTGTTTAGGGCGCATCTGCTAAATAAGTTACTTGTCGGATATATACCGAATAGGGGTATAGAAGATGGTAGACAAAAGAGCTGGACTACCAGGGTGGCCTGCAAGGTAATGGGCTTAGGACCATTGGGCGGCCCAGTAGTCCGACGCGTAGAAGCCGGATTCTAGAAGAACCCGGATCACGGCCCGCGTGATCTGGCTTGGAGGAGAAGACGGATTCCTTACTTTCCAAGTTACAAGTTAAACGTAGTCTTCTAGGTTTCTGGTTCTGTAAGCCCTAATCCGGCTATTATATAAAGCCGGACGGGAGATAGATTTCATAAGTTCCTTTAGTTCCAAGGTTCTAGGTCCAAGCTCAAGCCTTACGCAACTCGCCGGGAAGTTCATCCTCGACGAGTAGCTGGATCTATTCCCTTACATTGTAACCTTATTATACGGGCTTTAGTCCCACATAGTGAGAAGTGCAGGAGTAGGTACGCCGTACTGTCGCGACGTACCGAACCTGGGTAAATCCCGTGTTCTGTGTTACTACGCTATCCCGTTACCCCACGTCTCTACCGTAGTCTCATGGCACCCCAATCTATGAAAACTACTACGATGTCTCGACAGTTGGCGCCCACCGTGGGGCAAACGACGTCAGGCGTGAAGTTCCGATCTGGGATATTAGGCGGAATCGGAAGATCGATCACTGTCGGAAGCTTGGAATTCGACGACGACGTCGGGCGCTTCCTCGACAACGGATCCTACATACCGGCGCAAAACCACCTGGTAAGTGCCTGCGTTTTACCGATTGGATCTGCTAACATCTTTATCGGATTAACCGCGGAAGCAATGGGGTTTTGCGGTGAAAGCAATTATCTCCCACCCGCCCTATACCCAGTCGAAGACGACTATGATGCCGGATTTTGCTCAGATCGCCGACAAAACAGTGATACGCACTTTATCGGCATGGTGCAATCCGAGATCGCCGAAAACACGGATGACGGAAATCCCGTGCAAGAGGCAGACAACAATACACCCGTCACAGAGACGGAAGAACCAATACCCGTCACAGAGACGGAAGATCCGACATCCGTCAACCAGACGATGAACTCGGAAACAGAGTCCGTGCTTGCCGCCATTGAGGCGAGATTGGAGTCGGAAACCGGATCGGATAACTTCGAATCCGAAGACGAAGATGATGATGCCTTCGTAAGAAAAGTTAAGTCCTTTCAAGAGGGATTCCATGAAGTGCTAATGGCAAAACCAGCTGATACAACGGGTGCCGACAGCCAGGAAAGCCCTAAAACCCCTCCGCCAGTGGAAGAGAGGGAAGACGGAGAAACTTCTCCGATATTTCCTAATGTCAAGGAGATGACAGAGGATGAACCTGTCAAAAAACCTCCGTCTTCCAAGAAAAAGCACCGTGCTTCTAAAAAACTCCAGTACAAACTCCGGAAGAAAAAGTCAGCCGATCTCGCTGATGAAAACCTGGAAGTTGGAGATATTAGTGGCACAAAGCCTATGGAAAAGAAATCTAAGGAAATCACTGCTCCGCCAATGACAGAACTGGAAGAGCAAGAACTATTACAAACTCCAGTGGGACCCAATGAACCCCCTGAGATGCTGGAAGCCAGGAGACAAGCTTTCCAACGGCAACAGCAACAACTGCTTAGATCTCGGCAACACCTCCAACAAACCCATAATGACATCAAAATTATGAAGGAAGAAATTGAGGAGTACGAGAGAAAGCATAGATCTGCCTTAAAACCTACAAGGTTACCCGGAATTGCAAAACCGGAAGAACTGCCGCCGAAAGAAAGGTTCTATAACCCATCTTGGCAAAAGCAGTTAAACGGCAAAGATGCCAAGGGCGAACCAATATATACAAAACCGCAGCTGAAAACGCGGAAGCAGCGTTCGCCATCCTGAACAATGATCTGTACTCTAACGGGGAAAAACTCCAAGGGGTGTATGCTTTCCTAGGAAAAGCATTACAGCAGCAACAGCGAGGACAAGAGCGATCAGGGAGGCTGCATGATAATTCTGCCCTCTGCAAAACTGTTACTTGCGCTGCTGGAGCACCTGGACCGGAAGAACCCGGAGATTCGGATAAAAAAGAGGATCCGAGAAAAGACAAGAAAAACCCCGACAACCGGGACGCAGCGTCTAGAACCGGACCTCATCTCCCGAAAGATGGATATAAACCACACGATCGGGAAGACAAACACCGGAATGACGGCAAAATAATGCCACCTCCGAGAAACCCAGCTGAAAAAGCTGGAAGATACGATACGCCTCACAGACGTGAAAGATCTCGGACACCGCCCAAAGATAAGGAAAGGTATAGGAGCAGGACTCCACCTAATCCCAGAGGGCGTGACAACGGAAGAGATAGAGATAACCTCGGAAAAACGCGTCCGCGCAACAATGGAAAAGAAAGGAGCAGATCCCCTTCTGTCCATTCAGCCGGGAGATACTCTGCACATATTGACAGAGCAGAAAAGGATGATCTATACTTTGGTCCTAAGTGTTTTACAGACAGGATCCGAAGGATAACCCTGCATTCTGGCTTCGCCAAAGTTGGTCCAACCTACCAAAAATATACCGGCAGTACAA